>CM052703.1:34729450-34787124 GCA_028551405.1 Uromys caudimaculatus
CAGCCCCATGGAGGGAGCAAGAGAGTCAATGGGCCTGACCTCCCCCCTCTCCCCCGGTCCTCCTGGAGTTCGGACCACCAACCAAAGAATACACATTGATGGACTTATGGTTTGGACCACATATGTGGCAGAGGATGACCTCGATGGCCATCAGGGAGAGACGAAAGGCCCTTGGGCCTGAGGATTTTAGAGGCCTCAGTAAAGGGGAATATCAAGGCGGGAAAATGGGAATGGGTGGACGGGGGGTGGTTGGGGGGGGTGGGAGGTGGAATTCCCTCCTCGAGGCGGGTTGGGGAGGGGATGGGGGTATACAAAGAGGAGACTCAGAAAAGGGGAAACATTGGAAATGTATATAAAGTATCAAAAATTAAAAAGGAGGAAAAAAAAAAAAAAGAAAAACCTATATATTGAATATGAAATAGCATGACACATTTTGGTGACTATGGTTGTTTGTCATCCTAGCAGCTTAAAATTAGGAAAGGCATTTGAGGTAAGAGAGAAATGCATCCAGTTATTTGTCCAAAACCCTTTTCCAGTGTTATGAGAACCCTATTGAGAACTTAAACAAACCCAGCAGACCTCTGGAACCCTTGCGCTCTGTTGATGGCGGCGTAGATTAGGCTCTAAGACACTGTGTAAATCAGTTTGGAGGATCCTCAAAAACTAGAATTTGAACTGCCACATCATCCAGCTATGCTCCTCGTGACCATATTACCCTAAGATCCCCACGTCATCATACCACTGAAACACCTACACATCCAAGTCAGAGTAGACAAGGTTTGCAATCAGCCTCGGGGTCCATGGACAGATGAATGGATAAAGAAAATGTGATCTGTATACACAAAGCTGTTTCCTGTTCAGCCCTAAAGAAGAATTAGAGTAGGTCGTTTGCAGGGAGATGGATGAATCTGAAGATCTTCCTGTTAAGCAGAATAAGTCTGGTTCCAACAACGTTGCATATTCGTCTCACATGTGCAATCTAGAATATATACATGCATGCATGACATGGAGGTGGAGGGGGCAGGAAGAGGACAAGGAAGAAGGAGAGGATGATGAGGTGATGAGCATGGTCGTATTTGATGCCATCACATGAAAATTTCATTATTAAATCTCTCACTGTGGACAGTGAACTAAAACTAAACAAATACAAAATGAAGAAGCCACAGCAGTTTGTGCCCCAACTTCTCTATGGTTTTCTGAACAGGCACAGGAAGTCTGCTAAGCACTTGATGCATTCCCCAGCCTTCCACCCTCCATCTTTCATATGCATTCTGCTGTAAGACCTCAGCCTAGGGGATTCCATTTCACTTAGCCTGAGTGCTGTGGGAGATTCCTGCGTAACTTGTTGAGCCAGCTCGGGCTGCACTGTCCCCTGTTTCCTGAGAATTGCTTTCCTGCTTCCAATCCAAAGCTTCTCTGTCTGGACTCTCTTTTGGAATGGGCTACATAACCTCAGCATGCAAGCAAGCACTCTGGTTAAAAGCACCATCTCTCTTTCTGGCTTGCCCAGTGATACATGAGCCCCTGTGTGTCAGTCTTCCCTCTGTGATGGCCAGTCCCTCACCAACTTCATCCCATGATGCGAACACCACTTGAAACTCTTCTCAAAACCCAATCTTGTATACTTCAAACCTGCCGAGTCTGGTTCCCACAGAGAATCCAAAGAGCCTTTTCCAAATGTAATAATCTAGGTTCCGGGACCTCCCCTGTCCCTGTGTTACTGGCTGTGAATGGGGAAAGCTGGATATGTAAATAACTAGTCCCCTTTCTCAAAGCACTCCCTATCCCTCAGACTCTGACACTGTGATGACTTTCCACTTCTATAAGTGGAGTTGTCTCAGGAAAAGAGCAATGATGACTGCGAGAACACCACAGGTCACCTGCTGTCACAAACACAGAGGAGGGTCCAAACTCTCTGCAGGCTTCCAGCATAATAGAAAAACCAAGTTGTGCATCCCTGTGAAAACTGCCTTCCCATGCATTGTGCTGTCATCCCCAAGCCTGCACCTGTTCTTGGCTTTCCCAGCATGACCATCAGGTAGCTAGTTGGCCAAAGCAGTGCCCTGCTTCTTAATGTCTTTCTTCCATCCTCTCTCACGCTCTGCACACAGAGAAAATCACCATGTCTCATCCAGTCTGTCTCCTCATGACCACATGAATCCACCTCATTGGATCTGCCTTCGCAGAAACTGTGGGTATGCATCTGGAATTTCAATAGCCTCTTCACTCATTTTCAGCATGCCATTAACTTCCAACCCATGCCCTCTAGAATACCCCTTACTCTCTTGGCTTACTCTGCAAGACCATATTTTCCTGTCTTCTTCTCCCCCCCTCCCTTATGCATCTCAGGACTACTGGAACACCCCTTCCTCTGAGATCACCGTGCAGTGCTTCCTCCTCCTCCCAACCTCACCTCCTTCATGAGATATTTAATACCTTGTTATTTTCTCGTGGAGAGATCCTTAAGCCTTAGAGTCAAGCCTTTGTCTCTACATGCTTTCGCTCAGTGGGTAATTAGCAAATAGCTCTTGGAAACTGTGTTTGAACAAAAGAATAATAAGTAGAATATCTGAGGATAAAGAGAGGCAGGCATGGGTGCCGCTCCAAGAAATCTGTCTTTTATGACTTCTGTATTTCCAGTTACTCTTGCAGTCCTTTTGAAGGGAACATCCAGTTTTGCTGAAATGCGTGCCAGAAATGGCATTGAGAATTTAATAGAGCAGATGATTTCCACTTTGAGTCACTTGGGATTAGGACTGCACTGGCTACCCTCACACTGAGTCATTAGTTTAGCAGAAGTGTATTTATATTTCAGTGATTTTTCCCATGGAAGCCATGTTGTAATGATCGTCAGACCTTGATTTGACGTTGACCCCTGGCTCCCTTAGGTATGTGTCCTTCTCCCCCTGGGGTTTTAAGTTAAGAGGTTTGTAAGCCTCTTAATTGTAACAGGGAAACCCTCCAGTAAATAATCTTTTTTTTTTTCTTTCCTCAGGCAGATGGCTATCTGCTTCAAAATTAAAATGAGGGAAGTAGACTGGTGTGATCAATAAACAGATTCGTATCTGAATTTTACATCCAAATGACAGATTGCCCCTCTGGGTTCTATTTGGCATACTGAAGAGTTAAGCTGGTTTATTTAAAGGCTGCGTGGGGTCGGGAGGGGGGAAAAGGTGAAATTGATGTTTCTTAAGAGGCTCTGTAGCTGTTTACATTCGTGAGTGGAAAGGCTTGCTTATAATGCAAGACTTACGTGTGTCTGCTGCTGGGCGTTTGATTTCAGGGTCAAAGGGGAAGGGAAGAAGACGTGCTGCCTGGGAAATCTGCACGATTACAGTGGGAGACTCAGTCCCCTCTTCCTGCATCTGTCGGTGGAAGTACTGTAGGAAGCTGGGGGGGAGGGGGTGCTCCTCACGGAAGACACTTGCTGTCAAGTGTGGAGACCTGAGTTTGAATCCCCACAAGCCAGACTGTAAGTGCCTCAGAGGCCAATGCTCCCTTCCTTAGCCCTCTCTGCAGCCGCCACACCTCACCACAGCAGCCCACTGCCGCTGCACCCAGGGCATAGCACGAAATGACCGCGATAAGATTTGTAATTGAAATTTTACGCATGAATTTTGGAAGAGCAATTCTAAATTGTTTTGTGCTTGTTTTTAATTTACCGTGATTATTTTACCCCCTCTGGTGTGATTTATCTATGAACAATCTAGAGTCCCGTGTCATTTAATAAATTTGACAAATTATTACATCTTGCAATATTTTGGGAGCACCCTAGGGAAAAGTGAAATGATGACAAAGACTATTACTGGGATCTCATGTTTATAACCTAAATATTTCTTTCTCCTTCGAGTGGGAGTCACGTCAGAGACAGTCTGGATAATTAATGGCTTAAGTGAGTCATTTTCATTTATTATCATTCTTTGTTAAGCAGCAAAGTTATTAATTTTTCAGTAGTGTGGAATCGATTTTCCCTTTTCCCACAAATCACTGTTATCATAAATATTAATCAGCCCTGAGACGTTAATGAAAGCGGCTTCCACTGGGATATTTTGATGAGCGAAATGAGCTGCTCCAGTGTATGGCGAGCTCGTGAGCTACGGACTGGGTGCCCATGAGCTTGCGTCTGAGTGGGTTGCAGGATGGCTCCCCTCCTGCTAATCTGTTGTTATGATTGGTGTTTATACTCCAGCCGTACTTCCTGTCTTTTTGTGTCTAATTTAGATAGTTTGGAGGTGGGTTGCTTTCGTCTGGGTTTTTTGTTGTTGTTTTCATTGTTGATTTGTTTTGGGGTCGAGCATGGAGAGCATCTGTTCTTTCTATGTACCACAGGATAGTGTCAAATTGATGCTCCTCCTGCCTCAGCCTCTAATGCAGATATTAGAGTCATACATCACCATACCTATTTTTTTCTTTTTAAAGATAACCTGAAAAAAGAACAGACAAATGAATTCTTTTTCCAGGTAGATTTTTGCAAGCACTGTAATTCTATATGATATGTAATTGGCTTCACTATTTTAAATTATGTTAGAGTTTTACTATCTACAGTATTAGTTACTCTCGTGCCATAAAAAATACAAGAATAAATCTAATTTGGAGTACTTGGGCATATAAACGAATAAAATTAACTCTAAGTAAAAGTAAGCGCCAGGCAGTGGTGGCGCACACCTTTAATCCCAGCACTTGGGAGGTAGAGGCAGGTGAGTTTCTAAGTTCCAGGCCAGCCTGGTCTACAGACTGAGTTCCAGGACAGCCAGGGCTACACAGAGAAACCCTGTCTCGAAAAACCAAAAAAAAAAAAGCCAGTCTGAGCTGGGAGGAATCCCTTGAGCCTGTGAGAAACAGCGACATTCTGTCTTCCATCCTCTGGTCTGAGCTAGGATAAGCTGGAGACACCCGGCCAACCCAGGCCCCTACTGAGAACAACCACAAAAAAAAAAAAAAAAAAAAAAGTGTATTTGTAAGGACTCTAAATGTTTCCACCTGTAAAATCTTTGTCTTTTTCTTTTTTATGGAGTCTCTTGCAACACTTGGAGACAGTCATATACAGATCATTTACACCCTTCACCTCGTGTCCCCTCAATGGTAGTGTCTTAAATGACTCCAGTATGATATCACAGCCAGGAGATAGACCTGAATATGATCTACTGCTAAGTTTCAGACTTCTTATTTTCTCCAGTTTTGTATGTGCATGTGTGTTCTGGGGGTGGGTTCTGTGCAGTTATATACATAAGCAGGTTTACATGGATTCATAGAGCCACTCCCACTAGGATGAAGGACAGAACAGTTCCTTCTCTGAGGCCCCTCCGGCCACCCTCCCCTGGCCTCAGCCTCCTCCCTCCTTCCCAGCCCCTCCCTAATCTCACAGCACTATGGATGGTTTTTCATGTCTATAACTTGGCATTTCAAGAACTTTATGTATCGGGATGAGCATGCTGATACATTGGTAGTCCCCGTGCTGGGAGGTAGAGGCAGAAGGAATTAGGAGTTCAAAGCCAGCCTGGGCTATAGAAAACAAAAACTGCAAAAAATGTTCTAACGGGATGAAGCTCTGTAGGGTGGATTTCACTTATTATAACACCCTTGAGATCATGCATATCAGATTCTGCATCAATAGTTTGCTCTTTTTTACTGCTGAATGGTATTTTGTGATATGAATATACTAGTTTAATATTAACCTGCTAAAGAATATGGGGTTGAGGAGGGGTTAGTTTTTGAATGGCTCAAGTAAGCTAAAATGTGAAAAATTTTGTCCTGATTTTTACCTGGTGCAATTTTGCATTTGTCTGGGACAAATGATTGAGTGCTATTACCACATTCTATGAAAAAAAATGTGTTTACATTCATAAAATACTGGTGTGCCCTTTTCTGTCCTTGCTGCCCGTTTTCCCTTCCCAAAAACTGGTGTAAATGGTCTGTGTTATCCTCCTGTCCATCAGTGTGTGCTGATGACACTTCCTTGTTTGCTCTTGGTCATTCTGTCAGTGTGTGTTTAAGTCTCTTGTTGAAACATCACCTGAGTACGTACTTCACCAAAGCAAAGGCTGAGACCAGCAGAGACACAATGTGAGGGTATCAGAAAGAGACATGAAAGGGGAAATGAGAAAATGTACAGCTCATAGTAGCCGATAATATGCCTGTGGGTGTTGATGCAATGAAGCGTGAGGTCTTGGAATTTCAGATGTGTGCTTCTAATAATAAGCGTTTCCACGAGACTAAATTCGCACGGTGTTTCATCCAAATCCATTCAGTAGCCATCAGTATGTCTACATTGCACAGGGATTATTGATCTGATTTTAAAGTCTGTTACTGGACATTTCTGTGAGAGCAGAAACTGAGTGGCTTTAGTTTCCCATTCGTGGTGTGCTGGATACTCATTCAGAGTCACCTTCTAGTGAAGCCTAGGATGTTACAGCAGCAAACGTTTTTGACCTAGTGGGCCTTACCTAGTCATTAAAGTAATACAAGCAGATTTTAGTAACAGCCAACCCATGACTTGTCAATCAATCATGTCACCTTTACCCATTGTATCATACTAAATTGTATTGCTCATTAGACCAGGGTGTGCAAAGGCCTAGTAAGTTGCAACTGTGTGGACTTCTCATTCTCCTCAGTCTTGATTTAGATGATGGCTAATTCTCCCATTTAAGACTGTCTATATGTTACAATTGTTCATAAGTCTTGGGAAAGGACTGCTGATTGTCCCAGTTTTTGCCAGTTGCTACAAGTTAGTTGCAGTTTGGGTGGCTAACTGGCAAGAGTCTCCTGCTCATAGTAATAGAGGGGACAGATGGTCAGTGTGGGATGGTGACAGGGAAACTTTAAAAGATATATATATATATATTTCTTTGTTGCTCATTCCCAACTTTCTACCAAACAAAAGATACCTCAGTCAGTGTAAGCCAGACACATAATTCTCAGTATTTTGCAAAACCAACTTATCCAAGTTTTGGGTAGAAAAAAGAATCTATGTTAGATATAATCTATAGATACCAAAATAGTTTAATATTTTAAATACATCATATCTACTATGAATTCATCAAATATATATACAGTACATGATTTCTGGACATTAAAGACACCATTCCTAGGCTCAGCTCATCTATACACTGCCTTAGTTAACACTGCTTGTGAACTTGCTCTGAATCCAGCAGTGCTCAGCCTAAGAGGTCGGTTTTTCTCTGTCCTTATAATGACACTAAGAAGTGAGTGGTACAGGCTCGCTCTTGACGGATGGAGACTACACACGTTAAGCTTCCTGCGTCTGCTGAACTTAAAATGCTGGCTCCAGGTCTCATACCCAGGTTCCTCTGGACTCAAACCCACGGTCCTCCGTCGTCTCCCGTTACCTGCAGGTACAATGAGGGAAAGACACTAATATTATAACCTAACTAGTTATCAAAGGGTAGAAGGCCACGATGCCTGGTCCTCAGGCTCTGGTGGTGCCTAAGGTACTGGGGTAGGTTCTTGAGAAAACTGGGAAAGGCTTTGCCAAAGTAGAGTTTGGAACAAGACCATTGAATTTTCACAGCCTGCTTCCAAGAGGGAGAAGGGGGTGGGCGGGGTAATGGTAAGTTCTGGAGCACAAGAAAAATAAATAGTGTAGACATTTAGTTCTTAAAGCTTAATGAAAAACATAATAAAAACAGGTTGACATATTGCCAACTCTTGCATCCAGGATATCCTGCAAGTGTTTAAATGAGACTTCTCTCTGAGATATGACATAGTTACAGGGGACATTTGGGAGCTAGTTCCGGGACAGTGAGTCCTGTGTAAGCAGCTGTTGAAAATTCTCATTAGCTACAGAAACTGAAGGCTTGCCATAGCACTGATTTTTATAACCCTTCCTTTCATTCAGATGGAAACTTAAAAAAAAAAAAAAAAAGGTTTCTACAGAAAAAGTAGACAAAGGGAACGGGGTGGGGGAGGAGAAGCCTGCCCCGGCCTGAGAAATAACTTCCTCGTCCTATTGCCGAGGTTGTCATCATAATCTTCATGATAAGCACAGCTACTTGTGACTTTAAATCGAATATCACACAGAAATTTAAATGAGACTGAGGCAGGAGGATTTCAAGCTCAAAGTCAACCTGGACAATGTAGACTATGTTTCAGAACAAACATATTCATATATATGAAAGATACGTATGCATTGCTGATAGACATACATGCATGCATGTAAAAATCTTGGGTGATATATGAGTGTTTCTAATGCATAGAACATAATTCCATTACCCCAGGCTTTTTAAGTGAAAAGAAAAACAATAAGTTGCCTTTGTACAGTGAGTCCTGTATAGTCCAACATTCTGAATCACTGGATGAGGCGGTACAGAAAGTGTTCTTTCTGTAACTAGGCTAAGGATTTAATATTTAATCCATTTTGATTTACTAGCTGAAATTATATGTCTGTATTTTCTCTTTATTGCATTAGCAAAGAACACTCTGGGCTTTATTGAGGAAATTAAGTTAAATAAAAAAGACAGCATTCAGCTCTAACTGGACTTGCACGTACTCTCTAGTGCTTTACTCAGAGGGGCTGAGTTAGCAAGGACTAACACCACTGGATCCGTTTTCCAGGATACCATTTTGAACTTACTTGTCTTATTGGGTTACTATGAATATTTTGTGCCAGCTATTGACTCCTTATTTGGCAACCAGCTAGAAGATTACTCCAGGGCCTTGATGAATCTCCCCGTCAGCTCCACATTTTGCTGTTTGTTAGTTTGGTCTTTAGACAAAGAATGAGCAGTTGAGAGGAGCATAGAGCATGAGCCAGCCTCTTGCTTGGCCCATGGTGGTTTCTGTCCCCTGGTTCTGATTCGTGTCTTCATAGGCCTCTTCACTAGGCATCAGTTGCTGAGCAGTGGCAAACTATGTAGTATGCAGCCAAATATCAAAATGCATTTTATTTAAGAATCTCGAGGAAGTACATGAAACTTTATTTTTGAAAAGTCATAACATACATAAAAGTGGGCAGAATTCTACAATGTGTATGTGTATGTATGTATATATATATATATATATATATATATATATATATATATATATATATATATATGTTCCGTGTGTGTGTGTGTGTTTCATACATATATATGTATGTATGTATGTATGTTCCGTGTGTGTGTGTGTGTGTGTGTGTGTGTGTGTGTGTGTGTTTCATGCTTATTTGTAATTCAAATATGGGGGGGTGGAATTGTTTGTTTGATTGGGTTTTTTGGGGTTTGTTGAGGCAGGGTTTCTTTGTGTAGCCCCGGCTGTCCTGGAACTCACTCTGTAGACCAGGCTGGCCTCGAACTCACAGAGATCTGCCTGCCAGCCTTCAAAGTGCTGGGATTAAAGGCATGCGCCACCACCATGTGTCAAAGCCAATCTTGTCCTCTTGTGTGCGCTCGCTCTCTCACTCGCTCTCTCTCTCTCTCTCTCTTTCCCTCCTCTCCCTCCCTCCTTTCCTCCCTCCTCTTTCTTCTTTCTTTCTTCTTTCTTTCTTCCTATACAATTTAAAGCACACCCCTGCCATCATATCCTTTTATTGATGCATATTTCAGTATGATTCTCCTAATGTTAAAGAAGACCCCTTTTTAAATTAAAGAAAACAAGGCCATGAATCTGAGAGGGTGCAAGGCAGGGAGACATGGGACAGGATTGGGGAAGGAGAAGGAAGAGGGGGCATGGTGTAATTATAGTTTAATTTCAAAAAAATAAAACACCTAGATGCCATATTATACATTTAAAATTGTATTACATTTTAAATATTACACTAATATAATAAGTCTAAACATCAAATAGGCAGGATCCAAATTTCTAACTATTTCTGAGATCCTTTTTAATTTAATGTACTACTGCCCAATTCAGCTTCCATCTTAGGCCTGATACCAAATGTTCTTGAGTGATAAAGGAGTCCACACTTAACCGAGCCTATGGCCGGCTTCCTTAAGAGCAATGGGGTAGGCTTCCCAGCCCGATACCCAGTCTCATTTACAGCAAACCAGCCTCCCTTTTACCTGCCATTTAGTTGTGTGCACACTAAACAGTAAATGGCAGTGTTTTCAAATTTCATCTTCATTTTCCCTTGGAACGGAGTATATAAAATGCTCATAATGTAAGTAGCTTTGAAAGCACTGGGGACTTTTATCTTCGTTTTCCTGAAAACACAGTGCACAATCACGGTAAATGTTTTGAGTACCAAGATTTTTGCACAGGCGCGGTAATCACGAGGCCGGAGTGCTCATACTTACAAGACAGAAGTGCCGTGTTAGACATGGATTGCTTCTGAATGTTTCCTTTATATTTGCATGTAGACAGACCGACATGACCAAAGTGCATTCCTTCCACTGCAGGAAATATGGAGTGGAACAAGCTTTCGGTGAGTCCAGCGTCTTTTGATATGAAAACTGCAGATACAACCTGGACTTGAGCTTTGAGGCACAAAAGGACACATAACATGTTGGAGGTTTCAGAGGGAAAGCTTGTTCCCAACAGTTCATAATAGAGTTTTCATAGACTTACCAGATGAGTTAGGCTGCAAAAATCCCCTGAACCGAAAAGATAAAAAGTCTATAGAAGAAACAACACAAACAGAAAAACATCAGTGCTTCCATATTCGAAGGACCCTTAGGAGTAACTTAGGGCTTTAAGTAACCAGGCAGTTAGGCTGGTACCAAACAAGGAGACGGGGACTATTACCATAAGAACAAAGACCTGAGTTCGAGGCCAGCCTGGTCTACAGAGTGAGTTCCAGGACAGCCAGGGCTACACAGAGAAACCCTGTCTCGAAAAAACCAAAAAAAAAAAAAAAAAAAAGAACAAAGACCTTTGATGTGACTGGGGCCTTGCCACCAAGTAGTGGCAAGTCTGGAGGCTAGGGATGTGAAGTGACCTATCCTGGCAGTGGGTCACTAAGCTTCCCCGAAAGGGAAGCTGGAGTGGAATGATTAGAAAGAGGGGTGTTTTGATAACACCAGCTGCAGGACTGGGCAGCTAATGAAAGGAAAGGCAACTGGGAGTCAAAATTTACATTACAGTGATTTCAAATGAGAGAGGGAAGTGAGGGGAAAGAATCGCTTTGGGACAAAATAAGAGTTTAGAGTTACAATCTGGACTGTTTAGAAGCTTTAAAATACCCAGAGGCCACTGGGAATAATCGGGCTGCAGTTGAGGAAGGAGAACAAGCCAAAGATAGCAATTTAGGAATCTCCTATAGGAAAGAGGCAGCTCAACTCGCCCTGAGTTGCACATACATGGAATCTAGTGCTCTGCTCCAAGGGGCTGACTCAGCAAGGTCGTCCTCATCACGGGGATCACTGTTCTGCTGCTCCAACCTCTTTCAAGAATCACAGTCTCTTCCCGAGCCTGCTGACGTACTTGCCTGTCCTCTTGGTATATGTTCCAGTTCGATTTCTGACTTTAAATGGTTCTTGAGAGAGAAGGAAACATCACACTTTGTCAGTAAAAAGCCTTGCTGCATTCTGACCTGATCTTCATTTTCTGTAGCTCTGAGAATGGTCTGCTTCCTCTCTCCAATGACAGAATAAAGTACTGCCCAAGCTAGATGAAAAGGTGCCTGTGTTTTTATGGTAGCCTGTATTTAGAACAGTAAATGTACAGAAGCCACCAATCACAGTGACATCAGACAGACAACCTGGAGAGAAATAAGCACTGGCAAGACTAGACTGGGGTTGTAGCCGGTGCTCACTCTTAACGCTCATGCAGGTTACACTGCTGGCAGATAAATCAGTTCCTTTAATGAAATGACCGAGAGTATGTAAATGATAACTGTTTGGTCCTTAATCTATGCAAATCCAAAAAAATGTGATTAAAAAAAAAACCCACAGCTTTTAAAGAAATCCCACCCCACCCCCAAACCACCCCACGTATTCCAATTTTTGTTGGACTTTCAATGAATTTTTCTTTTCAGAATTGGAACTCCATAGGTGTTTGTTTCCAGTGTATTTTCTCAAACTAGTATGAGTTATGGGTCACAGTGAATTATCATCATGAGTCTTGAAAGCAATTAATTTATATGAGGAGGTTTCCGGAGCCGTATTTCATTTTCTCAAGCACCATACATAACAGGCAATGTTATTGTCACAATTTTATGGGTAAGGAGACCCACCCAGGGTCACAAGTCTTATGCTCTTTAACCTCAACTCCTTAGCCAACAAAATCTCTAAGAAGGAAGCTCTAGTTCTGATAAATATGAGCAGAAAACTCATCATCTGCCCGTGGCGAGGATGAAAGGTTTTTGGGTTATCTGGGTGGGGACTGTTCCCAAGCCATAATTCAGTCACTGTGGTTGAATATTAGGACTGAGGCCCTATATTCTCTTTGTTTCTGTGTGAAGGACATCCAGTCTGCATTAGTATTTCGTTTCAGAGGCTGAACCCTTGGTGTGCTGTCACAAAGTTTCCCATGGTGTTCACTGCTCTGTGGAAGGCTCAGGCTGCAGCCTCCATGGAGAACTGACTGCTCTGGGCCAGTGATCAGCAGCATTACCCAGCTCTCCAATGCCCCCCTCCCATAGTGAAGTCACCCTGCTTCAGTTAGTTAGGGGAGGCTGGTTCTGCATGGCTATAAAGTCATACCCAAATCTCTGGAAATGCAATTTCTCTGTCCCAGACCTCTCAAATAATAAGATTCTACTCTCAACTGTTGTCTGTCTGTACTCTAAAAATATAGCTTTGGCATCTCAAAGGATGAAGGCTGAGCCTCTGGCTCTAGCTCAGTGATAGCATGCTTATGTAATATTCACACGGTTCCGTTTGATCCCTGGTGCTATTCAAAAAACAAAACAAAACAAAAATCAAAGGGTGAATTTTCTGGAATAACTGACACTTGTTTACAGTTCTTTATGTACTCACCATTAATGGCAACAATGACCGAGACCCAGGAACCGCATAGGTCAAAAACTACGCGCGTCCTACTTCATGAAGCATTTCTTACCTAACCTCCATGAAGTTGTATCCACAAGTCTTCTCCCTCCCATCCAACCCCTTCCTTCAAATAGCATGCCTCTGCTCTAAAAACACTTAGGCTGAGAGCTGGAGAAATGGCTCAGCAGTTAAGAGCACTGGCTGTTCTTCCAAAGGACCAGGGTTCAATTCCCAGCACACACATGGCAGCTCACAACTGCCTGTAATTCCAGTTCCAGGGGATCTGACACCCCCACACAGACCTACGTGGAGGCAAAACATCATAGAAAATAAAAAATTAAAAAAGGAAAAACACTGAGAAAATGAGAAGCACACAGAATTCTGGGATTTTAATCTAACATTGGTTAAGGACCAGGATCAGGTCTGAGTGTTTTCATTTCCTGAACAGCTTTGTAAAATAAAAAAATAAATAAATAAATAAAATAAAATAAAATGGCAGGTATTACAACAAGCTGTGTTCTGAAGAACTCACACTGGGAGAAAAGGAGAACGCTCACACAGGAAAAGAACCCATTTTCAGGCATGCCTCCAGACCAGGCACTTTCCATCTTGGGCTGGTCCAGGTGTCTCTCTGCTCTCTAAAGCCAGTCTGAGGGATGCTCACCTGGACCTTCTGTTCTCTCACTTTTCCTTCATAGCACCAGTTCCTCTTGTCTGGCTACATTGAACCATTTTTAATTTCTTCACCTCCCCACTGTCTACAGAGTGGATAATTAAGCATTAAGCTCTGTTACTCATTGAGATCATATATATTAAAAAGACCTGCTATGGGGAAATAATTGGCAACGCTGAAAGACGAGCTTTGAAAAAGGCCATCACTAAACTCAGCGAGATTCAGATGTGGAGAATAAAATCCAGGCAAAAGTGGAGTTTGCGCCGGGGCGTGGGCACTTGTGAGACTGGCTTGTGGGTTCTCTGTTCTTCTGCTGATTAGGAGAACGAGTGCCAGAGTCGACCTCATGGTCTGTCACTGCTGGGCTGTCTGTGATTGAACTGATTCTTCTATCTTCCATCTCCTTGTTTTTCATCTGCCTAACAGAGACCGCAGTAATACCCAGCTCATGGGGCCATTATGAGGGTTGAATCCAAGGGAGGACCATGGCACCAGACATGTGAAAGCATTCAACAAACGCTGTTAGTGAACCACATGTGGGGTGCTTCCTTTAGATTTGCATAGAATTTCATGTTCCCACCACCATAGATGTCCCTCCTATAGTAGCCCCCCAGTAACTAGGAGTGTTTTGGTTTTGACATTTTGCCTGTCTGACTCTCAATGGACAGGGTGTGGCATGTGTGCTGTCCCAGATCTCATGGACTCACAGGCAGGCTCTTTGGGTTGACTGACCTCCTGGGTCTTTTCCTTCCTCAGGTTCTGGAAAGCTTCAAGATCATGGACTACAGCCTTTTGCTGGGTATCCACATCTTGGACCATCCCCTCAAAGACAAAGAAGAGGAGCCCCTCCAAAATGTGCCCGATGCAAAGCGGCCCGGGATGCAGAAAGTCCTCTACTCCACAGCCATGGAGTCCATCCAGGGTCCAGGCAAGTCTGCAGATGGGATCATTGCAGAGAATCCAGACACGTAAGTGCTGCCACACACCCACCTGATTTCGGGTACCGCTGTCACTGGGTAGTTGATACAATCACCCCATGGCACTCTGGGATAGAACCCTGGTTGGAGGTAAATGACTTGACCAGCTTCATCTTTTTTTTTTTTTTTTTTTTTAATCACTAAGGACTAGAGGAGTGGCATTTTCTCAAGTTTGTAGCAATCTTTCACCCACATGGTTTCTGGTTTTACATAGTTCCCCCCCCCCCCCGCGCCTCATTTGTTACACATTCAGAATATCTCCCAGAAGAGGAAAGAATTGACTCTAGATTTGAATAAGCATACACTTAGGTAAAAACATGGTAGCAATGATGTTGGAACCTCAGAGCTTTTCACCTGTGTAAGGGGATTCTGTTGCTCTCACCTCTTACCCTGGCAGATGTTGGCTCTCTCCTCAGACAGATGTGTTAGTAATGGTAGGCTTCATTTGCATATGTAGAGTGCATATTTGACAATAGAAACCATTACAACCTCTAAAGGTTGTTGAAATATTTGACTCATTACATGTGAACTTGCTGAGCAAGGAGGCAAAGGAGAGCATTTCCCAAGGCCTTAGTCGCCTGCTTTCTAGGATTCTCGGGCAATGACTAAGCCAGATGCACATTTGTCTTTCATAAAGGAGACTAACACATAGCCTGTCTTTGTTCATATCTTTGCTTCAATTCCGTCTAAATATTCAATAACCCACTGAACAAATTATTCTATATCCGTATCGTGACATGCTACACAGTTATTAATCACACTGACATTGATGTGAGGAGAGGTATTCAAGTTGTAAAACTGCTAAAATCAGATTAATACCTACACACACACACACACTCACACACACACACACACACACACACACACTCACACACACACACACACACACATACACACACACGTGCACACACACACCACACACACACTCTCTCACACTCACACACACACACATACACACACACGCACACACACACTCACTCACTCATACACGCACACACTCACATACACACGCACACATACACACACACATACACACACACGCGCGCACACACACACACCACACACACTCTCTCACACTCTCACACACACGCACACACACACACACTCTCACCCTCACACACACCACATACATACACACACACACACTCACACACACTCACACACTCACACACACATACACACACACACACCACACACACAGACACACACACACACCACACACACAGACACATACACACACAGACACACAGACACATACACACACCCTGCAAAAACTTTTTTTTCCGAGACAGGGTTTCTCTGTGTAGCCCTGGCTGTCCTGGAACTCACTCTGTAGACCAGGCTGGCCTCGAACTCAAAAATCTGCCTGCCTCTGCCTCCCAAGTGCTGGGATTAAAGGTGTGCATCACCACTGCCCGGTGCAAAAACATATCTTAAGAATGAATTTTACAAATTTTCTTCTATATGTTTTTCTTTGTTTTTGTTGTTGTTGAGTCAGGGTCTCTCTTATGTAACTCTGACTATCTTGAAACTCACTGTACAGACCAGACTGGCCTGAAACACAAAGATCCACCTGCCTTTGTCTCCTCAGTGCTGGGAATAAAGGTGTGTACCACGTCTCTATGTATTTCTTCAATTTCACAGTAAACATAAGATTCTTTAGGTCGATATATATAACTTTTTTTGAGTCATGGTTTCACTTAGTGCAGGCTGACCCTAAACTTTCTACACAGCCAAGAACAGCTTTGAACTCCTAATTCTCCTGCCTCTGCCTCCTGAGTCTGGCACCATGCGTGTGATTTTACGTGGCGCTTGAGATCAAACCCAAGGCTTGAGGCATGCTAGACAGGCACTCTCCTGCAACCCTAGTATTGCCTTTTTTAAAAAAGCAATATTTTATACTGCACTAAAAATCCTTCTTTGCTCACAATTTTTAAATAGAAGCGGTTTCGTAATTACATTCTTTCCACCCAAGTCATCATAGATTCGACAGCTCTGAAGTTATCCTTTAAAGTGATGAAAACTTGAGGCAATAAAGGAAGAGGTAGTCTAGAATTCTTAATGTTTTCAGTGTGTAATTAGTCATGAGTTCATCTCTCTATACTCCTGTTATAAAGTATCTTCCCCCTTTGCTCTGTCCGCAGAATGGGAGGCATTCCAGCTAAAAGCCATAAGGGAGAAAAGCTGCTTCTATTCATGGGCATTATTGATATTCTCCAATCATATAGGTGAGAAATTTGGGGAAGTGGTCTTTCAAGAAAGTAATCAAAACAATTTTTTCTTCTGAACATTTACCGAATGGGAGCGGTTTTGCATTCTCAGTGGTATTTTCTCCATCTGTTTACTTTTTAGGTTAATGAAGAAGTTAGAACATTCCTGGAAAGCCCTTGTTTACGATGGGGTGAGTGACCTATGCTCTGTGAAACTGGAGACATTTCTAATCCAGCTGGGGCTGTCATTAGACTCAGAGGAGAGCAGAGAGCTTTGCAATGCTCAGAGTCCGAGGCTGGGAAATTGGTCTGAGTCTGAGAACGAGACCACATAAATTTGAACAGCTGTTCAAATAAATGATATCCAGCCCAACAGCCAGGCAGATGTCAGGAAAGCAAAACTGTGGCCGCTTCTCTGTGGAATACGAAGGTCACCTTTGTGAGGTGGAGGGGGTTTTTTCAAAGGCTCTGAGAAGATGGGGGCCTTTGAAATGACAACCGGGCTAAAGAAGATAGTTGAGCCCTGACTATGATGGTAGACAGCCCTGGCTTTGAACCAGTTTCCTACTTGGCTGGCCACATGAGAAAGCAACCAGTTTTCTCATCACTGAGGGTCCAGCGCCTACCGGCTGTGAGTATGATGTGGGCTATTGTATGTTAACGTTCAGTGCCTACCTGCAGTATGATGTGGGATATTGATGTGCAGCTCACTGTCTAACACATGACAAGGACACAGAGCGTGAGAAATGTTCACATGGAATGTATTTACAAATGCAGTGAACGTTCTTAAGGATCTATTTTATTATTTTTAATTATTGGTATATTTGCATATATGCATTTAAGTATATGTCACCTGAGTGCCTGTGCCCAAGGAGGTCAAAAGCATCAGATCCCCAGAACTGGAGTTACAGCACTTACTTGATGTGGTGCTGGGAACCAATCTTAGGTCCCCTGCAAGAGCAGTGTGTGCTCTTAACCACTGAGCCATCTCTTTAGTCCATGTTATGAACATATATAAATGCCAGATGAAGAAAACATCAGCTAGAGGGGGCAAACTCCCTCCTCAGTTCTCTCTCATACACACACACTCATATCTAGATGTTCGATTTGCACCTTCTGCTGCTGACAGAATTGAGCCTCTCTCAGTTAATAACTGACTGTGACACTTCCTCAGACTCTAACGGCCAAAGACTTGATTGCACATTTCCCTTTAAGATGTAAACAGACACCCTCCTTTGAAAGAAGATAAATGATAGCTGCTTTCTCCTCCCTCCTGGAAAAGAATATGCAGTTCTCAGCCCTGTGGGATATTGTTAATAACCTTTCAGCATGAAAAGAAACTGTGGGCCGGTGACCGGCTTTCAGCAGAATATAATATTCAATTATAGGCTCACAGAGTTGTTTCTAAGAATCAGCCACAGGCTCCGTCAGACCAAGGATTCCTCATATGAAAAAAAATCAAGGTCAGTTAATTTTAGGTCTCTCAGCTGAGAAAGAGAACCTCACAGCACCTTGGATGCAGAGGGTAAATGCCAAGTACCCTAAGATCACGTGGTATTTTCAAAGACACTTTTAGTCCATTACCAGGTCAATGATTTAGTCTCAAGTTAGCGTTGTAAGCATGCCTTCCAATCTTCAGTTTGGTCATAAGAAATTATACATAACAACTATAAACAATAACCAAGACTTAGTTTCGTTTGTTTGCAACTTTGTTTCTTATCTAGACAGGGTTTTTTCAGACCAAAGATAACAATAATGGGGGCCCATTATAGTCAAGGGCTGAGTGCCAATCAGCCATGTATTCTCCTCACTTCCTACCAATAGTTCTAAGTCATAGCACCTGTTGTGAGAAACTCTCCACGTAGCTACCAGTACCATCGGAAGAGCACACATCATAGCAGAAACAAATGTCTAGCCCCATCTCCAGCTCCACAAGGGTCTGCTTAGCCTCCCTAGTGTGACTGGAGAGCTGTGCCTTTTAAACTACCCACTGCAGAATTACAGGTGGTTCTAACTAGGAGAACATCGATTCATAGAACAATGAAGCCATAGATAAGGAAGCCCTGAGATGCTGTCTCTTCCCAGTATCACACAGCCTGTTAAAACTAGACTGCACCCCAGATGCAGGTCTTCTGACTGCTGGCTCAGTGCTCTGAACCCCACTGCAGACCCTTCATAGCGTCTACCCTTGACCTTTTAGAAATTTCATTGTTGTGTTCCAGAAACCTACATTTAAAAATAGATCATCTACCAGATGAACAAAGAATCTGCTCCTTTATCCACACTGTTCTCTGGATTATAATAAAATGACCTGTCAATCCTAAGGTCTCCTGCCAACCACGAGAGGAACCTGACCCTTTAATTCAGTCCAGTCATGTGTGGTCAGTAGCTAATGCAGTGGACCCTCAGGCAGTCTTCTTGCCTTGTTACCTAGTGATGAAACCACACTGATTTAAATGCCACTCTTATTCGAGGAGCGCTCTGTGTATTTCTGTTCTTTACGTGTAACCAAGAACTGTGTCCTTCTTATCTGGCCCTTGCAAAGTTGTTGATGTCTCTAGCTAAAAGTACCTCTTTTAAATGGTGCATTCACTCCAAGAGCCACCCTTCATCCGGGACGGCACTTGTGGTGTTGACAGGATGAACAGTTTTCACTTATGGGTCACAGTCCTTTCACTGTCTCCACCATCCCGTCATGCTCCATTTTGTTCTGAGTTCATAGACTCTGTGCTCTGACTGAGTCTTGCCAGCTGCCCCCAGCCCCAGCCTTCTAGTCCTTCCCCGTGCTTTATTTCAGACCTTGACTAACGGAGCCTTTTCCAACTTAAGATGAACTCCAAGAGGCGAACCTGTCATCTCTCTCTCTTTCTATTTTCCAGGACACCGTTTCAGTTCATAGACCAAGTTTTTATGCAGATAGATTTTTAAAGTTTATGAATTCCAGAGTTTTCAAGAAAATTCAAGGTAAGGGTATTAAAGTTTCTTGTTTGTAGCAATCATGACTGATGTCACCATATATCTGTGGAAATTTTTTGTTGGAAGAATGGGGTTTTTTTCCTTACTACAGCAGTAGTAATGACTAGTTGTGGTTAAATGTCATGATTTAATGATGCCATAATTATTAGCCCATTTTTATATTAAAAGAAAACACAAACTGAGGTTGGGGAGATGCTCAGTCAGTGAAGTGATATGAAAGGAGGAGGACCCGAGTTCAGACCCTTAGCTCCCATGTGAAGCACCGTATAAGCTCTGCACTGGTGAGGTGTAGACACACTGGTGAGGTGTAGACAGACAGATTGCTGGAGCTTGCTGGCCAGCCCATCAGCACCATGCTCAAAGGGAGATCCTTTCTCAAAATGCATACGTACATACATACATACATACATACATACATACATACATACATACAGTGGAGAGGAATTGAGGAAGGCACACAACATCAACTCTTTGGTCTCCATATGCTCACACACATACTATGTACATTTAAGCTGTAGAAATGCAGTTGGTTTTTTGTTTGTTTGTTTGTTTGTTTGTTTGTTTTTTTCAAGACAGGGTTTCTCTGTATAGCCCTGAAAATGCAGATTTATTTACATGTAGCCATTGGCATCAATAGCTTAAAGAAGAAATCAAAATAAAAATAGATAAAAAACTTAGTGACCAATGAAGGCACCCATACCATCAGGCAGAGTGTCAAAAAGAAAAAAAATTAAACACACATGTTCTACAAATGGTGGGCAGCTACAGAGGCAGGGCTCAAGGTCAAATCTATAGATTAAAAATTCCTACATTAAAAATTAAAGAAAGCTCCCTATAGATTTAGCTCAGCTGTGGTGCTTCCCAGCATGCACAGGGACCCCAGTCTGATCTCCAGCTCTGCGAAAATAAAAAGGGAGAAAGTTCGCAAACGAGCATCCTGCCTTCAAGCCATAGGTAATTAAATAAATAGAACAAACTAAGCCCAAAGTTAATAATGATTGTTTTGAATCAAAGTGTATATGCCACCTTATTTATCTTTATACTTACGAGGAATTTTCTATGTGCATATTATTAGTGCTCAAACTGTATGGAAAGTGGAGAATAAGCAGATCATGCACATATTGTTATTTATCATTTAATTATTCTATCATCCAACTTTATAACACAAATCATAATAAGTTAGCCAGACCCAAAATCATGACATGAGTAATCATAAATTTTTCTTATAATATTTGCTGCAGTTTGAAAATCCAAAGGAAACCGTGATAATTACTTAAAAGTCCTCTGCCCAGACCTGTCTAGTACTAAGATGTTGGCACACTTCCTCCCGATTTTTTTTTCTGTGCTTTGTACATTTCTATAAAGCTGGTGTCCAACAAAGCGCGGGACTGCTGTGTGCAAGCTCCAGCTTTGACCTAGCACACCACACACACAGCATAAGGTGACTCCTCTTAGGCTCCACCCTCTGGCTTTTGCATATCATTATAATTAAACTGAAACGCAGCATGAAGGTGGTAGAGGTGGGCTACAATCTTCTAACCGTTCTTTCCATTTGGGGTATTTACATCATGGCTCCTTTCCCTATCTCTAGCTAATATTTTTATGAACATAGTTTCAAATAAATGCTGTGTCTAAATCGGGATTATTTACTTGGATAGAGTTCAGATGTGGACGTAGGATATTAAATGTACAGAGAAACCAAAGGCAGCCCTCAGCCTGCAGTGGGCTTTTTAAATTATGCCATTCTGATACGTAGAAAATGTTACTTGATAGTTTTATTTTCTCAAGTACTGGTTAGGTTCAAGCATTTCTCATGGTTTGTCAGCCATTTATAGTTCCTTTGAGAATTAGACTACGTAATATTTGACCATGTATGTTGGGTGTTTATCATTTTTCCCTATGATTTACATAAGCTCTACGTTTATATAAACCTTCACCTTATTGTTCTGAGAACAGCTTTTATATACAATTGGCTGTCTTAATGGCATCTTAAAATTTATTGTCAAATTGAGACCGCCCTATAAACTACATTTTCTGCCTAAGGTTTTCCTGACCTAAGATGAACCATAAAATAGTGTTTATTCAGACTGCAAGCCTCTGGTGTTCAGGCTTATGGCTCATAGTCTCCAAGATTTTCTGCCTCTCTTTCCACCGAGCCAGTATTTTATAAAGTTTCAAAAAGACATGGCTCTTTAATGCTATACACATGCACCCAGTTCTGGAAGAGGGAGCCTCCTCCTGGCACCTCTTCACTGTGGTAGCTGGGCTTCGTTTGTTTGGTTGGTTTTTTGGTTTTTGTTTTGTTGTTTTTTTCCTTAATGCAGTTGCATATAAACTGGTACCATAATAACTGGTATCAGGCCGGGCAGTGGTGGTGCATGCCTTTCATCCCAGCACTTGGGAGGCAGAGACAGGCGGATTTCTGAGTTCGAGGCCAGTCTGGTCTATAGAGTGAGTTCCAGGACAGCCAGGGCTATACAGAGAAACCCTGTCTCGAAAAACCAAAAAAAATAAAATAAAATAAAATAACTGGTATCAGTAGCTTCTTTAGTTCCAAAACAGCACGTGTTACAGACTTCCCCAATCTCTGACTTACCATGCTTTTAATGTAATAAGTCTTATTTTTTTAAAAAGATTAATTTCTTTCTATTTAATATGTATGAGTGTTTGCCTGCATGTATACATGTGCTCCATGTGCATGCAATTCCCACAGAGGCCAGAAGAGGAAGGCAGAGCTCTGAGTATCTCTCTTATTTGAGCCTAGCTGAAGTCTTGCATCTGTTTCTGAACTCAGCCTATGATGACAGCACACTTCATTCAGCCTCTGAAGAACTCCCAGTGCCTTCGTATTCTTGTAGAAATGGTTCAACCTTGTAACTCATCTGAAGCATTGGGGACTTCTAGCAGTCCTCAAACCATGGCTCGTATTCTCTGACTTAGATATCAAAACATGCTCTACATAGAAATCTAAAGCTACTATAGCAAAGAGCAGGAATGTGTCCCAGTTCATAGAAGATTAACAGAAGCAGAGGGGGTGTGCAGGCAGATGCCAGTGTGTGCATAATCACTTCTGCCCTGGAAAGGAAAGGTGGACATTGCTCAACCGAAAATAGAGCGAAGGAAAGCCAGCTTCCTTGGTCCACTTAGTTACCATCAATTGTGAGCAGCCAAGAGGAATGGCAAGATCAGTTGTTTGAACATCCAAAATCTCCTCTACATTCACACAGATATACACGCATGCATACACACACACACACACACACACACACACACACACACACACACAGAGGTACTAGTGTACAGACACATGCACACATGCATGCATGCATGCACACACATGGGCATGCACACCTTAACCAGAAAACGGAATGCTAAAAGATAGAAAATCAACCATCAATTAATCAAGTGAAGAAAACAGGAAAGGCCCCCAGGGTTCACTCTCCAGCCCTGTGACCTGCAATGAGCTCACTTTTCTACCCTCTGTTTCTAGGCCTGTAAAAGGGCCAGCCTCCCTTAGACATTTCAGCAATTTGAGATATGCAACGTGAGTGTTGGCCTCCAGACTAAATCCTGAGTCCACAAACAGTATTTATCATGGTGACAATATTAACATAAAACTGCTTGGGAGAGAGCTAAGCCTTCCCTGGGAGCAGGGAAATTGCCTCAGACCTTCCCTCATTTGTGAGTCCCTGAGCCCTTCTCCAATTAACTCTGTCCACCGAGAGCCCTAATGAGCCACGTGATCCAAACTCAGGCGAGTTCCAGAGCTAAACGTGGTGACTAATCCATTTGCTGCTGGCTCACCTCTTTAAGCAAACCTCCAAAGTACTGCTGCCAATAACAAGTTCAGGGGAAGCATAAACAGGTCTCAGCTTCCCTCTTTCCCTCTGACTTCCTCCAGTGAGATTCTCTAGCAATAATCGGCCAAGAAGAGTTACTGTAGACAAGCAGGATCATTAGCAGTGAAATCAGACTACAGCTTAAGCAGTGCCCACCAAAGCATCTTCTGTGGAACCGCAGGCTTCGGTGGCCATGGTGGCTTGGGGAAGCCCATTTTTACTGGCCCCAGTTCCCAGCATGCTTCTCAGGTTGGAGAATCCCATTTGGATAGAGATGGAAGTGAATTATACATCTACAGATCAAAGAGAAGGGAATTTCAGTGGAAAAAAGTCACAAAGAAAGAAGCAATCAGAAGTAACTTGGCTAAACGGGCAACATGAGCATACAATCAAACTCAAGCATATTTAGAAAATCCTGGTTCCCAACTAATAAAACCGGGGTCGTGAGAACTCTCCACACTGCCATCTGCATTTACGACCCTCCCAGGGCCCCTCCCAGCATAAGAAAAACAAAGAGGAGAGGCAGTTCTGTAGCAAAAAAGAAAAAATTAAAGTTCATCTCAAGTAAGACTATTTCAAAATACAAAGTCCAACTCCAATGTGTTTTAGAATATTTTTCTTAAAATCAAACCATTTTGAACAAACAGTATGGCCAAAACCGGACATTTTGATCTCCCTTGCTGTATATGGATACAAACGGAGACCTTGGTGTTCTATTCTCAAATTATGTCTAATATAGTAACTAATAAATAGAATATTAAATTTAGAAATCTGAATCGGACTTTGTAAGTTTTATTTCTTTAGTTCTGTGGTGAGGGGGGTCTTTGTTTTGTTTTTTGAGACAGAGTTTCAGAGATCTGCCTGCCTCTGCCTTTGCCTCACAAGTGCTACCATGCCCCAGCCTTGGTGGTTGGTTTAAAACAAGATCTCATTGTGTAACCCAGGCCAGCCTTCAAGGCCTCCTGCCTCAGCCCCCTCAGTTTGGGGATGGCCACCGTGCCTATCTTTACAGTGGGACACCACCCTGCTCTACCTGGCTTTATAATCACTCACCCTTGTTGTCTAGCTCTGAAGACCTCACCTTCTAAGAAACGGTGCAACTCCATCGCAGCACTGAAGGCATCCTCCCAGGAGATTGTGTCCTCCATCAGCCAGGAATGGAAGGATGAAAAGCGGGATTTGTTAACGGAAGGACAGAGTTTCAGCAGCCTGGATGAAGAAGGTAGATCCTTGCAACTTTCTAAAGCAGAAAAATTCTAGTAAATCCTATGAGCAATGTAAAGTCACAGTAGAAATATTAAAGACTATCTGCTCCAAGAGATAGCCTATTAATAAAATTTTACAGGTACAGAGTACAATAACTTTATATAAATATGAAATGCCATATAAACAATGCATGATATATGATTTATTATAAAAATAGTAATGCTAAGATGTTTAAAGAAAACATCTATCCACCTGTTTAATGATAACAAATGCTAATGTATTGGTATTTGTTTTCCTAAGTTTTATTCTGTGTGTGTGGGACAGATACATGCCTGCAAATGCACCAATGTGTGCACATATGTCAGTAATGTAATAAGCCTTTATAGCTTATTTAGAGCTCCTTTAGTAAGTTTAAATAAGTGTCAGAACTTGTTTATTTGGGTATGAATGTCTTGGATAAACAGAAAGGGATTGATGTGGACTTTTTGTACCATTTTTAAGAACTGCATGTTCTGCCTGTTTGACCATGGTGCTCTGTAGACCTTGTATCTTTTTCTTTCCCCATGGCTTGCTGGCTAGGACTGATACAGTGGTAAACAGAAGCCATAGCTCTAGGTAGCCTGACTTGTCCTGATTTTAAAACAATGTTTCTAATGGTTCACTGTTTAAAATGATGCTTGCTGTATTTCCTACCAATTGTCAGACTAAGAAGCTTCCTTTCCTTATTCCTAATTTGCCAAAATGTTTTTAACAAAACAAGAGTACTGAATTTTATTAAATTATTTTCTCTATCTACTGAGTTGATAATTTGAATTTTCTATTTTAATCCAATAAGGGGAAGTGATATTTTATATATTTCTATCAATTACTTCTTAGTCTTTTTTCTTTGGCTGGTTGATTGATTTTGTTTTGTTTCATTTTGATCTTCAAGACATGGTTGTGTGTGTGTGTGTGTGTGTGTGTGTGTGTGTGTGTATGTAGCTCTTGAACTCACTCTGTAGACCTGGCTGGCCTCGAACTTAAAGAGGCCTGCCTCTGTCTCTGCTGGGATTAAAGGTGTATACCATGATACTGGGTTCTTTTAGATCTTTTGGTTCACAACAAATGTAGACTTTTTAAAAATCAGTATGTTCTTAGGAGAATCTCCGAAGTGTGTCTCCCTATAGAAGATTCAAGACTTCTTGCAGATACCATCTTTCCCTTAGCATCTTCAGAGTAGATTACTATTTCTATCCGCCTTCTATCTTAGCATTTGTCTCCTTATTTTAAATTGAATTTCTTTATCGTATTCTTATGTCTAGAGTTACTTCAAGGAGAGTTAATGAATTGCCTATGCTGGTTAGTGTTGTCAACTTGGTGTGTTCTAGAGTCACCTAGGAGACAAACCTCCAGGCACACCTGTAGCTAATTGTCTAAATTAGTTTAACATCTGGGCACACTTCCGAGAGGGTGTCTTGATTAGGTTAATTGCATCATTGTCTGGGCTTTCATCCTGGACTGCATAGGAGGGAGAAAGCTAGCCAGGCACAAACCTTTGTCCGTCTGTTTCTTGGCCGCAGATGAATATGACCAGCTACCTCAAGCCCTGTTGCCATGACTCCCCCTCCATGATAGATGGTACCCTGGAACTGGGAACCAAAATATAAACGAGCTTTCCTTTCTTGAGCTGCTTTTGTCAGGTTATTTTGTCACACCAATAGGACAAGTAACCAGGTCCTCTCTGTATCAGTGACAGCAGTTCCTGGTTCCCACCCTGTTCCCCTAAGCTGCTTTCTGTTTGCCTCTTCCTCAGCAGGCTACCTGATTTCTGAGAACAAACGGAAGATTATAGATGTCTACAGTTTGAGAAATAAGAGAACAAAATTTGTTTTCTTAAATAACTCTTGTTTTAACAGACACTTTACTTTTTGTTTTCTTTTGTGTTTTAAACTGAAATCTTGTTAAATTTCTAGGCTGGTATAGACCTAGCAACCACCTATCTCAGGCTCCCTAGTAGCTAGCTATAGTAAAATTAAATCTATTCCCAGAATACCTAGAAACAGAAGAAGCAGTGCACCTGTGATGTAATGTGCACCTGTGCTGTGCACCTGTGATGGGCTTAGGGCTTTTCTTATGTGAATTATTGGACCCATTCCTTACATATTTGGGCACCTTTTTACATGTTATCTAAACTTCAGTTCAGCATTTCCTGTCCCTCCATGCTTCTCCCTCTACCTCATCAAATATTCTCCTTCAAATCCAAAATTCAGGAGCTGGAATTAGATTGGTGGTAGGGCACTTGCCTAGCATGTGTAGGACCCTGGATGCATCCCAAACTACTACTACAAAATAATAAGTGGATAGATAGGTAAGTACATACATACATACATACATACATACATTCATACATTCATACACCTCAAACTCTTCTGGGGCCATTTTCCATTTACATGATCAAAATACATCATTCGGGACCTTTTGTGTGTATCAAGCAATGTCAGAAACACTCCAAGGCTGTACTCTATTCATTAACATTATTTCAGCTCAGTTTAGTGAAAGATAAAGAATCTATATAAGCCAAGAATGGTGGCACATGCCTTTAATTCCAACACTCACGAGGCAGAAACAGGCAGCTCTCTGTGAGTTCAAGACCAGCTTGGTCTATATAGTTTCAGGACACCCAAGGCTATATAATAAGACCCTGTGTCAAAAACAGAAAGGAAAAAATCCATATGGATTCTGGATGGAACACAGGCCCAGGTCTCATCCTTCCTGAGCATGGAAGACCCTGATGTAAATACTTTCTTGGACTCCTAAGGTTTTAAATAGAAATAAGAATTTTCTCACTTTTAAAAGGGCAAGCTTCCTATTAAAAGAGGATGTCATGAAGAGCCCTGTTTGTGTCCAGAAGTCTGTGCAGGCTCATGTGGGATTGAGATGCCATAGGCTGTTGTTTTGTCAAAGTGCTTGCTTAGGTCCCTTGAAGTCTGCCTCTCACATGGAGGGCAAAGCCGTCCCTTCTGCTTCTGCATCTGCTAGTCACCCTTTTAATCTCTGCCGAATTATCTCCTTAAGCTCCTCGGGGTTTTTATGCCATGGTTTTGAAAGAGTAAATCACTTTATTAGCTTTTTAAAAGAGCATGTCTAATGTCATTTCCACAAGCCATTTTGTAAATTAATGTCATTTCCTTTCTGTCTAACCTGTTTGCAAGCAGCTATTTTACATTTCTGTTGTGGTTCAGAAGAGCACAGTTAATTCATAATTTCATTTGCCGCCTGAGACATAAAATGAATGCTTTTGACTCATTAAGGTATTACAGATCTAGAGGGGCACGCGCTGCTGAGATTCATGAGTGCATGACTTTGCTCTTACCCCTCCAGCCCTGGGATCCCGGCACAGACCCGACCTGGTGCCCAGCACTCCATCATTATTTGAAGCTGCTTCCTTAGCGACCACAATATCATCTTCTTCCTTGTACGTCGGTGAACACTATCCACACGACAGGACTACGCTCTACTCAAACAGGTAACATTCAGCACCATCAGCTGGGCAACCTAAAGTAGTACCTTAGAGATGACGTTCCTAGCAACCAGATGTGCCTGACCCTGCCTCATGTGTAGAAGAAAGGGCATGCTTTGTTTTTGCTGTTGAAAAAACACATTTAAAGAAAAACACTTCTGTTTCCCTTTGCAACTAATCATTACGTTTTCACAAAAATAGTTATAAACAGTTATACACTTGGCTCCACACAAAAAGAAGTTTTCATCATTTTTAGTGAGTTGTGTGTATGTGTGTGTGTGTGTGTGCGTGCACACACATGTGTGTGTTTGTGCACATGTATGTGGCCATTCACATGTGTGAACTTGAGTATGCATGTGCCCCGGGTACATGTGGAGATCAAAAGACGACCTCAGTTGTCACCTTCCACCTTTTCTGTGACAGTGTCTCTGTTTTCCTACCTCATAAAGCAAGGCTCTTGGGCCCAGGAGCTGCCGAGTCTCCTGTCTGCCTCCGAGATTGTGGGAATAGAGATGCGCTTGCTTCGTGTCACCTTTTACATGGGCTCTGGGGATTAAAACTCACATTTGCTTGAGTAGCAAATGCTTTCTATCTGCGGGGCCATGCTCATGACCTTTTACCTAGTCCCGCCTTTTCGTAAGACAAGGGCTCATGTAGCACAAAACAGCCCTGAAATCACGTTCAAGGTGTGTGTCATTCATTATACCCAGTCACACCCATCAGTACTCTCGAGTGTGTGTGTGTGTGTATGTATACATACATACATACACACATACATATAATTTATTTGCTAATGTTGCTACGGATTGAATCTGGGGCCTCAGGAGTGCTCAGCAAGCACTCTGTGACTCTGCCACATCCCAGCCTGTGAGTAGATTCTTTCAAACAACCTCTTTTCATACATATTACTCATGTTTCATACACTGTTATGTATATGAGACCTTAATGACTATGGTAAAAAGAATGTATTCGTGACTTTCAAAGCTGCCCCGTCTGTGAGTCCAGAGTTCAGCACGGTCTTTATCAAGCTAAGGTTTGGTGGTTGTATCTGCTTACCAGTTGTATCTTGCTGCTCTGCCTCTCTCTCTTGGCTGCATAGAAGAGTCCAGAGTGTTAGGTAGCAAATGCAGCAACACTGGCTCTGGAGAAGCAGAACAAGTGTGAGACCGCGGGGCTTGGTTTGGACGGCTTCACCTGCCGAACCACCAGAAAGCTTCCTCTGCAGATGACTTAAGCCACTTAGAGTACACAAAGGGCGTTTGATTCACCCAGCTTTCTCAGCTTAAAGAAATTTAATGTGGCATATAATAGCTTAATATGACTGCGGGCCATGAATGTTTAAATTTGGTTTCTCAGTCAAGCCCCTTGATGTATGGTAAAGCAGATGCAGGGGGCCATATCCCATGAGTGTAAGCGGCACTCAGAGGGTAGCAAGATTCACAGCAAGGCCTTAGCAATGTTAAGAACAGTTCTCATAACAATGGTGCTTCTTCATAGTTTGCTACTATGGTCATTATCAGGAGCGCATCATTCAATGTACTCTTGAATGTCGTTTACTGACATTTCCAGCACTAAGGGAGTGGTATTTGGGATTGGAGTTTTGGTATGGTGGTGGTTCGTGGTGGAGGTGGTGGTGATAGGTGGTAGGTGGTTGGTTTGTTGGTGTCACAAGGGTTCTTAAGTGCTCTGTCTCTTAGTAAGAGCTATTAAACTCCTGAACATACACAGGGTTTCTTTGGGCTCTGGCCTCCTCCTGAAGCCAGTCCTGTGGCCAGATAGAGTTAGCTACCTCTCCACGCCCGCCCTGCTGGCTGTGCACCCTTGGCACTGTGTTCTAATTATGCATGTTTTCTCTCCTGCTGATGCTAGCTCACCTCCAGCTTTGCATCTGGGAAATGGAACAGTGAGCCTTCTATCTGTAATACTCCAATAGTTTCCCTCTCTCTTTGATATTGTGTTGCTTTAAGCAGTTTTCTCTGGTCCTCTACTGTGGTATTTGGTATCTTATACTTAGCTATCAGTCAGGGTTCAGTGGCAAGAACAAAAAATGTACGCCATCAGAAGCAGAAGGGAGCTGGGTGTTTGCGACATGTGTGGGAAGGCTGGCCGAGAAGCATTGATCAGTCTTGGTCACTCTGCTGAGCCCACTCTGCAGCATGGCAGGCTAGGTGGTACTCAACCTCTCCCAGAGACAACTGAGAAAGCATTTCTGAGATCCTAGGATGTCCTTACAAGACACCAATAAGGAAACTCAGGCAGCTTCACTTTTCCTGACATTTCTCAGCTAGTGAGGAGACCTGAGGACCACCCAGATACCACACCCTCTGCTTCATTCTCATGCTTGTCTCCTGCCTGCTCTCCCCACAGGCGTTTCTACTGTTAGCCTTGTTGTGTACAAAAAAGCTGAAAGACCCACCACAGTTCTTACCTTCTCCTTAGGGAAATCATGAGGATCAGAGACTCAGGAACGCTAAAGCCCTGAAGAGAAATAATGGCCCAAGGACCCCCAGGAATGAACATCTCCAAATGCTTAACCCACCATGCCCAGCCCTGCTTAGTTAGCAAGGAAACCTAGCCAGCAAACTATAAAGTCATGTCCATATCATGGTTGTCTTATTTCTTTACTGCCGTACGTGGTACATCTTGAAATCATAATTGACATGAACCTAAGTCTCATCTGGCTAAGGTTTAAAACCAAACACAGCCAGCCTGAGAAGAAAAAAGCATCAAACAAGAAAAAAGAAAGTGCATCAAATATTGACGTTGCAATTTACATCTGAGATTTTTCTGTTTCACTGTGAGTCATATTTCTGCTCCAAGTGGCCTGCTTTCCCCGTTATCTGTGCTCACATAAACTATAAATACGTCAGGTGACTGCTGCCGTCCTCCGTCTCCTTAGGCCGCCTAACTTTAAGACATCGAACAGCATCCAGACAGGTCCACACCTAAATTATGTATTGCAGTGGGAAATGGCTGTCTCTAGAATTCTTTTATTTTTAGAGGATCGTTCTTTGTGACTTTTAAAGTTCCACCATTTCTTAGAATCTGGTTTGTCAAGTATACTCTCAAAATTGGCTAGGAAGCAAAGAAAAACAGTTTTAATGCCTTTAAAAGTAAATTTTTAACTGCTGATTGAGAGTATGTACTCTGTGTGTGTGTGTGTGTGTGTGTGTGTGTGTGTGTGTGTGTGTATGTGTGTGTGTGTAAGAGAGAGAGAGAGAGAGAGAGAGAGAGAGAGAGAGAGAGAGAGAGAAAGGGGGCTATGCACATGTGTATGTGCATATCTGTCTTGCTTTCTCAGTCAGGGATCCGCCTGTCTTTCCCTCCCCAGTGCTAGGAATCTGAACTTGGGTTCTTGTGTTTGCCTGGCAAGCATTTTACCAGCTGTGCCGTCTCCCCAGCACCAGAAGTGCATAGTTAAAGTCTCTACTACATGATCTCAGGTTAGAGCGAGCAGCTCACAGGAATACAACGACATGTCATCAGCAACCTGCTTCACAAACAAATCATAGGTGTGTACGTTTGGAACTTCTGGTGCTTGAATTTTTCTTTCCTACTAAGAAATCTGTTCTTCTAAAGGAGATGTAACAACTTCTAAAGGAGCACTAACAACTAGAGAGGCAAATAGGTTTTATCTCCAAACTAAGAGCAATTCAACTTAATGCTGTGAAATAAGTTATGTACGTGAATATTCATTCTCTCCATGATTGCCTGCCCAGTTGAGAGTGGAGCTGGGGTTCTGGTTAGGCATGCAGATTGAAAGCTTACTTCACCCCAATGCATCTCTGCTCCTCCATCACAGAAGCCCTTACCAGCATCACTGTGGTAGCTTGTCTCATATATTTGCCCATGTTTTACTGGTGGCCACTTTAAAGACATGGAGTTTTATGAGAAGAGCAGATACCATAGGAGAAGCAATTGGCCATACACGGGAGGCCAGCTGGCAAAACCTTCCTAACGAGTGAGCCCAGCAGCTAGATCTCAGGCTGATTCGGAAGATCTGACAGCAGTCCTGAGCCCTCTTCTTCCTGAGTATTATCAACCTAGGAGCCAATGAGCTGATTCCTGTAGCCATGAGCCTGTTCTCCCAAACTGCTAACCACTCAGATTAAAGCCATGGCAGGAGAGCCAGCCATGCTAAAGTAGGTGAGAGACCCCTGTCTTACTTAGGGTTTCTATTGCTGTGAAGAGATACCATGACCAAGGCAACTCTTCTAAAAGAGTTTCAGAGGCTCAGTCCATCATCATGATGACTGGAAGCAATGCAGTTTACAGGCAGACATGGTGCTGAAGGAGCTGAGAGTTCTACATCTTGATCCACAAGCAGCAGACAGAGACTGTGTACCAAATTGGGCATAGCTTGAGCATATATGAGACCTCAGAGCCTGCCTCCATAGTAACACACTTCCTCCAACAAAGCCACACCTACTCCAACAAAGCCACACCTCCTAATAGTACCACTCCCTATGAGCCAAGCATTCAAACACATGAGTCTATGGGGAGCATACTCATTCAAACAACCACACCCCTCTTTAGAGTAGTCTAAAAGATCAGGCACTGGCTATACAGAGTTCTGATGTCATAGTTAAGTCTGCTAGTAAGAGTCCAGTTGGAGCACAGATATCCAGGGTCTAAACCTCCTGTTCTTTCCCTGAACCACCAAGGCCTACAAAGACTTTTGTTCTTCTTGAGTGCAGTAAGCAGCATTGGTCAACTACCTTTTTTCCTAACATCAGCTCTGGTCCTGAATTTGTGCTACCTTGCTTTGCTACATAATAACTAAAAAATTTGTAATCAACAAAGTGGCGGGCTTACTTTAGTGTCTACCTGTGCTGTTCTAGAGGTTATTGGCTACTTTTTATTAAAAACGTAGTACTGGGCCATTTCTTTCTATTAAGATTTCAGTTGCATTTCAATTCATCAATAAGTATATAATAAAACTGCTCTTTAAAGTATGTCATACTAATTTGAGTTCACAAGGAAACTGCCATGGCACTTCTTTTATTTCCACCTTCCCTGGGTGGACTTGAAACTGCTCCCCTGCCCATTGAGAAGTGACTCTGGGTAGGAAACCTGTTTGGTTTAGAAAGATTTGTATCTGTGCTCTATGGTAGCAGAATTCAGGGAGCCTAGGTGACTGGGTAGACTATAACTGAGAGGGGGTGCCAGGATGTGCTGGGATTCCAGACCTTTCTCTAACCCTGTTATGGGCAGAACACACTGCCGTGTTTCTGCTGGACCTGGACCCCAATCTAGGACTGTCCAACCCCTCAGGTGATAGCCTGTGGATGATAGATTTTCAGTCTAGCCTCTCCAGACTTTTGGGGCTTTTCTGTTTCTTCCTCTGCTGTCTTCAGCCTTACAGATAGTCTTGCTTACTCCCCTGCCTCAGATATTTCTCTTGCTTTTTCATCATAATAAATCACCACTTAGAACTTAGCCTGCAAACTGTCCCTTCTGGCCATGGAACACTGAGCAACTGATTCACTTTTGGGTGCCACAGCTTTCCCATCTGTAAGAGGTTCCCACTTGTAATAAGTAAATTGTGCCCTGGTCCAAAGGGGTTGCTCCAAAGAGGAACTGAAATAATGATCAGAAAGCAATGGCCATGTCTCCTGGAGCGTCCCTCCGTGAATGCGTTGGAGCTTCCGCTCACATCCCCCTGCAGGAGGCAAAGTATCATTGTTTGGTAGAAAGCCTCAGAAGATACTTTGCTGCTCAGAGGCCAGTCAAGAAAGTAGAAAACCCACTTGGAATTTTAAAGTGAGTGGATTTACAGGGTGCGGGAAGGATAGAAGGCTGGGGAGGGAGAAGTGGCAGAAACCCAAGGAATCCCCACAGGAATCGGCTCCCACGGCACCCCTGCTACCTGGGACCTACAGTCACCTTTCAAGCAGGGTCAGTGGAGGATGACGCCAGCTGAGATAGCAGCAGGAACACAGTCAATACTAGGGACACTGCACACATAAGGAAGAATAATGAGGGCAAAGGGAGGTAGGGCCTTCTGCCCTCACCTCCTCACCTGTGTCCGGCCACATCTCAACTGGCAGGAGTGGCAAAGGAAAAGCTTTGGTGCAGGCTGCCCTAGTATGGAAGCCTCACCGTTGCAAAGTACTCTGCAGAGCAGATACAAATAACGAAACAAAACAACAACAAAACAAAGAACAACAAGTTCGTGTAACATCTTTTTTAAAAAGAAGAAAGATGAGAAGGGAGTGGGGAGAGAATTGCAGGGATCAAAGCGTTTTACAAAGGAGAGCAGACACAAGACAAGAACAGAAATCCACTTCAACTCCTGCAAAATGAGCCACGGAGCCTGGTTATTAACATGCCAGTGTAATCGTTGTATGTAAAGTAGCTGCAATTTTTCTAATGATCTGTGCAATTAGACACTGCAGTATTTACCAAAGTGTCTGGCTTTCCCAGGTGCTGTGCCAGAGTGAATGCTGCTTATAAATACCCTCTTGGCTAATTCCAGGCCTATGGAATAGACAAAGCACTGTTTTAGCTCCAGAATTCATCAGGGAGGTCTGATGGACCCAAGAAACCCAGGTGAGGCTGCAGGCACACTATACAGGGAGAAGAGCTGCCATGCACATTCTGGCTTCTGAACCTAAGACCCTAACCTGTCCCATCAACGGACTGTAACTCAGACTGGAGCATGTACCCGTGAACAAGGAAATACAATGTCCCTAATATCTTCTGAGAAAGTAGATCACCAAACGAAAGTTCACATTCCCAGGATCCTGAAGAATATCTGTTGGGAAGAGGACTTCAGTGGCCGTGTTGGGGGTACCAGGGGCTCTGAGGAAGGCCACACGTCACTCCTGGTGTATCTGTGGCATGCAGAGCACATGCAGGCACATGACAGAAGCTTCACAATGTGCCTGTTAGTTTTGCTTCTCCTGTGTCCCCAAAAAGCTAAGAGAGACCATGGATTCTATCACGTCTTCTGCACCTGGATTTTACCAGATGGCTGCCTTTTTTTTCTATTCATATTTATAAGCTATAGAACTACTTCTGAAGTGATTGGCTCTTCAAATGGTCCTTCATGGTTTTCGTGTGGGACATGACGTAGTTTAGGGCTCAGAGGTAATTTGAGAATTCTCTCTCTCTCTCTCTCTCTCTCTCTCTCTCTCTCTCTCTCTAAGGGATTGGTGCATGGTGTGTGTCACCATATCTGGCAAGAAGGTATTATTTTTAATTACTATTATGTGTATGTCTGTGTCTGTGTGCAGTGCAGTACGTGTTAGGTCCCTTTCATATATTAGTAAGATTCTTTACATGGGTCCAATTTGTAAATAAGCCATATTGCCAAAAAGGTGGAGGAGTGGGTGGTGACTGTTGACCAGGCTTTAGAGAGATGGAGATGGATCGGTACCTATCGCTCTTGTAGAAGGTTCAGCTCCCTGCACAATCAGCTCTAGGACCTGACACCCTTGGCCTCTCTGGGAATCTGCACTAACATGTACTGCGCAGCACACAGACACAGACAACACATATGAATAATTAAAAATAATACCTTCTTGCCAGATATGGTGCCACACACCTTAAATCCCAGCCCTTGGGAGGCACAGATAAGCAGATCTCTAGGATTTCCGGATGATTTTGGTCTGCATAGGCAATTCCAGGTCATCCAGCCATCTGGGGCTATCCAATGAGACCTTGTCTTTAAAAAAATTAAACTCACTTTGTTTTCATTTTCTTGTCTTTCAAATCTTGGCCCTAAAAAATTACATCCTGGGCCGAGGCAGGCAAATCTCTGGGTTGAAAGACAACCTGGTCTACATAATACGTTCTAGGCCAGCCGTGGCTACATAGTGAGACCCTGTCTCACAAAATAAATAAATAAATAAATAAAAATTTAAAAAATTAAATTATTTTCCCTGACTACAAGAGAAATGTATTGCAATGGATGTATCTCTGTCAGCTCTCCAATTGTCTGGCCTCCTTCCCTTCCCCTTGTGCTTAGTTTCTGCACCTAGGTATCTGCCTGTCCAAACAGGGTCATCAAGAGCTTCCTATACACCTAGTGGGGGAGGGGTGAACGTGGCAGAGCATAAACTCCACGATGTAGTTGTGGGAAGTCCAGGCTCCTTCAGGGATTTAATGTGATATGTTATCTGAAATACAAAACATAACAAAATGCCTGTGTTTGCAGATTATGTTAAGAACAGGACCTCAGTCCCTTTACTCAGGTTTAGTTGCAAAAATACTAAGCAAAAGTACCTTTGACTCTGGCTACTACCAAATTTATGTCCAAGCTCAGGGCTAAAATGCTTTTCTGCTCCCCAGCTGTCCTTGACTGCCCTTTGTCTGAGGACCTTCGTTATAGCTAAACAGAGAAAGACTTTACTCCCCTTGGGTTTCACCTCCTCTTTTGTTCTATGTGAGGGTCGCTTTGGGCCTTCTCAGCCCTTAGAAAAACCCCTCTCAGTCTTTTGAATCTGTCTATTTGGCTAGTCCACCTGACAGCTGGCTGGATCCTTTGCGGAAGCTGAGAGTATACATGTTAGCTTCCTACCCAGGACAGTTCCTGATCACGTGGTCTTTCAGAGGGCAGCACCAGACCAGGATAATCCCTGTCAATCCAGCTGCCCCCAGTACCTTAGCTTCTCTTTGACATGGCCCCACTGGCCCACCTGTCCTATTCCCTAATGTAGTTTTTATATCCCACAGTAGTAAGTGGTGAATGTCTGAGCTTGCACCCATGGTGGGTGAACTCTTGTTACCTGTCCAGCACTTCCCCTCCATCCAGGGAGCTTCCGGTGCAGCATGTTGCCTGAAGCCTGAGTCAAATTTTCTTTGACAGATATACAGGAAGAGGAACTAACATAATTTCTCCTAACATAAGAATAAAGTAAATCCATTTCCTATTTAGTCTTACTGCTATCTGTGGAATGAGCTCCACAAATGTCTTCTTCGTTTAGATGATTAGTCGAACCCTGGGGTGGGGGGTTGGGGGCGTGTGTGGAATGCCTGCTACCCAGAGTCCCTAACTTCAGAGATCTGTCCCTGCCTGGCCCCTGTAAGCCAAATGCACCCACCATCCCTGCCTGCTTTGGGTTTTTATTTATGAGAGGATCCAGAGACTTAGGTAAATTCAATAATAGAATAGAAGGTGGTGATAAACTCCAAGTCCAGAGTAATAGTACCCAAAGTGCAATTATTAACTGTCTGCTTTCTGTGATAAGAAAAGAGATGAAATATGTAAATGCTAGAAAGAAGCTCATTATCTGTCTGCCCCATGTTGAAGGTGAGTGTTTGGAATGCCACAAAAGAAAACAATCGGGATTTATTTATTCAAAAAATAGTTTGGCTAAAATGGAATTGTCTACCCTGATTGCTACTTGGGAAAAGACGGTGATGTTTCTCTTTTCTTTTTCTCCTCAGTCCTTAAGAATGTCTCTGAGTCTTTAAGCATTTAATCTGTAAGAAGTCGTTTTCTCGTTTATTATCCATGGGTGCATCTGGATTGATGCCTAGTATAGACAACTGTTGTTACTGGATGTTGTCTGTCTTTCGGCTGAGTGCGCAGGAGAGTGAGCAGCATTCCTGGATACAGTCTAATCTTATTTGGGAAATGAAGTGTTAACATGTTTACTATTGCTGTGCCCACTCCCAGTAGAAAACAACTCACTCTAATCCCGGAGCTTTGGAAATGGAAGGAAACCATGTCATTATCAATCCTTTGATTTATTCCTTTTTATATCAAACGTATGTGCAGACCACGAGTACACATACACACACACACACACACACACACACACACACACACACACACACACACACACACAAACTTGTACATACAAAAACTGTGCAGTATAAAATTTGCAAGAAGAAAGAACAGGGCTCTGTCCACCTCCACATGGGTTTTGCTCTTCGGATGCTGTGTCTTCAGCTCTTTGGGTTAATTGCTCTCTAGTTAAGTCTGTGTCACAAAGTAGCATGAGTAGGTTGCTGTTTCTGGGTCTTTCTTTTGTGCATTAGCTGATAACATCTCCCTATAGAGAGTAAATTTATCTGTCTTTTCTTAACCCACACCTACCTCATCCATGAATTCTCCTTGCCAACATGGACACCCTTTCTGCATTCTCTTCTTCTAGAATAGTTCCGTCACGATTATGTTCTCTGGTCAATCTTGAGTATTTGTCATAACTTTGCAAATACCATATCAGACAGTCACGTGTTGATACCTGAAAGGGATTGGAATTCTAGATCCCAAAATCCATGGATGCTCTTATATGCATCCTTTATATGAAATGCAGTGTTTGCATATTACATACACATACCCTTCTGTATGCTTTGTATCATCCTTGGGTTATGTATAGAACCCAACAGGATGTAAATTCTGTGTAAATAGCTGTTTCACTGCATTGCTTATAAAATAAAGACAGGGGGGTTGTGATAATTTTTTTTTCTAAAAATTTTCAAACCTGTCCATTGGGTGTGTGGTTTCCACATCTGCAGAACATAGATCCTACTGTGCTGTGATTGTTTGGGGGTGTGGTGGTGGTGGTGGCGGTGGTGGCGGCGGTGGTGGCAGCAGCGGCGGTGGTGGTGGTTTATCTCCCATCTCCCAAATAGGGAATGGCTTCCTCTTGTTTGCTTTGTTATTTATTTAACCTTGCACATGGAGGCAAGTGCTTTCTCTACCACTGAGGTACATCCCCAGTCCTGATTTATTGGTTTTTGATATATTTGTCTTTATTGAACCTCAAGATCTCTACATTGTCATGTCATTGGCCTGTAGAAGTTTTCTCAAAGCCCCTGACCTGTCCCAGTCTGGACTGGTGGCTTCTATGGCCATTACTTTAGGACCTTCTTTCTCCATCCCTCTGAATACCCTAGGTACCCTCATCTGCGGTGTCTCCCCTGTGCTGACGCCTGCTTTTCCTGGATAACCTATTCTTTCATTCTCTCCATGCGCCCTCCCTTTGCTGTCCCGCCAGTGTGCCAGGTTTCCTGAGGTGTTGCCCCTGTGCTGGCTTGTTCTCACTTGAAGTGCTGACCCATCAGAAGCTCTCTCCAGTCTACACACCAGTGGTTTTAGAGAAGGGAGCAGGGGTCCCTGACATTTTTCGGTCTTCTTTCACTTCCCACAGTTTCTCTTAAGCATGTAGGGATCTTCTAGATTTGTCCTCCAATCTTATTTGCATTGTTATCCTCACTCCCACTCACCTTTCTCCCATGATGCCTGAAAGATTTACTCAGCTCTGTCTTCTAATCCATCCACTGAGTTTTCAATTTCCATTCCCATGTTTTCTAAGGATTCTCTTTTTTTTTCCCCCTTCTGAGGTTCCATGCTGTAGGAACTGTGCCTTCATGGCTATGATTTTATTTTCTCTTTTCTCTCTGAAGATATTAGACCAAGTGCCAAAGTATAAAGACTGCGTATCCCTAATAGTAGCACTTGGAGCCTTTGCCACAGTGCATAATATTTCTTAAATACCTAAATACAGTTGAGGTACTTAAGCATGAGTGAAGTAAAACAGGACCCCAAAATGAAAGCATCACCTTATATACATTGTGTTTCAGGAAGGCATGTAAGTGTCGCTTGTCTCTAACAATGCTTGTGACTATTGCATCTGACTTTTCCAGCACGCACAGCCCCCATCTTGCTTGGTTGTCATTTATCGCATGCATTATCCTGTAATTGAGACAGCTTTTAAAATTCATGCCTTTGCCTTCATGACCAGAAATGGTTCATAATAAACAAGGAATTCAGAGAAAGGCTCTCAGAAGGAACTGTGACAGGCATGGAATGGGATATTTTGTTGAAAAGCACACGGCCCTGATGGAACTTGAGCCAATACAGGCAAGTTGGCTGCCTGGAAGCTGGCTGCAGGTGGAAGTTGTTCTGTGGTGAGAGATGCCGTGAGCTTGCTATTTCTATAGCACTTATTAAGGTTTATAAAGTCGCTGTATCAATATGGAAGATAAATTTTCAATCTGTCAGTTATGCTTACCAGTAAGTAACGTTCAGTTTTCACATTCTGGTTTAAGATAATCCTAAAACACCTCTATTAGGTGCCTACTGCATATCACACACTCTGCCAAAAACTTTACACATATTATTTTATTTAATGGATCTGTTAACTCTGTACGGTGTGTGTTCTAGAGGTAGAAAAGGAGTGAAAACATACTCGATAGGAGCATAGATAAAAATCAATTCTTGGCCGGCAGTGGTGGCGCACGCCTTTAATCCCAGCACTTGGGAGGCAGAGACAGGCGGATTTCTGAGTTCGAGGCCAGCCTGGTCTACAGAGTGAGTTCCAGGACAGTCAGGCTATAAAGAGAAACCCTGTCTCGAAAAACAAAAACAAAAACAAAAAATCAATTCTTACCAAGAACACTGTACACCCAAACCTAACACCATGTTAAAAAAAAAAAAAACATAATAAATTACATGAAACAAATCCATACATGCTTTTTTTATCCTCTCAAATCTATGATTAGTCAATCACAATAAATATACACTCAGGGATGTCAAATGGGAGTACTTCTCTTTTGATCTGATAAGATGTGATCACCATGCTTCAGAAAGTGCACCAAAGGTCCACAAGACGAATATGAGTTCAGTTGCAAGAAACACAGCTAGTGTGAGGTGGTGGGTTCTAGTCTTGGGCCAGACTCCTCTGTATGGGGCAGAGGCTATAGGAGATATTTCATGAACTATCACTGCACGGCTTAACCTTACAAAGACTCTCAGCCATGCAACAAAGAAGTATGGCTTAAACTAGTTCTCCCCATGATGAGGCCTACTGGCCAGACACAGGAGATGTGGGTGGTCTTGGAGTGTTGGGAAGTCCAAGACAGTTAAAGCCCTCAAGGTCATTCACCAATGGTGTCAGGAGTTACTCTCCTCTATAGGCCCCAAAGGACAGTACAAAACTCATGTCCAGTGGATGTCATGACACTTAAAGAGACATTGGAGATAGAGGTCAGCCCAGCGACATCCTCAAAGATCCAGGCTGTTCCCATCATCCCATTCTGCTCACCTTCACCTTTTGATTTTTTGCTATTCTGTTGCCCCATAGTCACAATATGGCCGCCATGGCTTCAGACATTGTGTCTTCCCTCCATGGACCCTTGAAGGAAGAAATGGAGCAAATGAAAAGGAGGGTGTAAGGGCTGGTGAGAGAATGAGACCACCAGAGCTTCATTGAGGACAAAAGGAAAGTTTTTTTATTTTAGGCATGAGCTACTGGGCTGCCCCCAAAAGAAGGGAGAGCAACCCCACCTAAAGGGGAGTTTGGGGTTTTATAGAGTGATTTTAGTTGTGCAGGAAAACGGTGGGAAAGCATCAGGGAAAAAGAACTACTGCGAGCAAAAATAACTGTTGAAAGAAAAATCTCTATGAGGGCACTTCCAGTCCTTAAGGTATCAGCTGGAGAGATGGCTCGGGGGTTAAGAACACTTACTGCTCTTGAAGAGGACCTGGGTTCATTTCCCAGCATCCACATGGTGGCTCACAGCCATCTGTGAACCCAGTTCCAGAGGTCCAAACACCCTCCTCTGTCTCTATAGGCACTGAACACACATGGTGACAGACGTATACGCAGGCAGACCATTCATACACATAAAATAATAATAAGTAAATTTTTAAAAATAGGTATCAGGATGCTTTGGTCAGGCTGTTCTGCAGAGATAAGGGTCAGGTGGCTTCTAGTACAGAACATTCAGTTTCCATATCCCAGAGGGACTGGTTCCTTAAAGGATTTTACATCTTGGTATCTTAGGCAACTTTGCCTTGGGGCATCCTGGTAGGGGATTGGACTTCTCATTGCAAGGCATCCTTTATGAGGAAGAGTTGTCTAGTTGTGCCTGTAACAGCAAATCATCCAGAAATGTATCACATGGCCATCAGTAGCTGCAAGGGAGGCCGGGAAAAATACTACCTGCCGTAAGGCTCTCTTAGAAAAGGAAGAAAATTATTTTCTTCTGCCACTACTCTGTTCACAGTTGAGGCCCCTATAACAAGGTAGAGTGGATAATAACCCAACCTTTTGGGTAAAATAAAGGAAAACATGTAGATCAATTTAGTAGTTCTTCTTATGGCAAAGAAGCCTTCTTAGACGAATCCTCAAAGACATGGAGACACCTGCATGTTTTTGTTGTTGTTGTTTTTTGTTTTTTTAAAGATTTTATTTATTTTATGTTTATGAGTACACTGTAGCTGTCTTTAGACACACCAGAAGAGGGCATCGGATCCCATTACAGATGGTTGTGAGCCACCATGTGGTTGCTAGGATTTGAACTCAGGACCTCTGGAAGAGTAGTCGGTGCTCTTAACCTCTGAGCCATCTCTCCAGCCCCCACCTGTGTGTTTTTTATGCTGTTTGACAAGGGACAAGCTTGCATAGGTACAGTTGGACAAAGGCAGTATAATCTCGTAGATATAAAGGATGGGAGCTAGCAAGCCTGTTACACAGATTCTCTGTGTCCTTGTGTCTCAAGTTCCAACAGTCTTTCCCTTCTCTAAAGTCTTTCTCAAGAGAAACTGAGGACTCACTTCAGGAGTTTGGGCAAGAGAAGATCAGAGAGGAAGAGACCTTACTTGTATGATCTTGTATGTTTTCTGAAATGCCACAGTGCCATGTTTTGTAGTGATACATCTAGATCTCCCAGTGTCTCAATTCAAGTTTAGGGACTATTAGCAATGCCAAGGGTCTGCCTGTGGGTTAGCAACGGTGCCAAACAGGAAAGTGGGAAGACCCAGGATGTTGGGGTGCTTGTGGCAGTGGTGGTTGTTGCTGCAGTTGTTGTTTGAAACAGGGTCTCACTATGTGTAGATGAGGCTGGCCTTGAACTCACAGAGACCTGCCTGCCTCTTCCTCCCAAGCGCTGGGATTTAAGGTGTATGCCACCACATATGACTGTTTTTGTTTTGTTTGATTGAAGCAAGCGTTGTGTCTCTTATGTTTAGAGTACTTCAGCTGTGGCACTATCCATGAGTCTCTACCGTCATCTGGACACTGCACATCCTACACGTTGAGTATTTTACAGATCTTGGAGATATTTCAATTTTATCGGAATTCATTTTAACTGAGTTATCCAAGCCACACTTAGGATCTGATGACTTTGAATCATATAATTAGGTACCACTTTCCTCCTATTTGATAGTTAATAGTGTGTGGAACGCTGTGGGTATGTGGGTGCATATGTACGTGTGTGCATGAGGGCAACCTCAGAGATAATGTTTCCTCAGGTACCATCCGCCTTGCTTTTTGAGACAGGGTCTCTCTCAGTGGGACCTGAAGCTCACTAATTAGGCTAAGCTGGCTAGCCAGCAGGACCCAGGCATTCTCCTGTCTCCACATCCCCAGTGCTGGGATTGTAATATTGCACAATGGGTCCTGTGAATCAAACTCAGTCCCATGCTTGTGTGACACGATGCTTTACCAACTGATCGATCTCTGTAGCCCAGGACATGAATACTGTATTTCTTTACATCAGATGGGCTCTTGGCATTTGTGGGATGTCTCAAGGATTAGCACAGAGAGCCAATTGTGTCGCATTTTGTAAACATTGAACCAAACGTTGCCATAACCCGGATGTCTCACACTGCAAATTTTAAAAGATGAAAGGGATTTTGGTTCCAGTAATATTGACTTTGGAGATTTAAAATGAACTTCCGAGATTTATTTTTCCACAACTCAGAATTGATAACAAAACAAAGTATTCTTTTTATTGAGCTGCTCTGACTCCAGAAAAATCTTCATAGTACTGAAGGGAGAAAGCAAGTACAGTCATTGACTTGATCGATTAATAATCCTTAGAAAGTTTAATTATAGTCATCTAAGTATCGGCTTGGTGGAAAAAAAAAAAAAAGGAAAGAAAAATGCTCTTGTACAGGGTCTTCCCTTGGCATCCTGGAAAGGGTTGGGTTCTGCTAATAGAAAGAACCGTAAACTGCCCTCATATAAGAAATAAGGCTGGCCATATCTGTAATCCCAGCACTTGGAGAGCAGAGGCAAAAGACCTGGTCTACATGGCAAGTTCAAGGCCAGCCAGAGCTACATCTCGAGACCCTGTCTCAAAAACTAGACAGAACGAGACGGGAGGGGAATTAGGAAGTAGACCTATTAGTGAATTCATTTTCTTTTTTTAATGTTTTAATATTTTTGAGGATTTCATGCATGAATACTGTACTTTCACCCTTTCCACCCCTCCAGTGCCCCCACCACCCTCTCAAGTCCATGCCTGCTTCTGTACTTGTTATTGTTAATATGTATGTGTGTATGTATATATGTGTGTACGTGTGTGTATGTGTGAGTGTGCAGACATGCACAACCTGCTGATACTGAGCACATTGAGTTTTGTGACTGTGCACACGTGTTTAAGGCTGAACCACTTGGGATTGGATCACCTATCAGAAGCTCCTCCCTGGAGACTGATTCTCACAGTAGCCAATGAGCACCTATAGTTCTACATCCAAAGGCGGACCCTTGTGAGATTTCTCCAATTCGTGTTGACATATTAGCCTGTGTTGCCCTTGTGAAGGTCTTGTTTCAGCAGCTATTTTGTCAAGATTGCAAGGGTGCAGCCTCCCTGTCATATATAGAAAACATGAGCAGCAACAGGTATCCTGGTCCTCTGTCTCTTACAGTTGTTGTAAGAGACACTTATTGGTATCTCTTACACCAATAGCCAAATGCTTCCTCATAGACTACTGTGCAAACCATGAACCCATATGTCCCCAGCCTTCAGTTCTTCACTAAAGGCAGCCACCTTTCGTGTCTGATTTTCTTTTTAGTAATTTTCTTTCCAGCTCTGTAAACAAAATTATCTTGCCATTAAGGACTAGGGAGGGATGAATGATGTCTAGACAAGCAGGGTTGTCCTCCAGTTTCCACAGGCATGGACCACTTTGGATGAGGATAGCCTCCTCCTCCCTCACCCCTACCTCCATAGCAATCAGCTCATTTCCTCTATGCTCTACTAGAATGATGTCATCATTTTGATCATATCATCATCATTCTTACTATGTCACAAACGCCACTCACAACTCTGTCTTGTTGTAAGGCATTGTTACTTTGCCTTGTATTTCCCCACTCCCACCCCCTAAATGAGTTCTCTTCTGTTCTTAGTTGTCTTATAACTGCTACAGGTTAAATCTCAAGCTTCCCACCATGCCTGTGTGGCTCAGGTAGACTGTATCAGATCCATACACCTGAACGCTTTTCCTAGAGACTTCCGGCTAGCTCCAGTCTGCTCCCTATGCCTGGTACCTGTCAATTCTGAGGACATCATTCACACCTACTCTGGGTTTCCCATCTACTCTGAACTCGGCCCCGTTGCTTCATGGTTTTTGTATTTTCCTCTTATTAACTTAGCCTTGACTTTTCCAGATCCCATCCTCCAGTCACTTTTTGAGATAGAGATCACAGGAAGTCTTGAGATTCTGTATATCTGAAAGGTCTTTATGCTAAGCTAACTCATCTGTACCGGATTAGCAAGGCCTTGAGTCTTGTTGGGCAAGGTCTTCCTTAAGGCCTTTGAGGGAATTATTGTACTATGTTCAGGCTACCTGGGCTGATGAGGGGTTCAAAATTACTGTTTCCTGATCTTATGCATGTGGTCTACTTTCTCTCCCTCTTAAAGCTTAGAGATTTTCTCTGTTATCTGATAAAGTACATGGGGTTGTTGGACTTATTGTCACCTATTGTAAAGTACACTATCCCTTTCCAGTCTGCACACAGGTCCTCCAGGGTGAGAGTTTTCTATTTTTTTTCTTTTCTGTCTGACTTGGCTTTTGTAGTCAGCAATCTTGTTGATTTCCTTGCCTCTGTTTTTTTTCTCTTCTCTCATTATGATCTTGATGGAAAAAGTCAATGTTTCTTTTGATTGATCCCACCTGCCGTCTTATCTTTGTTAAGTGTATCTATGGTTAAGTGTATCTATTGTTAAGTGTATCTATTGCTAAGTGTATCTATTGTTAAATGTATCTATTGTTAAGTGTATCTATTGTTAAGTGTAATAACCTTGATTCTCTGCAGCCTGTCCCTGAGTCAGTCCTGCTACCCCGTTTCACTTTCAAAGGCCTCTCTTGTCCCAGTTATTTCCTTGTTTAGGTGCCTCCTTCTTTTATTTCAGACTTTGAATAACTCCACTGAGGATCTAAGCGATACTGGGGTGTGGGATTGGGGGGTGCATTTTTTTCCTCCCTTATAATCTTACCTCTTTCCAATTAACTTCCCCCCCCCCCCGTATTGTCCCCTCCCTTACAATAGTGGCTTTTCTTAGGTTTCTATAATACTTAGTTGTCTGCTGAGGCTTAAAAGTGTGCCACTGTAAATCTGCAGAGACGGGGTGTAAATTGGCTGTTACCTAGTGCTAAGAGAGGGCTTGGGAAAAACAGTGATTGCTAATGAGCACAGTCACCTCGCAAGTGGCAAAGAAAACATTGTTAAATTGATTGTGTGGTTGTCACACAGCTCTGGGTATACTGAAAAACACTGAATTGCGTGCTTTAAGTGAATCAATTGTTTGGTGTATAATATTTCAATAAAGCTAGCAAACAAAAAGTGGGACACAGGGAGCCTGAGGCTGGAGCTTAGGAGCCTGAAGCTGGGACTTGTTATTTGTAGATTTGCTCTGGGGTAATTCACCAGAGCTGCTGGTGTTAGGAGCTTCTCAGGTTTCAGCCTCCAGAGTTTGTCAGATTCCGCAGAAGAGACTCCCTAGTCTCTCAGCCTGCAAGATAAAGGCTGGTTTATCCCCATGTTTGTCCCTAACCTATGCTGTGACTGGTGCTCTGTGATCCAAAGGCTTCCTGTTCTACCCACTCCTAAGACTAAGATTTGAAAAAAAAAAAATAGAGTTGAGAAAAGACAATTACATAGTAAAAAAGGATTCTGGGAGCTGATCTGCCTGCTTAACTAGACTTTTAGCCAGAGGCACCTGTCTTAACTCTCTCCCTCTCCCCAACCAAATGCACACTTCCCTCTTATTTCTGACTTGTTAAGGGGCTCTGTGGATCAAAATAGACAATTTGCCTTCTCCGGTTCCTCTGATCTGTTATGTTATATACTACTGAGAGTCCGTTTTCATTTAAAATTCAGATTTGGAGAAAAAATAGAATAAGCATTTATTTCTGGACAAGTTATTCTTGTAGTTATAGAATCAAAAGGTTGACGCAGATCCCTCCCCCACCAAAGATAGAAATATTACTTTTCATGTGTAGGCAGGAAGACCAGTCCTGTCTGAATCCAGAGACCTAGTTAAGTTCATTTAAGCATAAGGTTTATCATTGGCTGTTTTGAGATTTAAAACAAATAATAAAAATAAAAGCTGAAGCTCCTGGCCAGGTGGGGAAGCATCGCCGAGCTCTGACAATATTGAAGTTATCGATTCTTACTGCCTCATAAAGAAGAGACAGGCTGCATTGTTGTGACAGGGAAAGGAAAGGCTTGCTGGGTTTTCTACATGTTCTCCTCACGTGACTCTTTGGTCTTTAAGGAGCTATTCAGTTCATCTACACTGAACTTAGGGCTCAGACAATTAAAATGATGGGGATGGGGGGGACAGTAGCCAACCACCACTATCCTCTGAGATACTTGCTCGTCCAGGCAGCTAACTTGGTTCCTGTTTCTGTTGCCAATGTGTAGGATTACACCACATAGCCCATGCATACTTCTTAAGGACATAGGTGAATCACCAAGAGAGAGAAAGCCAATCATTGTTTGACGAGCCATTTTGCCATGTGCTGGCACATTCAAGACAATTCTGAATTACCTTGTAATTCAGCATTTCAGTATCTTAAGATGTTAGTCATGACTGACGTCTCCAAGATTGCCTGTCTCTCAAGCCTTGCAATTCTTTTTTTCCAATCTAAATGTTGAAGAAAGAAAAATCGACTTTTATTTTCCATGCTGGGGATTGGTTCTGGGGCCTCCCGTGTGCTGCACACAGCTCGACCACTAAACTCTACTGCAAGCCCCTGAAAAGGCCCCACATGTATACATGTTATATACAATGATGCGTGTCAATGTGCCCTTCCCAAAATATCACAGCCAGTCAAACCTCACTCCATGATGTGAAAGGTCTCATGAGAAATAAAAATGTCAGACCCCTTGCTCAAAGACTGTTAACAAGAGCACTGTGATGTGCTTTGATTATCTCAGAATTCTGAACATTAAGACAAGGAGATCATAAGTTCTAGGCCAGCCTGAGCTACAAAGTATATCCGGGGCTAGTCTGAGGCACATAGCAAAACACACACACACACAAAAGGCAGGACATTAAACTAATCTGGGACAATTGCACCGGTCACATGTAAACTGAAAGAAGATACTTAACTGCTGATTATAATGCACACTTTTAACCTGTTACCATGACCTAGCGCTCTGCCCAGAGGTCTTTACTACTCATCAGGGATAACTTATGAAGGCCTTTCCTAAAACTCCACCTCTCAAACCCTGGAGTTAAGTCACGAACCTGGCACCCTTCATTCAATATTCCCTTCCCCCGGGTGTTCCCTGCCAGCGCGCTAGCGCTTTGTGGTAGGAATTTCAGGTAGTTTCTTCCTGCTCTGACAGTAGCTTTCAATGGGCCAGTTCTTCAAGCCAAATTAAATTAAAACTTGAGATCTGATCTGTAAGGGAGGAAAAAATCCTTAAATAAAAATATATCTTCTGTTTCTAAGCTCCTGGCAGTTAGTAGACCTACCACCACCACTCCCCATGTGAACACACACACACACACACACACACACACACACACACACACACACACACACACCTTGTTTTTTAACTCAGTTCATCTGAGCACCTGCTACTCATTTTAGAAGGAAATTAAATCATAGCATTTTTTTCTTCCCCATTGGCAGTCTTTTTGTTTGTTTGTTTTTGTTTTTGTTTGGGTTTTGCTTTTGGTTTGTTTGTTTGTTTGTTTTTTGGTTTTTCGAGACAGGGTTTCTCTGTGTAGCACTGGCTGTCCTGGAACTCACTCTGTAGACCAGGCTGGCCTCGAACTCAGAAATCCACCTGCCTCTGCCTCCCGAGTGCTGGGATTAAAGGCGTGCGCCACCACTGCCTGGCTCATTGGCAGTCTTTAAACATCCTCCTCTCGTTTTCAAGAGTGCTTTATATTCAGGCATGTGCACGTGTCCTTTAACTTGTTTATTTTGAATCTCAAGTCTGATGGACACTTAGAAATTTGTGTAGCTCTACCCTCTCGCATGGAGGCCTTTCCAGTCACAGGATGGATGAACTAAAATGTTTCTTAGAGGCTCCCAAAATGATTTAAAATGCCATTAAGAGATGTCAAGGCCCCAGAAAGGAGGGAAAGGCTAATGTTTATTTATCATAAGTAAACATCCTATCTTGCTATCTCAGAACAGTGCTTGTATTGATACCTTGAACTTTGAATGAATTGGCATCTGTTCTGTGGCTGCTTGCTGTGAAGGCTACTCCCTTGAGTTTGTCTCCAAACAACCCGAGCCTGACTTGGGTCTAACCTGACTCCATAGGCAGTCCAGGAAGCTGCTGAGGCTCTGTGTTAGTAAGAGCTAAAAGCTCCTTCCTCCCAATGGCAACGAATCAGAAACCAGGCATAAATTACAAAGGAGGGATTGTCCTAGTAAGGCAGACGTTAATGGTGTGACTGAGAAAGAAATGGGCAGCTCAGAAGAGACTACACTTCCTGGTAGAGCTAAGGGACCTGGGAAGAGAAACAGCATGTAGCTTTTAAACTAGAATATCCTTGAATTTCCCTGCGACCTTGCCTCTCGAGGAGTCTCTTGAGTCAGTCCTCACAGTAAACACAGGAAAAGAAAGTGTCTATTTCATATACAATAATGACTCTTCACTCTCCTCATGAACAGAGCAAAGCTAGCCCATCAAGCACGAAGCCTTAAAGGGGTCTGGACTAGAAGTCTCCCCCCCACCCCACCCCCGCCTTGACAAAGTGTGCCTCCTTTCCAGGCTGTACCACTTTTCATAGATTGGGTTTGCTCACTCAATAATTAACCAGCTTTGTCACTTAACATCCCCAGGCCCCAGCCTCCTCATCTAGTAGAGATTAAGGATATCCACCACAAAAAAAAAAAAAAAAAGTTACTGCAGTAGTGGGCATGGTGGGGCACAGTGGGGCACGGTGGTTCACGGTGCAATTAGAGCTACAAGAGACTGAGGTAAAAGGCTCGTGTGAGCCCAAGAGTTCAGGACAAGCCTGCGCAGCACAGTGAGACCCTCATTGATAAAATGGGACCGAGAAAGAAACACCAAGTGTGATAGTTCCCAGCTGCCATCCTGGTCCACGGGAGCTAAGGCAAGAGGCTCACCTGAGGCCAGGAGTTCAGGACAGGCCTGGGTAACATAATGAAACCCCACAGCTAAAGAGAAAATGAAGGATCACTTCTTTGCATGTTGGCTGATATCAAGGTTCAGAAAAGAAGGAGAGCCAGGCCCAGTGGCTCATATATATAACCCTAGCACTCAGGAGACTGGATTACAGAATAAGACCCTGGCTCAAGAAGGAAGAGGAGAAGGAGGAGGAAGAGGAGGAAGAAGAGGAAGAGGAGGAGGAGGAAGAGGAGGAGGAGGAGGAAGAGGAAGAGGAGGAAGAAGAGGAAAGGAAGAGGAGGAAGAGGACAAGAATAAAAATAATAATCAGGGAGATGTCTCAGTTATAAAAGTGTCCATCACACAAACACAAGTATCTGAGTTCAGATCTCCAGAACCCACAGAAAATGCTAGACGTACCAGCATGTCTATGTCACCTCAATGCTAGGATTCAGAGACAAGTAGATCCCTGAGGCTTACACAGCTAGTCAGCATAGCCAGATCAATTAACCCAAAGTTCATGCTGGAGAGATGGCTCAACGGTTAAGAGCACTGACTGCTCTTCCAGAGGTCCTGAGTTCAATTCCCCGCAACCACATGGTGGCTCACTTGAAGTTCAGTAATAGGTCCTATCTCAAAAAAATGCAAGTTAAATGGAGAGTGGTGGAGGAAAATACCTTCTGACCTTGGACACACACCCGCACAAACACATGAATTCACTGTGTGAAACAAAAAGGAGAAGGGGTGGGTAGTTAATCTAAGGATGAGATGAGGAAACGTCTATGCTGAACAGAATGGGACAGCCTAGACTAGAATGGTTCAGCAATAGCCAGTTTTTAACCATGCTACATGCTGAGCGCTATGCCCATTAGCAGGGTCAAAGGACACCTACAACTCTTGCTAGTCCCCAAAGTTGGACACCTCCACATTCTTTCTACATCATCTCTGACTTTCAACTGAGAAGCGTTCTCATCCCTGGTCCAGGTTGGCAGCCACTGTATAAGGTGCAGATGGGGGAAGGGACCTTTTGGTGTGCAGTGGTCCCCAGAGGCTCGTGCACGTGAACACTTAGGTGCCAGCTGGTGGTGCTGTTGTGAGATTGTAGAGCTGTAGCAGGTGGGGACCATCTGGAGGAAGTAGGTGTTGGCGGGTGGACCTTGACGTTTATAACCCACTCCCACTTCCTGTCCCAGCTCTGCTCCCTGATCTTGAAAGAGATAGCACGCATGGCCACAAGCTCCCAGCTCCAGGCAAGGAGCCATGCGTTCTCCCACCATGAAACCATGGACTGAAATAAATCCTCCCTTAAGCAGCTTTTATCAGGTGTTCTGCTACAGCAGTGACAACAGTAACCAATGCAGCACTCCTGGAAAAGCTCATGCCTGGTACAGTCTACTTCAGACAGCATAGTTCTACACCCAACCCTTTCACAAACTAAGAACAGGAAACTTGTTTGCAAACCCCTAGCTTAACAAGAGGGATAGAAATCCTCTCCCATAAGTGAGTGATTTCTGATTTCTGAACTAACTCTAAATTGGAACCAAAAACGCAGAAGTTTCTAGTCTGCTTTTTAAAGGGGCCGATAAAAGGCTGGAGAAATAGCTCAACAGTTAAGAGCACTTGCTGCTCTCCCAGAGGTCCTGGGTTTGGTTCTTCACACACACTTCAGGCAGCTCACAACTACCAATAACTCTAGCACCAGGGATCAGTGTCCTCTTCTGGCCAGGACACCACCACTCACGTGCTACACACGTGCATGTGTATACACATGCAGATTCTTTCTCTCCCTCCCCCCTCTCTCTGTCTCAGACACATACACAGAGGCACACACACACTTAAGATTAAAATAAACATAATTTTAAAGGTACTTAATTATTCAGAGAACAAAACATTGGGCACAGGGGGCAAAGGTGCCAGCTGAAGGAACTCTCCATGACTGAACTGAAACGATTTAAGCAATAGAACAGCATGGGTTAAGTTGTGGACACCCCTCCCCCAATTTAAAAAGTCCAGTAGAATATGTGGATGTGAATCTGTGGTTTAAAAATTGAGGGCAGAGGGAGGAAGCTCCCACACAGGAACACTGCAAGTGCTCTCCACAGATGCCCTGTCTGCTGCCGGGAAGACAGACATCATCCCTTATACCCAGACTGCAGGCTCTACTCAGCAGCGCCCTGCCAAGCAATGCAGTGTAGGAAGAAGGAAGCGGACTTTATGGTTTTGGAGCTTCAGATATGCTGCCTTGGCAAAAACCATCGAGTATCATGTCATCAGTGACCTCAGACTGACCGGATGTGAGAAGGCCAGAAGTTGGCCTTTGTCGTCTTCCTCTCAACAACTCACAATTACTGCCTAACCAAGAGAAAAATATGTGGTCCAACCCCATTGAAGGACATTCCACAAGATACCCTTTTAAAGTGTCATGGTCATTAAAAGAAGAAAACCAGTTCTAACAAACATCACAGTCCTCAGAGCCCAAAGAGAGATGCTGACTAGATGCTGCATGGAATCCTGAATGGGACAGAAAGGGCTCACACATTAAGGACGACTGAATGTGTATGGAGTTTGTTTCCTCAAAGGAGCTGACTCCTGCTACGACAAGTGGCATCGTGAGACCCTCCACTGGGACCATAGTCACGCTGTCCCGGAACATTAGGTCATCCTGTGAACATTAGGCAGCCATGCTTTAAAACAGCCTCCTGGGGGCCAACGAGCCTGATAACCTGCTTTCAGTCCTGGGACCTACACAGTGGTGGGAGAGAACCAACTCTAGAAGGGGTACGTGACTGCACACGCACTAAATAAGTTTTAAATTTTTTTTTTCAAATTGCCTCTTGACACTGTCTGTGGTTGTGCATGTCTTTAATCCCGGCACAGAGGAAGAGGCAAGCAGATCTGTCTTCAAGGTCAGTCTGGTCTACATAGCAAGTGGTAGGCAGAACTATATAGTTGAAACCCTGTCTTAAAAAAAAAAAAAAAAAGCTGGGAATGGTGGCACACACCTTTAAGAAGGCAGAAGCAAGCAGATCTCTGAGTTCAAGGCCAGTTTGGTCTGCAGAGTGAGTTCCAAAAGAGCTGAGACTACAGAGAGAAACCCTACCTACAAATTAATTAATTTATTAGTTAAATTTTTAAAAGACCTGCTAGTTGAAATAATGAGAAATTGAATAAACCAACTGTTTACATAGGGGACAAATAAGTCACCTGCTGAGTGCCGTGAGTCCTTTTGCAGATGGTTTCACTGTGATTAGTAAGTGGCATGGATTATATTTTAGCCTGCTTCGAAATCCTAAACCCTATAAGCTTAGCTATGTCGGCTTCATAACTCATAGCTCAAACTTCCTAGCTTCCAGAACTCAAGGTGAGATCAAAGAATTTTTATTTATTCATTTTTTTTGTATCTGTGCCAAGTGTCAGAAAAAGTCCCTGCTTCTCTGTAGCTGCCCATACTGGGCACACATCTGCTGTGATTTCAGCTGTGACACACATATAGCATCTCCTAATTCTTTTCCTTGCTTCTCTAACAAATGATATTTTAGTACATTCGGTTTAACCTTAGCGTTCGTTAGAAGGCATCCTGGGGTGGTCAGTGTTGGGAGCTCTTGGCGGGAGGTATGGGTCAGCTGTTTATCCTCCCCACCCCACCCTCATCCCAGCTCTCACCCACGCTCCATGAGACCTCAACGGTGATATCTGGGGGCCTCAGTCTCAGTCTCCCTAAAATTGTTGCCCATTCAAATCAGCAACCGGCAAGGTCCCATGACATCCCAAGGTCCCCAGATATGCCCGCATTATAAGATAACCAGTCAGGGCTGGGCTTGAAGCCTGAGTCTTTGCACACAGTTCTTTGTTGCTTCTTGTGTGAAACTGTTATCATAACACCTAACCTGACAGGTTGCTAAAATTGTAAATTTGATTTGATAGTGAATGTAAAGTGTCAGGCTTAGAAACTCCAGGACTGGAGATTGGGGGGGGGGGGGGGGGGGCGGGTGTTGTTCTTTAGTCTTAGCTGCAGAATGCTTAGAACTGTAGGAATTTTTTTTTTTTTTAAATTAAATGGTGCTAGAAAGAGGGAAATGCATTGGAGAGAGAACGGGTTTGGGGAGAGAGGGAGAGAGAGAGAGAGAGAATAGAATCAGTTTTATTTATTTTTTATTTTTGGATATTTATTTTATTTACATTTCAAATGTTTCCCCCTTTGGAAACCCCCTATCCCATTCCCATTCCCCCTGCCTCTATGGGGGTGCTCACCCACCCACCCACCCACCCACTCACTCCTGTCTTCCCTCCCTAGCATTCCCCTACACTGGGGCCTCTAACACCCTCAGGCCCAAGGGCCTCTCCTCCCACTGAGGCCAACAAGGCCCTCCTCTGCCACATAGGTGGTCCAAACCATGGGTCCCTCCATGTGTATTCTTTGGTTGGTGGTCCAGTCCCTGGGAGCTCTGGGGGGTCTGGACAGTTAACACTGTTGCTCCCTCCATGGGGCTGCAAACCCCCTCAGCTCCTTCAGTCCCTTCTCCAACTCCTCCATCTGGAACCTCATGCTCAGTCCAACGGTTGGCTGCAAGCATCCGCCTCTGTATTTGTCAGGCTCTGCCTGAGCCTCTTAGAAGACAGCTTACCATGCTTCCATCAGCAAGCACTTCCCAGCATCCACAATAACGTCCGGGTTTGGTGGCTGTATATGGGATGTATCCCCAGGTGGGGCTGTCTCTGGATGGCATTTCCTTCAGTCTCTGCTCCACACTTTGTCTCAATATTTCCCCCTGTGAGTATTTTGTTCGCCCTTCTAAGAAACATGGAAGCATCCACATTTTGGTCTTCCTTCTTCTTAGGCTTCCTATGGTCTGTGAAGTGAATCTTGGGTATTCCAAGCTTTTGGGCTAATAACCACTTATCAGTGAGTACATACCGTGTTTGTTCTTTTGTGACTGAGTTACCTCACTCAGGATGATATTTTCAAGTTCCATCCATTTGCCTGAGAATTTCATGAAGTCATTGTTTTTAATAGCTGAGTAGTATTCCATTGTGTAAATGTACCACATTTTCTGTATCCATTCCTCTATTGAGGGACATCTGGGTTGTTTCCAGCTTCTGGCTATTATAAATAAGGCTGCTATGAACATAGTAGAGCATGTGTCCTTATTACATATTGGAGCATCTTCTGGGTATATGCCCAGGAATGGTATAGCTGAGTCCTCAGGTGTTCCTAAACAGAACACCAATGGCTTATGCTCTAAGGTCAAGAATTGACAAATGGGATCTCATAAAATTGCAAAGCTTCTGTAAGGCAAAGGACACTGTCAGTAGGACAAAATGGCAACCAACAGATTGGGAAAAGATCTTTACCAATCCTACATCCGATAGAGGGCTAATATCCAATACATACAAAGAACTCAAAAAGTTAGACTCCAGAGATCCAAATAACCCTATTTAAAAATGGGGAACAGAGATAAACAGAGAATTCTCAACTGAGGAAACTTGTAGGGCTGAGAAGCACCTAAAGAAATGTTTAACATCCTTAGTCATCAGGGAAATGCAAATCAAAACAACCCTGAGATTCCATCTCACACTAGTCAGAATGGCTAAGATCAAAAACTCAGGTGACAGCAGATGCTGGCAAGGATGTGGAGAAAGAGGAACACTCCTCCATTGCTGGTGGGATTGCAAGCTGGTACACCCACTCTGGAAATCAGTCTGGCAGATCCTCAGAAAATTGGACATAGAATCAGTTTTAAAACAAGGCATATATAAAAAGTTGCTGGGATGCAGACCAGTGCTCAGCAGCCTAAGTGTTGGGGCCAGCACACCCGGCTGCGTGGCAGGTCAGCATTCTCAGGTCTTTGCACCTGAGTACACCTGCGCTTTACACTCAGGCCCTTTCCAGGAACTGCTTTACAATCTACAGGAAGGAGACAGCCTCATTCTCGGAAGGAGACAAACTTCAATTGGAAGACAGATGATAGGTGTCTGAAGAAAGGTCAGACATACATTTGCAAAGAAACAGAATCAATATTTGTTCAGAACAAGTGGGGGTTTACTATTGAAAATCTGGGAGAGTATCTTAGTGGATATTCAAGGAAATGACCCTGAGAACACTCTCATTGGTTCCCTGATGCTCATAGGACATAAAACTCATCTGGTCCTAGAGGTTCATTTTCTTGTTTTCAGGAAATAACAGCAACTGTTTCACCCACTACTATAATTAGGAAACTTAGCACACACCTTTAATCCCAGCACATGGGAGGCAGAGGCAGGTGGATCTCTGTGAGTTCCAGGACAGCCAAGGCTACACAGAGAAACCCTGTCTGGGGCAGGAAGGGGGGGGGGCAGACTTAGATGAATAAAAGTGGCATTACGTACTGCACACAATAGAGACAGATAGAGGCAGGAATCAACTCGGAGTGCAGAAAGGCTCCTGTCAGTCTATTTCTGTGCTGTTAAAAATGCTTCCAACTCTCAGAAATCATTAACCAGCCACCTAAGCCGCTTGAAGGAACATGTGTTTCCCCTGGAACTGTTGTTTTCCTCTGAATCCATGTCATGTAGAATTACAGCTAGGGTTAATTACAAGTTGTCAAGGCCAGGCCGTGTGCCAAGTCTTCTAAATGCGTATCCATTATGTGCTTGTAGCCAGGCTGGCCTAAGCTCTCGTGACTACCACAGGCACTGGGTTGCTCTTGGCAATGGGTAGAGCGTCCTAGACAGCAACATTGCACCAAGGGAGCTATTTGAGATCATCCTTCCCTCAATGGGAGGAAGTGTCTCGAAGACAAAGTAGGTCGTTAACTGGAAGACAGATGAGTTCTTCTTATTCATCAAAATGCCTAGGGGTTTACTTCCTCGGATATGTTATGTCTTGTGTGTAAAGACAAATTTTTTTTTATACTTTATTTACATTTCAAATGTTTCCCCCTTTCCAGGTCTCCACTTTGGAAACCCCCCTATCCCCTCCCCCCTCCCCCTGCCTCTATGAGGGTATCCCCCCACCCACCCACCCACTCCCATCTTCCCACTTTGGCATTCCCCTAAACTGGGGCCTCTAACACCCTCAGGCCCAAGGACCTCTCCTCCCCCTGATGGCCAACAAGGCCCTCCTCTGTCACACCTGTGGTGGGAGACCTCTGCCTGGTCCACCA
>CM052703.1:34787624-34812404 GCA_028551405.1 Uromys caudimaculatus
CGGTGGAAAAAAGACAGCATTTTCAACAAATGGTGCTGGTTCAACTGGCGGTCTACATGTAGAAGAATGCAAATTGATCCATTCCTAACTCCCTGTACAAAGCTCAAGTCCAAGTGGATCAAGGAGCTTCACATAAAACCAGATACACTGAATCTAATAGAAGAGAAAGTGGGGGAAAGTCTCGAACACATGGGCACAGGGGAAAAGTTCCTGAACAGAACACCAATGGTTTATGCTCTAAGATCAAGAATCGACAAATGGGACCTCATGAAATGGCAAAGCTTCTGTAAGGCAAAGGACACTGTCAACAGGACAAAACAGCAACCAACAGATTGGGAAAAGATCTTTACCAATCCTACATCCGATAGAGGGCTAATATCCAATCTATACAAAGAATTCAAGAAGTTAGACTCCAGAGATCCAAATAACCCTATCAAAAAAATGGGGAACAGAGCTAAACAGAGAATTCTCAACTGAGGAAACTTGCAGGGCTGAGAAGCAACTAAAGAAATGGTTCAACATCCTTAGTCATCAGGGAAATGCAAATCAAAACAACCCTGAGGTTCCACCTCACACCAGTCAGAATGACTAAGTTCAAAAACTCAGGTGACAGCAGATGCTGGCAAGGATGTGGAGAAAGAGGAACACTCCTCCATTCTTGGTGGGATTGCAAGCTGGTACAACCACTCTGGAATCATTTTGGCATTCAACCCTCAGAAAAATGGACATAATACTACCTCAGGACCCAGCTATATCACTCCTGGGCATATACCCAGAAGATGCTCCAACATGTAATAAAGACACATGTTCCACTATGTTCATAGCAGCCATATTTATAATAGCCAGAAGCTGGAAACAACCCAGATGTCCCTCAGCAAAGGAATGGATACAGAAAATATGGTACATTTACACAATGGAATACTGCTCAGCTACTAAAAACAATGACTTCATGAAATTTGCAGGCAAATGGATGGAACTTGAAAATATCATCCTGAGCGAGGTAACTCAGTCACAAAAGAATGAACATGGTATGTACTCACTGATAAGTGGATATTAGTCCAAAAGTTCGGAATACCCAAGTTTCACTTCACTGTAAGTGTTGGACTGAGTGTGAGGTTCCAGATGGAGGAGTTGGAGAAGGGACTGAAGGAGCTGAGGGAGTCTGCAGCCCCATAGAGGGAGCAACAGTGTCAACTGGCCTGACCCCCCAATGCTCCCAGAGACTGGACCACCAACCAAAGAATACACATGGAGGGAACCATGGTGCTGGCCACATATGTGGCAGAGGAGGGCCTTGTTGGCCATCAGGGAGAGGCCCTTGGGCATGAGGGTGTTAGATACCCCAGTATAGGGGAATGCCAAGGAGGGAATATGAGAGTGGGTGAGTGGGTAGGTGGGTAGAGGAATACCTTCACAGAGGCAGGGGGACGCGGAGGGAATAGGAGGGTTCCAAAAGGGAGACCTGGAAAGATGGAAACATTTGAAATGTAAATAAAGTATCAAAAAAAAATGGATCTTCCCTCTGTTAGTCCAAGAAATAATTGGGCACTCTGGCCCTATCACCAGATTCTAGAGCCTTTCTCCCAAGAGAAATGTCCTCACTTACAAGTCACTCCTAAAACGGAACCTAGCAAATTCAGAGGCTGAGAAAATATAAATTGATTACAAATAGATAGGTGCCTAGGAAGTTAACAGTGGTGCAAGGGAGGGAAAAGAAAGCAAGCAGGAGACTGTTTCCCAGTGGACCTTCTATTAGCATTTCAGCAAATCCTTTGGGGGACGTGTCTTCTTTTTCTTCTGTGGGGAGCATCATTAAAAGGGATAAAACAATTTGCTGTAGGCTGTGGGTACCATGGCCAACGTTGGGATTTATTCTTGCACTGTCTCTTTATGCTTCATAATTACATGTTCCACATTTTATTAAGTGGCAGAGGACAAACACGTATTCATGCCTGTTGCTCAGGAAGACCACAGATGGAATTCCTTACACCTGTATGATCCCAGACCCTCACCCACAGTCCCAACACCAGTATCTCCCTCTTGCCTCTAGCGTTCTGTCCTTGAAAACCGTGGGAAACTTTGGCTGCTTAAAACCATTACTTTTATTTTTCGGATGCGGAGGGATAATTGTGCATCCCTGGCCGATACCCAATCTAAATACTGTCAAAACAGACCAGTTCAACCTTTAATCCCAGCACTGAAGAGGCAGAGGTAAATGGATGTCTGTGACTTGGATGCCAGCTCCCTAAGTTATTCAGGCTTTTACTGTTTCCCTAGGGAGTCCACACAGGGGATCCTCATAGAGTAAATGGTAGCAGCGCTCTGCGTTGTCATTCCGGGTGTGGTCCTTGGACCACCCCAGCATGAGCACCATCTAAGGCTTAGTCAGAAATGCAATACGTGGACTCTACGCTAGACCCTTTGATTCATAAATCCCAATGGAAAGGTGCAAGAAGTTGCATTGTGACCAGCCCTCCAGAGACTCTGATGTACAGTGAAGCTGTGAACCACTGAGGTTTTTGAACTTTTCAGGTCCAAAAACAGGAAGAAAAGAATGAGAAGGAAAAGAGGATACAGGAAGGGGGGGAGGGAGGGAGGGATGCAGAAGGGCTGCTCCCCGTTCCATTTTTAAACTACCAATGTATGGATACATGAGAGGGGCAGAGCAATCAGAAGTGAAAACAACCCACTCAAAATCAGAGCTAGCCAGAGGCTTCTAGATTCACAGAAGCCGTGATTCACAAGACATGGGACCCACAAATCACCTCCTGCAAACACCATGAACTGTCACACATGGAAGGGGGAGGAAAAATTATGTTATTGATAACACTTGATTTAAAGGAACAAAAATGCTTACTAATAAAATAAAACAGTTTTTAAAAATTTAAACCTAAATAGCCACATTTTCAAGGTGACTCACAAAAAAACAAACAATAGGCCAGAATCCACCACCACAGCCTGTCCTTGGATCCATTCTGCAGGCAACAAACTCATTGTTCACGTTTGTTTTTCCAGCCAAGGGTTACCTTCCGGTTCAACCTTCACCTTGGAAGAGGGGACCATCTACCTAACTGCTGAGCCAAATACCCTGGAAATGCAGGACGACGCCTCAGTGCTGGACGTCTATTTAGTGAGTGACTTTCTTCCATTCCTCTCAGCACCCTGTTTGCAAATGGGTGGGGTCTTGACTTACGTAAGACTCAAGCCAGGCATACTTGGGGTTCTTAGAGACAAGATTGCCTCCTGTCCCTTCTACAGGTCACAAGTCTTCCCAAGTCATGTTGCCCCCATAGTTTGTTCTAATGATGGCAAGAATTGGTAGCTTAATACTAACTCAGTAAATATAACCAGAGAACGAGTCCCCTGAATGACCCCTGAGCAGCCGCAGGGCAGCAGCGGGGTCTCTAATCATTACCTGCTTAAACCTGTGTGGGCTGCCCCAGGTGGGTGTGGATTGGAAACAATGACGTTTTCCCACTGCCTCTCTGGATGGAGCTGGATTCCCAACAACCCAGGATATTGATAGTGGTCCCTACGCAGCGTGTCTAGGCTTTGAAGATACCCTCTTCCCCTGTTGCAAAGCCTGATACGTTCTCAATCAGAGGAGCGGGCTCCTGGTGTCTCTGCCTGTCTCTGCCTCTCATGGATCACTTACCTTGAGTCAAACGTCTCCTTGGGCTTCAGTTTCTCCTCTATTAAATGGATTGTTGAATGCTCTCTACAGCCCCGTGCAGCTCCAACAGGCTCATTCATTCTAAATCACAGGCAGTCAGTCGCACACGGTTGGCTCTCCAGAGAAAGGACAGTCGTTCTCCAAACTCTTCATTTACACTTGACTTAATCTTTAAGGCAATACATCTAGAACATTTGACACCGTTAATTTGTAGTTCTGGGGTATGTTTTCTTGCTGGAGATACTTTATTTTTAATGTTGTCCTACATCTGGAAAGACTCAGCTTCTTACCCACCCTTCAGTGCTTTCATTTGCCTCTACATTATGGAGGAATGAGAAAGAAAATCCAGTCTGGCCTAGGCAACTTCTCTCTCCTTTCTTTTTGACCTAATTCAAAAGCTCTGGATTCCAGCCACTTTATCCCACCCATCTTTAACTGAACGGCCCTGGGGCTTCTGGGATGACATTCTCTTTGGTGATGTTGCCCAGTGTGAGGTCTCTTGTGAAGTTTTTCCTGAAGTGGTGATATTCTAACCCACTTTGGGCTCAACTGATCCCCTAAGTATTTAATTCATATCCCTGTGAAATATGCAGATTCAAATCACATTGATTTGTGCATATCAGGTAACATGAGATTTCCTTTTAGAGATCCACCCAGACTTGCGCCTGTGGGCTTACGGCGGCCTTGTGATTTTTCTCTGTAATTTGAACTGGAATTTAAAAGGATGGTTGACCTGAAGAGAGCTAACAGTTTCATCATTCAGTATTTGGGCGTTTAATTCGGGTCCTACCAGTGTTTCTTCCCACACTGCTTTCCAGGGGCCTTTCACCTCTACATCGTCCACCCCCAGGCTTGCTGGTTCATTTGCAAATATTCAAACTGAAGGGAGATGGTTTTTTATGATGGCTTTATCCTGTTGAATGCTGAGCTGATGAGCCACAGATTGAGGTATTGAAAAGCAAACAACAGAACTGAGTGGGCCAAACTGATGGAAAATGGGCACGTCTACCATCTTCCTAGTAAGATAGTCACGGATATCCTCAGACACTGATGCTGCCTGTCACCCTCAGATCCTAAGGCAGCCCTGCCTGGGATAGAATGCAATTTGACGTTGCTGGGGAGAGGAACAAAAAGCCATTCCCACTGGAAAATGGGAGTGGGAGAGAGTGTGCTTTCATGGCTCCCAAGGAATGGGTTGTCAGTGAGAGATGAAGGAGTTGCATTTTTAATAACAGAGACACCTAAAGGATGGCTGCCACCCAACAGCGCCTTCTTTGCCTCTGTTACTCACTCCCATTGTCTTTACACTGGACACATTAGCACCCTCTCAATAACACACCCTCTATCTGTGAAAGTGCTTCTGCAAAATGGCTGTTTGAAGTGCAAAACTAACTGGGTGTAAGGGAGAGAAACAGTTAAGCCCCCCTTTTTTGGCCCTACCAGTATTGGAGATTAGTGTGCATGGACAGCTTGATTATTCAGTGTGTTCAGGGTGGTTACTGGTACGCTTTGATCATGAGAAGAAGGGTGGCAAAGAAGCAAGTGTGACTGAATAAACAGCTGCCACACCATGGTGTTGGAGGAAAGCCTGAGAAAATACCAGGACAAACGCCCAACAAATTAGGTCACAGGGGTCTTAGAAAACTCTCAGGAGCTTTTGACAGAAAGAAGCTTGAGTTTCTGAATTTGAATCCCTAGGCTTGGAGATGAATGACCCCTCCGTAGCCACCCTGCCTCAGTGAGGTTCCCCAGTCATTACCTGCTGAAGCCAGTATGGACTGCCCCAGATTGGAAATAGCAGCATTCCCACTGTCTCTCCAGATGCAGCTGGATTTCCAGCAACCCGAGGTTACTGCTCACACGCCCCCTGGGGTTTTGTGAGAGCAGGCTATGGAGAAAAGGCACACAGCACCTCAGGTTGACACTCTGAACTGGAATGCCTTTCTGATTTGTCACCTGCTTATAGTGCAGGGAATTGAGATTTCAGAAAGTAAAATAGGACCCTTAGCCCAAAGTGCTTGATTCCTTAAGTGATTTGGCAAAATAATGCTTTTAAGACCCATGAAAAGAGCTGGCGTGGGGCGGGGGTGGTAGGTGCAGATGTAGTGGCACACGCATTCGATTCCAGCACTCCTGAGGCAGAGGTGGGCAGATCTCTGTGAGTTTGAGACCAGCCTGGTCTACATAGAAGGTTCCAGGTTAGCCAGAAATCTGTAATGAGACCTTGACTCAAAAATAAAAAATAAAAATAAAACAACAAAAAAGGATGTTCCTGCGTGTGTGCCCGCACACTCACAGGTGACAGCTATTCTTGAAATAAAGTTGACTTATGCTTAGGTCAAGCAGTAACCAGTCCGTCTGGATTAGGTGAGCACTCACAGGATTTTTTTTTTTTTTTAATGGGTAGCATTTAACTGCTGTGCAAGGTTGGAATTGAGCTGGGATTGCAGAGGCATGCTGGTGTTCTGCTCCAGTTAGGCTCAGTGCCGATGCCAGTTCTCAGGGCTATGGCAAAGGCCTTTCTTGTGACGTCCTGACTGCAGTAGCCTTATAGCCCAGAGTGACTCCCACCTTCTCTGAAACTCGCTCTGCCCTTCAGTTTACCTGAGGTCATTCATGGGTGGCCCTGTTACTTTCCTTTCTTTACCTCTCTCTCTGTCCCAGCCCTCTGACCCTGCTGCTTCTCTTTAAGGGTCTGCATTATCCCCTTCTCAGTCCCAGGACGCCAGTGTTGGCTTGGCTCCTAAGATTCTCAAACTCTTGAGAATGAAGCCTGCACTGCTGGTGTGAACTTGATGTCTTCCAGGCCCAGAACCTGCAGGGATCAAATGGTGAAATTATGCTAGGCTAGACCCTGTGAACATTTCATGTCACAGCCTTGGGCCTGGTAAACTTGACTTCACTCATGCAAATTTCCTCCCCATCCCTGAGGTGTAAGAGGAGGGTGCTTAAGGACCACTGAATAATAAAAAATAGGGGCTGGGGAGATGGCTTAGCAGTTGAAGAGCACAGGCTGCTCTTACAACCGACCAGGGTTCAATTCCCAACACCCTCATGGCTGTTCATGACTACCTGTACTCCAGTTCTAGGGGATCGAGTGCCCTCTACTGGCCTCTACAGGCATCAAACATGCATATGGTGCACAGATACACCTGCAGACAAATACGTATACATATAAAATAATAAAATAAAATTTAAAAATATAAACAAAGCTAACCAAGTCTGGTAATACATGAGGACGGGTCCAGAGGAGGAGCCTGAGGGCCTGGCTTTCCCTCGTTTGTCTGTCTTTATTAGTCTCCTGGTGTAAGGAATTACCACAAACTGTGTGGCTTAAGCAACAGAAATGTGTCACCTCCTAGAGACCCCGGGTCTGAACACAACATACCCACAGTGCCTTGCTCTCAGAGCGGGTGTGAGACAGATCCCTACCTGTGCTTGCAACCTCTTCGGGCTTCACATGTTTCCTGGTAGTCAGATGCACTTCTCCTCTGATTCAGAAAGCAAGCCCTATGATTGTTGACAGCTACAAACTCACTGATCAGTGTCTCTCCTTTCCATAAACCCTCTGCTGCCACCTACTGGTGAAAAGGCAGCTCTGCCCATGGGGTGTCAGGGGGAAATGACTGAAGGCTCCTTTGAAACCTAAGGAAGAGTATGGAGCTCAATATTCTGTTTCCTCTCTGTGCACTTGATCCTTCCAGCATAGTGTGTATCAGTTCATCAGGTACCAGAATCTTTAGGCATCAAAGGCATCTCATACCACAGACCCAGCATCTGCCATCTCAGGTTGGCCTGGAGGCTGCAGTTAGAATCATGCACAACAGAGGAGAGGCTCATCTCCCCTCAGGTCCCAGCATGCACTTCTCATCTACTTGAGTCTCTCTGAAAGCCACCTCTTGGCCATTTAATCCAACATAGAAAAGGCTGTTTCTGCAGTTCAGTAAGTGTAACAAAGTATCAACAAACACCCAGTGCTATGGGCTTCCTTTACTGTCTCTGACCTATCCTGTTTTCACAAGCTGATGAACTGATCAGTAAAGGAGGATAGGATTAAATATAATAAAATGGAAATATGGAGGCTTTAAAGACAAGGGGACTCGGGGGCTGGAGAGATGGCTCAGCGGTTAAGAGCATTGACTGCTCTTCCAGAGGTACTGAGTTCAATTCCCAGCAACCACATGGTGGCTCACAACCATCTGATGCCCTCTTCTGGGGTGTCTGAAGATAGCTACAGTGTACTTACATATAATAAATAAATCTTTAAAAAAAAAAAAAAAAAGACAAGGGGACTCTTTAAATTCTTCTGGCTCCTGGCCACTGTTTCTGTTTGCTAGAGCTATCACAACCAAGCACCAGAATAAGTCACTTAAGAGTGTAGGAAGGCCGGGCAGTGGTGGCACATGCCTTTAATCCCAGCACTTGGGAGGCAGAGGCAGGTGGATTTCTGAGTTCGAGGCCAGCCTGGTCTACAGAGTGAGTTCCAGGACAGCCAGGGCTACACAGAGAAACCCTGTCTCGAAAAACAAAAACAAAACAAAAAAAAAAATCAAATAGAAAAAAAGTGTAGGAAGGTCTTCTCTCTTGTCTCTGTAGACTGGGAGTTCAAGGTCATGTGTCAATGGGGTCCCTAGCTCCATTGCTGAAGAGTCTTCCCAGGCCTCTCTACTTGGCTTGTAAATAGCTGCCTTCTCCCTGGGTCTGCACAGCATCCACTCTGTGTGTGTCTGTGGTCCAGACTTCCCGTGTCTAGAACAGTGGTTCTCAACCTTCCTAATATCGTGACCCTTTAATACAGTTCCTCATGTTGTGGTGATGCCACAACCACAAAATTATTTTTGTTGCTACTTCATAACTGTAATTTTGCTGCTGTTATGAATTGTTATGTAAATGTCTGTGTTTTCCGATGGTCTTAGGCACCCCCTGTGAATGGGTCATTTGCCCCCCAAAGGATCACGACCCACTGGTTGAGAACCACTACTCTAGAAGGACATTAGTCCTGATGAATTAGTACCTAATCTACCATCTCATTTAACCTGATCTCCTCTGTAAAGACCCTGTCTCCAGACAAGACCACGCTCTGGGTGACTGATAGTTAGAGGCCTCCACATTAGAGGGACACAGGTTAATGACAACCAGGACAACTACCATGTACTCTAGTAAAAAGCACAAAAAGTGCTGGGAGAGGAGGGCCTTGTGAGCCTGAAGCTTCTAGTTTCCTTAGCTCTGGTGTAGCTAAGGATGTCCCTCCATGCAGATGACAAAGCAGCCAGGAACCACCTCCAAAGTCTGGGCTCCTTGTCAAATGACATCAGCACTGTATTCAGCTCCGCCCATTTCTCAAGTACAGCAAAAGCTGAGGTCAAAAGTATAGACTCTTGGAACTGCAGGTCAGTGCGCTCTGAGGTGCTCACGGAGCCACTGAGATTGGCAGCAGGTTCAACTGAGCACCAGAAGTCCCCTGTAGAATAATCAGGATGCGTGAATCACTGATATCCTCCTTCAACTCCCCACCCTTCGGAAACAAATTAATGAATCAGTGAATTGTATTAAAATATTACTGCTGCACTAACAGTTTTGAAATGAGAGACCTTGATCTCAGTCTGTCTTCTGAGATATGGGAGATGGTGGCAATTTCTCTGTCATCTACCTGCTGCGGGAACAGGGCTCTTTGATGGAGCACTGGAGGTTGGCAGGAGGCCTGATAGACCAACATTCAAAACTCCAGTCAGTGACATTCTACCAGATTAGATCCAAATGGATGTCTTCATCCAAAGTGTGCAAATCCTTCAAGAACAGTGATGGTCCCATCTTCTACACCAAAGCTTCTCAGATGAAGTCTGCAGCCCTGATCCTTGGAAAAGAACAACAATACTTCTAGCTATGAGTCCTAACACTTATTTGAGAGTGATGGTAGGCAATTTGGACTCAGACTCTTCTAAAGTTTTTCTATTGCTATGGCAAAATACTTGAGATAACCCATTTAAAAAGAAGAAAGGTAGGGCCAGATGACTTAGTAGGTACAGGCACTTACTGCTTTACCTTATGACTTCATTTCTACCCTCATCCCACATAGGGGAAGGAGAGAACCAATTCCCACGAGTTGTCCTCTGAACTCTATATGTGTGCCATGGCGTGCATGCCTCTACACACACACACACACACACACACACACACACACACACACACACACACAGACTCACTCACAAAGTAAGTAATTGTTTTTAAAGGAAAAGGGGTTTATTTGGGGGGTTGTTCTCAGTCCATAGTTGCTTGGCTCTGTTACATTGGCTCCCTGTGAGGCAAGACATAATAAGAACACACATGGCAGAGGGAAACCACTCCCTCATGGCTCGAGGTCCCAATGTCCTTTTCAAGGACACATTGTCCTCATGACTTTATCAACTCAAAAACACAACTCTTACCTCAAGGGGATAAAAGTTTATTCTAGAGCCAAATATTAGAGACCAGAGCCTAAGAAACCTTAAATTCCGTATTCAAAAGTCAAACCACTTTTAAAATACACTGAGGAAACCTCAGAGAGGTGGGTAACAGCAAAGCAGAGAAATCTTGTCATCTACCTCTGATACTGTCTGATGACATCCTTAGTTTTGGGGTTCTGTAGAAGCTAAGTTAGTAGAACCCAACAGAATCCCAACAGGTTTTTATTTGATCGTCACAGAACGTTGGTTTCAACAGAGTTAGGTAACAAGGAACGGCTATCTAGGAGACTTAACGATAGCCCAAGTTAGCTCTGGACCTGCAGCCTTCCAACCCGTCCACATCTCTGCAGTCTCTAATCAGTCAGTCAGTCTTTGCGGGCTTAGCCTCTTTCCAGGAATTCTCATCCACAGCGTCCTCATGCAAGACTCAAGGGTCACACTGCCACCCGACAAAACCACCAGCTGGAGCATGTAGGAGGCAGACCCAGGCAGATCTCTGTGGGCTGGAGATTAGCTGTGAAGTTCTGCACGCGTGAGATTCCGTTCCCTTGTCTGCCTGTCCTGATTTCTCCAGCACTCACATGCGTGCGTGCATGCGTGCGTGCATGCGTGCGTGCGTGTATGCGTGTGTGTGTCATGCCTAGCAACATGGTGAGCCAGCTGTACTTCATCCCCAGGTAGTCATGTCTCGTGAAATAACAACCAGCGAAGGAGATGTATGAGTAATATAAAATGTACCAAGTATAAATTATTACTTTAAAAACAAATCCTGCTGTGGTAGAAAGCTGAAGCCAGTATATCAAGTCACGAGTTCAAGGCCAGCCTAGGCCATGTAGCCAAGATCTATCTCAAGAACATTAAAAAGGAGGAGGAGGAACAGGAGGAGGAGGAGGAGGAGGAGGAGGAGGAGGAGGAGGAGGAGGAGGAGGAGGAGGAGGAGGAGGAGGAGGGGAAAGGAAAGGAAAGACAGGAAAGAAGGAAGTGCAGATTTTAGACTTCCTTGCTAAGGAATAGCAACTTTGACCTTGAAACTCTGGGCTCTCTCAGAGAACAATCAGGTGAATCCAGACAGGGAAGAGTCCTCAAAGCCCAGGAGACGATGCTGGAGCGAGGCATTGTAATGGCTTGCTACAGATTTGTGGTTATGCTGTGAGTGATTGGAAGAAACAAACCGAGTGACTCAGGACAAGGTGATGTGCTGTCATTGGAAAGACATGGGAACAGCAGGAAATAGCAAAAATACAGAACGGGGCTTCGGGAAAGCAGACTTGAGGAATCGCTAAGAGAAAGGGGGGCTTGGTATGAGAAAATAGAGTCGGGGCGTCGGGCATATGAAAGTAGGAAGGGAAAGAATACCTCCTCCAGGGCATTTTAGCAAGTAGCTTCAACTTGAAACCAAATGAGAGTGCTCTAGGTAGCAGAGGGGATGCAGCATGGATAGCAGAGGATGCCCCATGGAGAGCAGAGGATGTCTCATGGATAGCAGAAGATGCAGCATGGATAGCAGAGGATGCCCCATGGAGAGCAGAGGATGTCTCATGGATAGCAGAGAATGCCCCATGGAGAGCAGAGGATGTCTCATGGATAGCAGAGGGTGCCCCATGGATAACAGAGGGGATGCAGCATGGATAGCAGAGGATGCCCCATGGAGAAGAGGAGATGCCCTATGGATAGCAGAGGATGTCCCATGGATAGTAGAGGATGTCCCATGGATAGCACAGGGGATGCCCCATGGACAGCAGAGGATGCCCCATGGATAGCAGAGGAGTGCAACATGCCTGGGGACAGAATACTTGCCAGGATTGTGCAACCTGCTGTGTTTTACCCCAGGGGTATCACTAGTACAGTAAGATCCGGAGGACCATGAGCACCTTTTGAGGCTGTTTAGCACGATTCATCTTGACAAGTCTTCAGTGATGTGAAGTCCTACCTTTTCCTTCACCTCTGACCAGAGAACTCTCACAGCACAATCCTGACCTTAAGATAATCTATTGGCTAAATATATCTTCAAAACAGTAGGTCGGGGGTGGGGACCAAGGGAGGAACTGGTAAACAGAGTCACACGAGCCAAGCAGGAGGCATCAGGAAAGACTTGACATTGTCTGTTGTCTTGCCTACATGTGCTGTGCCTGTCTAGCTTTGGCTCAGCTGAGGGAGAAGTGAACTATAAAGCAAAGCAGTGAGGGCTAGAGATGTGGCTCATGATTAGAGCATTTGCTTAGCATGCTGGAGGTCTTGGGTTCAATTCCCAGTACCAGAAAAAGAAAACAAAGTAAGGTTATAAAACTGCAACTCACAATTGGGTCACATTGTGATGAATATTGGTTATTGATTCATTTTAGTTATTGGTTTCATTTCAAACTCTTCTGAATCGAGTTTTTGTTTTGTTTTGTTTGTCTCTTTTGAAGGTATTGGGTAGTACTGTGTCTGTGACCCAGCTCTAACCTTCTCTCCAATTTGGGGATACCAAATTTGTTTGTTTTGATTCTAAGGCTCAAACCCATGGCCTCACAAATGTTAAGCATATACTTTTATCATAAAGCTACATCCCCAGCCCCAAATTTATAACTTTATATAAAGCAGATTACATGTTTGCTTATTTACAATCACCACGAGCTTGCAAAGGTATAGGGAAGTAATTTAAATAAAATAGTTCCCGCAGTGAGTACGCAACATAATAGTGTGTGCGTGTGTCTGTGTCTGTGTGTGCGTGTGTCTGTGTGTGTGTCTGTATCTGTGTGTCTGTGTGTGTGTCTGTGTGTATGCATGTATCTGTGTGTGTGTGTGTGTCTGTGTGTGTATCTGTGTCTGTGTCTGTGTATATGTGTGTGTGCATGTGTCTGTGAGTGTGTCTATGTCTATGTGTGTCTGTGTCTGTGTGTATGTATGTGTGTGTGTGTGTGTGTCTGTTTCTCTGTGTGTGTATGTGTGTCTGTGTCTGTGTGTATGTGTGTGTGTGTCTGTGTCTGTGTTATGTCTGTGTTTGTGTCTGTGTGTGTGTCTATGTGTGTCTGTGTGTATGTGTGTGTGTATGTGTCTGTTTCTGTATGTGTGTCTGTGTTTGTGTGTGCATGTGTCTGTGTGTCTGTGTGTGTGTCTGTATGTGTGTCTGTGTCTGTGTGTATGTGTGTGTGTCTGTGTCTCTGTGTGTGTTTCTGTGTGTGTGTCTGTGTCTACGTGTGTGTGTATGTGTGTCTCTGTGTGTGTATCTCTCTATGTATGTGTTTGTGTGTGTCTGTGTGTGTTTGTGTGTGTATGTGTTTGTGTGTATGTGTTTGTGCATTTCTGTGTGTGTTTGTACGTGTGTGTGTGTGTGTATATGTGTTTGTGCATCTCTGTGTATGTGTGTGGTGTGATATTTAACATTTTAATTCACACACACAAAGAAGACTTTATCTCTACCAGTTGCAGTGGCACACACCTAGACTCCAAACCACTTGCCGGGTGGAAGCAGAAGGATCACTGGAGCCTGGATTTCAGGGCTATTCTGGTAACATAGCAAACCCTCCCCCTAAAAGGGAAGGAGGGAGGAATAGCCTCTCCCTCACAACTGCTCTGTGAGAAGGGTTTGTTATTGCTTAGCTTCTGAAGTCAGACAGACTCCGGGTTATTCCAGGTGATATGGGCATTGAGAATAACTCCTATTCCATAGATGAAACAGGACTTAAAGACTGGGAAACATACATAACGTTATATGGCTTAGATAATTACAAAATAAATTTGACCCAATATATATCTGTACAGACTAAATTAAAATGGTTTTCCCCACATGTACCAGGATAAGTCTATCAGATTAACCGCGGCTGCCTCTGCTTTCTTTTATTTAGTTAGTTTCTTTGTTTTGCTTTGCTTTGAGTTAGGGTTTTATGTAGTACAGGCTAGCCTCAAACTGAGGCTGAATTCCTAATTGTCATCCTCCTGTCTCTATCTTCCAAGTGCTGGGATCAGAGGATGTACCATCATGCCGACCTTGCCCGGCTCTGCTTTGAGTTAGCATTTTTAGGTTAGATATCTGGCTTCTTGTACTGCCGGCCACAGGATTCTGTTTGGAAATGAGCATGGTATTCACAAGTTACGGACTAGGGCCAAATTGCTGTGCTTTTTGGCTTCAGTTCTTATATACGACCTGACTTCTCAGATACCCTCCCTGAGCCCTGTTAGCTCAGAAGGCAGAGTGTGTCTTAACATTGCTTCACCCTGAGCCCTGGCATCAGTGCTGTGATGTAGCTGAAGCTGGATCTCGATAAACCTAGGGTCATTAACATGTCACAGGCCCCAACATAAATGCATGCTTCTTCAGACTCGAGTTACTGGGAGAAATAGCAACTTAAGGTCCCACTCACAGGTAGGAGTTACAAACTGACACTGAAGCTGAGCCTCACGTCTGTTTCTTTTTTTCTACTTTTCCTCCAGTAAGGTGAAAGTGGTAACTACCTGAGCACATGAATGGGACCTGAACACAGCTATGGGAGAGAACTCCCCCAGTGCAGAATTCTTCAGAAGAACCCAGCACACACACAGTAAGAATCAGCTGGACCTTGATGCTTGTGAGATGTCGGCAGCCTTGGTCCATGGCCGATCAGCAGAAAATCCCACACTGGTCTGTGGGCGCTGTCGCTTGCTGACTGAAGACCTGCATGAACTCTGTCTAAGCTGCTTTTCCATTGCCAATCACCCTTTTGGACTGGGAAGTACTATTTTCCTATAGGCCCTCTCGGTGTTTCATTCTGCATGCATAGAGTGATTACAGGTAAGCAACCTATGGAATCTGCTTCTATATTTTTAAAAAAAAATCCATCCATGCAAAATGATAAATAAGATATAAATCCTCTCTCTTTGTTTCAAAGATTCTGATCATAGCCCATGTCATTGAAAGCTTCAATCTGTTTTCCTTTCAAGATCAGTGTAATAGATCTGCCTTTACTTTATAGAAAGCCAGCTTCTATAAAGATTTTTTTCACTGTTTACTAGTGAAATGAGAAAAGCAAAGCTATTTATAAAAGGCCTTATGTCTTGTATATACATTGTCTTTGAAATATTTGTGATTTAGTTTATTGCTTGTAAAAGAGAAATTATATAATTTATTTAGTAAATACTACTGTAAACTATAGTTTTATTGAAAGAAATAAAATATTTTGTTCTCAATTCTGGTCACACATTGATTTGAACGACATATAGTCGTGTGTGTGTGTGTGCGCGCGCGCGTGTGTCTGTGTGTGTGTGTGTGTGTGTGTGTGTGTGTGTGTGTGTGTGTGTGCGCACGCGTATTGGGGGTTTATGGGATCTTATAGTCATGTGTGTGTGTATTGTTGGGGGATTAGGGGAATCTTATAGTTATGTGTGTGTGTCTGTGTGTGTGTTTGTGTATGTCTTGGGGTTTGGGGGATCAAACCTGGGCTTTGTATATGCTAGTCAAGGACTATACCACAAAATATAACCTCAGGCAACCTTTATCAATTGATTGATTAAAATAAATAAGTAAATCTTTTTAATAAAAATAATCCCAGTGTGGTGAATTGAATATGACCAGCCCCATCGGTTCATATATTTAAATGCTTAGGGAATGGTACTATTTGAAAGAATTAGGAGGTGTGGTCTTCTTGGAGGAAGTGGGTCACCGGGGTTGGGTTTTAAGGTTTCGAAAGCTCAAACCAGGTCCAGCACCTCTCTTTCCCACTGCCTGCAGATCTGGATGTAGAGCTCTCAGCTCCTTCACGAGCACCAGAACTGCCCGCCTGCTGCCATGCTGATAATGGACTAAACCTCTGAAACTGTTAGCCAGGCCCAATTAAATGCCTTCCTTTATAAGAGTTGCCATGGTAATGGTCTCTTCACAGCAAGAGAACACTAAGATACCTTGCCTTAAACAAGTAGAAATGGAATAATAAAATTCCTAGCTCTAAGACAATATCTACCTAATAGATTATTTCCATTATAATCTAATGAGCATTCCCAAATATGCTGCTGTATCCGTCACCATGTTGTGCTACGGTAACAAACAACCCCAAAATTGCAATAGGACAGTTTTATTTCCCTCTCACATATGTGGGCCAGATACAGCTCAGCTCCGAGGGTTGTCTTCATCTGGGGACCTGGAGCAGCCCTGAGGGGTGCCACTGCTGAGGCGATGGAAGTGAACGGTGGGCGCTCACAGCATTTCTACTTCATGAAGTACTTTTCCCATCACATTCCTTTGGCCAAAGCAAGGGACAGTGATGTCCTTAGCCAATGGAGCTGGAAGGATGCTACTTCCCACATGGAAATGAAGCCAGCAAATGGGGCAGTGAATACTGTAAACAAGAAATTTACACCATCTGGTAACCAAGGCTACAGAAAGACACTCCTGATGAGATGCTCAAAAAAAAAAAAAAAAAAGATTCATGTAAACAAACACAGTATAAAATTTCATGAATGTAGACTGGAACCAGCTTATGCTTATTTATACACTCACACTCACTCAGCCTAAGTAGCAGTTTTACCTGCAGAGTTGATGCTGGGAATCCATCTTGAGTTAGGACCAGTTCTCTGCTCACAGATTTTGTGCTGCTGAAGCAGAACAGCACAGGCTAGGTAAATTATAAAGAACAGAAACTTGCTCATGGTTCTAGAGCTTGAGTAGTCTGAGACTAGACACCCGTAAGACCCACAACAAGGCAGGAGGGCAAGAAGCAAGCCAATTCATTCCCCCTGTTCACAGAGGCATTGACCCAAGCATGCAGACCTATCAAAGGCCCCGGCTCCCAGAATAGTTACACGGGGGTTTGAGTTAGCACTGTATGGAGTTCAGTGTTGAAAATCAAACCATAGCAGATGCCAACAAAGAGTCCTGAAGTGATTGAGGGCTCCCTGTCTCTCTTCCCCCAACACTGGTGAGTTCTAGCAGGCACCGTCCCTCACTACATGTGTCTGCCTACACGACTCCCCTTCTTCCCCTCCCACTTGTAAATCTCATTTATCTCAACTGGGTCCTCAGCAAGGGACCCACTGACTCCTAGAAGTGTAGATGAATTGTTCTGGGTTTCATTTTTTACTTATTCATGAAGAAAAAGGCTATAATTTCCACTAAATTCATAGCGACATTGGCCCATGAAATGTTTAGAACTGTTGTTTTAAGGCCTACCTTAAATATTTTAATGCCATGAGTTTCTCTGACCCTAACCCTCCACCCTGACTTAAATACTATATGAACATATATAGTTACCTCCTCTACGCTGACCTGATTGGCTAGGCCCAAGCCCATTGTCAAGGTCATTCTCCTGCGCTTAAAGCCATTTTTTTTTCCTTTAGCCACATATACAAAATTCTTTAACTGCATCAGCCTCTTCTTGGAGAAATCATCCCCAGAGCCTCTGACCTGCTGTAACTCTGGCTGATTAATTTCTGGGCTTCCTCCACCTTTGGCATCTTGGGATCTCTGTTCACCAGCACCCTGGGAATTCCTGCATCTGCGCCTTCAGTCCTCTTTTTTCTGGATGTGTGGCTTCCTCATTTTCGATTTACTGTCTCCATTTGATAAAGCACATCAAAGGATGTCAGAGGGTCGGAGGTGACATGGCTCCAGGGGAGCCAAGCACTTTCTTCTTAGCAACTTGAAACTTAAGGAGAGGTAGGGTGTGTGTGTGTGTGTGTGTGTGTGTGTGTGTGTGTGTGTGTGTGTGTGTGTGTTTTCTGGGGATCAATCCCAGGGCCTCCTGCATGCTAGACAAGCACTCTACCACTGAGTGACACACCCAGTCACCTCAACTCCTTTTTGTAAGTAAAGCAAACAGGAGAGGCTGGGGGTGTGGCCACCTGCAGAGCTTGCCTAGCATGCATTGGGTTTGCTCTCCCACAGAACATAGGCTAGGCAGTGCCATACATTCACGTAATCATGATTTGGAAAGTGAGGGCAGGAAGTTCAGTGTCACCCTTAGCCATGCAGCAAGTGTGAAGCCAATTTGAGACATAGAAGACCTGTCTCAAAAAATAAAACTGACAGCAGGGTGTGGCGCACCCTGTTGTGCATCCCAGCACTTGAAAGCCAGGGGCACGCAGATCTCTGTCAGTTCAAGACCAGCCTGGTCTACATAGCAAATTCCAGAACAGCCAGAGTTACCTACTAAGACTCTGTCTAATAAATACCTAAATACAAAGTAATGAGTACAGAATTGATCACATTGAGTCTTTAGTTTCCAGAAGACATTCAGGCCTGGAGGGGTGGCCTACACCTTTAATCCCAGCACTCATGAGGCAAAGGCAGACAGATCTTTGTGAGTTTAAGGCCAGCCTGGTCTACAAAATACATTCTAAGACAGCCAGAGCTACATACACAGTGAGAACCTGTCTTTAACAGACAAAAAAAAAGGCATTTTCGATGAAGTATTACGAGTTCAAACCCTGCCTAGACTACAAGGGAGCTCAAGGAGTGAGCTAAAAGCCAGCCCAGAAAACTTAAAACAATATTTGTCTCAAATAAAAAGTTTAATTTGGGCTGGAGTGGTTAAGAACTCATGTGGTCTTACTGAGAACCTGAGCTCCGTTCCCAGCACCCACATCAGGCAACACACAGATGTGGTTACTCTAGCTTCAGGGGATCCAACACCCTCTTCAAGATCCTGCAGGCATCCACACATGTGTGGTGTTCACTCACACAGATACACACATGTACATATATAAATAAAATACATTTTCATTATTTCTATGTGTATGGGTACGTTAGTTACTTTTCTATCATTATGATGAAACACCAGGCCCAAAACAACTTATAGAGAATGGATTTAGTTGGGCTTACAGCTCCAGAGTGATCGGAGTCCATCATTGGCCCAGCAGGGAAGGGTGGCAGCAGGCAGGAATGGCAACTGGACAGGGACGCTACGAGCTTATACCTTTGGGGGACATCTCATTTAAACCTCCACAATACTTCTTTTGCCTACATCTTTGTTTGTGCATTGAGGGCATCGGGTCCCCTAGGACTGAAGTTACAGATTATTGTGAGCTGTCCTGTGGGTGCTAGGAATCAAACTACAAGAGCAGTTAGTGCTCTTAACCTCTGAGCCATCTCTCCAGCCCTCAAAAAAAAAAATTATATATATATGTGTGTGTGTGTGTGTGTGTGTGTGTGTGTGTGTGTGTGGTGGATATTTACTTTATTTACATTTCAAATGTTTTCCTCTTTCCAGGTCTCCCCTTCGGAACCCCCTATCCTATACTCCCTCCCCCTGCCTCTATGAGGGTGCTCCCCCACCCACCCACCCACTCCCATCTTCCCTCCCTAGCATTCCCCTACACTGGGGCATCGAACACCCTCAGGCCCAAGAGCCTCTCCTCCCACTGATGGCCAACAAGGCCCTCCTCTGCCACATATGTAGCCAGCACCATTGGTCCCTCCATGTGTATTCTTTGGTTGGTGGTCCACTCTCCAGGAGCTCCGGGGGGTCAGGCCAGTTGACACTGTTACTCCCTTCCCCAACTCCTCTATCTGGAACCCCATGCTCAGTCCAATGGTTGGCTGTGAGCATACACCTCTGAATTTGTCAGGCTCTGCCTGGGTCTCTCAGGAGACAGCTTACCATGCTTCCATCAGCAAGCACTTACCAGCATCCACAAGAATGTCCAATGTTTGGTGGCTGTATATGGGATGTATCCCCAGGTGGGGCAGTCTCTGGATGGCCTTTCCTTCAGTTTCCATATTTCCTCCTGTGAGTATTTTGATCACCCTTCTAAGAAACACTGAAGCATCTACATTTTGGTCTTCCTTCTTCTAAGGCTTCATATGGTCTATGAATTGAATCTTGGGTATTCCTGAGAGACTCTGCTAGGGCCTGACAAATATAGAGGTGAATGCTCACAGCAAACCACTGAACTGAGCATGGGGTCCCAGATGGAGGAATTGGAGAAGGATCTGTAGGAGTTGAGGGGGTTTGCAGCCCCATGGAGGGAGCAACAGTGTCAACTGGCCATACCCCCCCACCGGAGCTCCTGGAGACTGGACCACCAACCAAAGAATACACATGGAGGGACCCATGGTGCTGGCCACATATGTGGCAGAGGAGGGCCTTGTTGGCCATCAGGGGAAGGAGAGGCCCTTGGGCCTGAGGGTGTTAGATGTCCCAGTATAGGGGAATGCTAGGGAGGGAAGAAGGAAGGTGGGGGAGCACCCTCATAGAGGCAGGGGGAGGAGGAATGGAATAGGGACTTTCCAATGGGGAAAACATTTGAAATGTATATAAAGTAAATATCCAAAAATAAATACATAAATAAAGGAGAAAAGATAGATAGATAGATAGATAGATAGATAGATAGATAGATAGATAGATAGATACATAGATAGATACATAGATAGATAGATACATAGATAGATACATAGATAGATAGATACATAGATAGATACAAAGATAGATACATAGATACATAGTTACATAGATAGATATAAATACAGACAGCTCGGTTTTGGGTTTCTGGTTTTGGTTTGGTTTGTTTGTTTGTTTGTTTGTTTGTTTTCTGGGGGAGAGGGTGGTATTAGTTGTTTGGTTGGTTTGTTTGTTTTGAGACGGGGTCTAACCATGTATCCCTGGCTGTCTGGCCTATGTAGTCCAGGTTGGTTTCTTTTTTTTTTTTTTTTTCCAAGACAGGGTTTCTCTGTATAGCCTTGGCTGTCCTGGAACTCACTTTGTAGATCAGGCTGGCCTCGTACTCAGAAATCCACCTGTCTCTGCCTCCCAAGTGCTGGGATTAAAGGCGTGCACCACCACTGCCCGGCCCAGGTTGATTTCAAACTCACCGAGATCTACCCATCTCTGTCTCTGATCACTAAGATTAAAGACACTTTCCCCTATGCCCTGCTAGAGACAGCTCTTTAGGCAAGGAAAAATCACTCCAAGGATGGAAAGATGGCTAGTGGTTGAGGAAAAGCCCTCAAAGCATCGCACACACACACACACACACACACACACACACACACACACACACACACACACACACACACACTGTGTCACCCATTGTGGTACCTGCCCCTTCCTTCTGCAGTTTGAAGGCTCTTCCCACATGCTCTATGCATTAGATGAAGCCCAGGTCAGAAAGGACCTCCGTCATCACCGCAAACTGCCTTTTTCCCTGTTGATCTCGATGTTTCTATTGACAGTCCCTCCTGTCACGTAGTCACTCTCACGGAGCAGACAGAACACCCACGCAGTCATTCTCACAGAACAGAGCACCCAGGCAGCTGAACAGGGACTCATCCCAGGAGCGGGTGCTGCAGATAACTCGGATCTGAAAGAGGCATCTTCGGCCTTTTAAAAGGAAGCAGCAGAAGTCTTCTGCCTTCGCTATGACAACTACACTTCCTAGTGAGGCATTAGGGCCCAAGAGCACTCATGTTTTCCTTGAGAGGACCCATCCAGGGCACTTAGCCTCCAGCTGAACCATTATACCTGCCATTTGACACTCGGAAAAGCTCCAGCTGGAGCAGAACCGTCACAGCCTACTGCCAAAATAGACCCTGTAAGCCAGAGGTCATAAACGCATGTGCAGAAAGCGCAGGGGTTCTCAGCCTTCGAGACACAGTGGCCACACGTGGGACGGGGACCTTGAAACAATCCTGATGATTGATTGGTCCTGGCTCCAGAAGCTGACTTATCTGGAAGGTTCTGACTTGGTTACAGGACTCACAAACACTCCCATCTGGTGCAGGCAATGTTTAGAGCCCTAAGTAGCGGGGAAACACATCTGCTTGGCCTCTGTTGGAGTGACCTCTAAGGTGTACTTGACACTTTTTTGTTGCTGCTAATTAGCTTTTTGCTGTATCCTTTTTTCTTTTCTTTGTTTCTTTGCTTCTCTCTTCCTTTCTGTTTTTTGTTTCTTTGTTCCTTTCTTTAATTGAAGGTCCCTTACTGGTCCTGCTTCCACGAGTTCCTGAGTGCCCAAGATTAAGGAGAAAGGAAGGACAACCAGATAAGACAGGGTCATTTCCAGAACATTCCATTTACACACAGAACGAAACAGACAAGTCACTATTGCTCTTAGAAGTAGGCAGCATGGGATAGAGAGAGATGGGGAATAGGGGTGTCTTTAAAAAGAATACAGACTCCCCCTAAACCCGGTGCTGGGGTAGTCTTGGCCTGCTTCAACCCAAGAGGAATCAAAGTATCAAAAGCTGTCTGGGAAGCCAGGTCATCAGGGATGGAGGGGGACTCTCCAGGAGGTGAGGGTTAAAAGATTGCCCTTCCCCTGCTGAGAATCCCCACCCCTCAGGTCTGGCAGGAAAAGGACCACCTGTAACACCTTAGAGAAAGTCTAGGGCTGCTAGATCCTCCAGGCAGGGGGTCGGAGGCATCCTTGGAGCTGGCATAGATCATTTTTTGATCTTGAGGAGTGCACCAACGTGCCTTCTAGCTGATAGAGGGAAGAGCCCAGGAGAGGCCTCAACTCAATTGTCTTAATAATCAGATGGCTCTCTAAGACAAGAGAGAAGTAGACAAACAGCAATTTCAAAAGGCACCAATGGCACCCAAGGGGCAGTTCCAGAAACAAGAACAAGCAAAGCACTTGAGTAGCTCTGTGGTAAGAAACTCTGGGGTCCAAAGCCAGACTTGGCCTGCAAGGTTTATTAGCAGAATGCTCGCCTTGAAGTTTTTATAAGGAAAACAGAGTGTTGCAAGTCTGGCAGGAAATTATACTCTCACTCCCAAGAGCTGCGGCTGGCATAGTCAAGCTTAGTTCTGCTTGAACTATCCTGCCCCTGCTGTTAAGGCTCCAGAGCATTGGTACTTTCCTTATGGAGCCTCACAGTCTGCAAGGATGACACAAACCCTATTTGTCTCCATTTGAGGACCAGGCCTGAGTTTGAAAAGAAGGCCATAAGGCACCAGCTCTAGGAACAGACCATAAAATCCAGAAACAAGGTCTTAAAACACCCCCTCCCAAAAAACAGCCCGGGGATAACCACAAAAATGGGGAAATATCTTATCTCAGAATGGGCCATCTGTGCTGGGCAGCCCTATTTCATCCTGGGCTTCACATTCATGACATAGGAATGCAGGCCACTGACCACCTGTGAACCCCTAGCACCCACCAATGAAATTTAGGTTACCTAATTCTTCTAGAGAGTTCCCCAGTTCCCTAAAAGAAGGCCTGTGTGCCTTTGTCTGGGATCCTCATTTCAAAAACTGGTTGACCCCGAATGCTGGTTGTTTCTGCAGAATAAATGTTCTTTGCCTTTGCATACTGAGTCTGGGGTCTTCCTTCAACCCTTTTTGGACCCTTACAAGTCCACCCGGGTTGTCCCTGCCAAGTCCCATAGAAACTCAGAACAAATGACTAACTGTGGTGTCAGTATACCAGAGCTGAAGCTGCACCTGGCTCCTCTCAGCTCTTCATACCTTGGCCATCCCCAGGTTCCCTTCCCCCAGCCTCTCCTTCTATATAACCCTCCCGTTCCTGCCACATGATCTCTGGGTTCCCTTGACTCTCCTCTCATGGTCAAGTTCAGTCTGGACTCTTCTAGATGTCTCCTCTGTACTCTCCCTCATATCTATAATAAAAACCTCCTCCCCAGCCGTGCCTGGGAGCGGTCATGTCCTCAGTTCATTCAGTTGCCTCTACCTGTTTGGCTCATCCTCTCTACCCTCCCTTGCCTAACCAATCTCTGATCAAGTGCCTTCATCACACCTCAGACTGAGGCGGGGCCGGTCTTGTGGTTACTCCTATCACCACACTCCCTGGCTCTGCAAGACTATAAACTCCACTCCTTCCGGCACACGACTATAAATGCCACAAGAGCCTGTTGGTCAGCATCCTTACTCATCAGCAACCATGGGGCCAGATCTGTAGACACTTAACCCACTGGTGGATGGATAGGTAGCTGGACTGGGCTGGGGTGGGGTGGATGGAAAGGCAAACCTGAGCAAGAAGAAAGGGTATCAGTGAGGTAACTGAATAGAGTTTAAAACTAGAGGGCAGCTATGAACATAGTGGAGCATGTGTCCTTATTACATGTTGGAGCATCTTCTGGGTATATGCCCAGGAGTGGTATAGCTGGGTCCTCAGGTAGTATTATGTCCATTTTTCTGAGGGTCCACCAAACTGATTTCCAGAGTGGTTGTACCAGCTTGCAATCCTACCAACAATGGAGGAGTGTTCCTCTTTCTCCACATCCTCCCCAGCATCCGCTGTCATCTGAGTTTTTGATCTTAGCCATTCTGACTGGTGTGAGGTGGACTTGTTTTGACTTGCATTTTCTTGATGCCTAAGGATGTTGAGCATTTCTTTAGGTGCTTCTCAGCCCTGTGAATTTCTTCAGTTGAGAATTCTCTGTTTAGCTCTGTTCCTCATTTTTTGATGGGGTTATTTCATTTTCTGGAGTCTAACTTCTTGAGTTCTTTGTATATATTAGATATTAGCCCTCTATTGGACGTAGGATTGGTTAAGATCTTTTCCCAATCTGTTGGTTGCTGTTTTGTCCTATTGACAGTGTCCTTTGCCTTACAGAAGCTTTGCAATTTCATGAGGTCCCATTTGTCAGTTCTTGATCTTAAGCATAAGCCATTGGTGTTCTGTTCAGGAACTTTTCCCCTGTGCCCAGGTGTTCGAGGCTTTTCCCCACTTTTCCTTCTATTAGATTCAGTGTATCTGGTTTTATGTGGTGGTCCTTGATCCACTTGGACTTGAGCTTTGTACAGGGAGATAGGA
>CM052703.1:34812504-34832999 GCA_028551405.1 Uromys caudimaculatus
ACATATGTGGCAGAGGAGGGCCTTTTTGGCCATCAGGGAGAGGAGAGGCCCTTGGGCCTGAGGGTGTTAGAGGCCCCAGTAAAGGGAAATGTCAAGGTGGGAAGACGGAAGTGGGTGGGTGGGTGGGTGGGAGGTGGAATACCCTCATAGAGGTGGGGGAGGGGGAGGGGATGGGGGTTTCCAAAGAGGAGACCTAGAAAGGGGGAAACAATGGAAATGTAAATAAAGTATCAAAAAATAAAAATAAATTAAACATTGAAAAAAAAACCAACTAGAGGACAGACTAAAAACAGAGCCTCCTTGTGATGGTTTGTATACACTTGGCCCAGGGAGTGGCACTATTAGGAGGTGTGGCCTTGTTGGAGTAGATGTGTCACTGTGGGTGTGGGCTTTAGGACCCTTGTTCCAGCTGCCTGGAAGTCAGTCTTCCACTATTAGCCTTCAGATGAAGATGTAGAACTCTCAGCTCTGCCTGCACCATGCCTGCCTGGATGCTGCCTTGATGATGATGGACTGAACCTCTGAACCTGTAAGCCAGCCCCAATTAAATGTTGTCCTTATAAGAGTTGTCTTGGTCATGGTGTCTGTTTATAGCAGGAAAACCTGTAGTTGGAAATATCTACGGAAGAAAAAATTGAGAAGACTGTAACGTCCAGAATACAGGTAGTATGTGTGGTCCAGCCTGGAAGACAACTGTGGTGGGAATTTCATGCAGAGATTTCACTGCATCGGTGCTCGATGTGAAAGAAGAAAGTATGGAGGCTCGTAAAAGCTAAACGAAGCAGAAAGCTGTATTGCCTGTTACAGCCAGAGACCACGGCAAGGGGAGTATTATCAGAGTCTGGGAATGGTGGCTGAAATCAGGTGGCTTGTCCAGTAAGAAGGGAAGCCACAGAGGAAACCCAGTCACTACTAGAGATTGCCTGCATGGGAGGGAGAAAGACAAAAAAGAGGGGAAATAGCCAACCTTTTCTCCGATGCATCACCGCCTTCCAGGCTACAATGCCTGTGATTGTAATGTATTGTTTTGTACTCCTCAGAGAGCATCCTCACTGAGCATACCCAGGCTGCTCCTGTCATGTCTCAAAGAAATGTCAGGACAAACCCAAGGGAGTTTGGGAGTGTAATTTGCAAGGATGAGAGTCCCCTATAAAATAGAGCAAAAGAGTCCAGGAACAGAGATTGGGTCTAGATATGAACAGCAGCAGAGAGGAGCCCGGGAACCAGGAGACTGCAGTCACTGTCTGACTTTCCTTCCAGGGGTGAAAAGATCTTTGTGAAGGAGACAGAGTACTGTGGCCTGGTGCCAAGCAGCTCAACACGGGTCACTATTTCCAATGATTTGTAGGGTTAGTAAGGAACGGAAAGGTGTGTTGTGCTGGCTGACTTTGTCAACTCAGCACAGCGCAGGATCATCAGGGAAGAGAGAATTTCAGCGGCATCCATGTATGCCTCCATCAGACTGGTCTGTGGGTAAGGCTTTAGGGGATTTTCTTGATTAATGATTGATGTGGGAGGGCCTAGCCCATAATGGAAGGTGCTAACCTTGGGCAGATAGTCCTGAGTTGTATTTGTTTTTAAAAAGTTGAGCAAGGCAGTAAGCAGTGTGCTTCATTGGCCTCTGTTTCAGTTCCTACTCTGAATTCCAGCCCTGACTTTGCTCAATGATGGACTCTGACTAGGAAGGTAGGGTGAAATAAATACTTTCCTCCTCAAGTTGGCTTTAGTTTCTGTTTTATCACAGCAATAGAAAACAGACTAATACCGTTTGGGGTAGTTTGAATAAAAATGGCCCCCATAGGTCCATAGGGAGTGGGTGTGGCCTTGTGGGAGTGGGTGTGGCCTCATGGGAGGAAGTGTGATTCAGTCTCTTCCTGCTGCCTGCCAATCTGAGTGTAAAACTCTGAGCTTCTCCAGCCCCAGTCTGCCTGCACACCACCATGCTTTCCACCATGGACTGAACCCTCTGAACCTGTAAGCTAGATCCACCTAAATGTTTTATTAGAATTGCCGTGGTCATTGTATCTCTTCATAGCAATAGAAACCCTAAGACACAGTTCTTGGTATTTCCCAAACCTCTCCTGGAAATAGCAAAGGACAGGTAGACCCAAGTGTATGTCCCAGCTCAGGTACATACTAACTGGAGGATTAGGACAAGGGAATTTGCCTCTGGGCCTGACTCTGTAAAATGGAGACTATACTGACCTCAGTATGACTGTTAGAAGAACTGAATGAGAATATTTATAAAGTGTTCTACCCAGTGTGAACATTCTCTATCCTACATTCTAAACTGAAGGTCCTAAGAAAAAGGACCCTCTGAGGTTCTGGGCCAAGCTCTCTGGTAACCTGCAGTTAGATGTCAGTCAGAGGTACAGCCTTTGGAGCAAGAAGGTCCATCCCCAAACTTGCTCACACAGTTGCTGGAATATCTGTTTCCTCCTGAGTTTTGGCGAGACGTCTCAGACCCCTACCATGTGGGTCCCATCTTCACAGCATTAAAAATATCGTACCCCAGAGTCACCAACATGAAAAATAAAGCAGGGAGTAGTCTAGTTGCATCTAGAAGAGGAGACACGTTATTGAGATTACCGAGGGTAGGGGAAGGGCAAAGAGCCCTTCCCCCACTATGATGAAGACTACCCCATCCATGTCCAGTCAGATGAATGCCTACTTCCAGCTTCGGACCACTGGCTTCTCCGTGGTCTGCCCCAGCCTGAAATCTGCACCTGCCAATCTGAAGAGACCGAAGAGTGCTTTCTATACTCTGCAGTCACCCGTATAGAAGTGTGCCTCTTCAGTACCACCAAGACCAGCTACCTGACCATGTGTGTGACCCACACTTGAGGATTCCCGTGTCTCACAAGCTGTTCATTCCATCTTTAAGTAAAGCCCTGAGGCATTTGCTCTAATTTGGCAGGGAGGAAACTGAAACTCTGAGAAAGGAGAAGTAAAATAGAGCCTGGAGGCCCATGCCTATAACTCCAGCACTCAGGAGCTGGAGGCAAGGGAACAGGGAATTCCAAGGCAGCCTGGGCTTCCTAGAAAGACCCTGACTCAAAAAATAAATATAAATAAGAACCAAGTTTGAAGGGATTTGGACAATGTCATGAAAATTATCTCAAACTTGGAAATAAGAAAAAGATTGCTATAGATCTATTAGCTCAGAGTTTCACAAAGAAACTGAAGGAGACAATTTTGCCCCAGACACTCCAAGAGAGATTGCAATATCCAGAAACATTAGAGTATAACAACTTAATCTGGAGTGGACACTACTGCCACCTAGTGGTTAAAGTCTAGAGTTGCTGCTAAAATTCAGACTGGGGCAACCTCACAGCAGGGAGGTCAAAGGATCACCATTGAGAAATCCTCAAGGAGAGTGTGACCACATTTGACCTATCACCAATTATTAGTTGTGTCTCCAGCACATCAACATGTAGAACGCTAGATACGCCTGCTGCCCCTCAGCGGACTGCTACTCCTGGAAACACAGCCGGTCTCACCTGATTTCCCATTCCCGGCTCACTCTCAGCACCTGCTGTTTTCACCTCTTCCTTGAGCTGCCCGGGAATGGGGTTGCCAACAAAGTCTAGCATCTTGGACCTGAGCTCCAGCACACAATACACCAGATCCCCAGAGGAAAGCCACGAGGCCTGAGCACAATGCAAAGATGCTGGCAGGCAGCTACCGGAGTACAAGGCAGTGGTGGTGGGTGCAAGCGGTGTTGGTAAAGGTGCTCTCACGATCCAGATGACCCACCACTGCTTCGTGAAAGACCATGACCCCACTATCCAGGATTCCTACTGGAAGAAAGTGGTCCTGGACAATGGAGGCTACATTCGAAATGTGCTGGCTACAGGTGGGAAGGATATTCACCGGGCGCTGCGTGACCAGTGCTTGGCAGCGGGTGATGGTGTGCTGGGCGTCTTCGCTCTTGATGACCCCTCGTCTCTGGACGAGCTGCAGCAGATATGGTCCACCTGGAACCCTCACCACAAGCAGCCTCTGGTACTAGTGAGCAACAAGTTTGACCTGGTGATCACTGCTGGAGATGCTCATGCTGCCGCAGCCGTCCTTGCTCAAGTTGGGAGCCCCCTTAGTGAAGACCTCAGCCAAGACACGGCAAGGTGTAGAGGAAGCCTTCGCTCTGCTTGTCCATGAGATTCAGAGAGCCCAGGAGGCTGTGGCTGAGTCAAGCAAGAAGACCCGACACCACAAAGCCGTGTGTAGCTGTGGCTGCTCTCTAGCCTGAAGATCTCAGTCAAGCAAATTGATCCTTGTCTCATGTCAAGGTGACAGTTCTCTTGTCATAAGATTCCCTTCCCTGACCAAGTAAGTTACCACGGACACCTTTTTATTATTTGGTCAGGAGTTAGGTGATAACATGGAATGTCCCTCGTTGGCTGTGTTCTGCGAAACTCTATGCAAAATTAAATAAATGTTCTCAGAATTAAAAAAAAAAAAACAAAAAAACAAAAACATGTAGAACGCTGTTTTCAGGACTTCGTCTTCTGACTCGAAAGCTAACTCTCAGCAGTACAAAGTGTGTGGAGTCTTTAGCAACAGGGTCTTATCATCAAGTTCTGGTGGACAATCAGGAGCAATGGCAGTAGTCTGTATTGTTATGGGGACTGTTTGACCTCTCTTACCAACAGCTTGTGGGGAGATATCTTATGCCTGGCTTGCTTTTCTTTTTGTGGTGTTGGCAATCAAACCCAGAGCTTTGTGTACTATTGAGCTATAGCCCCAACCTTACCCTCTCTTCATAAATACAGATATACACTGGATTTGGGGCCTTATGACATATAACCTTAGTCACTTCTTTCAAGGTCCTGGGTGCAAATACAACTTTGATCAGGACGTACTGGGGACTGGGATTTTCTGCAAGGAACTTGGAGGCACATTCAGTCACACCTCTCTGATTCATTGTTAACACCTGCTGGGCAGATGATCCTGAGTTGCATAAAAAAGCAGGCTAAGCGTGGAGAAAACTAGTAAGCAGCACTCCTCCCACCCACCTCCACCCCCACACCCCACCCCACACCCTACACCCCACACCCCACACCCCACACCCCACACACATATGCACCTCCGCTTCGTGGTCTCCGCTTTAGTTCCTGCTGAGTTCCTACCCTGAATTCCCATGTGTGTCCATGAGAAGTATGTTTCTCATGGGTTGAATGCTGTGCTGCAGATACAGCTGCTGAGCCCACAAAGCCATTCATATCTCTGTCACACCACAGAGCTTCCTTGAAGGACGGCTGCTACGTCTATGCCAACTCCTTAATCAACCCAAGCCACCCTCTAAGGCTGGCATCTCAGAGCTGAGGATGGGGCGCAAAGATAGAGCGCTTGCCAGACATGCCGGACAGACATGTTTAATCCCAGCACTTGAGAGGCAGAGGCAGATGGATCTCCATGAGTCTGAGGCCAGCCTGGTCTACAGAGCAAGTTCCAGGACAGTCAGGGCTGTATAGAGAAATCTTATCTCCAAAACAAACAAAACAAAACAACAACAAAATCCACAAATAAATAACACATTATTCCAGCCATACCACCTGCCTCTATCTTTGTGACCTCCTCAAATCTCCAAGAATTTTGTTTTTGTAGAAACGAGAGCCCTCTCCCAAATGCTGACTCATAGGGCCCCCGAGGCACACGGCTAGAAGTCAGACCAAGCAAATAAATGCCAACCTCTTTCTTCTGGCCATTGCAAGTTCCATAGTTAGCATTTATTTAAATTAGTGCCGTTTCTTACTTATTCTCAAAAACACTCATATCGGTTAACTTATTGTCTTAGTCAGGGTTTCTATTCCTGCACAAACATCATGACCAAGATGCAAGTTGGGGAGGAAAGGGTTTATTGAGCTTACACTTCCATGCTGCTGTTCATCATGAAAGGAAGTCAGGACTGGAACTCAAGCAGGGCAGGAAGCAGGAGCTGATGCAGAGGCCATGGAGGGATGTAACTTACTGGCTTGCTTGCTTCTCCTGGCTTGCTCAGCTGGCTTTCTTATAGAACCCAAGACTACCAGCCCACAGATGGTACCACTCACAAGGGGCCCTCCTCCCTTGATCACTAATTGAGAAAATGTCTTACCACTGGATCTCATGGAGGCATTTTCTCAACTGAAACTCCTTTCTCTGTGATAATTCCAGCTTGTGTCAAGTTGACACACAAAACTAGCCAGTACACTTATTGAAAGTTTATTAACCAATAGGGGGTTTTTTGGTTTAGTTTAGTTTTTGGTTTTCTGAGACAGTGTTTCTCTGTGTAGCTCTGGCTATTCTGGAACTGGATCTGTAGACCAGGTTGACCATGAACTCACAGAGATCCACCTGCCTCTGCCTCTTGAGTGCTAGTATTAAAGGCAGGAGCCACCACCACCTGGCACAAATCAATTCTATATTAAGCCCATAGCAGTGTATCAAAAGCATGCCAGAATTTGGATACTGGGTGCTGTCAGTTTCCTAGGACACAAGGAGCTGTTCCAAGTGCCTCGGCAAATAAAGATATGTCCTTGGCAGATGTTAGGGAGGAACACCGTTGAACCTCTCTTATCAATTATTATAAGTAAATGAACAGGCTTACAGTACCCCAGCGTGGAAGTCATTTTCTTGGGAATACGTGTAACTTCCCTCCTGGACTGGACTAGCTCCCACTGGAACTGTCCATGCCTCTTCACCAGAATGTGCCCCTCCCTGGTACTGGCTTCTATGGTTTGAATGTTTTTGTCACCTTCATTAATTCCTTTTGAGAACCTTCACACACACACACACACACACACACACACACACACACACACACACACCAGTATTGGAGATGTTGCCTTTGGATGGGTCTGAGTCATAAGGGCTCAGCCCTTGTTATACCCAGGGCTTATAGGGGGCCTTTCTGTTGTGTGAGGAAAGCATTCTTCTCTTCTCCTCCAGAGGATCCATTTCTGTTCTTTATAAACTAACCAGCCTCAGGCAGTACATTACGGCAGCACAAAACAGACCACAACACTGACAGGTAATGTTGCCCTCACTTTTTTGCAGAATATTTGCTTCCATGGATGGGCACATGATTCCAGAGAGCCAATTAGAGCTGCAATCCTGAAACTAAGGAAAACTCTTTTTCTAAGATAGTGGGTGTAAGAGCCCTTGGGCCAGAAATCAGGAGGCCTGGGTTCTAGCTCCTTTTCAATTAGGGGTGTGTCACTTAAAATGTTGGGGTCCCCAATTCCACACCTGAAAATTAGCCACAGGTCAGAGAGATTGGGGGGAGACAGAGACACACACACATGGGGGAGTGGGGAGGAGAGAGATTGCATTAGCAGTCACTACAAAACCCCCCTTTCCTTTGTGGCTTTTTGTGGGAAATCAGAAGCAATAGTATCCCAGGTATCAACGCCTATACAGTTCCAGTCATCCAACCCTTCTTGAAACCCTAGAGGCAAAAGACTCCTCTGACACTGTCTTGACTCTTGAAGCACAAAGAGTTCTCTACAGCGTCATACTGGCAACCCCAGACAATGTGCAGATTCTTCAAACTGACACAAAAGCCAGGAGAGCTGCCGGGAGTGTGAGGGACCTTTTGGGGCTGCTGAAAAAAGCTATGAGACCCAATCACCAGTCCTGACTACTGCTCATCCAAGAGGCAGTCGTCTACTTCAGCCGGGCACGTCTTTATTACTACTGTTGTTTCAGAATCCCATACATATATACAATGTGTTTTCTGATCAAACCCACCTGCCACTCCCAACTCCCACAGAACTACCCCACCCCTTCTCCCAATTTCATGTACTTTTTTTTTTTTTTTTTAAACTAGGTCTCACTATGTAGCTCCGACTATTCTGGAACTCACTATGTAGCCCAGGCTGGCCTCGAATTCCATATACCTTCCTCTGCCTCCCGAGTGCTGGGATTAAAGGTGTACACTATCCCCGCTCAGCAACTTTTTTTTTAAAAAGATTTATTTATCTATTTATTTAATGTGAGTACACTGTAGCTGTCTTCAGACACCTGAAGAGGGCATCGGATCCCATTACAGATGGTTGTGAGCCATCATGTGGTTGCTGGGAATTGAACTCAGGACCTCTGGAAGAGCAGTCAGTGCTCTTAACCGCTGAGCCATCTCTCCAGCCCCGCAACTTTTTTTTAAAAAAAACCTGAATCCACTTAACACTAACAGTATATATGCACCGGTGTAGGACCATCCACTGAAGCAAGGACAGCCTATCAGAGGCCACACCCCAGAAGAAAACTGACCCTCCTTCATCCTGTAGCCATCAGCAACCAATAGCTCCTCGGCTGATTTGGGGGCTACGGAAGCCCCTCCTCGATCCATTCCGTCTGGTACTTCTATTGCCTAAGAAACGCGGAATTGGAGATTATCGGGAAGTTGTAGCTGTTAGAACTAGGTTTTTTAAAGCAAGACTATTTTGATCATCAGCGTATCTTCAGAATCGCCCACTGTCACTCTGTAAAATTGTTGTCAGTGAATAAACTCGCGGAGGTCAGTGTTTACACACTCGTGTTACTCAAGGGATGCGTTTAGAGTTTGGCACATGCCCAGTGCAGTAGTGCTGAACCTGTGCTCAGGAGCCCAGCTGCGGTGCTCGCAGGGCACGGCCACCAGGTGGAGCCACCGAGTCCCCGCGCGGGGCGGGGCGGAGCGACCGCCGAGCGGGAGTAGCATGTGGGCTTTCGGACGTCGCGCAGCCTCCGGTTTGCTGCCCCGGATGGCGTCCCGGGCCTCCGCCTGGGTCCGGAACCCGCGCGGGAGGGAACTGATTGGAACCTGCGGCCGCCGAGGCCTACATGTCACAGCCAACGCCGGCGTCATCCGCCACGCCGTGAGTAAGCGCGCCGCCGGACCGCACACCGGAGCGCAGGCCGCGCCCGCCACGCGCAGCGCGCACGCGCCGGGCCGCACTGGAAGGACGCACGCGCGGGGGGAGGACATGTGCGGTGTTTGCGCGGGCTTCGGTCCTTGGCCGTGGGGATGAGAAAAGACAAGTTTCTGTAATTAACATAGCATGTACTGCGTGTGCAGCAGGGCGTGTTTATTATTGTATGCACCCCACAGTTGCCTTTTTCCGGGCGTGGGACTAATGGGGTTGTGGAGTTGCTCCGCGCACGGCTTTTTGATGTTTGTTTGTCTCATTCTGCATCCCTGGCTAGCCTAGGATTGGCTGTGTACCCCAAAGTGGCTTCAATCTTGTGATCCTCCTGCCTCCTCTCGAGTGCTGGGATCACAGGTGTAGCAGGAGGGTCCTAGACTCCAGCTTTTGGAAAATGAGGGGACCTCGGTTCCGCATTATGACTGCGCGGCGCTGGAGAGCCCTGTGACCTTGGAAGACCCTAGCTGTCTGGGAGCAGGGCTTGGCTTTCTGTTCCGGGGAGATTAAAGGGTAACACCCATTTTGCGATTTTGGCCGGAGAGTTAAACTATATTCTCCAAGGCCTTAGCACTTCAGATAAGTCTCGTTTCTTAGAAGATGCAAAAAACAGAATCTGTCACTCTGTGGCTTGAAAAGGCAGCCTAAAGGATAGCAGTGGGGTGAGGAAGGCTTCCCAGAGAAGGCCTTGATAGATGCCAAAGGGGCCTGGGGGAGCATTCCAGGAAGGGGAGAGCTATGGACAAAGGTGGAGTAGGCTGTGGGCTCGTACTGTCTGCAGTTTCAAACCCAGCTTAGGATTCATGAGATCCTATCTTTAAAATAATAATAATAATAATAATAATAATAATAATAATAATAATAATAATAATAATAATAATAATAGGGCTAGCCTTGTAGCTCAGCGGTGGGATAGTCACCTAGCATTCAAGAGGTTCTGGGCTCTTTCCTTAATACTGAAAAAGAAAGTTTAAAAACAAAACAAACAGAAGTGGAATGGTCAGAGAGACAGCTAGGATTTGAAGGGCAGGACCCGGATCCCGGCTCTCAAACCCTTTCTTGTTCACGGTCCTGTTCTTCCCTTGCCTGGCTCCTGACAGCTGGGCTCCAGTTGCAACTGTGCCCTTTGGATTTCTGCATCTATGTGAGGCTGAGCAACTTCGTCTTTGGCATCTGTTTCCTCGCCTGTAAAATACAAATAGAGTCCATCTTTAGCCTCAGATTCTGTTCTCAGTGGCTCACTGACGTTTATGGTCCCCAGTTGCCTACCTTGGTGCTCCTACAGTCATTTTGAAAGCTGCAGGCTGGCAAAATGCCCAAGGCTCATGGAAGTTGTTCCCAGCAGTTGTCAAACAAGGTTTGATTCCCCTGCCACAGAGTGAGCACATGTTCAGTCTATTCAGTGAAATGCTTTTTCACATTGATGTACCTGTTGGTGACTTTGTTGTTTGAAAGTAGTCCCCAAGCCTAGAGCCACAGTAAGCATAGTAAGAACTGTGGCATGGCTTACAAAGAAAATGTGTGTAAGATATACTTCACTCCAGCATGAGTTATAAGTGCTCTTGACTCAAGTTCAAAATTGACAAATCAATAATAATATCTATTTAAATAGAGTGTCGTTAAACAGACATGCATACCAAACAGGATTATGCCTCATCTGATTTGATAGTTATGGCCCTGAGACTTAAGGGGACCCAACCTGTGTCCCTCTAGGAACAAGTGAGCACAGCAACTGTATAAGGCCTCCTGAGGAGGAGGATGGAGCAGGGGCTGGAGAGATGACTCAGCATTTAAGAACACTTGCTATTCTTAGAGAGGACCTGGGTTTGATTCCCAGCACAAGGCAGCTTCCAACCTTCTATAACTCCAGTCCTAGATCAGCTGCCCTCTTCTCTCTCCAAGGTCATACACACACATGCTGTGTGCATCCATATACTCAGACACACACACACAAAGTACAAAATAATTATTTTTTAAAAGATGATAATGAAGTTCTTGCCTCATAAACCCGTGAGGGAAAAGGATTCTGTGAGTCCATTCAACTAAAGACAGAGCAGTGCCAAGCAGAGAGAGACTACTCTCAGGCATATGGTAGCTGGAGCTGTGGTTATCAGGACGACCCTCACTTCTTCAGACACCCCCCCCAAGTGCTACCTCCCTTCTCACTTCCAACCCTGAGCCCTCTGTCTCCTCTTTCCTGAGCTCCCCACACTTATCGCCTGCTCAAGAGCAGTAGCTCTTGCTGACCCTTTGCATGACAACTGGTGTGGCATCGTGAGATGGCAAATCTTATTAAAATTTAGGCTACACCACTTTACCCTGCCTCTCCACTCAGTCTCATCTGGTTATCTGGTCACGATCAACACGCATGCCGTTGCTCAGTGCACAACAGTTAGAGACTAAGAAAAATCAATAGGTCACACCCTGCCGACAGGCTCCATCAAGCAGCCAGCCAGCCCTTTTCTGGACTTCAACAGAATTTCACCTCTTGCCATTCTTTTGATGCTTTTTGTTTTCTTTTAGTTAAATTCTGGGCTCCTGCGGTGTGCCCTTATCTCTGGCAAACCACCAAATCTCCTGAACAGCTTGCAGCAGCAGCACCCTGGGGAGATGTTCTGTCTGGTGCTATGTAGCCATGGCCACTTGAGATACAGCCACCACAGCTGTCTTACTGTTGCTGTGAAGAGACACCATGGTCAAACTTTTAACGGGCGCTAGCTTACAGTTCAGAAGTTTAGTCCTTTATCATTATGGCGGGAAGCATGGGGGCACACCGGCAGACATGGTGCTGGAGAGGTAGCTGAGAGTTCTATATCAGGATCTGCAGGCAGCAAGAAGAAAGTGAGACACTGGGTCTGGCTTGAGCATCTGAGACCTTAAAGCCCACCCCCAGTGGCACACTTCCTCCAACAAGGCCACACCTACTCCAATAAGGACACACCTCCTAATTGTGTCACTCCCTGATGACCAAGCCTGCAAAACTTGAAGAGGCCATTCCTATTCAAACCACCACAACCAAGGACTAAATTTGGTTTTATCTCAACGAATTCAGAGAGCTCTCGGTGTCTCATGACTGTCCTATCAAATGGCACAAGCTTAGCAGAAAGACCGGGAGGACCCATAACAAAACATTAGGGGTAGAAGTGGGGATCAGTCCCTCAGAACTGTACCTGAGATGCTGTAATTGGTTACTCTCGAATATACGAGGGCCAATCTGTAAACCATGTACTGCTGGATCAGAGTAGGCTAAGATGTGGTAATTAGTGTCTTTAACTTTGGCTTTTAGCGTTTGAACTGCCACTACGTCGGTCAGATTCTGAACATCAAAAAGCAGAGTGTCTTCGTGGTACATTTGAGGAACTCGGGGACTTCGGACAACCCAAGGTGAGATGGAAACACCTTCCACCTCAGGCATGTCTTCCTCTTCCTCTCTCCTCATATGGAAGCTATTTCTCCCTGGGACCAACCTTGAGTGACATCTTTCTCATCACCAAGCATCCGCCATGTTACTTTAGGTGACTGGTGTTACTGTGTGAATACTCCAGGCTTCCTTTAGTTCGTTCCTATTGTTGGGTGTTTAGGTTTCTCCCCCCTGGAGTTTTGTTATTTCCTCCAGCATCCTAGTTGAGAAAGACCAAACAACTAAAGCAAATGTAGTGCCTCTCCAGGCTGTCTAAGGTTAGCTTTCTACTAGGACATGAGTTGAGGAGCCTGCCTCCAGGCTATCTCTTATCTTACAGTTAGACCAGCCTGCCCAGGTTCCTTTTGGTAGGAAGAGTTGGGAGGGCTAAAACTGGCACTGGTCCCTCTCTCTAGTTCCCGTGGACCAGGCTCAGTTGCATAAGGAAGCTGGAAACAAAAGCTCGAAAGTGTCTTCAGGAAAACAGCAATGGATTCCCTGTGGAACCAGGGATGCCTCAGTTTACACCTTTACTACTTAATTATCTATAGGACCCTCTTTCACGGGCAGTGGTGTCCCCAGCCCCAGAGATATCAACCAAAGGCACACAGGGGTTGCTGTATCCACTTTGAAGTCCAAGATGTCTGAGTGACATTTAGTACTCTAAGCTATAGAAATACCTTTGTGTCTACCAGTCTCTCTCCCTGTCTGTCTGTCTCTCTCCATCTGTGTGTGGATGTCTCTTCCCTTTCTCTCTTTCTGTCTGTCTGTCTGTCTGTCTCCCACACACACACACACTTTCTTGTCCTTTGGTGTTTCGAGCCTTCGATTCTCCCTTTGACTCTTCCCACATTAAGCAGCTGTTCCTTCCAGTTCATTCCATCTCCTTATAGACAGGCCGCTGGCCTCCTGGCTCACCGTTTCTTTGGTGTGCTTACTGTGCAAGCCTAGCAGTTTGAGTTTGATCTCCGGGCACATGGAAAGAACAGTTCCACACAGTTGTTCTTTACCTCCACAAGCAAGCCGTGGCACGTGCACATGCAGACGCTAATAAATAATGAAGAAATGTAATTGTTTTTTTAAAAAGAGACTATTCCAACAGTCCTTAAGAGTTCCTCAAGACACCCCAACCCACCCTCCATCTTCACTCTCTCCATTTCAACCTCAAAATGTCCATCACAGCTTATCAGACCAACCGCTGTATTAATAGAGCAGCTCCTCCCATTCTGGTCAGTTCCATAGTCTGTCCCTATTGTGCCCTAGCAAGAGGACGAGCTGGGTAGAGGATGGATCAGATCCCAGCAGCCACTGGTGTCTTACTGTAGGCCCCTCGTAACCTCTTGGGTCATTACCCAAGAGCTTCCTAGTGAACATCTCATAACTATGTATACCATCACTGGGGAGACTGTCACTGCAGTATATTCTATTGTCCTGTTGTTGGGGAAAGAACCTGAGCCCTTATACTTGGGGCATTCATATCTAGCTCTGAGACACTTCCCAGTGCAGCAATGGTTTTATAGTTCAGATGCCATGGACATCATCAGAGGTGACAGTACTCATCGGCACCTATAGTTGTCACCACTGTTTAATTCAGGGAATGTTCACCCCTCCCAAAAGAAACTCTGCACTTTTCATTAGTCAGTAGCCCGTCCCTCCTGTCCCTGCTCCCAGAACCTACTAATCAACTCACCTCTATGGGTCCATAGCAATGTGCAAGGATTTTGGGGGAGCCGTGTTTGCTGTTTGTCTGTCTGTCTGTCTGTTTGTCTGTCTGTTTTAGACTGAGTCTCTCTGTATTGCCTAGGCTGATGTTGAATTCACAATCCTCCTGCCTCAGCCCTGGGAAATGTGTGAGTAGAAAAATAGGCTGGATTTTGATGGTGCATTCCTGCAATCCCAGCCGTCGGCAAGCAGGGGCAGGAGGTCAGCCTGCACTGCAGAGCAGCAACCTGTCTCAAAAAGAAAAGGATTTGTAATTAAAAATAAAATTTGACAAACAGTATCAATAGAGAAATGTTCCATCGGGTATCAGCTGCATAATTTTCTCAAAACTGAATCATAAGAGAGAGAGAGAACACACTGTGAAATCAGTCCAGCCCAAGAAATAGACTACCAAGGACTAGAGAAATGGCTCAGTAGTTAAAAGCACTTGCTGTTCTTGCAGAAGACTCTGTTCTGTGGCTAGAACCCACATGGCAGCTCACATCATCCATAATCCAGTTCCATGGGATCCGACTCCCTCTTCTGGCCTCTGTAGGCACCAGGCAGCCATGTGCACACATAAATCTTCAAACTAGGGAGAGAGAGAGAGAGAGAGAGAGAGAGAGAGAGAGAGAGAGAGAGAGAGAGAGAGAGAGAGACTGTCAGTAACCTGGGCAAGCATCCTGCTCCCTCCAAATCTAATATTAACCTTTTAACCTTTTAGCGTGCTGCCATTCTGATTTATAGCTGCTTGAATTAGATCACGTGATTGTTTACACACACTCCATATGACTGAGTATCAATATGTTTGTATGTGGTTCATCTTATCGCTGCCGTATTTGTGACCACCGTTCATATTGCTCTCAGAGCCTTAGACGATTCTGTTTTATTAGGTGGCAGCCCGTAGCTGGAGCTCAGTGCCATTCTTCTGCCCTGCTATCTTTATACCTGGGCATTTTCCAGTTTGGTGCTATGAGAGCTTCAGTCCAACCATGCTAAAACAATGCGTGTCCTGTAGTGACCCTGGGGGTTTCTGTTGCACATACTCCTGAGAGTGGAGCTGAGGGCTACAGGAAGGACCACAGCCTACGAGCATGTTCACCTTTGATGGCTGTTGCACAGTGGTTTTGCAAAGCGATTGACCTCGGCCTTACCCCTCAGAGAGCCCTGCTTGCCTCTCCTCCTGTGCCTTTCATGTCATATCTTGTTTTTAAATCTTCTTTTTAAAATATGACAAAGTTAATCATCTTTTCACATGCTCACTGGCCATGTAGCTATCTCTTATGTAATCTGTACACGTATTTTATCCATTTTTCTGTTGGCTGTTCTTTTTATTGATTTGTATTCTGGGTTAGTCCATTTTCAGATATATGTAGTACAAATATTTTCCCCCACTTTGTGCCTTGACCAACAAAAATTTAGTGACAAAAGCAATGAAAACAGCCTCAGTGTTCAGCAAGAGTGGTTGTGTAAAATAAAGAAAATATAATGAACTAGACACAGTAGTATAGTACACATCTGTAATGACAGCTGCTTGGAAAACTGAGGCAGGAGGATCATAAAGCCAAAGCCAATCTGAGCTACCTAGGAAGACCTTGTCTCAGAGAACAACAAGCAAGGTACTTCATTCTTACATTTTTAAAAATTTAAGAGTCTAGAAGAACACAGAAAAGAGTTGGCAGATGCGGTTGCCTCTGGTGACAGTAGTCATTTGGACAAGAGGCTACTTGTCTCTTTAACTCCTTTATGCAATTAAAGCGTTTGCTCTGTACATGCTAGATATTTTCCATCTATTTAAAAATATAAATGAGGGGCTGAAGAGATGGCTTAGTGGCTAAGAGCACTGGCTGCTCTTCCAGAGGACCCTGGTTCAATTCCCAGCACCCACATGGCAGCTCATGACTGTCTGTAACTCCAGGTCCAGGGGCTCTGACACCCTCACACAGACATACATGTAGGCAAAACACCATGCATGTAAAATAAAAATAAATCATTTAAAAACAGATAAACTAAATGGTCATTTAAGAACTAAATAAAAATATAAATGAAAGGTGAGTGAATAAAAAAACTAGGCGTGGTGTCTCTCACGTCTGTGACCTCCGCGGTCCTGAGGCTGAGACAAGCCGGAGTACTGTATGCATTTGAAGCCTAAACAACCTAACCAGACCCTGCCTCAAGACAAAGGTAAAGATAGATGTATCATCATCTTGGAACTAACACCTTGGAGAATCAGGATAGAGCTGTCATGAACCCTAGTGCTTGGGTCTCACCCACACTCCATGTTTCTAGCTGGTTACTTCTGCTGGAAGGCATTTCTTTTTTTTTTTTCAGTTTGTGTGTATTTATGACTGTGCAGTTGGTGACAGTGTCTAGTGGGTTTCTTTCCCCCTGCAGCTCTCTAGACGAGTCAGCTTATGAAAGACTCGCGGAAGAGACACTGGACGCCCTGGCAGAGTTCTTTGAAGACCTTGCAGACAAGCCCTACACCCTGGAGGACTATGATGTCTCTTTTGGGGTATGGCTTGGCTTTGTTGTTTTCTGGTTTCTCCTTAAAAACTAACTTAGGTAGAAATGTCATTCGGTTGGTGGAGTGCTGGCCTGGCATACACAAAACCTTGGGTTCAATCTGCAGCACCGAATACAGTTAAGCAAATAGTACATCCCTGGAATCCTAGTACTCCAGAGGCAGAGGCAGGAGGATTATTCAAGGTCATCCTCAGCAACATAGCAAGGTTGAAGGGAGCCCAGGCTACACATGAACTTCTCTTAAAAAAACAAGCTGGTAGTGGCGAACACCTTTGATCCCACCACTTGTGAGGCAGAGGCAGGTGGATCTCTGTGAGTTCAAGGCTGCCTGGTCTACAGAGCCAGTTCTGGGGGGTGGGGATGGGGGAATACTCACATACACACAATTAACTGTAACTTACTAAGACAAAGAATGCCCTCCAGGCAGTCATGGCGGCACACAGCTGTAACCCTGTACTCTAGAGTAGAAGCAGGAGGATCAATGAATAAATGTTCAGGGCTAGTTTGGTCTACATAGTGAGGTCCAGACCAGCCGGGCTACATAGTGATATCCCATCTCAAAGAAAGGGGGGACTGGTGGAGGGCTCAGTGGGTAAAGCTGCTCTCTCTAAACCTGATGACCTCAGTTCAGTCCTCACCCACGAGCAGGTGGAAGGAGAAAAGAACATCACACCATGCCATGGGTGTGGACTCTCTCTTTTTCTCTCTCTCTTCAAACACACGCATTCAGAATAATAAATAAATTATAAAAGAACAGCCTCAAGCAGCAGTACCCATCCTGTAACATAGACTGTGGTTGGGTCCTGTGGTAGGACTCTCGTGACAGCCCAGCTCTGCCAGGGACCTTGGGTCAGTCATTCTGCCTCTCTGAACCTCTCCTGTTTAAAGACAGATCCCCAGGGGGCAGTGTCTGTGATTGTTCGCTCACATTGGGTAGCTCCATTTAAAGGAAGAGCCCTTAACCAGCATAGCTGAAGTCCCAAGTACTGAAGAATAAGAAATAGAGCCCCTGATACAAAAGTCAGATCCAGGACTGAGCCTGTGTCAGTGTCCGTGGAGAAATTGCCCAGGAGCAGTTCAGACTCCATATGTGAGCCCCGTTGTTGCTGTGTTCTCCTGTAAGAAGCAGCACATTCTGATCTTTCTTTCTTTTGAGTCAGAGTTCTATGTAGCTCTTGCTGTCCTGGAACTTCCTGTGTACACAAGGCTGGCCTTAAAGGTCCACTGGAACTGAAGGCGTGCACCACCACAGCCTGGTGCACCTGGAATTCTAATGCACAGCCCCGAGCCCAGCCCATAGAATTTCTGATTTAATTAGTATACAATGTGCCCTGGGTGAGGAACTGGATTTGCAGATCTTCCCTATATATGGCTGAGACGTCCGAAGCGGTGCTCCAGCCACTGGAAGCGAGGGAAGTTTACGTGCTGGCCACCAGGTGGCAGGCCAAGCAAGGGTCTGCTTAGACTTTCACCATGAGGAGAAAATGTCTCCTCTTACCCATCTCCCTCCACCACACCCCCAATCAGGACAGAGGTTAATCCTCTTGAGAGCAATTCATTAATACCAGGAAATGTCATGAAGTGTGCATTTTGGAGTAAATCATAGGATTATGTAGGGCAGATGGCTGTCAAAATGATAGGGGGGTGGTAAAAAGTACTTTCAGATTCATTATTTTTATTCCTTAATAAGAAGTTGCATGTATGTAAGGGTACCTGGTTTAACAGGACATCTCCCATGTGTCTATTTCTACTTCTATGGGTGACCAGGTGACAGTAGTTGTCTTAGTCAGGGTTTCTATTCCTGCACAAACATCATGACCAAGATGCAAGCTGGGGAGGAAAGGGTTTATTGAGCTTACACTTCCACGCTGCTGTTCATCACCAAAGGAAGTCAGGACTGGAACTCAAGCAGGTCAGGAAGCAGGAGCTGATGCAGAGGCCATGGAGGGATGTTCCTTACTGGCTTGCTTCTCCTGGCTTGCTCAGCCTGCTTTCTTATAGAACCCAAAACTGTCAGCCCACAGATGGTAACCACCCACAAGGGACCCTCCCCCTTGATCACTAATTGAGAAAATGCCTTACCGCTGGATCTCATGGAGGCATTTTCTCAACTGAAGGTCCTGTCTCTGTGATAACTCCAGCTTGTGTCAAGTTGACACACAAAACCAGCCAGTACAGTAGTCTTTACAGTTTTTGTTCCTGCAGGGGCAGGGCTAATCTTCACCCATCCTAAGCCTAGCCAGCTGGGATTGGTTCTGCTCTGATTGGTCGGTGCGAGGGTCTCCTCTGATTGGTCACTGTTCCTTAGCGATTGCTTAGTCTTTTGGTTCTCTCTCTCTCTCTCTCTCTCTCTCTCTCTCTCTCTCTCTCTCTCTCTCTCTCTCTCTCGGTTTGATCTGGCTACCCTCTGTGAGTCATGTGTTGAAGGCCAGGTTCCCAGCTGATGGTGTCACTGAGAGGTGATTGGGTCATGAGGGCCCTGACCTGACTGAAGCATTGATCCAGTGCTGGAGTCATGACTCTGTGGACCACAGGGGAATAGTGGAGAGTATGGGAGGAGCCGGGGGCTGAGGGAGGCTGGAAGAAGTAGGTCATTGGCCGTATGTCTTGAAAGATGTTCCTTGGGCTGGAGAGATGGCTCAGCGGCTAAGAGCACCAACTGCTCTTCCAGAGGTCCTGAGTTCAAGTCCCAGCAACCACATGGTGGCTCACAACCATTTGCCCTCTTCTGGTGTGTCTGAAGATAGTGACAATGTACTCATATAAATAAAATAAATATTTAAAAAAAAAAGAAAAGAAAAGAAAGATGTTCCTTATCCGTGGCCACTTTCCCCTCTTTGCTTCCTGGCTGCCATGAGGAAGAGTTTCCCACCATACCTTTCTGCCACTGTGGTGCCATGCCATGCCACAGCCCTGAGACAACACAGCCAGCCACCCATGAACTGAAAACTTGGACACCATGAGCCAGTGTAAATCTTTCCTCATGTTCTCTCAAGTATTTGTCATGCAAGGAAAGTCTGAGTAACACAGGCCCCTTCCTGCATTTAAATGTACCCACACTCCCAAAATGGCCTCACATTGGCTAAAGAGTGGCAGTGGGGAGCTGAACACTTTCTCTGTATAATCTACTTTTTTTTTTTTTTTTTTTTTTTTTTTTGGTTTTTCAAGACAGGGTTTCTCTGTGTAGCCCTGGCTGTCCTGGAACTCACTCTGTAGACCAGGGTGGCCTCGAACTCAGAAATCCACCTGCCTCTGCCTCCCAAGTGCTGGGATTAAAGGCGTGCGCCACCACTGCCCGGCCTGTATAATCTACTTGCAGACACTTCTAAATGCCTTAATGCCCCTGGTAAGCCAGCAGAGCAGCTGACTTAGGCGCTGCCGCCCCGCCCCCCCCTCCCCCGGTCATTTGGAATAGCTCCTGGAGAAAGAGTCTAATTACCATAACCTGGCTGATAGGAGGTACTGAGCTTGGTGGCAAACCTTGCCCTTCACCTTGGCAGTTATTACCATAGGGTGCGCTTGGTAACTGTCTGTCCATTGGTTCATTTATCCACAAATATAATATTCCCATGTTTCAGCAGAAGTGTGTAGATGCTGACTGAGTTTGAGATTGAGATTACCTATTCTTAGGGACTCAAAATGGTGGAAATAGGGGTCAGGGGGCAGCAGGCTTCTTCACATACAAGTCCATGCTGAGGTAGTTCAAAGCAGGAGAGAGGCTGCAAGGACTCTGCCAGGTGGGGAACTCCAGGTAGCCTTCCCAGAGGCACCTGGGCAGTCCTGGAGCAAGAGGGGACTTCAGGGAAGATGCTGGAAGGCAGCCTAACCACTGTAAGCTAGGTCTCCCATGGGTGGCTTTCACTTGGTTGTTTTGGTTTTGGAGCACACATCTGTTTCATTAATATGCACTTCTGGATCTCTCCAAAGACTGGGGGTCAGAGAGTAAATTGAGGATGCAGTGGTTAGGAGAGCTGTCTCGGGTGTGG
>CM052703.1:34833099-34892239 GCA_028551405.1 Uromys caudimaculatus
ACCTGGAAGTCACATCTGGAGAGTTAGTCCTTGGTATTCATTTCTGCTGGACCTTCAGGCCTCAGCCTGCAGGGTGGAACCGGGGGGGGGGGGGGGGGCATTTATTGCCCAGGTAAGCCAGAGATGATTGATTTCACCAAGTCTGTTGGCCTATAGCTAAAAGCATGAAACTGTAGAGTTGGGTAAAGAGCCATGTGTTCAGGTACTGCTGGGGTTGGGGGATTAGCATCTAATGCATACAGAGTTCGGGATAAGTTAACATGGAATGTGTATACAGGGTTTCCGTTTTTACAGTGTGGAGAGATTTCTGAATGGCTCAGAGTGACAATAGGAATGTACTCCATACTACTCTACTGTGTAACCTAGTTTCAGGCAAATGTAATGCTTTTTTTTCCCAAAGATAACAGAGAGAAAATATATAAACTAGCAGCTGAGAATGAAGGTTCAGGAGGGGGAGGGGCTTACAACAAGAAAAACTGTTTTCGAGCCCAGATAGCCCTACTTTTCAGATCAACTCTGCTGTGTGCTAACATTTTGTTTTGTTTTGTTGCCACTGTGAACCTCTTTTGTAAAACTGAGAGATTGATTCCTGCCTCCACACGGAGGTCTAGTTGAAAACAGTTACCACATGGGTCTAGACACAGATCGCCGCACACACTGGGCTCAAGTCAGAGGTTCTCAACTGGGGCTTGTGACCCCTTTGGCAAACCTCTAACTCCAAAAATATATTATGACTCATAGTAGTAGAAAAATTAGTTATGAAGTAGCAACAAACATTTTATGATTGAAGGTCACCATAGCGTGAGGAACTGTATTAAAGGGTCTCAGTACTAGAAAGGTTGTGAGCCCCTGGTCTAAATAAAGAGGGATTAGTATGTCTCCTGAGGGTCTTGCTGTGTTTGTTCTGCCTGTATGCCCACATCTCCATCAGGAACTTTTGTGGGTTTGATTTGGGGCTTTGGTTTGTGTAGTTTGTTTGTTTTGTGGGTGTTTTGTATTGTTTTTTGTTTAATTTTGGGGTTGTTTTGTTTTTGATAGGGTTTCATGTTGCCCAGGCTGGCCTCAGCTAGAATGTAGCCAAGGATGACCTTGAGTTTCTGCTCTTCTACCACCTGAGCCCTGGGATTACGAAGCACGGCCCTGTGGGAAGGAAACCCAGAGTCTTGTAGGCAAGCACTCTCCCAAGGGGGCCACTTCCCAAGGGGGCTGCTTCATTGGCCCTATTTCCTTCTTTGTTGTTTTGTTTGAATCAGAGAAAAAAGTCATTATTTAAAAGAAGAAGAAAGCCGGGCAGTGGTGGCGCACGCCTTTAATCCCAGCACTTGGGAGGCAGAGGCAGGTGGATTTCTGAGTTCGAGGCCAGCCTGGTCTACAGAGTGAGTTCCAGGACAGCCAGGACTACACAGAGAAACCCTGTCTCGGAAAAAAAAAAAAAAGGAGAAGAAAAAGACAGACAGGCAGGCAGGCAGAAGTTGGGCATAGTGACACATGCCTGGCACTTGACAAACAGAGGCACAAATATTACAAGTTTGTTACCTTCCTGAACTACCTAGTGAAACCCTATCAGAGGAGAGAGAGAGAGAGAGAGAGAGAGAGAGAGAGAGAGAGAGAGAGAGAGAGATATCACTACTGTCCCCTCCCATGTCTATTGGTTACATTATTATTAGTGGTCCCAGCCTCTAACGTTTATATAAATGGCTGGCTGTGTTTGTAAGAGAATGCTGTGAGAATGATTCCAAGACCCCTGATTGGATGAGCACTGCAGAGTGCAGAGAAAGGCCATGGTGCATCTGGGCACCAGGAGGCTCCCACCTGCCTACCAGAAGCAGGACAGGGCCCTGTTAGAGGGTACTTAGTGCTAGCCTTTGTTTCACACCCTGCCTTCTAAGGAGACTAAAGCCTGCAGAGTGAAGGGCTCCTTTGTTGGGTGCTTTCAAATTTAAATGTTCATTTATTGGGCAAAAGTGGACTGGCCAGTCTTTTGAGAGTGCAAGGCTTTTTAGAGGGAGATAAAGCCTTATGGGGCCTTGAGCACTTGCTGGATGCCTGGGAAGGGTCTGGAAATAACACAGGTAGGCTGGAGCCGCTCCGCCTGCTCTTCTAAGACAAACAAGGCAGGGCACTGATTACTTCTCTCTTTTTCTGTTTTGCATTTTGTTGTGCAGCCTGCTGGCCTCAAACTCACCATCTCCCACCTGAGCCTCCCAAACCCTGACCTTACAGATTTTGCCACCATAACCACCTACTTTCTGTGTTTTCATGACGGACTTGTCAGGTCTGCATTTGTACGTGTTCCCTTTGGCAGTGGAGGGCACCAAGCTAGCGGTCCTGTTTACCACTGCTGAGTTCTCAGGCAAGACTTAACTTGTCTTGGCGATCACATGGGCAGAGAGAAAGCCCTATGAGCTTCAAGTGTTATGATTCATTTACTCATGGTGGCTGCAGAGATGGCTCAGTGGTTAAGCGCTTGCTACTTTATCGTGAGAGCCAGAGGTTGGATCCCAGCATCAGGTGGCTTATAGACCCCTGTAACTCCAGCCCTGCCTCTGTCCTGTGTGTCTTCTGGCCTCCAAGGGCATTCATGCGCACACACTTGAACAGAAACACACACATAAATAAAAGTAAAACAAATCTCTGACCCTGAGAGTAATGTTTTTACTACACAAGCTCCTGGGGTTTAATACTAAATTTTGTTTGGTTCAGGCACCAAGAACTGAACATGGGGCTTCCCAAAGCCAGTGCGCTGCATCCCCAGCCCCCATTTCTTAATGGTGTCTGTTATATCCTTGGATAAATGAAAAACATTGAGATATGAACATGTGTGTGGGTATAAATATTCAAAAAGAGAAGCTTGTGCCGGGCAGTGGTAGCGCACGCCTTTAATCCCAGCACTTGGGAGGCAGACACAGGTAGATTTCTGAGTTCGAGGCCAGCCTGGTCTACAGAGTGAGTTTCAGGACAGCCAGGGCTACACAGAGAAACCCTGTCTCGAAAAAAAGCAAACAAACAAACAAAAAAATAGGATACATTATTCTCAGGGTTAGAGGGGGTCAGATATATATGTATTATATCTCACAATACTAACTGATCTAATTTTTTTTCACACTTTCTTCCACATGACCCCCTAGGATGGCGTGCTCACCATTAAGCTGGGCGGGGATTTAGGAACCTATGTGATCAACAAGCAGACCCCAAACAAGCAAATCTGGTTGTCTTCTCCCTCCAGGTATGTTTGGAAGTCAAAGCCTGTAAGGGGTAAATTCATCTAGAGTACAGTGCTGGGGACCGTTTGAGAGGGTCAGTCACTGGCTTTGCAGTGACTTTACAGCCGTCTGCCTTGGCAGGAAGGCTTGCCTGTAGCTGAACGAGTCTCCCCGTTGATAACTTGGTTACTATCCTCGGGCATCAGGATGTTGGCAAAGACCTGAAGCAGAAGAAACTTTTCAGTACCTGGCCCAGACAGTATTTCTCTGTTATGTCATTGCCCAGAAATGAAAAATCACTGGCTTGCCTTTGAAAAAGCTACTTTTGCCAGGTACAGTGTTACATATCTATAATCTCAGCACTCAGGAAGTAGAAGCAGTAATTCAAGGCCTGCCTTGCTACATAGCTAGTTCAAAGGCTAGTCTGAGCTCTCATGTGAGATCCTATCGCAAAAGCAAATGGGCCCACCTGGTCCATATGGTGAGGTCCAGGCCAGCCAGGGCTATACATAAGCCACTTTTGTTAGGTACGGTGGCACACGCCTATGATAAAAAAATAATAATAAATAATTAGTTAAAAAGCTACTTCGAGGGGGCTAGAGATGGCTCAGCATTTAAGAGCACTGACTGCTTTAGAGGTTCTGAGTTCAATTCCCAGCAATAGTGGCTCACAACCATCTGTAATGGGATCTGATGCCCTCTTCTGACGTGTCTGAAGAAAGCAACAGTGAGTGTACTCACATACATAAAATAAATAAATAAACCTTTAAAAAAAAAAAAAAAAAAAAAAAGCCTGCTTTGAAGGCCGGGAGTATAACTCCGGTAGAGTGCTTATGCAGTAATCTATAAGCCCTGGATTCTACTCCCAAAATGGAAGGGAAGAAGGGAGAAAGAGGGAGGAATTTTTTATATTGTAGTATCTGAGAAAACTTGCACATTGTCCTCAAAGTAAGTTAAACTTTAACTCCTGGCCTATTTTGAAGGTCTCAGTAATTCTGCTGGCAGAGTTGGGCTCCAACTCTGTGGGACAGTGCTTTTTAGCAGCAGCTCCAGGGCCCCCAGCCTCATGCCTGCCCCATGGCAATGCCTGCAGTTGAAGGAACAGCCGGGTGCACTGCTGGCAGCCTCTGTCTCAGAACTAAGGACTTACTGGTGAGCATATAGCCACAGCCTCAGTGGTCTGGGAACGGCAGAGAGATGCCCACAGGGAGCCTTCACACTAACCTTGCTGAGGCTCAGCAGCAGCACTGAGGAAGACATTTTAAAGGCAAAGAAAGTGGGAAATCTCAGCTAGAACCAGTGTGGAAATCTCTGAAAGCCTAATGATATTGATAGTTTAAAAATATTAAAAAGTGCCAAGGTGTGGCTCAGTGGCAAAGAACTTGCCTAGCATGTGAGAGAAGGCCCTGGGTTGGATTCTTAGCACTGCAACAAACACACAGCAAACAAAACTATTACCAAGGAGGCTGGAGAGATGGCTTAACGCCCTTCTGCTCCAGCACAAGGGCTAGGGTTCAGATCCTGTCATCCATGTCATGTGGCCCACATTCACCACAGGGCAATTAGTCACTTACAAGAAACTCCAAGCAAACTCTTTTAAAACCTGTAATTGGAGTTGGAGAGATGGCTCAGTGGTTAAGAGCACTCACTGACTGCTCTTCCAGAGGACCTAGGTTCAATTCCCAGCACCCACATAGCAGCTCACAACTGTCTGTAGTTCTAGTTCCAGGGGATCTGACACCCTCACACGGATAAATATGCAAGCAAAATGCACATAAAACACCAATGCACATAAAACAAAAACATTTAAAACCTGTAATTTAGGTGTTGGAGAGATGGCTCAGTGGTTAAGAGTACTGACTGCTCATCCAGAGATCCTGAGTTCAATTCCCAGCAATCACATGGTGCCTCATGACCGTCTATAAATGGATCTGATGCCCTCCTCTGGTCTGCATGTATACATGCAGACAGAGCACTCACATATCAAAATGAAACAAAAACAATTTTTAAAAAATTATCTATTAGCTGGGCAGTGGTGGCACACGCCTTTAATCCCAGCACTTGGGAGGCAGAGGCAGGCGGATTTCTGAGTTCGAGGCCAGCCTGGTCTACAGAGTGAGCTCCAGGACAGCCAGGGCTACACAGAGAAACCCTGTCTCAAAAAAAACAAAAACAAAAAAAAAATTATCTATTAAAAAAAACCTGGAATTTATATGAGGGACCTGGGGGGGATCTCCTAAGTAACCCTTCTTCATCACAAATACTTTCATAAAGGGGAGTGCTTATTTTTATTTATGTGTCCATGGGTGTGGGTGTAGGTGTGGATGAGCACCCATGGCCAGAAGAGGAAGTCAGGTCCTCTGGAGCTGTAGTCACAAGCAGTTGTAAGCAGCCCAGGATGGTGCAAGAAGTCAAACCAGTCCTCCAGAAGGGCAGGACCACTCCTTAACCCCTGAGCCCTCTCTCCATCACCCCGGAAGTAATTTCATATTTATCTAGAACATCTTTTATAGGGCCATGATTATAATTTCTTATTTCAGAGGAAAACCTTTGAAGTCCTATGGAGACAGTATTTCCTGGCCCCCTTGCCATAGTATGAAAAGAACTGTGGGGGACACCTGAGACCCAGAATCTGGGCTCAGAGCCCTGGGCAATGTGAAGGGGTCTTGAGTTGTTCAAAGTCTACCTGGTTACCTGATAGCGGGGCTGTGGTGCAGGTCCAAAGAATATTCTTTGGTTTCCCCTGGTATTGTTTTGCTTTAATGGCAGCCCGGGTACTTTGTGTTCAGAGGTCTCTGCTCTTGTAACAGAAGCCCTGCCTATTTATTTGCCCTTTTCTCTGTATTGTCCAGCATTTGATTGACAATATTAAAAGCCTTCGTGCATTTATACCTACACAAGATACTTCCCATCTCTTCCCTCTACCTGCCCGAGACTGCCTTCCCACCTCACCTGAGTCTCCTCTTGGTTTTTGTGGTGCTGAAGATCTAACAATGCTTGCCCACGCTGGGACCGCTCAAGCACTGTACCGCTAAGCTGTCTTTGAAAGTCACCTTGAGTGTTCTCAGTGGACTTGGGTGTTCCAAATGGTGAACTCTCAAGGTTACCTTCATCAGGCTGTCCCCATATACCGTCATTGTCTGTTACTGTATTTACTCTTCTCCAGGTTGTGAGGAGCTAGAATGTGAGACAAGGGTCTTGTACATCTGGAATAACAAATCATGACAAAACCAGCTACCGATTTGTCCATGGGCTGTGTATTAGTCAGCTTCATGTTGCTACAACTGAATACCTGAGACGAGTTACTGATAAAGGGTAAAGGTCTCATTATCTCATGGTTTTCTAGGTTCATGGTCCAAGACTGAGAGAATGGAAGGGGACACTAGGTTAGTCTCTTGTACAATGGCACGCCATGATGTGAGAATGTGTAGGAGTAATGTCCCATCTCGGGATGGGAAACAGAAAGATTAGACAGGTCCCCCATTCCCTTTTTGTGGACACATCAAAGTGATGTAAGAAACTCCCAGGAAGTCACTCCACTTAAAGGTAGCAATATTAGGAGGTAGTATAAAACCATATTCTCCTTGAGCCCAAAGAATGGAGTAGATGCAGCAACAGATAAAGAAGGTATATGGGGACTCACTGATAAAGCTCTCAATTTCAGATTTAATTTTTAATAAAGAAAACTACTTTTAGCTAGAAATTATGGAGCAAGCCAGTAATCCCAACACTTGAGCAATACAGGCAAGAAGATCTGGAGTTCAGGGTTATCCTTGGCTATATAAGGAATTCGAGGCTAGCTGAGGCTATATGAGACCCTGTTGAAAGAAGAAGTTTTGTTTCGTTTGGTTTTTTGAGACAGGGTCTTACCTTGAGTACTGCCTGGTTTTATGTGTCAACTTGATACAAGCTGGAGTTATTACAGAAAGGAGCCTCCCTTGAGGAAATGCCTCCATGAGATCCAGCTGTAAGGCGTTTTCTCAATTAGTGATCAAGGGGAGGGGGCCCTTGTGGGTGTTACCATCCCTAGGCTGGTAGTTCTGGGTTCTATAAGAAAGCAAGCTGAGCCAGGCAATGGTGGCGCACGCCTTTAATCCCAGCACTTCGGAGGCAGAGGCAGGTGGATTTCTGAGTTCGAGGCTAGCCTGATCTACAGAGTAAGTTTCAGGACAGCCAGGGCTACACAGAAACCCTGTCTCGAAAAAAAAACAAAAAACAAAAAAACAACAACAGAAAGCAAGCTGAGCAAGCCAGGGGAAGCAAGCCAGTAAGTAACATCCCTCCATAGCCTCTGCATCAGCTCCTGCTTCCTGACCTGTTTGAGTTCCAGTCCTGACTTCCTTTGGTGATGAACAGCAGCATGGAAGTGTAAGCTGAATAAACCCTTTTCTCTTCAACTTGCTTCTTGGTCATGATTTTTGTGCAGGAATAGAAACCCAAATAAAACACCTTGTATCCCTGGCTGGCTTGGAACTTGCTGTATAGACCAACTCAGCCTCTGTCCACCAACTGCTGGGATTAAAGACCTGCACCACCATGCCCAGCAAAGTTTTTAATAATAGCACAGGTGGCAGCCAAGGCTAGAAGAGGCAAGGTAGCTGATTAGTAGGTATCAGGGCTTCTTCATGGTAATAGGGGTGTTTCGGACCTAGACAGTTAGTGGTGACACAATAGTGTAGGTTGGGCATAGATCATCACATCCGTGGTACAAAATTAGCATCACTTCCCAAACCTGGCTGTAAGATAGCAGGTGTCCTAGGAAAAGCAAGTGATGGAATGTGCTGCAGAGACACTCACGGGGGCAGGGCTACGGGGTTTCCAGAGGATAGACTGCGCAATCGCCCTCAGGAAGATGCTGAGGAAAGCAAAGATTCACCTCACTGCATGTCCCAGTAAAGCTGCAGTTGATCAGTCTCTGCGTGGCAGGTAGCTCTGTGGACTCAGTTAGCTCTTCACTGTAAGGAGGAGGCATTTGTTTTGGTTCACAGTGTCAGAGACTTTAGTCCCTGTTGCCTTTGGGCCTGCGGTAAGACGGACCATAGCCAAGGATGTTTGGTGGAGGGAAGCTGCTCCCTCCCCTGGGAGCTGGAAACAGCACAGGCTCCCAATGGCCCGGTCAAGGCACACTGCCAGTGACCTAGCACACCACAATTAGGCCTTACCATATAAAGTTTCCACCACCTGCAATAGACAGTGAGCTTTGAACCACGGCCCCAGTGGGACCTTAAAGATTCAGTCCAGCCAAATGTGGTTGCTCTGATCCCAGCACTTAGGCTGAGACAGAAGAATTGCTACAAGTTGAAGGGTAGCCTTGGCTACACCAAGTGAGGTCCAGGCTACCTGTCTGGAATACAGAGTAAGAATCTATCTTCAAAGATAGATAGGTAAGCTAGGCAGTGGTGGCCGTGCGCCTTTAGTTCCAGCACTCAAGAGGCAGAGACAGGTAGATCTCTGAGTTCAAGACCACCTACTCTACAGATTGAATTCAAGGACAGCCAGGGCCACACAGGGAAATCCTTTCTTGAAAAGCAAAACAAGATAGATAGATAGATAGATAGATAGATAGATAGATAGATAGATAGATAGATAGATAAGATAGATAAGATAGATATGTAGATACATACATAGATGCACAGATTGATTTAGTCCAAACACAGTGGCTCTCCTGAAGGGGGTCCTCACTGATTTACCATGAATTTATTTGTCTTGCAGTGGCCCCAAGCGCTATGACTGGACCGGGAAGAACTGGGTGTACTCTCATGACGGCATGTCTCTGCATGAACTGCTGGCCAAGGAGCTGACTAAAGCTTTAAACACCAAACTGGACTTGTCTTCATTGGTCTATTCTGGAAAAGGCACTTGACTGCCCGCCAGATTCAAAGACATTAAAAACTTTCAGGTGAAGACCCCAGCCACCTTCTGTAGCTGAATGCCTGGTTTCCCAAACCTGCTTCTGAAGATAGATACACTGTGTCTGACAGCTCTGTGAAAAAAGTGTGTTACCTCCCACCTTGACCCTGGATCTGGCTCTTCATTTCTACAAAGATTTGTTAGGATTATGTCATTTTTTTCCCCAACATGAGACCTCTGGTCTCTTCGAATGTCTTACACCATGTGTGCATGCATGACATAACAGCCTCAGAATGTCTTACACCATGAAAAGGCTCAGAGGGAGAAATAAGTCGTTCCCACTCTTCCATTGTCTCTGAAAAGATACTCTAAGGAGTAGCTTCTAAATGTCCCCAAGACTCCAAGTATGTACACTTCTGAGCCCTGAGCAAAGTGTCAAAAGAAACCATCTTAAAATGCCCTTTTGTGCTTTGTGACCTACACTGGGTACCCAGGACCTGGTGCTATTACCTCTGTGCCTTCATAGATGGAGGTCATTACACAGCAGCTACAGCACGGACCTGAGATGTCTTTTTAAAATGTGAAAATTGATCTGGGCATGGTGGTGCACTCCTTTAATCCCAGAACTCAGGTGGCAGAGGCATGCAGATATCTCTGTGAGTTTGAGGCCAGCATGGTCTATAAGGTAAGTTCCAGGATAGCCAGGGCTGTTACACAGAGAAACCCTATCTAAGGAAAAAAAAAAAAAATGAAAATTGAGCTGGAGAGATCACTTAGTCCACACAAACATGAAGGCTCAAGTTTGATCTTAGGTACCCATATTTAAAACCCAGGCATGTTGTTGCTGGTTTGTAATCCCAGCACTGGGAAAGTGGAGATGAGGGGCTTGCAGCCTTACCCGTAATCCTGGGGTCTCTGAGAAACACTATTTTAAAGAAGGGGATTTGGCTGGCTTCAGTTGGCCTTTCCTGCATGTATGTGCACATGCACCAATATAGACATGCACACAAATTTACACATGCTAAATAAATGCAGACATAACTACAGGCAAGAAGGACAAACAAACAAAAATCACTACTATAACCCAAAGAATTAAACAGTGTCATGGAGCTGAGGGTCTTGTGTATCCATAGGAGAGATGCCTATACTGGTACAGAGAGTCCTGGCCCTCCATTTCCAATCTACTCAGTGAGAGGGAAGAATATAGTTGATACCTGACATCCAGTGGTGTGGACCTATCAGGCCATCCACAAAGCTCTTCTTGTTCCCACTGGGTAGGTGGAAGAATGGGCGGTGGACAGATTTTGTTAAGTAAGGTCTGCAGTAATGGAATTGTTCTTGCTACTGCTCTGTTAGAATTTCAGATAAATTCCTAGTGAGCTAGCAGCTGCCCCTTGCTCTCGTTGTGCTGAGTCCAGTGCGTCATCGCTCTGTTTCAAGTGTTACAGGCTGCACTTTGTACTGGAAGCAACACCGCTCCAGAACACCCAGACTGAGCGACTACAAACTCTGGTTCTGTTAGGTTCTAAAGGAAGGAAAATTGGGAGCTGGCAACCTAGCCCAGTGGTGGAAGGCTTGCCTAGCATGCGAAAGGCCCTAAAGTTCCATCCCCACACTACAAAGGGCTGGGAGATTTGTCAGTGGCAAGTCTTATGCAAACCCACAGCAGAGACAAGGCAGGGTGAGCTGAACCCATTACATCATAGACAAAACAGTGAACAGTGTAAACAGGCCAAGTGAGTATTTAAGATATTTCCTTCTTCACAAAGAATTTTTTTTTGGTCTGGTGGAAATTTTTGAGTGGGATAAGTCAGTGCTAGAGAGATAATAAATAGGACCATGTGTGAACATGCCTACGGGTGTCCCTTTGTCTTATAATGAAAGCCACATGCGTGTGCGCACGCGCACACACACACACACACACACACCATACCACCCCCGCTTGAAACAGTGAAACGGGACCGTGTGTATGGAGGTTAGGGGTCTGCTGTTATGGGCTGACTCCTCATGGGCCAGTTTTTGGACTTCTTAACTTTCACTTTACATATTTCTCTGACTGGTTTTCAAGGCAGCAGAGACCACATTTAAGGGTGGCTATGAACACCCTGTTGGGTGAGTCAAGTCATTCTGAACTCCCAAGGCTCAAAGGTAACAGAAGCATGGAAGTTTGGACTTGAGATTTTGTTTGGTCATTTGTTTTTGAGACATTGATATGTAGCCCAGACTGACTTGGAGTTTAAAACAAGTCTCCTGCCTTTGTCTCAAAGTGCTAGGATTGCAGGTGTGCCACCATGCCTGATAAGAGTTAAAACTGTGATATACAGCTGCCCGGGTTTCACTGCACAGTTCAAGATTCCGCTATCCAAAGATGACAGTAACTATGATGCGATATAAACAATGCCACCCACCAAGAACTGCTCAGACTACACGGCTGAGACAGGAGCATCATACATTCAAGCCTGAGCCACATACCAAGACCCTCTCTGACTCATATTCTAGTCAGGCATGGTAGCATCCATCTTTAATCCCAGCACTCAGAGGCAGAGGCAAGATGATCTCTTGAGTTTGAAGCCAGCCTAGTCTACATAGTGAGTTCTAGGCCAGCCAGACCCTGTCTCAAAAAAAGAAAAGATAAGCTCATATTCTGGAAGCAAGCTGAAAATAAACCCCACACCAGGAGCCACAACACAAGCCTAAGACCCAGGAACATTTGCTCACTTCATAGTCCAGTCACCACACAAGGTTGCTACATGTTCAGTCTGTAAACAGTAGAAAGCTGTTTTGTTATTCTAGTTTTTTTTTTTCTGTGGTGCTGGGGATTGAACTCAAGGCTTTAGCATGCTCAGTAAATGTTTTGTCATTGAACCATGTTCCTAGCTTCTGTGTGTGTGTGTGTGTGTGTGTGTGTGTGTGTGTGTGTGTATGTGTGTGTGTGTAAGTGTATGTGCGCACGAATGTGTGTTAGAGCTAAGTTTAATAAGTTAGATGTTTTCATTAAATATGTCTTCTCACATTGCACCTGCCTCAATTCAAACCCTGTAACCACCTCTAAAGAAAAAACAGTGTCTGTAAGGATGAAGTTTGTGGGGATCCAGGGTTGCCAAGGTAACTCACTACCTTCCATCCTCTGAGACCAAAGCAACAGGAAATCGTATCCCGTTGAAGTCTTGACACAGACTTGTCTTTTACAAACTGAAGCAGCTGTGTGCCACAGAGAGAGGAAGGCAGCACAGACGAAGCTTCTCCTAAATGCAGGCTGCTGTTTGGCTGGGATTAACTTCCGTTGGTAGAGCACTTACCTTATATGGACAAAGTCCCGAGTTCAACTCCCCAGCACTACATAAGTGCCCTGGTGGCACATGCCTGGAATCCCATCCCTTGGTGTGTGTGGAGGGGGGGGAGGGGTAGAGGCAGGAAAATCAGAAATTTAAGAATATAGCAAGTTCAAGGTCAGCTTGGGCTATGCACATGAGATCCTGTCTCAGTAAGGAAATCCATGCCACTTTTCAAAAGAACTTCATGACTGTGTGTGCATAAGACATTCCTTGGAGGGGCTGGAGAGATGGCCATGTTGGTAAAGTGCTTACCACAAAAGCATGAGGACCTAAGCTCAGACTCCTAGCACTTGGCTAAAAAAAGGGGGCACAGCAGCACAGCCTTGGCATCTCAGAGCAGAGGTGGTGAGACAGGTAACTGGAGCTCCCCGGCTGTGAGCCTCAGATTCAGAAAGACACCCATTCTGTCGTGAGCCTCTCACCTCCGAATGTGCACCCAGAAGTAAGTGTCATGCACCCTTGGCTTGTGCAGTAGAACCAATCTAAGCTTATTCCCGACTAGCTTACAAATAAATAAGACTCAGACTATGGTTATTATATTTGGCTTTGACAGTTAGGGAAGTAACCCCTAATCTACTCTTCTGACTGCTGGCCTGGCTTCCTCTCTAGCGGTGTACCCCAGGTTCTTGCTGTGTCTCCTGGCCACAGTGCTCATGGTCCATCTCCCCTCATGGCAGCTTCCTCCTCTCTTTGTTGTCCTTCCCACTCCTGGTCTCTCCTCGCTCTCTGTCTTCTCCACCCCAAACCAGGTCACTCCAAACCGACCTACCTCCAACCCCTCCAGCAGTTGGCTGCAGCCAATTTTATTTAACAAATAGTTTTAAATCAAGGAACAAAGTTTGTGAAACAAAAGCCTGTAAAGGCGAGAATTCACTCCTAGGCCTAGACCTTTGGGTACAGAATTTAGCAGTATAATACATAGCAACAGAACAAACCTCAACAGATTTGACTTAACTAGTGATGATGCTAGAGTAGATATTGAGGCCTTGATTAAGGGCATGGAATGTGTACAGGTACTTACTTTATTGTTGATACTGTTTTTCTTCAGTACCAGGAACTTAACTTAGGGTGTCACACATTCTAGGCAAGCCTGCCTCTCAGCTATACTTTCAGTCCAGACTCACTTTAAAAAAAAAAAAGATTTATTTATTTATTTTGTATATAGCAGTCTCCTGCATGTGTGCCTGAAGACCAGAAGAGGGCACCAAATCTCATTAAAGATGGTTATGAGGCACCATGTGGTTGCTGGGAATTGAACTCAGGACCTTTGAAAGAGCAGCCAGTGCTCTAAGCCATCTCTCCAGCCCCCAGACTCACTTCTAAGCCTGCATCTGCTAGAGACAAAATTCAAATTCCAGTGTCCCATCTCCCCTGCTCATGTGGATGAAGAAATAGAATGTACACAAATAAATTTATTGCATTGTTTATTAGAATGTAGAGAAAAACACCCACACCCAATGGCAGCATTGCCTCCCAAGGACGTCTTCCTATCTAAGAGAAGAGTCAGGCATAGGAGGCCGCTGTAAGCCCAGAACCTAGTTTACACCAGTCCTCTACCGACTGCTGGAGTCTCTAAGGTCTGCCTCAGCATTTGGAAGCCCACCTGATGTTGTGGTTATTGTTTATTTCTTTCAAAAAAATATATTTGAAGCTGAACAGGGGTGATGCATGCCTTTAATCCCAGCACTCAGGAGGCCACCCTGGTCTACATAGTGAGTTCCAGGACAGCCAAGGCTACACAGAGAAGCCCTGTCTTGAAAAAAAATCAAATTCATTTGTGGGGCTGCAGAGATGGCTTGGCAGTTAAGGGTGCTTGTTGCTGTGACAGCACCAAGACGACCAGAGTCTTCAGTTCTCAGCATCCTTGTATAGCAACTCTCAACTGCCTGTAACTTTAGCTCCAAGGGATCAGATGTCTTCTGGCTTCTGCAAGTACCCCCATATATGTGGCAGTGTTGTGTGACAATTTTTTTTTAAGGAGATGCAACCCCAGATATGGAAGTCATGACAGACCAAAGTACAGATATCACCAAAGTCCAACTTAGTGAACCAGTGAGTTTTATTGGGGTTACTTACAGGAATGTGGGGTTATTATGGAAACAGAAATGACTCAAAGACAGTTGGATCACCAAGGCCCACTGTAGCATGGGTGACAGCTCACAAAGGCTGGGAAACCCAGAGCATGCTGCAGAGCCTGCAGGCAGTTCACAAGGTTGGAAAGTGTCCTTTCCAAGAGGCTCTATCTAAACCTCTTCTGGGAAGTTCAGCTGGTTTCTGTTCCTCCCAAGTAGCTGGTCTGAGTCCTGAGTCATCTTTGCATCTTGTCTGAAAGGGATTCTCAGCTTTCATTGCTTACTCTGGCAGGGAGGAGCCTAGTGAATCTGATCAGTTTCAGGGACTTCTAGAAGCTATTTCGAGTTTTGTACCTTCCTATTTAAGGACCTTCCTTATATAATGATATGGTTTTGGTTTTTTTTTTTTTTTAAAGATTTATTTTTATTTATATGAGTACATGTAGCTGTCCTCAGACACACCAGGAGAAGGCATCGGATTCCATCACAGGTAGTTGAGAGCCACCATGTGGTTGCTGGGAATTGAATTCAGGACCTCTGGAAGAGCAGTCAGTGCTCTTAACCGCTGAGCCATCTCTCCAGCCCCCATAATGGAATGTTTTAATCCCAGAGGAAACTGTTACACAACAGGCATATATATACATGTATATGTATGTGTATAATAATATATATAATATATTATATATTATACATATATATATACACATACATATATATACATAGATATATACACATATATGTATATGGAGGCAAAGGCAGGTGGATCTCTTGAGTTTTGAAGTCAGCTTGGTCTATGTATCAAGTCAGAGCAACCAAGGCTCCATAGTAAGACCCTGTCTCAAAAAAGAAAAGAAAAGGAAAGATGTGGAGGAATGGCTCAGCAGTTCCTAGCTCGTAAACCTCTGTTACTCCCGTTCTAGAGATACTACACCCTCTTCTGGCATCAGGCATGAACACAAGCACACTGGTGTGAGCGCACACACACCACACAGACACATACATACACAAAAACAATCAAGACACCGATACACATAAATAAACCTCTAAAGAGAAACGTATTTGTTACAGAATCGCTTGATTCCATGGTTGAACTGAACATGGAATTTCTGTGTTCAAAAGGATTTTGTTCACTTAATTTTACAAATGTTAAAGTGTTCAAAATACAATTTTATTTATTTATGTATGTATGTATGTATGTATGTATGTATTTATTTATTTATGGTTAGTATTTGACATATGTAGAAGAGGCTAGAGAAAATTAGAACCTATAGCGTTCAGTGTGTACAACCAGGGAAGAGATGAACAATTTGAAATCCTTCATTAGGTCAGGTCCTGAGTTGAAATCACATCTGCTACAGGTGTTTTAAGTCAGAAGTGCTGTGTTTTGTAACTAAGGAGCTCAAACTTAGACTTGATAAGTGAAGATTTACAAGTGCTATATGAATAACAGAATTCTAGCAGCCAATTGGCTGCTTCTAACATGCATGCTACTCGGCTTGTGAAAATTGTATAAATATCTCTTAAACCCAGCCTCCGGGGTCTTGGAAATCAGTTGCCTTCATCTGATTCCCAAGGCTTGTTTGAACAAATAAACACCTACTATTTCCTCTTACAAGATCACACATTTAAGTGTCAGCTGCCTGTGGATAGATACAGAGAAAGCAGGTCCTGCTGTGAATTTAAAAGCCAGCTGGTAAGGTGTGCCTCTGAGCTAAGAAAGGCCCACCCCTAACCCCTTTAGGCACTATAGGAGCCCTTAAGTAACCATCCCCCAGCAGCTGCTGCTGCTAACACCATCTTTATTCAACTGCTTTCAAAACAGCTAGCTTTTCCCACTTGCAGGGTGCTGATGGGTACACCTGTTAAAGGTGACGTCACTAGGAAAATGCAACCAGCTCTGCTGAGGACCCTCCGTCATTGAGCATGCCTTTCCAGTGCTTTGGGGGTAGGTAAAACTGGGTTTCCCTTGGAGGACAGAGTCTGACACACAGAACCAGACCCAGTGACAGACCTTCCAAGGCCCCACTAGCCAAGGAGGAAGTGGGAAGCAGCCACCACACTCCTTCCCTCCAGGAGAATTTGAAAGTCACCGGATGACCTAAGCACTTTCCCTTCTCCCAACCCCCTGGGCCAGCTGAAGCAGCCAGACTAGAGCTGTGTAACACCAACACCATTTGCTTAAGTAAGAGAAAGAGAGACCATAAAAGCTCTAAGATTAAAAAACAACAACAACAAAAGCAACTAAGTTTAGACTTAGAATTATTGTTTGTTTTGAGACTAGCTAAATAGCCCAGACTGACTGAGTTTAAAGCAATCCTCCTGCCTCTGCCTCCCAAATGCTTGGATTGCAGGTGTGCCACTATGCTTAGCAAGAATTAAAATTGTGATGCAAAGCTGCCCAGACTTTGCATTGCACAATTCAAGATGCCACTTTTCACACATGACAGTAACTATAATGAGATGTACATGATGCCACCAGGTACTGCATAGGCCATCTAAAGTGTGTCCACCTCATCCTGCTGGACCTTGACCTACAATCCATTAGCCTCCCTCCAATCTGCCTCCTCTTGGCCCCAGCCAGTAACTTTCTGATGAGGTATCCCTGTTACATATCCTGAGTGCCTAGGCTGGAGAAGGCTGGCTCCACCCCCTCCTTCCATTCCTGCTCTACACAGAAGCATGCCTAGTGGAGAGATGGCTCAGTGGTTATGAGTACTTATTGGTTGCTCTCGCAGAGTGTTGTGGTAAATAATATTGGGGATTTCTATCCCACCTTAGATCATTTAGTTCCCAAAATAAAAGACACAGAACCTTTATATTTATATTTATATTTATATTTATATTTATATTTATATTTATATTTATATTTATATTTATAATAAGCCTTAAAGCACTAGAGCTGGGCAGATATCAACTGTTAGCATTCTGTCTAAACTCCACCCCACAGTTACCTGGCAACAGCCAGGTATGCTCCTCCCTACAGTTGCCTGGCAACAGCCAGGTGGGCCTGGCCCACTATAAAAGGGGCTGCTTGCCCCTCCTCTCTCTCTTATCTCTTTCTCTTGCCTCTCTCTTACATCTCTTATCTCTTACCTCTCCCCATTCCCTTCCCCCCTCTCTCCACGTGGTCATGGCCGGCTTCCACCTCTCTACTTCTCTACTCTCTTCCTCTCTCTGCCTCTTCTACCCTCTTAACTCCCCTCCCCATGCCCTAAATAAACTCTATTTCTATACTATACCTTCGCGTGTGGCTGGTCCCTCGGGGGAAGGGATGCCTGGGCTTGGGCCTGCACACCCTTCCCCCACACCTACTTTCCCATAACACCATATAACATACATATATCTATATTTTTTTTTATAAACACATCATCAACCCTCTATGCTATTTTGTCTACTTCCCCGTCAATAATGTCAATAATCCCGAGGTATCACTTGCCAGCTTTTGCCTGGCCCCTCCTTCTCTAACTGGCTGGCCCCTGTGGCCATGTGCTCACCATCCACCTACCCCATGCGACTCCTTTCTTCCTCCCTATTGATCTCTGCCGCAGACCTCAAAGCTGAGGAACCAACGAAGCCCCAGTTACAGGCTGCAGGCATCTTTATTCAACCAATAGTTTTAAATTAAGGAGCAAGGTTTGCACAACAAAGGCTGGTACATAGGAGAATTCACTCCTCTTGAGGTAAGAGGAGATTGGGACCTTGGGATACAGAATTTAGCAATGCAATACATAGTAACAGGCCAAACCTCAATAGCTGAGGGTCTGGTTCCCAGCATCCACATGGTGGTTCAAAAGCATTTATAGCTCCAGTTCCAGAGGATCTGACACTCTCCTGACCTCCTCAGGCACTAGGCATTCACATGATGCACATAATAAGGTTTGAGCATTCATACACATAGAATAAAATTAAATTAAAAAAAAAAAAGAATTTTGCAGGTTATACCAAAAGGTAGAAAGTGACCCAAGTCCAAAGGAATGCTATTTTAAGTAGACAAACAAAGCTCTGGGCCACAAGAGGAACAGAAAAGGCTACGCCCTGAGCAGCAAAGCAGGAGAGCCATTGAGAGCCTGGAGATGGCAGTGCCATTCCCTTCCTTTCTGGAGGCGAATCAAGACCTTTTCTTTCTTCCTGCTCAGGGAGGGGGCTGAGGAGGGTAATTATTTCTTGGATCCAGTGGCTATCTGCCTTCAGAGGAAGTGCAAGGCTGCAGAAGAGGAAAGAAAGGGGAACTATTAATAGCTCCTGCTGCGCCTGAAGCCCAGGGATGTACAGAACTTGGGGGGTGGGGGGGGCGTGCAGGCAGCCACTTCCGTTGCTGTGCCTGGCTTTGACATGAAGAAGAAAGGAATTCCAAGGGAGGCTTGGAAAAGAGGGAGATCCCTAGAAGTTTGGGGAAGTGAGGTTCATGTGGGGAAGGCTGAAAACTCCCAAGAGGGACCACTCAGGGTCACCTACATAGCTACAATCCCAAAAATATATTCTTCGCTAGGGGCAGTTAGAAGCAGTGAGAAGTCATTTAACTTAAGCAATAAGACAGGTGTGGTGTTGCAAAGCCGTAATGCTAGTACTTAGTAAACGGGAGGATAGCCACCTGAAGCAGGAGGATTGCCATGAGTGTAGGTGCATAGTGACTTCCAGGACAGCCTGGGCTATAGAACAAGATCCTGTCTCAAACAATAAAAAGAGTTGATCATGGTGGCGCAGGCCTGTAGTCCCAGTACTTTGGAGGTGGAGGCAGGAGGATGGAAAGCTCTGGGGGCTGAAGATATGCCTCAGTGGTCACAGGTACCTGATGCTCTTCCAGAGGATCAGACTTTATTCCTAGCGGCCACTTTGTGCAGCTCACAGCCACTGCTAACTGCCACCCCTGACATCCAATACCCTCTTCTTGTCGAGGTGGGCATCCAGGAACATAGCATACATACACAGACATGTAAACACACACATACATGTAAACAAAAATTAAAATCTTGAAAAAAAGTTTGCAAGGCCAGGTTTAGCTACATAAAGGATTTGAGCCCAGCCTGGGTGACATAAGACCCTGTCACAAAAAACTACAATAAGATGCTCATGGTTGAGGAGAGGAGGGAATGAGGGGTGGCTAGTTAGATCAAAATTAAAGATGCATGAAAAACTTTCATGGAAACTGTTATTTTGCTTATTGAAAATAGATTTTTTTCATATTATATATTGTGATTATGGTTTCCTGTCCCCCAGCTCCTCCCAGATCCTCCCTACCTCCCCACCCACACGGATCTATACCCCTTCTTACTTGCTCTCATTAAAAAATAAACAGAGGCCCGACCATGATGGCACATGCTTGAAATCCCAGCACTTGGGAGGCAGAGGCAGGTGGATCTCTGAGTGCAAGGCCAGCCTGGTCTACAGAGTGAGTTCTAGGACAGCCAGTGACACACAGAGAAACCCTGTCTTGAAAATACACACACATGGGCTGGAGAGATGGCTCAGCAGTTCAGAGCACTGACTGCTCTTCCAGAGGTCCTGAGTTCAAATCCCAGCAACCACATGGTGGCTCACAACCATCTGTAATGGGATCCGATGCCCTCTCCTGGTGTGTCTGAAGGCAGCTCAATGTACTCATATACATAAAATAAATAAAATAAATTTAAAAAAAAAGAAAAAAGAAAATACACACACACACAACAACAACAACACCAACAAACAAACAAAGCCAGGCATCTTAAAATAAATAATACAAACAAAAAGCAGAAAAAATAAAAGGGTCACAAGAGACACATATCATGTATAGACATAGCGACACACACTTATTTACACACAGAGAAATCCCATGAAGACACAAAACCAGAAACTATGATACAGCATAAAACCTGTAGGGTTAAAAAACAAAAACAATGGCCAGACAAAACATTATGAAACAAAAAACCCTCCAGAAATATATACAATTAAACTTGGCCATCTACTGTTGAGCATGGGGCCTGCCCTTAAGTGTGGAAAACTAATTACTTTATAATCTAATTTTAAAATATATTTTTAAAGAGGGGGGGCAGTTTTGTGGGGAGTCAAGGAAGCCCCAAGTGAATGTTATTGTCTAACACGGGCACACCCATGGGAAATCAGCAAAGCCTGCCCACTTGGTCAGACTGGGAAAAGTAAAACCTTCTGGTCCATGTGTGTGCAAAAACTAGCAACTGCAGTTTCCTCCTCCTGGGAGTTTAAAACCTGTGGCTGCTCACTACAGACACCTCCAGACTACCTAACTCCTCTCACTGTCCTGTACAATACAAATGCACTGAGTGGCTGAGGTGGTCTGTGTCACCCACTACGCCCATCTGACCCCAGCGTTTCCGTGTATGCATCTGTCATTTCTTAAGTACCACAGTCCTTTCTTCATTCCCTCTTCACCCCTAGTCAGAGTTCTAGGACAGAGCCACAATGATGTGGCAGGGCTCCCTGCGGGAACCTTCCCGCAGAAGACATGAGTTATTACATACAAATCTTTATATGGCTGTGGTGTACAAAAACTCATGCAGGCACACACAACACACACACACACACACACACACACACACATAAAAATAAGGAGAGAGAGGGAAAAGGAGAGGGAGAGGGAGAGGGAGAGGGAGAGGGAGAGGGAGAGAGAGAGAGAGAGAGAGAGAGAGAGAGAGAGAACCATAGGAAGATATGAAGAGTACCTCTTGGTGGTATACGGGGTGTGTATAGTGTATGGGGTGTGGCAGGGGGGTCATTGAGGGTGGATATGATCAAGGTATGTTATATATGTATATAAAATTGTTAAAGAATAAAAGAAAGCTATTTTTAAAACAATTAAGAAATAATTAGTATTAATAACATGGACTTAAGTAGTGTTGAAATTGCTTCTCCAGGTTGCTTAAAGCCATGGGAAGGAAGGTAACAGAGTTTAGTAGACATAAATTATAGGATTAGCACAAGCAGCTATTAAGATGCTGAGTCAGAATGTTACATTGATTTTTGTTTGGGTCTTCCCAAGTAGGCAGGGAATTAATGATTTTTTTAAATTTCTAGTCTCTACTCGTTTTAAAAAGTCAAATTTTAAATGGCGAAATGTGGCTAACACACGCGATCGTCTGTGTTTATGTTAAAGAACTGCCTTGGTAGCATGTGATGTCACATGCCCACATCCCAGAACTTGGGAGACCCAGGCAAGAGGACTGGGAGTTTCAGACAAAGCCTTGTCTCCAAAAAAGCAAAACAAAACACACAGAATTATTCCCTTGGTTAATTTAATCAAGATGTTAAGCACTATTTTGCCACTACTTCATAATTCATTCATTCAACTGGCGTTTTTTAAAAAATCGGTTGTTCTTTTCTGGAAGTGGAAGGTGCTGGGATCAACTCCAGGTCTTCCATTCACACTGCCCAGGGTCCCGACAGCATGTTTTACTTTATTTTTATTTATTATGCATGTGTGTGTCTGTGAGTGAAGGTGCACATGTGCGTACCTTGGTGTGCACAGGGAGGTCAGAAGGCAACGCTGTAGACTCAGTCGTCTCCTTCCGCATTTACAGACTTCCTAGGAATCAATACATCATGCTTGCACAGCAAGTGCTTTGCCCGCTGAGCCATCTTGCCAGCCAATGATTGCATGTATTGTATGGTGTGTGTGTGTGTGTGTGTGTGTTCAGATACCCATGGAATTGGGTGACTGGATCTGCTGGTGCTGGAGTTCTAGGTGCTGTGAGCTACCCAATGTTGGGAAAGGTGATTCAACTTGGGTCCTCTGGAAGTGTTGCTCTAAACAGCTGAGCCATCCCTCCAGCCCCACAATTGCATATTCTGATCCAAGGCTACAAAAAGCAAATAAGCCCTCCACTCCAGAAATCCATGCTCTAGTGAAAGAAATAGGAGAGGAGATTAGTAGCATGGATTGTGGAAAGAGTTATAGTCTGGTGACCAGAGTGTCATGGTAAAAGACCTGGCTCTCAGAACCCCGGCAGGCTTAGCTCAGGCATCTGTCCAGATGTGCCAATTAAAGCAATGAGTAAGGGTGAAAAGCAGAGAAATCCATGCACGTTGGAAAGAGGAACAAATAAAGGAGTCAATGACCCCAAGTTCATCTGTCAAGTATTGACATGAGCCTTAGGTTCAAAGAGAGAAATAATTATGCTGTGGAGAGGGTAGAGGTCTGCATAGTTAAGCAGTCTGATCAAGGTCTGATCCATCTGTTAATCTTTATCTGAGTTCTGATTCTGCGAGGTGGTCCAAAGAAGTCCTTATTGCTTAATGAGACTAGTACACTTCCTAGGGGATGGTCCTCTCCAGGCTGTAGCCTTGCCATCATAGAGAATTAATCCCATTGGGGTTGAGGAGCGTCTGCTCTGTGAAGCTCTGATATTCCTGGAATCAAGGTGACAGAAGGTAGGACAATGACCGGAGAATTTTTGGTGCTTCTTGGGGGATCTGGCACAGGACATTGTAAAAACTCATAGTAAAGCACCTCAGGTATTCTGATCTTTATGTCTTTAGCTTTAAGAGAGTAAGGTGGGTTAGATTCTACACACACACACACACACACACACTCCTCTGGGTGTTTCAGATGTCTGTGTGCAGGAATACAGAAGACAGACCCAAAACAAGGGCAGAGACACCAGGCTTTGAAGCTGATTTCAGTTATCTTGTGAGCCCTAGTGAGGAGTCGGTGTTTATTAGCAGCTTCGAGAGCCTGATATCAGCAGTAGATGCTCCTGACCCACAACAACACCTCGGTATAAGGTGTGTGTGGTGTGGGTGTGTGTGTGTGTGTGCGCGTGTGTGTCTGTGTGTCTGTGTGTCTCTGTGTCTGTGTGTCTCTGTGTCTCTGTGTGTGTGTTTCTTTGTCTTTTTGTTTTCTGCTTGGATGCATTCTGGGTTTGTTTAATGTTCACTATATTCTTGAAGGATTCCACCTAGTAGCTGAACTTTGTTTTGAGACTGGATCTCACCACGTAGCCCAGGTTGACTTCTTACATACAGCAATACCACTGTCTCTGCCTCCGGAGTGCTGGGATTAGAAGCACGAGCTTCTATTCCCAGCTGTGACTGAATGTAATAAACAGACCCTCTGGCTACGGGTAAGCAGAGGGCGGGGAATATGAAGCAGAGAAAGGAAGTGAGAGATAAGAGGTAGACAGAGGGGCTCCATTGGAGCATGTTTCTAGTATTTACTGAGGTTTTAAGGCTAAAGCCCAAGTTCTATAGTCCCCATAGCTTGGGCTGCCCAGTCCTAACATGGTAATGAAGGGGAAAAAGAGAGATGATAGGCAGAGAGTTAACCAGGCTGAGCATATGACTCACATGGAATTCTGTCACCTCCAGTCTCTGCGGGATTTCAGGACTTCCAGAATGACAGGAACTTTGATGTCACACAGGGAAGGAAGCAAAGGGGAAAGTGGATGCCTGCTAAGCGGGTGATCTTAGTCTATGGTGGTCTGACCCATCATATCTTAGTCCTGGATCCACAAGAGTTCTAGAGAAGATTATGTCCTTCTGTCCTTGCTCCTTGTGGGACTATGAGGATATGCTTTCAGTTACATTGCCTTGGTAACTACTGTATGAGACTATCATGTGCAGAGAAATGAAAACGTCGTGCTGGCTGCTAAGCTTGGATCTCTATCATGATAACGAGCCACAGCTAGTTTGGGGGATTTTTCAATGATCATTATTCATGGAGTCATTTTGCTTTTGACAAAACATCTTTATTACTTCTTACGTGAGACTTTGGAATCTAGAGAAACCACGTTAGCATTTATTTTTCTTTCTCTTTTGAAAAGTGGCATGTGCAGGGGTTTGTTGGGTTTTGTTTTTGTTTTTATTTTTCCTGAACATGAAGAAATTTAGGGCCTGGGAAAATAGTAAGAGCGGGTCTGTGTTTTTAAAAGATAACCCTGATAACCTTGGGGTGAGCGTTCAGGAGGGACTGGATTTGTAAGGGATGACTAGGCATGGAAATAATAATTCAGACCTAGTTTTTCTGCTCTTGATTCATTCATTCATTCAAAAATTCTTTAGGCATGTCTGTAATAAGTCAGGTACGATTGTGGGCATCATGACACAACAATAAACAAATAAAGCAGTTGCCATCTTGGAGCTCACTGTTCACTGTAGAGGTATCAACAGTGTAGGAATGGTGTCAATAGCTTGTCAATATTCAATATTGATACTGGGAAGTGATGGGAGAACTGTAAAACAAATGAGATGAAGCATGCTGGGTACATGGTAGTAAATGTAACTGACAGGAGATTTACCATATTAACCGCTTTTTAGAGTACAAATCAGTAGCATTGAGTCTACTCACATTGGTGTATGGCCATCACCGCCATGGTGGCACTTTTCGATGGGGTGTTTGAAGGTCGTGGTAATATCCAGTCCCGATGGAGGTGAGATAACGAGTCTTGTACATCATTAGGGAGATGTGGTCCAGTCCCTGGAAGCAGCCTAGACTATCACCGTAGCCCAGCTAAGAGGTGATACACAAGTTCCATGTTGCTGAAACCACTGTTCAGAGCATCGATGAGGATGGTTGGGCATTTAGCTTAGCAAAGAGGCAAGTCTCAATCCAGGAAGAGACAGACAATTCACTGCTGTCTTCATTAGGTTTCTGTTGCTGTGATAAAATACTGACCAAAAGCAAGTTGGAGAGGAAAGGATTTACTTGGTTTATGTATCTAGGTCACAGTCCATTAAGGGAAGCCAAGGTAGGAATCTGGAGTCAGGAACTGAAGCAGAGGACATGAAGGGGGTTTACTTACTGGTTCACTCCTCATGGCTTACTCAGTCTGCTTTCTTATACAACCCAGGACTACCAGCCCAAGATGACCACCCCCAAAGTGAGCTGGGCCCTCCCACACCAATCATTAATCAAGAAAATGCTCCCACAGACTACAGCCCAACCTGATGGGGGCAATTTCTCAGTTAGGATTCCCTCTTTCCAGATATGTCTAGATTTGTGTCAAGTTGACGAAAACCAACCACACAATTGCTAAGCACAAGAATGATGCTTTAAGCATGGAGAGGATTTTCCGATTTGTCTTATGATTTAATATCAAAGAGCACATGTGGTTATAAAGGAAAATTTATGAGATGGGGAACAACCCAATGTGTCCCCTTTCTGCCTTTCTTCCATCAGACACAAGCCTGGACTCATGGGTTTGTTTTGGAATACACCCTTTGGCCTGTTCATACATGCTTTGCTTCTGATAGGGACAGTTACTCATCCATTATTAAGTGCATTCCATTTTTCTGGGTACAGAGGGTAAGAGGGAAATGGGCACATCTGTACTTGGTAAACAGAAATACCTGTAGACCAGTCAGTCAACAAATGTTGTCATTCATGAAGCCTTTGGGTGTTCTGTGCCTTGTATCCAGCACCACATTCCTCTTAAAAAAACAAAACAAAAAACAAAACATCCCTCAATTCTGATTTTCTGACCTGCTCCGTATTTGAAAGATTGACTTTCGTGGTAAGGACACACAGGAATCACAGACCCAGGTCCGAGTCTCAAAGGTCTCAAGGAAGTGAGGAGATTCACAAAGAACTTATGCCATGGTGTCAGTGGTTGTAGTCACTCTTCTGCTTGTCTTTCTCGGGAAGCTTACAGAGAAACTTGAGCTTGTTTGCTTTGGGTGGACGCTTATTTTCTTACTGATAGGAAAGCCAGTTAGAGGGAATGGCATTGCCTCGCCCACAGGGAGGGTCAGCCATGTAAATACAGGCAGGCAGTGTACCTTAGGCTGTTAATGGTTTCTTCTTTTTTCTTTTTTTCTTTTGGTTTTTCGAGACAGGGTTTCTCTGTGTAGCCCTGGCTGTCCTGGAACTCACTCTGTAGACCAGGCTGGCCTCGAACTCAGAAATCCACCTGCCTCTGCCTCCCAAGTGCTGGGATTAAAGGCGTGTGTCACCACTGCCTGGCTTAATGTTTTCTTTTTTTCTTAAGAGTATAATAATTTTGAAATTTTTCTACAAGGCTTATGCCATTAGAGGAAGGGCTGATGCCCTGTAAAGTGTTTGGGCCAGCCAGGCAGTGGTGGCACACGCCTTTAATCCCAGCACTTGGGAGGCAGAGGCAGGTGGATTTCTGAGTTCGAGGCCAGCTTGGTCTACAGAGTGAGTTCCAGGACAGCCAGTGCTACACAGAGAAACCCTGTCTCGAAAAAAAAAAAAAAAAAGGCCCACAGCGTTAGGAAGGTGGAGAACCATGGCTATAATTAAATACGTCGATCTGTGCCCATCAAAGTATGCAATTATTTAATACAGATAGACTAAGGATCAGAATCAGTACAGGTCAGATTTTGCTGCCAAAATATTTTCTGGCATAAGACTTTTGGTTTCAGGGATAAAACACTACAATTTCAGAATTATAGTGATATCCTGTGCTAGCGTTCTGTCTGAACTCCACCCCACAGTTGCCTGGCAACAGCCAGATAGGCCTGGCCCACTATAAAAGGGGCTGCTTGCCCCTCCTCTCTCTTACATCTCTTATCTCTTACCTTGCCCCATTCCTTTCCCCCCTCTCTCCACGTGGTCATGGCCGGCCTCCACCTTTCTACTTCTCTACTCTCTTCCTCTCTCTGTCTTTCTTTGCCTCTGCTACCCTCTTAACTCTCTCCCATGCCCTAAATAAACTCTATTCTATACTATACCTTTGCGTGTGTCTGGTCCCTCAGGGGCAAGGGATGCCTGGGCTTGGGCCTGCTGAGGCACACCCTTCCCCCACACCTACCTCCCCATAACCCCGTATGACATATATATCTCAATATATTTTTATAAACACATCATCCTGAACTTGTGTAAAACTTTAATTAAGGAAGCAGAGGCAGGAAGTTCACTGCAAGTTTGAGACCACCATGGTCTACACAGTGAATCCCGGGCCAGAAGCCAGTCTTAACAAACTAAAACCTTTCTCTAAGAGCTGAGGGTGTAGCTCCAAGGTTCAGGGTTACCTTACACTCAGCATGTCATGGGGTTGATCCCCAGTGCTTGCAACACAATAAATAGAAGATTAAAAAAGCAAACAACTGCACGGCCCATCCTGAGTAGCTGTGATTCAGTGGCGCTAGACAGGGTGGATTGGGTACAATAGAGGCCCTTCTGATGCATGCCATGCACCTGCTTAACAGCCACCAGGAGCTGCTGAAGGGACACAGATACACTGTTAACATCTGCCTCTGTCCCTAGTCTCTGCATCTGGGTTTTGGCTACGGAAGAAAGAGGTCTCCATTTGGCAAACACAGGATGTAACTGTGCCCACCAAACCTCCTTAATCTGAATATCTGAAACCCAAAATGCAAGCTCCCAAACATCTCCATCAATGGATCCTCCACCTCTGCTTTCCTGCTGTTTCCTCTCAGGCCAGGCCTCTCCGGCATCAGTCTTAGTTAGGGTTTCTAGTGCTGTGAAGAGAGACCATGGCCATGGCAATTCTTATTTAAAAAAAAAAAAAAAAATCCACAGGGGCTGGCTTAGAGTTCTGAGGTTCAGTCCATTATCATCACAGTGGGAAGCATGGCCGCACTCAGGCAGCCATGGTGCTGAAGAAGGATCCGAGAGTTCTGCATCTGGAGCGGCAGGAGGACAGAGACAAGCTGAGCCTGGCTTGGGCGTCTGAGACCTCAAAACCCACCCACAGTGACACGATTCCTTCAACAAAGCCGGGGCCACCTCAACAAAGCCACGCCTACAATTAGTGCCACTCTTTATGGCACTGGTTTTTTTTGTTGTTGTTGTTTTGTTTTGTTTTGGGTTTTGGGGTTTTTTTGTTTTTGTTTTTGTTGTTGTTGTTGTTGTTTTCAAGACAGGGTTTCTCTGTGTAGCCCTGGCTGTCCTGGAACTCACTCTATAGACCAGGCTGGCCTCGAACTCAGAAATCCGCCTGCCTCTGCCTCCCAAGTGCTGGGATGAAAGGTGTGCGCCACCACTGCCCAGCTATGGCACTGTTTTTGTTCAAACCACCACAGCATCCTTCAACACATGATGGATGCATCTGTAGCAGAAGGCCCTTCTGTGGAGAGCCTAAGGATACCCTACTGGGACCTGCAGGGACATAAGAACTGATCAATATGCTTTTGCTAGCTGTCTGTATACTTCCAGAGGCAAAGCCCTATGAAGCGTATCCAGTTAGGCGGTTACAGGCAACTGATACCTCCCAAGAGAGTTGGAAGGGATCTTGTTGCCAAGGCTCCTCTGGGAGTTGTTGCTTTGGGAACCATTCGGTGAGGATAATTAACTCGGCTACTTGTTTTGGCAACTCCCGCTTTCCACACACCCTTTTACAGACATGGCAGCCCAACAGTTGCTAGATCCATCTGGGACACTTTCCTTCTTCTGGAAGACTGGCAGAACTTGGGGTTGTTCTACTGAGGAGTGGGTGGGAACCACGTTTTCTAAACAAGCCACACGCTGAGCAACCGCTGACCTGTCTGCTGGGATTCCAGTTAGCCAGTGCCATATACTGCTACCTGGACAGTGAGGTTTGGAAGATGGCATGGAAACCAGGTGAGGGGTTTGTTAGTTGGTTAGTTTATCACCAAGGGCTTAAAATACTTGAGGGACACAGAATATTAACAGGAATATTGCATCATCCCATATCAAGTCAAGAAACTGATGTTTAATTCTGACTTATTCATCTAGGAAATTTATACTGTACATGGAGTCTATGCTCTGAGCTGTTTTGTCAGATATGGGCTCTATCTGTAAAGAGCTTAGGCATGAATCAAATATTTGGGTATGTATGTGGGTGTGTGCCTATATAACAGAGGGAATTCTGGAGCATAAGACAAAGGACGAGCAAGCAGAGAAGCAAACTGCCAGGGCAATGGGGGGAATCAGAGAGGATGGAGTAGGTGTGAGCAACACACATGGTGGGGTTGCAGGAAACGATTAACTGAGATGGGCGATGGGCCTTCATGGATACGTAAGATTTTCATTGGTCAATTAGGGGGTAGGAAGATGCCTTAGGAAGAGTATCTTGAAAACAAAACAGACAAAACAAACAAACAAACAAACAAAAAACAATAGTCCTTCTGGGAGAAGTCCAGGTTGGAAGAAATACAGTATCTAGAGAAGCACTAGAAAAAAAAATCCATTGAGTTGTTTTGTAACTTGAGTGCCAGCCAGCTAGGGGCTTCTTTTTTCAGGTTGGTAGAAAAGAGGTCTAACCTGGAGAACTCTTCCAAAGGAGTCCGAGCTGGGTGTGACATTACTGTGGGAAAGAGCCCTGGGTAGATAGCCTGAGTCCCGTAAAAGCAAGGAGAATGAGAGATGCCCATAGGAGGGAGGGGTCAATGGAAGCCTTGTGCTGAGCTGCGGAGTAGGGTCATGAGCAGGTCAGACAGGATGCTTCTGCCGGTAAGGATCAGGACATTTGCTGCTGAGTCCCATGTGAAGGGCGTGTGCTGATTCAAGAACATCAAAACTCAAGAGGAAGTCTCCCCCTGCAGTTCCTGCTCAGGGGCAGAGCAGGTCAGATGGTTGTAGATTACTGTGTGTAGCCAAGGCAGGAAAGAATGTTTCCCTTGCTCTCTCTTTACAGTTTATCCTGTATTATTTTTTTAACTTTTTAAATTGTGAGATGTGACACATGGGAAAATGTATAAAACAACAGAGTTGTTTGGCAGAGTTGGGATAGGAATTTGACTGAGGCTTTAGTCATGCTGGACAAGTACTCTACCTATACCCCCAGCACCAACAAGGTCTCACTATACAGCCTTGGCCTGCCTGGCTATGTAGATCAGCCTAGCCTCAAAATCATAGAGATCTGCCTGTCTTTGCCTCTCAAGTGCAGATATTAAAGGCATGCATCACCATGTTTGGCTGTATGCATAGATTTAATTAAGGCTCAGCCCTCCAAGAGCATAAGAGGGCATCAGATCCCTGGAACTCGGAGTTAAGGGCAGTTGTGAGTCACCACAATGGTTCGTGGAACTGAACTGGGTCCTCCGCAAGAGCAGCAAGTGCTCTTAACCACTGAGCCATCTCTCCAGCCCCAAGGCTCAATTAATTTTTGTGAAGCCAGTGACTCAGTAACCACCTCCCAAGTACAGAAACAGGACACCTGCTGCTTCTCCAAAGTCTCTGGCTCATGTGACCCTTCATCGAGGGGGAGAACTTAACGTCATTTGGACACATTTCAAATTTAGCTGGGAACCAGTTCTAGCTACCCTGAGGAGAATCAGTTGCTAAAGAGTTTGAGCCAATTCTTAGTCACAGGGATAGGAGAAAAGGATGGGGGAACTCAGAGCTGTTAAAAACCGGATGTGAGGAGGGCTGCCAGATTCAGGCATATTAACAGTGACTAGGAGCTGCGGTGTAGCTCAGTGGTAGTCTAGTTGCCTGGTATGTTCAAGGTCCCATACAACAAAAACTAAACAGTTCCTTCCCAGAATTCCTCGAAATGAGGACCAGCCTCAGGCTCTAAATGCATTGACTACCAGGTAAGCTAAGCAGTTTGCAAGCTGACTCAGACTTAGGTCAAGACATGATCTTAGACCTATAGGGTTCAAAGCCACAGGCAAAAGTGACAGGGGAAAAAAAGGACCCTGGGGAAACCTCATCCCCTGTTTCGATCAGAAAGATACTTTAAAAACATGGGGCGTCTGCCTTCATATGTTTTATGATAAAGAAAGAAAGAGAGAGGGAGAAAGAGAGGGAGAGGGAGACAGAGTGAGTGAGAGAGAGAGAGAGCGCCTGCAGCCAATCATAACCCCAATATAGTACTTTCTAGCTATTTCTCTATGAATACATGCACACAGGATTTTGAGCACTAAGAAACCTATGAAATAGATCGTACTATCTTCTTCTGTTAAGGTTGTTTTAAGATAGGGTTTTGTCATGCAGGTCGCCTTGGATCAGAACTTGCACTGTAGATGAGGTTGGCCTTGAACTTGCAGCAATCCTCTTGCCTTTACTCTCCTTTTGAAAGGGAACGCAGGCTCCTGTAGGTCCACTCACATGGCTAGAAAGTGACAGTATTGTGACTTACACCCAGGTCTGCGGGATTTTAAAATCAAAGCTTTTTCTCCTGAACAACATGCCCTTATCTAAGCTTCTTCAGCTGGCATAAAAAAGTACGCTTGACTGTAAGAACTTGAGCCACCGGCACTCACATAAATTTGTCGAAGGAAGGGGAGTTACTTTAGATGATGCTACCTTTTCAATCCCAGTTGCTCTCAATGCAGAGACAGGGTTGCAGCGATTTCAAATGCGTTAGTTATTGTTATTTTTTCAAATTTTTAATGATTTATTTATTTTTATTTTATGTTCCTTGGTGTTTTACCTGCATGTGTGTCTGTGTGAGAGTGTAAGATCCCCTGGAAGTGGAGTTACAGACAGTTGTGAGCTGCCATGTGGGTGCTGGGAATTGAACCACTGTCCTCTGGAAGAGCAGCCAGTGCTTTTAACTACCGAGCCATCTCTCCAGCCCCCCCATGCTATTTTTAATCAACAATATTCTTTCTTGGTATTTCTATACATGTATGTGTGTATATATAATATATACATATAATTTTGCATTTGTATGTATGTTCATGAATCTGCATGTGTATGTACATGTGCCTGTGCACATGTGAGCACATGTATGTGAGGACCAGAAGATAGCCTTAGGTTTCATTGTCTTTTTAATCAATCAATCATCAATCAATCAATCATTTTGTGGGGGAGGCATACATGTATACATGTATACTGTGTGGTAGTGCCTCGTTTTGAGTGTGGTATCAGAGGACCAGCCTTGGGAATCAGTTCTCTCCTTCTACCTTGTTTGTTCTACAGATAGAACTCAGGTCACCAGGCTCGTGTAGTAAGTACCTTTGTCCACTGAGCCACTTACCTTGGTTTTCGAGGTAGGGTCTGTTCATTGGCCTGAAGCTCACTGATTAGTCTAGGTTGGCAGTCCAGGAACCCCAGGGATCTGCCTGTCTCTGCCCTCCAGCACTGGCATTACAACTGCCTGGTTTTTCCACATGGGTCTTGGGTTTCAAACTCTGGGCTTCATGCTTCTTCAGCAAGTGTTTATTAAAGGGGCTATCTGCTCAGCCTCTCATTTTTAAGTAAACTATCTACTCCAGGCTTTAAACTGTTGCCAAAGAGGAATTAGGACTTGTTTTGTTGTTGTTGTTGTTGTTGTTCTTGTTTGGTTGGTTGGTTGGTTGGTTGGTTGTGGCCTTTGGTCCATGGAGTTCATTTCTACACAGGAGTGATTATAATTTCTGAATTTCGCATGTTCCCCTTTCTACTGGACATTAACTACACAGTTACTCAGGAGCTGCACAAAAGCAAAACCTGCCCTCTTGTTCATAATTGTGCTGACATAGTATAAAGCTGGCTCAATAGCGAGAGTAAATGGTGCCATGTATCCTTCCTAAATAATATATATGTCCTTTTAGTAAGTATACATTAATTTACTTAACTTTTAAAATTATTATATATTTTAATTGTTTCTATATGTAACTTTTATGAACAATGTAACAAGCTGCTAAAAAGTTTATATAATTTTCTCCTTTTTCCTGAATTTATATTTTATTGTTCTATGGTAGGAATCTGATGGCAAAATTATGAAGGCAAATTATTTAAGCAGTTTTACCAGTACATGCAGTGTGTGTGTGTGTTTTGTTTTATTTGAGACAGGGTTTTTCTGTGTAGTCCTGGCTGTCCTGGAACTCACTCTGGAGATCATGCTGGCCTCGAATGCAAATATTCTCCTGCCTTTTTCTCCCAAGTGCTGGGATTAAAGGTATGAGCCATCTCAGCCTGGCAAAAAACAAAATTTTGTGCTGTGGCTTGAACCCAGAGCTTCATGCAAGCGAAGTACCTGTGTATCCCTCAGTTACAGGCCAGGCCTGGAAATGCTTTTGTAAATGGCTGGAGCCGTTTGGTCTATAGCTTGGTGGTTCAATTCCCAATACCAAAACCAACCAAACAGGACACAGCAGGCTGGAACAGTTTCTAAAGGCAATAGCAAGATATCTGTCTTTGTCCACACGGATTTGCCTTTGGTTCCTTATTCTTACATTTTTGCTACTAAGCAGGGTTTTTTTTTTTTTTTTCTTGTTTATTTGTTTTGGCATAGTATCTCACTATGTTACCCACTTGGTCTTGAGCTTGAATCCTCCTACATCAGTGGTTGGGATTACAGCTGTGTGCCAATGCCTGGCTCTCTGTAAAACATGAGAGCTTTGTCATTATTTAGCATGCTCCTTTAACCTCAGTTTCATATTACTGAAATAGTGTACCACTCACATACTCATTAAATAGGAGATACTATTCTGGTTGCATCCTCAACAGCCCCACCATCACCCAAAACATAATAAACGGGGTGCACTTCCGTTGTATCTCTGCCCCTAATTTCACTGTTGGACTACAATAAAAACACATGCCAGCTGTAATTAATACCAAGCAATTAAAGTATTGTATAGTACTTATCAGTTTTCGATTATAACAATGAATGATGTCTTCATTTTCTGTAAAGGTACCCAATCACTAAATTCAAATTGTGTGATAAAATGTTTCTTGGGGGACACAACACACATGCCTCTTCACCCCCAAATAGAAGCCTCTGACAGACCAAAGTGCAGATACCACTGAAGTGCAACTTGGTGAAGCAATGAGTTTTATTGTGGTTACTTACAGAAATATGAATGAGGGGTTATTTGCAGGAACAGAAATGACCTCAAGACAACTGCATCACCAAGCATGGCTGATTGCTCACAAAAGCTGAGAGACCTGGAGTACTTTTCACAGCCTGTAGGCAGGTCAGCAGTGTCCTTTCCAAGTAATCCAGTCAGTCTAAACCTCTTCCAGGCAGCTCAGCAGGTTTCTGCTCCTCTCAGGTGGCTCATCAGGTCTTTTCTGTAGCATGGCTTGTCTAAGAGTCTTTGAAGTTTACAGCTTACTCTGGGAGGGAGGGAGGCTAGTGAGTGTGGTCAATTTCAGGGACTTCCTGAAGCAACTTTGAGTTGTTTCTCTTCCTGCTAAGGAGCTTTTCTTCAGGATAGAATGCTTTAAACTCCCAGAAACAGTTAGACAACACATGTATACGCACACACACACACACACACACACACACACACACACACACAACTCATATTCACTCCAGGCTCTACAGAAATTATAAGTTTCTATCTGAATTTAAAATTAGCATCCACCAAAGTCTTACCTAAAATGACAGTGACCATTGGACTGTTAACAAATGACTAAACAGAACTGGTAGATAGTTCAAGTTACTCAGTAAAGCGTTTGCCTTCCAAGTATTAGGACCTGAGTTCAATTCTCAGATCTCATATTTTAAATTTTTTATTTTTTATTTTTTGTTTTTTCGAGATGGGGTTTCTCTGTGTAGCCCTGGCTGTCCTGGAACTCACTCTGTAGACCAGGCTGGCCTCGAACTCAGAAATCCACCTGCCTCTGCCTCCCAAGTGCTGGGATTAAAGGCGTGTGCCACCACTGCCCAGCTTAAATTTAAAAAAAAAAAAAAACCAACCTGGATGTAATGCTGTGTACCCATCCTCTCAGCCCTAGGAAGGTAGAGATAAGCACATCCTTCAGGCCTTCTGGCCAGCCATCCTTGAAAGGAATAGTATCACTTCAGGACCCCAAGACCAAATTCTCAGCACAAAGATTTATTTTCCCCAGAGGGACAGAGAGAAGGGAATGAGTCAAAGACAGGAAACAGAGGATGAAGGAGAAGGGAACAAGGGAGAGGGGAGAGGGCTGTTTGTCCTAGACTGGGACCAGGGACTGCCTCTGGATAAAGAGGAGACCGATGAGGCACATAGGCAAGTGGTGGTTTATACAGCTATCCGGGGAAACCCCATGTCAGGATGAGGTGTTACATTTTAATTGGGCATGTTAATTAGGTGAGCCAAAGGGGCCTTTTGATTGCTGGGCTTCAATACTTTGATAGCTGGATCTTGGTAGTCGGCCTCAGGAGGAGGGAGTGGCCAAATAAAGGAATAGAACTTGAGATAGATGCTTTAGGAATGTAATCTAATATTTTTAGCAAGGCAGAGGGAACGGAGGAGAAGGGCAAGGTCTGCTAGAGTCATGCCTGAGCTGGCCAGAGTCCCTTCAATCCTAGCCTGCCTGGTGAGTTTCAGGTCAGTGAGAACCCTGTCTCAAAAAAATGAACTGAACACAGAAAATAGTACTTGAGGTGTCTTGCTGGTCCCTGCACACAGCATACACGTACACCCCTATCCACATGCACAGCAGCACACAGAGGAAAACCATGTCCATATACCAAATGACCAGCACACGGGGCTGGAGAGATGGCTCAGCAGTGAAGAGCACTTGTTACTCTTATAGAGGATTTGGTTTACGGCACCACATGGTAATTACCCGCTCAGAGGATCTGATACCCTCCTTTGGCCGCCGTGTATATTGCGTGCATGTGGGGCACAGACATACATGCAGGCAAAACACCCATATACATAAAGCAAAAAATTTAATAAATCTTTAAGAATGACCAGCATAGAGTATTTATGAGCTGTTTATCAAAGTCCATGTAACCAACGTCACTGAATACTGACCGAATGGTGGGAAGGTCACCAATTCGAACCGATCTATTTAGAAAAGCTTGGTCAAAGAAATGATGAATTGAGATGTAGTCTTGGCTCTGAACTACTGCATAGAAGATTTAAATTGAGGGTTTGCTGCACAGAGCGTACACAGTTGTTCTCAAAGCACCTGGGAGGTTGAGGCAGGAGGATTGAGAGTTTGAGAACAGTTTGAGTTTTTTAGCAAGACCCTCTCTTGGGAAAAAAAAAATATTACAATCAACCAAATAAAAACAACACAGCATAATAGATTTAAAAGTATGTTAAAAGGGGTCAGAGCTACCTGTAACCCAATGGCTGCTGGTATGGAAAACGGAGAGTTCCTGGCTGTGGCTCTTGACTTACATCCCTGCACTAATGGGGGCTGAGAGTCAGCTGTTCACAGGCTCCATTTTGCTGTGGCTCGGAGAAGGAAGGTGGGAGGTACAGCTACTGTCTATTGAACTCCCTCCATGAAGTAAAGTCCCCAGGTTACTCCAGATCCACTATGGCTCCGCCCTCAGACTGTATGGCTGGGGATGAAGCCAGTGTAAGAATGTTGAAAGGATTCTCAGCAATCACAAGACCTTTGCACACTAGGCTGACCTATTTCTGAGAGCCACGCCTGGCTTCATTCCATCTTTAGGAAGTGCCAGGATTTCATGGCCACAGCCTCTCACTGGGTCTCCTTTGAGACCACTTCCATTTCCCTAGGATAACTGCACTTACCAGACAGATCTTTAGTCCGTTATTTATTTCACTTTGGATTTTACTTTTTTTATTTGTGGGCTTACTTTGGCCATGCTGAGGATTAAACCTAGGGACTCATCAACACTCTGTCCATGACCTACATCCTGAGCCCCATTTTGGCTTTCAATTACATTTAAAACTGTTCTGGAAATGTGCAGGTCAATATTTATCATCCATCACCTCAGACCATCCAATCCCCTCCCTAGCCATGTAACTACTGTTGCCAAGTTGCTGAGCCCTCTTTCTAGCGCCTTTCTGCTAATTTAAACATGTGTTATGGTTTGGATGTCTCTCCCTGATTATGTGATGCTAGGAATCGAACCTGGGTCTTCTGGAAGAATGACTAGTGCTCTTACCCACTGAGCCATTTCTCCTGGCCCTCATGTGTTTTACTATATCCTCCCAAGCTCACTTAGATGTTATATGTATGATTTTGTATCCATCAAATATTATATAATACCTTTGGGGATGGTTGAGGCAGAGTCTCATGTAACTCAGTCTGGCCTTGAACTCCTGATTCTCTGTTTCAGCCTCTGCTGCCTGCCCAGTGCTGAGAGTATAGGCATGCACCATCATTCCTTGTTACATAATAACACTTTATAAGTTAAAACGCTAGCTTTTAGAAAGACAGTAATGAAACAGGTCCATTGAAAGCTTAAATGAAATGGAAGTGTTAGTTTGTAACTTCTATTAACCAAACACCCATTTTGGAAGCAAAGCAAATCTCTGGATATTCCAGAGAGAAAACTATCTTGTGCTGACAAGAAGCTCATTAGGTGTTTGCTGCCACACCTGATGACTTGATTCCCAAGATACACGTAGTGGAAGGTTACAGACTGACCTCTGACCTACACACACACACACACACACACACACACACACACACACACACACACACACACTAAATTTAATAAAAAAAAAAAAAAACCCAGACATAGTGATACACACTTTATCTCAGCACCCAGGCCTCACACTCACAGAGATATAGAATTTGCCTGCCTGCCTTTGTCTCCTCAGTGAGAATTTAACATTATTTTTTTTCTTGTTACAGACCTTGGATATTTTGTTTTTGTTGTTGTTATTGTTCTTATTGTTCTTGTTTTCCCTCCTTCCTTTAGTTAAATTGCAAAAGAAGAGTTGCTTGGTGAAAGGATGAGGAGCTTGAATAGTTTGAGACCACAAGGCAACAAGTAGCAAAATCAAAAGGGGGAACAAAGATCCTTTCGGGGGGGCTGCACAGTACCCCACTGCAGGGTACATCATTGCACAGTACATCACCATGCAGTACCCAACTGTACAGTACTCCACTGTACAGTACTCCCGCTACATAGTACCTTACCACACAATACTCCACTGCACAGTACATTACTGCACAGTACCCCCACTGCAGGGTACATCACTGCACAGTACCCCCAGTGCACAGTACCCCAGTACACAATACCCCATTGCAGGGTACATTACTGCACAGTACCCCAGTGCACAGTACATCACTGCACAGTATTCCACTGAACAGCACTCCACTGTACAGTATGTACAGTACTGCCAGTACACAGTACTCCACTGTACAGTACTGCCAGTACACAGTACCTCACTACACAGTACTCTACTGCACAGTACATCACTGCATAGTACTCCCACTGCACAGTACCCCATTGCACAGTACCCCACTGTATAGCACTCCCACTGCACAGTATCCCACTATAAGGAAATAGTCTCATCAGGGTGAATGCCTGTTTGCCGCTTCTTGTCTTCCAGTTTGTATGTGAAGCACAGCATCGAGTCTAGCACCTCAGGGCACAGGGCGTAAGAACCCTCTGTCACCAAGGGCAATAGAACAGGGCTTTGTCCCCCAGATGGGCTCCCTGGCCTCCTCCAAACTGCCTTGGTGCCATGACTACTAAGGGGGTACTGCTGTGCCACTATCAGAACTCAGAGTTCATGACCCCTTTTCATGCCACTGACCTATGGAGGTGGCTCTTTTTATTTTTTTCTGAGCTAGTTTTAAGATGTTTAGTTTTCAGAGCAGGCATGTTTATTTGCTACTGCAAATGCTGTCGTCCTGATGACAGAACACACAGACAAAGGAGTGCATACACACAGCTTGTACCCAGCAGAAGGAGTGGGTGAGGAGACAATGGCACTGTCCGGCCAGAGGCCCTCCGTCCTACCCGGAGAGCCTCACAGTGAAAGCCCAGCTCTGTTGGAAACGCCCATCTATCTCATTTCAGATACGGAAAGAAATTCAACAGATGTTTTCATCTTGTGTTGCATATGTAAATAAATACATATTAAGTTTGCCACTCAAACACATACCATAGCCACAGCAGCTCCATCTATTAAATCAAAACAATATGAATAAATCATTTAAAACATTTTTGGGGGCTGGGTGGTGGTGGCACATGCCTTTAATCCCAGCACTCAGGAGGCAGAGGAAGGTGACTCTCTGTGAGTTTGAGGCCAGCCTGATTTAAGAGTTAGCTCCTAGACAGCAAGACCTGCCTACACAGAGAAACCCTGTCTCAAAAAAACAGACAATTTTTTTTAGTGTTTCTATGTGTCTGGCATATTATGTGTTTGTATAGGTGTGTGCACATGTGCACTCATGTGTATAGCCATGGCAGTCAGTGGTCAAAGGTTTGGTGTCTTATTCTATCAATCTCCACATTATTTTTTGAGACAGGGTCTCTCACTGAACTGGGAGCTTACCAACTTGGCTAGACAGTTTGGCCGATTTATTCCAGGGGTCTACCTGCCTTCTCCTGTTCCTAGCACTGGAGTTACACATACTCCTGAGCCCAGATTTTCCCAGGGTGCTGGAGATCCAAACTGAGATTTTTATGGTTGCTAGCAGGTACTTTACAGACTAAAGCATCTTCCCGGCACCTTATTTTATTGTTTCTTCCTAAATTTTCATTCACTTAGAGAACAAAGACTTGTTATGCAGCTAAGAATGACTTCGATCTTCTGATCCTTAGGCTTCCACGTCCTTATAAATATTACAGCTGTGAACAGACACCATGACCAAGGCAACTCTTATAAGGACAACATTTAATTGGGACTGGCTTATAGGTTGAAAAGTTCAGTCTGTCATCATCAAGGCAGGAACATGGCAGAGATCAGGCAGGCATGGTACAGGAGGATGAGAGTTCTACATCTTCATCTGGAAGCTTCTAGGAGAAGACTGGCTTCCAGGCAGCTAGGATAAGAGTCTTAAAGCCCACACCCACAGTGACACACCTACTGCAACAGGGCCATACCTACTCCAACAAGGCCACACCTCCAAATAGTGCCACTCCCTGGGCCAAGTATATTCAAATCACAACATTCCACCCCCTGTCCCCCATAGGCTTGTTCAAACACAAGCTATGGAGGCCATACCTAAACATAGCATAATGCAGAATACATTTAGTCCAACTTCAAAAGTCCTCACAGTTTCAACAAAGTTAAAAGTCCAAAGTTCAAAGTCTCTTCTGAGAATCATCCAATCACTTAACTGTAATCTCCAAAGCAAGACAGGAAACCAGCTGGGCAAACTCCAAACTCTACAGCTTCATGTCTGGTGTCAAAGCAGTCTTCCAGATCTCCACTCCTTTTTTATCTTTGTTGACTGCAACAAACTTCTTTCACCTGGGCTGGTTCCACTCCCTGTTAGCAGTTTTCCTCACAGGTATCCCACAGCTCTGGCATCTTTAACATCTTGGGGTCTCCAAGGCAACGTCAAAGTTACAGCTTTTTGTTCCAGTGTCTGGGATTCACACATCTTCTGGGTTCCTCCAAAGGGCTTGGGTCACGTCTCCAGCTCTGCCCTCTGTAGCACTCTAGGCTCTGATTGACTCCATTCCACTGCTGCTGCTGTTCTTGGTGATCATCCCATGGTACTGGCATCTCCAATACACTGGGGTCGTCCTCAGCAACTAGGCTCCACCCATAGCCTCTCATAGGCTTTCTTCATGGTGCCAAGCCTCAACTTCTTTGCATGACCCCTTCAGTCCTGGGCTGTCAACTGCAGCTGAGGCTGCACTTTTACCAATGGCCTTCCCTGGCCTTTCACAGTGCCCAGGCCTCAGCTGCTCTTCATGACCCCTTCATGTCTTCAAACCAATACAACCTGGGTGACTCTTACACATTACCAAGTACAGCTGCAGCATGAGGTACAACCTTGGCTTACCTCTGGAATGCAGCTTCTTTGTGCTCTCAGAAAACACTTCCCAGAAGATTTTACCTCAGTGGTTTTGTTTTTTTCTTAAGCAATCACCGCTAATTTCTTAGCTCCAACTAGCCAGCATCAACTGTCCCAGTCGTCCCTTCTATTCTTGACTGTAAAGCCAGAACTACATGGCCAAAGCTGCTGAGTTCTGCTGCTTGCTGGGATTGAAACATGGCCCCCCTTATCATAACCATTACCAGCTTTCTGTTTTCCAACTCCCTCACTTCATAAGCTTGGCTGTCCTGGAACTTGCTCTGTAGATTGCCCTTGAACTCAGAGATCTGCATGACTCAGTCTCCTGGGATTAAAGGTGTGTGCTATCATGCCTGGACCTCAACTTGGTGTTGAGCTTGGAGAAGCCTCTGGCTATACAGACAATGTGAGGATCGTTTATACTATTATGCATCTCCAGGCCTGTTTATGGGAGCTTGGGGAGTCCCTGGCTGTAAGGGTCATTTAGACTACTAGCCACCACCAGTCCTAATTGTGGAAGCTTGAAACAGTCTGGCACAATGATAACATAGATTACCAGGCTATATATCTCTTCTAGTTCTCAGCTTTCTCAATGGAAGAACAGGTTTTTGGTTGTTGATTTTTGTTTGTTTGTTTGTTTGTTTTACATCTTTCCCATTGGAAAGACAATCGTGTGTGCTCAACATTCCTGGTTTCTCTGGAGATTCGTGGGCACAAGGACTTCACACTATACTCCCAGCAGGGTCTCGGGCTAGCAACAGTCTGTAACTCTAGTTCCAGGGAATCCAATGGCCTCTTCTAGCCTCTGGCAGTAGCAGGCATGTACACAGTGCACAGACATACAGTCAGACAAAACAACCATACTCATTAAAAACAAACATAAGTAATTTAAAATGCACACACACACACACACACACACACACGAAGCTGGACATAGTAGTACTCACCCCATTATTCCAGCACTTGGGAGGCTGAGGCAGGAGGATTACCCCAAATTTGGAACCAGCCAGATTGCATGAGAAAGCCCATTAGGGCCATAGTAAGACTTCAACTCAAAAAAAAAAAAAAAAAAAAGCAAAAAGCAAATTCATGTATAGGTGTTTTTCCTTTCTTAGTAAATAGTGGCACAATTGGTATGCTTTTTATTTGCTTGTGTTCATTTTTCTTAAACTGACACTTTCTTGATTTTCCTTTGCCTCTGTGTGTGTGTACAGTGTGTACAGGTCTGATAACAACGGCTGTCTGTCCTGTTCCTCGGGTGCTGTCCATGTTGGTTTATAAGACCAGGTCTCTCATTTTTCGGGGGCTAGTAAATCCTAGGAACTGTCTCCCCAGCTCTGGGATTACAAAGCTATGCTACCACTCCCGATTTTTCTTGTTTTTCTTGAGAGAGAGAGTGTCTCAGTTGATTCAGTTACTTCTGGCGAAGGTTTTTGTGCAGAGGAGAGAGCGCTCGCGCGCGAAGTTGCCTGGAATGAACCGTAGCATCCTTCACAGGATTTTTAAAAAGTATACTAAAATACTTAAAATTGCAACACAGTCGGCAAGTCGGTATCATTGCGTGCATACACACCGGACAACTCTCCCCATCTCCCCATCTCCACAACTTTTACCATTCCAAACTGAAGCTCTGTACCCTGGAATCTTCCTAGGATTTTTTAACCGAACTAGGTTAAGCGGAAGGCGAACTTGCGCCCCAGGTGCAGTCCTGAGCACCGGGCACATTCCTTTTTCCCCAGCGCATTGGCCGAGTGACTAAGCAGGCTCTGGGCTTATCGCTCCGCCCTCACCTATTGTCCCCTGAGAGGAACCGGTATTTCCGGATTGGAGCCTCAGACCCAGAGATCCAGAGTGAGGCGAGGTTGGAGGGGGAGGGGGATAGAAATTGATCTTAAAATTTATCTTTCACCAATATCATTTCTCTTCTTCCCCAAACAAAAATCAACCTGTCGCCCTCCCCTACCATATACATACAGTGACCCACAAACACCCTTTCCGTGGGGTTTGAGGGTTAACTGAGCTTTTCTCGCCTACACCCGAGAAAAAGACTGAAAGCAGATCGGGACACGAATAAATAAACTCTGCGAATGTTTACACTCTTGAGCCCAAGCTTAGGGGGTTTTGCTGAGAAGAGGCGGAAGCGTCGCTCAGTCCCTGCCCCACCGCTGGGTGGCGCCGGTGAGGTCTCCCCCTCCGCCCAACCGGACGCCCCAAAGTGGCGCGAGTCGAAGTAGCGTCTTTTTTTTTTTTTTTTTTTTCCGGGTCTGGAGGAAGCAGGTGACGGCCACCGCCCATCTACCCTCCCCCCAACCACACACACTCTACATAGGCACTTTTCCCCTTTTCTTCTAACCCTCCAAACAGGAAATAGGTTGAGTCACAACAAAACCCAGGAACGGCCGGTGGCCGAGGTCACTGGCTCCCGCCTGCTGGGGCGGCCTGCGGCATTCCGCTTCTGGACAGGCGCTGCCCGCGCTGTGCCGCCCGACGTTGGGACCGTCGCCTCCTGCGCGCTGACTCTGCTGGCCGCCGCCGCCCCCCTTCCCCAGGCGAGTACCTGCCGCTCTGTCCCTCCCGGGGAACAAGATTGCTCCGGAGCATTGACTCGCCGCCGCGGGGCAGCGTGCGTGGGACGCCGGCTGTCCCCGTGGGGTTTGGGATGTGATTTATTGAGCACTGCTTTCCGTGTACTTCCATCTCCCACCCCTGGGCAGCCTCGCATCTCCGGGGTTGACCTTGAGTCACCCGGGACCTGAGTTTACGCCGCTGCTACAGGTGCCTGGCTCCTCCTTGTCCTTCCAGGCGGGGACATTGTTTCGCTCCCGCGGAGCGTCTCTTCTACTACATTCAGAGGGCCTTTGGGTCTCTGTTGGCAGCGAAGGTATCTAAGGGATGGGTGGCCTGGGTGGACGCGGCGGAGGAAGGCTGGGTGACTGAGTGCAGGTGGGGGCGATCCGGGTGACCATGGGTCTGCCCCCTCCCCCGCCGCCGCCGCAGACAGGAAAACTGCCCCACCGCTTTGTGAAACATTTAATATGGGTTTGTGTGTGTATATTTGGGGGTCGTTCGACCCATTTATAAAGGAGGAGCCTTTATAAATGACAGGGCGTTGTCAGCTCTTCAGGGCTGTTTTCTGCGGCTTTTCTATGGGACTCTCAGTCAAAGCCAAGTTGGAGATCTTTATGTTGGAAAAAGGCCACTGAATGCCAAGCATTCTCCGAGCTTGAAAAGGGTATTTTCCAGACTGCTGCAGTGTGCGAGAGGGTTTCTGAGCTACTGTCGTCTAGTTGTCCGCTGCGCCTTCTCAGGCCCACAGGTGTGCGTGTTCTGTTCAAAGCCTCCTCTGGCCTATGAAAGTTTTGACTTGCCTAGTTTATTTGAAAGACCAGTTTCCTGGTAAGTAGAGAGGGATTCTGGGACATTGCCTGGGGGGCCTCTTGAAAACCCAGGTTTCAGGCCACACCCAAGACCTGTTACCCCTGGGATCTACTTGCACTTTGACCTTTGGGAACCTTTGGCCCAAGCAAAGGTATGAATCACGTCGCACTCCCACCCAGCCTTAAATCTGAACGCTATTTTAAAAGTGGGGACAGACAGTACAATCACAGTGGACCTACCCACTCCTCCCCAGAGCGATTGGCTCTTTATTGAGATTTGAAAATATTTGGCTAACATAATAAGCTTGAAATTTTTTTGTTTCTGGACTTAAAATGTTTCTTAAAATCCTACTGAACGTGAAATTGAGCATTTTAACCTTCCTAAACATACAGTTAAACAGCATCAAACACCCTCAGTTTTCTTCAGGGGGTTGAGAATCGCGACTAGGAATGTAATAAAAGTAGAGTCACTTAGGCAGAATAGATGCAAACGTTCCAGCATTCCTGAGTGGCCAAGGTAGGATGGCTGCAGGATTCTGATGTGTGCTTTCCATTAATGAAGATAGCGAGCCAGAAGGATTTTCTTTTGTTTAGGCTGCCATGGAATAGAGTCACCCGGGGAGGGGGTCAGCCTGCACCAATTAACTAAATATAGATTCAGGCATTTTCTAATTCCTCATCCCCTTGGTACTAAGTAATGAAACTGCATTTTAAACAAATTACTTTTTATAGCAGAGCTTGGTGGCGCTCACCTTTAATCTCAGCGCCCAGAAGACAGCAGGATGAATTCTGTAAGTACCAGGCCAGCATGGTTACTAGCAAACTCTAGGCTAGCGGTGGCTACACAGTGAGACCCTTCTCAAAAATCCAAAACAAACAACAAAACCTTTTTGTTGGGGGCGTGTGGGAGAGTGTGAGGGTGTATGTGCAGGCCTCAATGCCAGGGTGCTCCCACGGAGGTCAGAGGACAGCTTTGTGTAGTCTGTTTTCTCCTTTTACCTTATGGATCCTGGGGATGGGAAGGAGCCTTAGACTTGGCTGCAAGCCCCTCTACTTCAGTCCTACCTCCGACTCGTGTGTGTGTGTGTGTGTGTGTGTGTGTGTGTGTGTGTGTGTGTGTGCGCGCGCGCGCTGTATGCACCAGCATGTGGAGCCAGAACTTGACATCAGGTGGCTTCCTTAGTTGCTTTTTACCTTATATATTGAGGCAATGTCTCTCTCTCACTGGACCCCAGAGCTCCATGATTTGCTAGTCCAGCTAGCCAGCTTGCTCTGAGGAGCCCTGTCTTAGCTTCCCAGCTGAGATTACAGTCTGGCCTCTACATCTGCCCACAGTTACTGTTGTCCATAAGTGAAATTCGAGTGGCAAGTGCTTTGCCCACTAAGCTGTCTCCCCAGTCCCTCCCCTACTTTCTTTAAAAAAATATTTTTTTGTATATGGATGTTTTGTACATGGGTCTGTCTAGTGCTCTTGGAGGCCAGAAGAGGGCATTGTATTCATTAGAATTGGAGTTACAAGCATTGGGCTTTGGGGAATCAAACCTGGGTCCTCTGGAAGAACAGCCAGTGCTCTTAAGTCCTGGGACCTCTCTCCAACAGCCCCCCCCCCCCCTTAACACTGACTCTAAGTTTTGAAAGTAGTCTGAATGAACTTTAAGAAAAAGATTCTTTCCGCAAATATTGGAGCCACAGCAAGATTTGGGGAGCTAAAAAAAGATTTGAAATAAAAATTCAAAATATTTAGACCGGTTTCGTTTTAAAATATATTTTTATAAGATTTAGTTTATGTTTAACTCTGTGTCTGTGTGGGTATGTACCTGATGAGACCAGAAGAGGGCGTCAGATCCCCTGGAGCCGTAGTTTCTGCTGTGAGCTGACTGGCTGGGTGCTGCTGGGAACCGAACCTTATAGAGTTCTGCACTTAACCTCTGAGCTCCAATTCCTTACTTTTATTTTAATATGCAGTGTGAGGGTCCGGTAACACCATGCACTGTTATAAGGATGCTTCTATAGCTTAGGAAATTGTTACAGCGATGAGTTGTTTTCATTTCTTAAAAGGTCCAGTTCGGGGTGTTTTTTTGTTTGTTTGTTTGGTTTTTGGTTTTTCGAGACAGGGTTTCTCTGTGTAGCCCTGGCTGTCCTGGAACTCACTCCGTAGACCAGGCTGGCCTCGAACTCAGAAATCTGCCTGCCTCTGCCTCCCAAGTGCTGGGATTAAAGGCGTGCGCCACCACTGCCCGGGCAGTTCGGGGTTTTGAAGGCACATTTTTAGTGAGGACATGAACGTGAACAGGTCTCAGAAGTCACTGTGATAGATCAAGTGACTCAGGACACAGCAGTCAGGGGGCACCGGTGCTGGGCACTTTAATAAATAACTGCCTAGTGGCAGGTCCTTCATACCGGCCCCTTCTTTTCTTTCTTAAGATTCATGACTGATTGTGTTGGGACTTTCATCTGAAGGAGGTAAGCACAGGGAGGAAGGAGTTTACAGCTTCCTCTGATTGAAAAGTCCCTTTGAAATTGTTGACAATAACTCAGCCAAGATCTAGCATGAAAGTCCCCCCCCCCCCCCAGAAGATTCCTGCCTTCACAGACTTCCAATCCGCTAATTCTTTTTACTTCTAGCAAGGCTAAGTGGATCGCAGTTTCTCTCTTTTCTTAGAACGTCTTTTAAAATCCACTGTAGCTCCATGTTTTATCTAGTGACAAATGCTGTTTTGTTTGCAGTCCACAGAGAAGGGGGAAAATCGTTAGGAAACCACCAAGGAATAATTTTATTAAAAACGAAAACCTGCCGACTCTTTGGCTCACTAAATCAGTGTTTTATATTGGAATGTGCAGGCCTAGGCACCTGTAGTGGTTCTGTTATATAAGCAGGTTTAGGAGTCAACTTGGATAAATGTACACGCACACACACTTGAATGGATATTCAAACTAAGATACTGTTTTAAACTTTATTATTTTATTTATTTTTATGCATGGACTTTTGCCCACATATATATCTGTGCACCACACCAATTTAGTGTTCTCAGAGGTCAGAAAAGGGCATGTGGTGCACAGACATTCATTTGAATAAAACGCCTATACAGAAAGCACAGAATAACAATAAGAAAGATTTTAAAAATCAGTCTGAGTTTGCTGGTTCTAATTACCTTTCTTCTTCTTCTTCTTCTTCTTCTTCTTCTTCTTCTTCTTCTTCTTCTTCTTCTTCTTCTTCTTCTTCTTCTTCTTCTTCTTCTTCTTCTTCTTCCTCTTCTTCTTCTTCTTCTCCTCCTCCTCCTCCTCCTCCTCCTCCTCCTCCTCCTCCTCCTCCTCCTCCTCCTCCTCCTCCTCCTTCTCCTCCTCCTTCTCCTTCTTCTTTTCCTTCCTTCCTTTTTCGAGACAGGGTCTCTTTTTATAACTCTGGCTGTCCTGGGACTCATTCTATAGACCAGGCTGGTGTTGAACTCATAGATAGATATCCTCCTGCCTCTGCTTCCCAAGTGCTGGGATTAAATGCATCAGCTCCATCACTGTGCCAGACCCCTGTTTTTCTAAACGAATGCCTCTTGATACTGGTCTTCATGGAGATTTGGAATAATAGTTTCTCCATAGGAAAGATTAAGGTGTTTAACTTTGATTTAATATTAGTAAACACTTGGTGTGTGATTATTGCAAACCAGAGATTTCTGAATATATTGTGATCCAATCTTCATAACAACCCCAGAGGGCTCTCCAGCTCCTCCCTGCAACCCCCCTCCAGCTCCCCCTCCAGCTCCCTCTCCAGTCCTCCCCCTCCCTCCAGCCTCTCTCCTCTCATTTAACAGAACAGAAATTGAGGTCACCCTGATCTTTTTGCTTGAAACCATGGCTCCTCTCGCCATCCATCCGTATCAAATCAGAAGTGCTTGGTTGCCTGTTCCGACTCACTGCCAGGAAGCTCGAGACCCATTCATTCTTTATTTGAATCTTCTGAAATATCAGGTTCTGCACGATGAATGCACTGAAGCCAATGGAAGGCAAATGAACCAAAACAGAAGTAAATGCCAAAGGAGCAGACGGTTCTTTTGTTGGTGCTTGAGACTGCTGATGACTTAGCTTGTGCTTGGCTTGACTGTGGTGTTAGTGTAGTCAGACCAGTGCCTGACAGGCCAGCTCTGGAACACTTCTCTTACTGACATGGATGGATAATGTTATTCTTGCATGCCAACTGGTACTTCAAAATGCAGTCTAGCAGCACACAACTGGATGTGGCGGCACCCGTCCACCAGAGAGGGTGTTCCCATCACTCTCTAGCTGGGCAGGAGGGTGGGAGGTCTGTGCTCATCTGGACTACACAGCAGAGCTGACCTTTACTTCCCGGTGCATCATCAGGAGCATGCATCACAAACTCAGAGTTGCTGCAAGCTTGTGTGTAAAATTAGAGGAATAATTATCTCCTTCCAGGATTTGAGGCCTCAAAAAACTCTTATGTGTAAAAGTGCTTGTAAACTGTAAAATGGTAACAAAAGCTGCCTCTTCTCCCGGTTGGGAGAAATTTATAATGCAAAGGAGACAGGAAAAGCCACCCGGCTGCTTAGCACTCCTTAATTTATCTAACACTTTTCAGTTAACAAGTCTGTTTGTAATTCTCTCTATAGATTTAAGCCAATTAAAAAGCAATTTTTTTCACACACACACACAAAATATATGAAGCTGGACATGGTGGCATATGCCTTTAATCCCAGCAAAAGACAGGCAGATCTCTTTGAGTTTGAGGCTAACCTGGTCTACATAGCATTTACTATACATATAGTGAGACCCTGCCAAAAGAAAAGAAAGAAACACAAAAAACCAATTTTATTGCAATTATTCATTTACCATCCAATTCATCTCTTACAATATTCATAATTATTTACAAATGTTACATAATTCAGTGTATACTCATTGTATAACTATCACAATGAAGATCAATTTTAGAATCTTTAAAAAAAAAAGATTTATTATTTATACAGCGTTCTGCCTGCATGTATGTCTGCACACCAGAAGAGGGCACCAGATCTCATTATAGATGGTTGTGAGCCACCAGGTGGTTGCTGGGAATTGAACTCAGCCAGTTCAATTGGAAAATCAGCCAGTGCTCTTAACCTCTGAACCATCTCTGCAGCACAATTTTAGAATATTTTGTCTGCCTAAAAAGAACACTTTCTCTCTAAGACCTTCTACTTGTTGCCTGGCATGACTCAGTTTCCCTCCCCACATGTCCCAAGGGTAATCATTGGTCTCTGTCTTAGGTAGGGTTTCTATTGCTGAGATGAAACACCATGACCAAAAGCAAGCTGGGGAGGAAAGCATTTATTTGGCTTACAGTTCCATATCACTGTTCACACTGCTTACTGGCTTTTTGATGGAACACAGGACCACCAGCCCAGGGATGGTCCCACCCACAATGGGCTGGGCCTTCCCCCATCAATCATTATTTAAGAAAATGCCCACAGGCTGCCTATAGCCGGATCTTACTGAGGCATTTTCTCAACTGAGGCTCCCTCCTTTCCAGTGGCTCTAACTTGTGTCAAGTTGACACAAAACTAGCCAGGACAGTCTTTCTGTTCATAGATTGATCTATTTCAAGCATTTTCTAATTTATAAATTTGATTTAGATTTTTTTTTTTTTTTTTAAAGACAGGGATTCTCTCTGTAGGCCAGGCTGTCCTGGGACTAGACTGGCCTGAACTCACAGAAATCCTCCTGCCTCTCCCTCCCAGAGTTCTGGGATTATGCCACTGTGTAGCCCTGTTTGTTTGTTTTTAAAGATTTATTTATTATGTATACAGCATTCTGTCTGCATGTATCCTGCAGGCCAGAAGAGGGCACCAGATCTCATTATAGATGGTTGTGAGCCACCTTGTGGTTTCTGGGAATTGAACTCAGGATTTCTGGAAGAGCAGACAATGCTCTTAACCTCTGAGCCATCTCTCCAGTCCTGTTTGTTTATTTGTTTGTTTGTTTGTTTGTCTGTTTGTTTGAGACAGAGTCTCACTATGTAGACCAGTCTGGTCTTGAACTTTTAGCCATCTTCTTGCCTCTGCCTTCCAAATGCTGGGATTACAGTCAGGAGCCACCACTCATGACTACCTAACATTCTTTATAAATGAGAATATACAACATGTAGGCTTTCATGTTGGCTTCTTTAGCTTCTCCCTCATTTTTCAAGATTTATCATGTCGCTACTTTTTAGTAGATCTGGAGATGGAGTTGGGGGCTTTTCCCGTGCTAATCAGTGTTCTCCCAGTGACTTACATACCTGCTCCCGACTTGATTTCCTTTTGTTGATGATTAATGATCACCATTTGATATCCATTCATCTACCTTTTGGCTAGTTTGAATAACGATACTGTGAACATTCATGTCGAAGTTTTTGTATGAACGTACATTCTTGTTCTTCTTGGGTCTATTCCTAGAAGTGGAACGTCTTTGGCAAATCTGTTGAAATCGGGATCTGCTGAGCTGGTTTCCATAGCGACTGCATCATTCTGTAGGCATCAGCCATGTAAGCTGGCTCTGCTCTTCACATCTTCATCTGCTTGAGTTGCTATAATTTCATGTTGTATTTTTCGTGTGTATATGTATGTGTGTGGTGTATGCATGGGGCTGGGATTGAGTTCAGGGGTCTTCCTCTATTACATTCCATCTTGCTTTTAAAAAAGATTCATTTATTTTAATTTTATGTGTAGTGTTTTATGCAAACACTGTTTCATGAGTGTCTTGCCTAGATGTAAGACACTCTGTGTACAGTGCCCTTGGAAGCCAGAAAAGTGTGTTGGATTCCTTGGAACTGGAATTTTATATGGTTTCATGCTGTCACATGGATGCTGGAAACTAAAACTGGGTCCTCTGAAAGAACAGCAAGTGTTCCTTACCTCAGCTGCCATCTCTCCAGCCCCTTCAACTTTTTTTTTTAATAGTGTCTTTCCTATATCTGGAACTTACAGATCCAGTTAAACTTGATGGTCAGCAATCTGCCTCTGTATCACCCAGACCTGAGACTACAGACACCACAGTGCCTGGGTTTTATATGGGTGCTGAGGATCCAAACTCAGGTCCTCATTTCTGCACAGCAAGCTTATTGACTGAGCCATCTCCCCTGCCACCATTTTCTGTTTTTAATTTGTGTTTCTAACTTGGCATGGAGTGGTGTTGATTTGTATTTTTCTGATAGTTGATGATACTTAGTATGTTTTTAAATATTTGTTTGTTTCTTTGTTTTTCTGGTTAGGGTAACTCTATTATGCAGCCCTGGCTGTCCTGGAACCTTGCTATGAAGACCAATCTAGCCTTGAACTCACAGAGATCTTTTCCCTCTCCCGCCAAGTGCCCAACTTATCAAATTGATTTTAAGACAGAGACTCTGTAGCTCAGATTGGCCTCCAACTCATATGTGGCTGAGAAGGACTTTGACCTGACCTTTCTGCCTCCACCTCCCTATGCTGGGATTCCTGGCATGTGTTATGGGATGCATGCCTGCTTCGTGAGTTGCTGGAGGTTGAACTCCAGGCTTTCTGTGTGTTCTATCTAGACAAGGTGTTCCAGTAAATTATATCCCCAACCACGCATGTGTTTCTAGGACCAGTTTTTCTTGGCATGTTTTCCCCTTGAAAATTAGACACAGAAGGAAATCTACTTTGAAGTAGATTCCCTGTTGAGGTGTAAGTTGAGCTCTTTGTCCTTCTGGAGTCTATTTTGTTTTGCTTCACTTTTTGGTTTGCTTCAAGACTTGATGTAGTTCCTGATCTTCCAAAAGATTTGACGGAAAAAATCAATAAGTACACAGAGCATCTTTGCAGTGTGTATTTGCATAGGTGAGCAAGGACTGATTCTATGGGCTGACTTAATATCTGTAAAAACAATGTGCTCCTGTCCGAGTTAGGGTGACCATTGCTGTGACAAAACGTGGTGACCAAAAGCAAGTTGGGGAAAAGGAAGTTTATTCAGCTTACACTTCCTCACCACAGTTCACTATTAAAGGAGGTCGAGACAGGGATCAAGCAGGGTAGTAATTCAAACAGGGCAGGAACCTGGAGGCAGGAGCTGATACAGAGGCCATGGAGGGATGCTGCTTACTGATTTGCTCCTCATGGCTTGCTCAGTCTGCTTTCTTCTAGAACTCAAGACCACCAGCCCAGGGATGGCACCACTCACAATGGGCTTGGTCCTCCTCCATCAGTCACTAATTAAGAAAATGTTCTACAGGTTTGCCTACATCCCAGTCTTAGGGAGGCATTTTCTCAATGGAGAGTCCCTCCTCTCAAATGACTTTAATTTGTGTCAAGTTAACCTAAATGTCCAGCATAACACCCATCCAAATGTTAATGACATTCTAAGTGGTGACCATTTAAAAGTTCATATTGATTAGCATCCATCAATTCCACTTATTAAAATATCCAGTGGAACTGGAGCTGGAGCTCAGGGGTAGGTGTGCTTAGCATGCTCAAGGCCTTGAGTTTTTCCTCAGTACCAAAGCTGGGGTTGGTGGTCAATAGTTCCAACCCTGCCCTTGGAAAGATGAGGCTGGAGGCTGGGGAGTTCCAGGGCCAGCCTGGACTCCAGGGCAAGAGTCTATCTCCAGCAAAACAAAACAAAAACCCAACACCAAGAGTAAATAACGTATACACTATTATACTTTAAAATCCTGTGAATACAGTTTACTGAAGGATATCTACTATCAAGTTCCCCAGAAGAGGAGTTAGTATATTTGTTATTTTCTAAGCTTCCTGTCAGGATTTCTCTGCTGTGTGGAAGATTAATTATCTTCATGTTGTATAATCAAAGATCAGTATTGGACTTCTTAGCTGCCTGTTGTGTTTTATGGGGGCTTAGTTTATCGAAGTCTAAGTTTTAGTTTCTTATTATGAGAAAATGCTAAGAGAAATAGAGAAATGAGCTGTATTTAGCACAAGAAAGTTATTTCCTGTTCATCACTGCCTGAGACAATGGTGGGTGGCTGGCCTGTGGAGGGTAATGCAAGGAAATCTCAAACGTTAGTGTATCTCCACACCATGGGAGAGCTGGGTAAAACCTGGGCCTCTGACCTTCCCCCTGGAAGTCTCTCTAAGGGAGTCTGAGAATGGATGTCTCTAACAAGCCCCTGCTCAGAGCAGATGGTGCTGACAAAGCAGGGGGAGCTTCTAGGCTGAGAACCCATGGTTTGTGGGCATTTGACAGCAGGGCTGGAGTGTGTGAGACGGGAAGGTTAGAGCGGGATTGGGCTCCTGGCATGCAGGTGTTTGGAAGAGTCACGGGTGTGGTGGGGGTAGGACACCACCAGGAGTTAACAACTGACTGCAGGGATGCTATGGGGGCGGGGGAGACCAGGAGCCTCCAAGGGATTAGAGGTAGCTGACAGGGTGGGGACGTGGCCAGAGCAGCCAGGGCCTATTAGCTCCCCCTAAAAAAGGAGAGTGAGAACCTTGGAGGTACTGGGTTCAGGGGAGGGTCTGAGCTGCCATCAGGGGGCATGTTGGGGGGTATCTGTCTAGGTCCTGCCTTCCCATCGCTTCTGGAAGACACACTTTGCCAAGGGTCCAGTTGTGCAGCTTACAGTCCCAGGATGGGTGTGGACTTTCCTTTATGATATAAGAACTCTCTTTTGTCCTTCAGGCCACAGTCGCGTGACTGAGGATCGACTCCTCTCTTTTCTCACCTAGCATTGCTAATTGGCCTAGAACCAAGGTGAACACTGGGATTCTTTCGTGTACACGGTATCCACATACTGAAACTCACTCTCCTCCTTGCCCGCACAGCTTAATAGCTTTAATGATTTGTGCAGCTCTGGGCCCAGTGTTCTTAGCATAACGATATAAGCCGATTCTGAGAGTGGGTGCTGACACATGTGTTTGTGACAGTCCTCGTCATGAAGGTCAGGAGGTTTGCTACAGAAAAGAATTCCCAGCAGGGTGGTGGCCCATCACTCAAAGCCATCATGCCTCTACCCTTCCTGCGGGGTTCACAACACCCAGGTCAACATCCTCTCATTTGCTTGTATGATCCAATTGGAAGAAATGTTTAGTACGTCTAAAGACGTAAAAGATTCTCTTAGGTTTGGGGAAGAGGCACTGGTTTGTCTTAAGCACTCTCTTGTCTAGGGAACCTGCTGCCAGCAGAGACTGATCATTTAATATCTGTGCTTTATAACCGCCTGCTTTGACTCCTGAGCAGGGCCTGAGTAGCTGTGGCATGCTTCAGACATTGCAGTTTGTTCTCTCTCCTACTCAGGCCTCTGCACACATTAACATTCCCAAGTTCCCTGTAGGATGTGTGAGGCCCCTGCTTAATGGCCAGGAATGGACAAGGAGGATTTCACAGCCTCCTGTGGAGTGGTCCCCAAGACCGTAGCCAGCTTTGGTAGGTTCAGGAGGATTACCCGGACTCAGCACATGGGGCTGTACTTGGGACTGATTTATTGTAGTGCAAGGCCACATATTGAAAGGAGCAAGGGGACAGTGAATGGAGCAAAGTTCAGAGAACCCAGGAACCAACTTGCAGTGCCACTGGAGCACCCAGGGGAGTCACAGCAGACATGTTTAATTCCCACAGCAACAGCTGTGACCACCATATGACGTATTACCAACCAGGGAAGACCCTTAGAGCAGCGTTTCTCAACCTGTGGGTCGAGATCTCTTGTGGAATTGAATGACCCTTTCATGGGGTTGCCTGAGACCCTTGAAAAGCACAACTATAAAATTAAAAAAAAAAAAAAAAAAAGAATTACAAAGGAAAAGAAAAAAGGGGGCTGGTGAGATGGTTCAGCAGTTGAGAGCACCGACTGCTCTTCCAGAGGTCCTGAGTTCAAATCACAGCAACCACATGGTAGCTCTTCTGGCATGCAGATATATATGTAGCAGAGCACTCATACAATACATAAAATTTTAAAAATTGAAAAAGAAAAGCATAGCTATTTACATTGCAATACATAATAGTAACCAAATTACAGTTATGGAGTAGCAACAAAAATAATTTTATGGTTGGAGGCCACTATCACCGCACCATGAGGAACTGTGTGAAGGATCATGACGTTAGGGAGGCTGAGAACCACTCACTGCCACAGAGGCTCAGCCCCAGGGCCTGCTGCCTACCTGTGCCAACCCCCAAATTCAAATTCCCTAAAGGAGATCAGATGTTGAGCAGAACCCGTATTTGTGTAAGTAGCTTAGAGACAGTCAGCTACTCTCATTAGTTCAGTTCTGGGACTGGGGAGCTCTCCCACCCATTGACCCGAGGGGAACCTTAGTTCTTCTTCCTCCTCCTCCCCCTTGTGGAAGCAGGATCTTTCTGTGTAGCTCAGGATGTCTTGGAACTTACTGTGTAAGTCAAGCTAGCATCCTACTTGTGTGATACCTCACTCATCCAGAGCCGGCTTCCGAAGTGTTGAGATCACAGGTGTTCTTGACTGCACCCTGCTGTCTTAGGGCCACCCTTGTAAGTGGTGTCCTCAGGAGCACGGCAGGCCGGTCTGTGATGTTAGCTTTTGTGTGTATAGATAGGAATGAGACTTGAACTTGAAACAGGGCTCTATACTGAGTGTGTGCTGCAGGAAAGGGCAGAAACAAGTGTGTCCCTGTGCCTCTGTATTGACTGGCATGGTAGCCTGGATTGCTCACTGCAGAGACACAATGATGGCGGTGTTCTTTGAAAGTTCTGTACGTCTATCCCTTTTTGTTTGTTTTGAAACTGTAGCCCAAGCTGGCCTTGAAAGCAGGCAGTTTCTCCTCTTCGGCTCCCTACATGCTAGGGTTATAATTGTGAGCCACCATGCCCAGCAATTCATTCATTCATTTTCATTCATTCATTCATTCTCTTTTAAGACACTGTATAGTCCTGGCTGGCCTCAAACTCACAGATCTGCCTGCCTCTGCCTCTTAAGTGCTGAGATTAAAAGCCCACATTATCACACCCAGTTCATTCTTTTTATTAAAACAAAATGTTGCATGGTTGTTTTGCCCAGATGTATACCTGTACACTCCCTGTGCGCCTGGTGCCTGACCAGAAGTAGGTGTCGGGATTTCCTGCAACTGGAGTTACAGAGGTTTGTGAGCTGTCATGTGAATGCTAAGACTGGAACCCAGGTCTTCTGGAAGAGCAGCCAGTGTTCTCCAGCCCTCATTCATTCATTCATTCTTTTTTTTTTTTTTTTTTGAGACAGGGTTTCTCTGTATAGCCCTGGCTGTCCTGGAACTCACTCTGTAGACCAGGCTGGCTTCGAACCCAGAAATCCGCCTGCCTCTGCCTCCTGAGTGCTGGAATTAAAGGCGTGCACCACCACTGCCCGGCCATTCATTCATTCTTAATGTGCTTATTCTTATTGCTGCCTATATACTTGCTAGGCACAGTGCCAGGTAATGTGTATGCAGTCTCTGACCTCATGAGACCTATGTTCTAGAAGGAAATGAGTAAGTTCAGTGTCAATTAAATCACTCTGAGAGGCCTATTCCAGGGTCCCCTGGGCACCCAGATTTCTGTCAGGAGGACTGAAAGTCTTTAATCAGACTAACCAGGGAAGAAATCACATCTCCACTATTAACTGAGAGGCCTCTTTCAAGTTACTTACTCACACGGTGGCTTTCTTCCTTTAAAGACATGGGGCATTTATAGCCACCTCTGAAGACTATTTTGAGAAGTAAACAGGAGAGTGTAACTAGAACATTTATGTTGGTGACTGTCACAAGGGAAATGTGCACTAAATGATGGTTTAGTGACAGCAAGTCAAGGGGGAAGCTGTGTCTGTCAGAGGCTTTCATCAGCTGAGCCCTTGCTCTGTATAGGCCAGTCAGGATGCATGTGTCCCCCAAGCCCCAGCCCTGGTTCACAGGCTCACAGTATATCTGTGTTTTGAAGCAGGGTCTCTCTCTGTTCTATAGTCCTGGCTGTCCTGAAACTTGCTACATAGACCAGACTGGTCTTGAACTCAAAAGATTGTCTACTTCTGCCTCCTCAGTGCTGGGATTAAAGGTGTGCACCAACATAGTCAAAGTCCCCTTGGGTCATTACCTGGGAAGCCGGATTCAAACCCAGGCATCTATCTCATTCTAGGTTTCAGGGGTCTAACTTTTCTGCTGCCTTAATCAGGGAGAAAGCTTTAGCACTAGTCTCTGACACTTCATATGCTGGTTCCTGAGAAAGGAGACATGTATTGGAGATTCAAGGATGAATGTTGTATCATGCTTCCTTTCAGGTCCTTTCACAGTGCTCAAGTAGATGATCTATAAGAACATCCTTCTTTCTAGGCTGGTCTCAAACTTGTTATGTAGCTGCCTATGACTGACCTTCTGACCCTCCTGTGCCTACCTCTCTCATGCTTAGGTGTATGCAATGTTGTGGTTTGAATGAAGAGCTTCATACATGGTCAATAAGCACTGTGCCAACTTAGCTGTGTTTTCAGTTAAACAAAACCAAAAACTCACCATTTCTTTTTCCTTCTGTGTATGTGTGTGTGTGTGTGTGTGTGTGTACACCACAGCCTTCATGTTGAGGCCAGAGAACAACTTAGAATCAGTTCTCTCTTAGCTGGGTGGACCCTAGAGGTTGAATCCAAATTATCAGGTGGAAAGAGCAAAACAGAGCTCCTTGCTCAGTCTGTAGCCTCTGGCCACAGGTGGGTGGGTGTATCTCAACACGTTGGTGCCTTCTTCATTGGGACTTGGGGTAGATTCTCTTTGTCCTTCAATTCAGAGAGTGCACGCTCCTAATTATATTTTTCCCAGAGTAATGGCTAAGCACTTCTGGCCTATAACTAGCTCCTGTGGTGTTCTGAATCTGGGGCCAGGCCTACTCACTCCTGTGATCCCAGACAAGAGCCATCCCTGAATCCCATGACTCCAGGCTCACTGTAGATACAGGATAAGCACATTGTGTCTGTCAGTTGTAATCGCTTCCTCAAGTAAGGTATTGGAAGCTTTCTAGTTCCTACACATGAGAGTACTTCAGTGGTTCGCAAATTAATTTTGGATTTAAAATATTTAGTACAGAGGTTCAGAATGGAATGGTCCCAGGGAAGGTCTCCTTATGGCTGGAACACACAAGCTGGGAACATCTCCATTTTCCATGGTAGGAACAAGACTTTCTCCTTGGTGGATTCTGCTACCCTGGGACTCCCAGACAACCAAGTTTTCAATTTCCCTGATTTTCACATAAAGACTACCCTGCCTCTGGATTCTTAACTTGACGTTAGGGGAAGTTGTAACTGCAGGCGAGAAGTGCATAAAGAGGACTATGTTCTTGACAGCTGGAATATGAGAGTTGAGGGCATGTTCTCGTATATCCCAGGATTGTAGCCAAGGATGACCTGAAACTTCTAATCCTCCTGCTTCTACCTTCTGATTGCTAGGACTGTAGATGTGTGTTCAAAACCCAGTTTGTGCCATGTGGGGAATCGAACCCAGGACTTTGTGCATGCTAGTCAAGTGCTCTACTAACTGAGCTATATTCCCAGCCACTTTTCCTCCATATCTCTCCTCTCTCTCTCTCTCTCTCTCTCTCTCTCTCTCTCTCTCTCTCTCTCTCTCTCTCTCTCTCTCTCTCTCTCTCTTAGGGTCATTGTAGCCCAGGCTGGACTACACCTCATAGAAGTCTTCTTACTTCAGCCACTAAGTGTTGGAATTACAAGCATAAACCACATCAGGCTGAAGAAGGTGAATAGACACCATGACCAGGCAACTCTTATAAGGACAACATTTAATTGGGGCTGGCTTACAGGTTTAGAGGTTCAATCCATTATCATCAAGGTGGGAGCATGGCAGCATCCAGGCAGGCATGGTGCAGGAAGTGAGAGTTCTACATCTTCATCTGACAGCCGCTAGGGGAAGACTGGCTTCCAGGCAGCTAGGATGAGGGCTTCAAA
>CM052703.1:34892339-34916748 GCA_028551405.1 Uromys caudimaculatus
GGCGGAGGCGGAGGCGGAGGAGGAGGAGGAGGAGGAGAAGAAGAAGAAGAAGAAGAAGAAGAAGAAGAAGAAGAAGAAGAAGAAGAAGAAGAAGAAGAAGAAGAAGAAGAAGAAGAAGAAGAAGAAGAAGGCGACGACATGGGCTTTTATAGTCACAAACAAGAACGTCATAAACCAATGTGCTTAGTAAACATTTGGGACCTGTGGGTGGGTTCCAGCAGATGGAAACCAGAGCTCTGCTAAGTTTAACAATACATTCCAAAAATTTTCTTCTAGTAGTTACAAAGACAATAGGTCAGACATAGAGGTTGGATATCAATGTCTATTATAATTCTGGCTCTTGCAACATTCTATCTCAGCCAGTCCATCTGCAGGATCCTCAGCACATACAAGTCTTCTTTAGATAGTTTCAGTTCACTTGCCCAGGCTGGTCTCCAACTCCTGGGCTCAAGCTGAACCACAAGGAGCAGCTGGGTGTATAATGGTGTTTCTACACCAAGCTTAGAAGAAATTTTCTCTTTTTAGTGGGGAGGGGAGGGAGTTTCAAGACAGAGTTTTTCCTGTATAGTACTGGCTGTCTTGGAACTCACTTTGTAGACCAGGCTGGCCTCGAACTCAGAAATCCACCTGCATCTGCCTTCTGTAGTGCTGGCACTAAAGGTATACACCATACACTGGAAAATTAGCTACCATATCACAAGGGAAGTTTCTTAGATCAGGATTTCGCATGAGGAAAGATGGACGGAGGAAAGACATGAGTGAGCAGGGATAGCCCACTTGTGAACCTCTGGAATGAATGTGCTCTAAGGCCATGTCTGGAGGAAGAGGGGAGTCTCAGCTGAGCCCGAGAGGCCAGAGCTTACTCCCTCCCCCCTTTTTACAAACTCTCTGACTTTTCTACTTTGAGTTCAGGCTTTTCCAGCCCCCTGAAAGCAGACCATGCCCAGAGAAACAGGCTGTTTGGGGTATTTCCAATTTTAAGCTTTGAAAGCGTCGACATGATTAAGTACCCACCGGAGAAGGATGCCCACTCTTCTTCAGTAAAAAATAGGAATAGTTCAAAAGAGCGCCAGGCTGATCTGGGATTTTTTTTCCCCCTTTTGAGATGAGGTCATGACATGTAGCACGGCCTGGCCTGGACAGACTGTATAGGCCTGAACTTTCAGGGACTCTGCTGCCTCTGCCTCCCAGCTTTTGGGGATACACACAGCCATGCTCCTGTACCTGTTGGCTGATGTGTGGATTTTGTATATTCAGTTTTTTAAAAATGATTTTTACCTATGTATATGTTTGTATCTGTGTGTGAGTACATGCCACATATGCACAGTTGCCCTTGGATGCCAGAGGAGGACATTGGGTCCACTGGTGTTCCAGGTAGAAGTGGGCGCTGAGAACCAAATTCATGTCCTTTAGAAGAGCAACAAAGACTCAGAACTGCTGAACTATCTCTCCAGCTTCTACATTCAGGTTTAATCTTCTGGAAAGAGAACTTGAACGTCTTGATCTTAAAGCTGATTTGGGATGGGATGAGATATACTTTAAATTTGAAATAGCTACTGACTAATACCTGTAATCCCAGCATTTGTGAAGCTAAGGCAGAAGGATCATCTGGATTTGGGAGCTAGCCTGGGCTACATAGTGAATTCTAGGTCAGCCTGGGCTACATAGCATGACCCTATTTCGACAAACAAAGGAACATACAAACTAAAACTTAAAAAGAAAAACAAAACCACTAATGTAATGCAGTGAACTCACAAATAAAAGCATCACATAGCTAAATAAAGGTGTCCACTCACACACACTTGTTAGTCCCAAACTTTAGCTCAGTGATCTTCTATGCAGTTACAGTAGCCATTCTGAAACATTGGAGCTTCAAGTAAGGGTTTTGTTTGCTTGCTTTAGGTTACTTTACAGGAGGAGCTGTAAGTGTAAAGAATTCTAGAACTCAAAGTTTGACATCTTTAATCTCAGCACTGAGGACCCACAGACATCTCTGAGTTTAGGGCTAGTCTGGTCTACAGAGCCCAGGATAGCCAGGGCTACAACACCCCCGCCTCAAAAAAAAAAAAAAAAAAAAGATTTTCTAGAACTTTAAGGAAATAAGCTTTATGAATATGTATTTCTAAAAAACCTTCAGAATGCTAAAGAACACATCACATATAGAAGGGGCATTTTGTCCAGATTAAGTTTTTCTATGTTACTATCTATATTGCAAAGGAATTTACAAAAGATGATAGTATAAGAAATGAATAAATACGTCAGAATGCTGAATAATCTAATTTGTAAGAACAAAGTCAATTCCTTACGGTATTTTCTAATGCATAATTATTTTCCTTGGAAAGATCCAAGTTTAATTTTATGTGAGGTCATCGTAGATATGAATCGTTTTGTAAGAGCTCTGGGTTAAACATTGGGATAAAAAAATGCTGGCAGCAAATGACACGTGACAACATGCCATTTATAAGCCATCGTTGGCATTTCACTGTAGTAAAACAGCTTCCTTGGGTAACGAGTTCAGCTTGATGTTTTTCCCCGGTGGTGGTTAGCTCAGGCCTCTTATTTGGGAGGGTTACATAGTAATTTTTATCACGCTCCTTAGAAACACAATTTGTTAGAACAAAGTCTGTTGCAAAAGTGTAATTACATCTTCCTGTGTGGTTAAATGAGGGCTGAACGGAACTTTTTCCAGGGGCAGCAGCTGTAGCTTTGCCAAGCTCAAGTTCGCCCGATAAAAGAATTCTTGTGACTAACTGGTGCTATTTGTTTGTAAAACAACCAGTGGGAGTAAAATTCATGAACTATTTCAATATCAAATGGGTCGTCTCTTGTTTTTCTGCTCTGTTTTCTGTGTTGTGGTCAGATGATGTTAATTGCTTAACCGAACAGAGGGAACTGAGCACTTGGTCTTTTATAGTTATTAGTAGAAATCATATCTTATATGTCCTCAGTCTTCTCACCATTAAAAATGGGAAGAATGGGGCTGGAGAGATGGCTCAGTGGTTAAGAGCACTGACTGCTCTTCCAGAGATCCTGAGTTCAATTCCCAGCAAGCACATGGTGGCTTGCAACTGTAATGGGATCTGATGCCCTCTTTTGGTGTGTCTGAAGACAGCTACAGTAAAAAAAAAAAAAAAAGTATATATATATATATATATATATATATATATATATATACACACACACACACATACATACACACACATATATAATAATATATTTTAATGTAATATATAATATACATATATCTATATATATAATAAACAAATAAATCTTTTTTTAAAAAATGGGAAAAATGGACCAGGCATGGCAACCCATACCTTTAATCCCAACACTTGGGAGGCAAGAGGCATGCCGATCTCTGTGAGTTCGAGACCAGCCTGGTCTACAAGTTCCAGGACAGCCAAAACTGTATAGTGAGACCCTGTCAGGGATGGGGCAGAGAGAGAAAGAGGGAGAGAGAGAGAGTTAGTTCTCAGGGTAAACCTTATGAATACATAAAACCATAAACACTCAAGTTTTGACTCTTTCGATTTATTCTTTGACAATTTTATGCATATGTACATTGTATTTTGACCCTGTCCACCCCTATCACACTGCTACCCCCTTCAGTCCTCCCCAACAAAGCTCCTCCCACCTTTACTTCTTTTCCTCTGTAACCTGCGGGTTATGTGAGCGCTACTCTTGAAATGGTGACTGACACTCTTGACTTACCCTGTGGGGGTAATGGCATCTGTGCTGAGTACAATGGTTACGTCATGTTCAGAGGACAGCACTTCCCAGCATCCCTCCCATCCTCTTTTTTTTTTTTTTTTTTTTGGTTTTTCGAGACAGGGTTTCTCTGTGTAGCCCTGGCTGTCCTGGAACTCACTCTGTAGACCAGGCTGGCCTCGAACTCAGAAATCCGCCTGCCTCTGCCTCCCAAGTGCTGGGAAGAAAGGCGTGCGCCACCACTGCCCGGCACCTCTGGCTCTTACAATCTCTCCACATCCCATTCAGCACTCCCTGAGCCTTGGTGGGTGTGGGGTTTGATATAGTTGTCCCGTTTAAGGTTGAATACTCAACAATCACTTATTCCCAACACTTTGACCAGGTATAAGTATTTGTGCTGATCTCTACCCAGTGCAAAAAGAGGCTTCTCTGATCAGAATTTGGACCAGTTCTAGTATACAGGTATAAACATATTGGGTTGAACCCTAGGGACTTTTTGAGCCAGGAGTTTTTGAGTAGATTTACAGAACTAGGCATGAATTTATCTTGTGGAGCAGGCCTCAAATCAGTCAGAAAGCAACTGGTTAACCCCATAACCTTCATGCCACCATGGCACTAGTGATGGTCACTCAGGCATCTTGGCTGAGAGGTCAGTTTTTGTACAATTTCATTGATGGGTAGTCCTCCCCAGCAGCCTGCACATCACCTTCCAGGACCAGGAAAGCTAGCTAGTAAGGCTAGTTCCAGCTCAATTTCTCTATGGCCTGCAACAGAATATATTGTGTCTTCAGCAAGAGGGTCTTTCCATCTAGTGATGGTAAGCAACTAACAGAAATGGCAGTCACGTACGCTGTTTTGACGAACCTCTGTGGCCTCCCTGATCAATAAAAAGGAAGTATCTTACATCTAGCACTGAGATTTTCATTTAATAGTCCATAACCATTCGAAAATTCAGGAAATATACGTGGAAATGGAAAATTTCAACTTGACTCTATTAGGGAGACAAATCTTTGGGTGTGTCTGTGATGGTGTTCCCAGAGAGTCAAGATTCACCCTAAATGTGGGCATCATCGTCATCTGGGCTAGGGTCTGAAGCAAAATGTGGAAAAGAGGAAAGGCAGCTGAGGACTGGCTTTCTCTCTGTCTGATTCAAGCTGCCACCATGTCCCCTTGTCAAGATGGACCCCAGCCTCTGAACCATGAGCCAAAATTAACCTTTTCTCTTTCATATTGGTTCTTGTCAGGTATTTAGTCACACTGTCAGGAAAAAGAAAAAAATACACATAGTTTAATGTTTTTTTTACCGAATTCTAAGGAATTTGAGAGACTACTAATTTAAGTCATGTGGGGGGTACGGGGAGATAGATAGATAGATAGATAGATAGATAGATAGATAGATAGATAGATAGATAGATAGACAGGGAGTCTAGGAAAGGCTGTTGAGCAGAGAGCATTTATAGAAGTAGAGTTCCGAGAGGAAGGGGTGGGGAGGCTGAGACGCCTGTGGTGACTGGAATCGCTATTCCTTGGTCCCTCCTAGTTTTATTTTTCTTTTATATGTGGGACCTGGATAGCATGGTTCCTATACGTTGCTATAGCATAGTAAATGGGGGGAAAAAACCCCAAACCCTCACAATTTGAAGAAGCTGGTGAGGGAGGAGTGTGAGTTGTCTCTTTCAGAGTGACAGGACACAACTGAAATCAAAGTTCATGAAAGTCAGCTTGCTAGCTTTAACCAAGTCTAACGGGGAATCTCCTGGGATGGCGGCTGCCTTACACATGGCTGAATCCAGAAACCCAAAGGATGCCCTTTCTTTCTTTCTTTCTTTCTTTCTTTCTTTCTTTCTTTCTTTCTTTCTTTCTTTCTTTTTTCTTAAGATTTATTTATTTATTTATTTATTTATTTATTTATTTATTTATTTATTTATTTATTTTATGTGAGTACATCGCTGTCTTCAGATACACCAGAAGAGGGCACCGGATCCCATTACAGATGGTTGGGAGCCACCATGTGGTTGCTGGGATTTGTACTCAAGACCTCTGGAAGAGCAGTCAGTGCTCTTACCCACTGAGCCATCTCTCCAGCCCCTGCCCTTTCTTTTGATGTTGTTTTTCTCAACATCTTGTGAGGTAGGACATGTGACTGCTAACAGTCATGTCTACCTGCCAGCTTTCATTACTGACTCTAATGCAAGATGGCAGTCTTTTTTTTTTAAGATTTATTTATTTTCTTTTAAGTGTATGAGTGTTTTGATTATATGTATATGTGGACCACACACATACACGCATACCAGGTACTCATGGAGGTTACAAGAAGGCACCACGTCCCTGGAACTGGAATTATGGATGGTTATGAGCCACCATGTGGGTACTGAGATCCAAACCTAGGTCCTCTGCAAGAGCCACAAGTGCCCTGACCCACTGAGCCATCTCCCCTGTCTTGGCATTCCTCTTTTAAAGTCATATTCATCTCAGAAAAGACTGATTCAGGTCCAGATCAAGTGTACCATGAGCCAAAAGGTGGTTGGATGGGGTCCACTTTACCCTGTGAGCAGAGAGTGAGGAAGGTCCTTCAAAGAGAAGTCTTACAAAAAGGAGGAGGGAGGTGGCTTTTAAACATCTCTAGTCCAGATATTTTCATTCGAACAGGGCTCACCTATCTTGGGCTTTATGATATTTCAAAAGATACTAAGAAGTAATAGCCAAGATGTGCTCCACAGGCCTGTAATCTTATCACTTAGGAAGCTGAACTGGGAGAATCCCCATGAGTCTAAGGCCAGCCTGGGCTACCTAGTGAGACCCTGTCTCAAAACAAACTAGTAATCAAAAACTAAGTCTGAAAATACCATGATGACACCTTATTTATGATTAATATATGTTAGTCTTTTTAAATGAAAAAGATAAAAATAGTCTTTCAAATAAAAAAAAAAACCAAACAAACAGAATTGTTTGCAATTAATTAGACTTTGCTGTTGGCCCAAGCAAGCAGTTCATAGCAGAGGTGGTACTGCTATAAAATGGCAGATGGAATTCCTTCCTCATTTGCCAAAGCACAGCTTTCGGGGAGGGATTTGCAGAAAGAGCAAATCTGTTTCTGATTTTAATACATCCAAAGGCAAGTAGGCTTTTGACCAATTACTACCGGGTCCTGAGATCAATCACCTCCTACGCCATTAGTACGTGAAGGATTAGTGGCCTCAAAGATTTATGTGCGGATTACTCGGGGAGTGTACATTAGATGCTGTGTTTAAAGCCATCCTCATCCCTGCAGATCATTTCTGTTAGAGCTTTTTGCAGACTCTTTAGCTTTACCTAATACTGATGTTGTGGCATCTGAAAGACCTCTTTCCCTCCTCCCTGGCCTGGCTTCTCCTCACCCCTACCCTCGATGATTGGACAGGCCCAGCTAAGGAGACACAGAGTGCAAGAAAGGAAGGAGCAATAGCATCGAGTAGAGCAAATGTTGAGTTGCTCTAGTTGATCAGTGACCAAAATTTATAGGACTGTGTACCGAGGGAGACAAGATGAGATACAAGAAGTACATGGCTATTCTGGAAGCGGCCGTGGGTATTACCCCACTTAACAAAAGAGAGCTTCTACCCGAGAGCCGGAGGCACGTAAACCTTTGGCAGCATCCTGGGTAAGCAGAGGAGGCCCGAGCTTCTCTCCTAACGAAGGAAACCAGTTTTGGCTGTGTGGGGGATGAGAGAGAGAGAGAGAGAGAGAGAGAGAGAGAGAGAGAGAGAGAGAGTTCTCGTGGGGATGACAGCATTAAGTTCAGCACCGAGAACGTTTTTTCCTTCTTCCTTGAAGTATATAGTGTTCTCAAACAGATTTCAAAATATCTAAAGCAGACAACTGAACACCCGAGAAGATGAAGTAATGGGCGTGTTCAGAACCTCTTCTACCACTTAGCTTTTTAATGTTCTAAGTGTGTGTGTCTTGGAGCATGTATGCAATAGCACATGTAGAGGTCAGAAGACAACCCTCATGAGTACGTTCTTCCCTCTGCCCTTTCATGGGTGCTGGGGATTTGCCAGGGTTGCATGGCAAACACTTACCTGCTGAGTCAGCTTCCTGGTCCTGTTTTTGAAAACAAATACAAAATAGTCTAAATATATAGCAATGCTTATGGATAAAGACAGTATTCATATCTATTCTTTCTTATTTGTACAGTACAAATGTTTTTCATGATGGTGTATTGTATGTCAGCAGTTGTGGGCTGTAGCTCAGTATGCTAGCACTTGGTTAGAAGGATGGTGAGGACCATTCCTAGCACTTGTGTGTGTGTGCGTATGACTATACTGCAGGAATATTTGGCCTGAAACTAGCCTTCCTGTTCCCAGTCTTCATAAAGCCCACTGACTTGCCATTCTGGAACAAGCTGAGTTCTTTCTGCAGGGTCACGGGTCTCAGTGCAAACATTTCTATGGTCCTTCTGTTTCTTCACACAATGAACAGCTGTTGCCCGCAGGTGCCTGCAGGGTAGACAGTAATTTTAGGGCCTAAATTTTATTTTTAAGCTACATGAGTTACACAGCAGCAGTTACCAGCCCATGTGAGGTATCGTTAATAAGTGGGATTTCTCCTTAAAAATTAAAATTACGGGCTGGAGAGATGGCTCAGCCGTTAAAGGCTAGGCTCACAACCCAAAATTAAAATTACTAGTTTCAATATACATTCATTATGGAAGATGTAGAAAATATAGAAACATGAGTGGAACTTGGGTCTTCTGTCTGAAAGAGGAGTACTTGCTCTTAACCACTGAGCCATTTCTCCAGCCCCCAAACTGATTCTTGAGGGAGCCTGTGAGTGTGGCCACACTGAAGCTTAGACCTTGGTCTAAGAGGAGCAGAACTGAAGAGCTGGTGGGATTTGCTGTTGGGGAGGCCACAGGTTTCCCGTGCCAGGTGTCAGGTGATGGGGGACACTGGAGAGTCTGGCTGGCGAGGACCTTGAGGACAAGTCTGGGCTTGTTAAAACGGAATCAGGGATGCTTTTCTGAACAGAGGCAGGGAATTGGGAGTTATGACATGTGGTCTGTGTATTTTCCATTTCTGAATTCTAATGTAGTCTTCACTTGTTAGAGGGTGAAATAGCCTCAGTGGAGTCATCATTACAGAGGGCTTGGTCCTCAGACCAAGCTGGATGTCTTTACTATCTGGCCCAGGATAGCTTGTGATGGTGTTCACCCCTAAACTGGCAGATTAGTAGTTTGTTTAGAGATTCCCAGCAACTGGGATGAATAAGTCTCATAAGGAGAACCATTTCTGTCCATCCTTGTCTCCCTAAACGATACAAAACCATTTGCTGCAAACTGGTCCTTCATAAACAAAGTTACCCTCTGGTTTTGCTCTTTGCTTCTGAGCAGAACATCCCTGCAGGCCTGATGCCTTGGCCACACTGTCCTAAGGACCCACATGCCCCTCCCGTGAATGAGCCCTCATCGCTTTGAATTCACCCCAACAAGATGTAGTTTTCCTGATTTCCACACAGCTCTATCGGGACCAGACTTTATCTCACACTAAGCTTAGTGTTCGCTCCTTTCTGGGTATCCTAAGAGGGTTGATTTCCTGTCTATGTGTTAATCGATTTTGGTTAATTTTTATGTGTATTAGCATTTTGTCTGCTTATATGTCTGCACCACAGGTGTGCCTGTGCCTTCAGGAGACAGAAGAGAGCACTGGACCCCTGTTACTGGAGTTATGTATAGTTGTAAGCCATCATATGGGTGCTGGGAATTGAACCCAGGTTCTTTATAAGAGCAACAAGTACTCTTCACCACTGAGCCATCTCTCCAGCCCCTAATGTGTTAGTTTTACTCTTTAGTTCTTCATCTTTCACAGACTTCAATGTCTTACTTAATTTTATTTTTTTATGTGTATTGATGTTTTGCCTGCAGGTTTACTGTGTATATGCAGTACCTACAATGGCCAGAAGTATAGTCAGTTGTTCGCTGTCATGTGGGTGCTGGGAATTGAACCAGTTCCTCTGGGAGAGCAACCAGTGCTCTTAACCACTGAGCATCTCTCCAGCCCCAAAATGTCTTATTTTGTAAACTTTAGCATATATGTCAATCACTCTGCTAAAATGCAGATTCTGGTTGTATCTGCTGGTTGTATCCTCACAGTCCATCCATCTGTAAGCTCCATCATCCCTGTTCTTTGAGACACAGATTTACTGTGTAGCCCAAGCTGGGCTTGAACTCTCGGCAGTCTTCCTTCTTCAGCCTCTTATTCTACATTTGCAACACACTCAAAGATGATGCTGAGGAGCAAGATGATGCTGGGGTTTGGTCCATGGGTCACATAGGAAGCAGCATCCACTTGCTGTCTGCCTTGAGACCTTGTACTTTCAGAGTATCCTGCTGGCTTTTTATCTTAATTCCTTCTCTCCCAGAAGCTGTTCAAGATCTCAGAGGTAGGAAGGTAGACTGTTGGCTACACAGGTAAAATTTCCCATGAACAGCTCCATGAACTGGTGTGCTGGTGTGTAGATGCAAGAGGATCATTTATTCTAAAAAGCTACAGACTAAGTTTGAGGCCAGCCTGGACTGCGTGAGATTGTCTCCAAATTAATAAAAAAAGAAAAAGAAAAAGAAAAAAGTAAGTAAGTCAAATCCAGGATGTTATAGATATACACACACACAAAAAAAAGTATGTTAAAAAGCAAATGTTTCACTAGAAGAAACTGCTTAGAACTGATACCTGCAGAAAAAAAACAAAACAAAACCAAACCTCACATTCAGGCCAAAGGCGTAACCAAGCACATCTCGATTTGCTTGTCGTTTATTTATCTTTGGAAGTAATAATAGAAACTACGAATGGGCTGGGCTCGATCTGCTGCTTGCTTTGTAGGAAGTCCAGATGACCTCAGGTTAGCCTCAGCCTCTATTTCCTGCTGATCCTTGGAGAGGGGAAATAGCTCTTGTCTGAACAAATAAAATCAACACTGTCCCTTACTTCTAGTTTGGCGGTATAGGAAGGAGAGAGTGTAATGAAGATAGTCAGTATCTTTTTGTGCTACAGACAGAAGAATGGGTCCAGAAACGGCAAGAGCGCACCTTCTTCCTCCCGGTGCAGGATTCCCTGGGACTGCCTCAGGATCCAGCACACTCTCCCTGTGGCAGTGGGCAGGCATGTGTAGAGTTAAGTGGTTAGTATTGAGAGATACAAAGGACCTGTCTCTTGAGATGCTGGTGGTCAGGAGCATAGATTCAAAGCTATAAGCCAGTTTTGCTGACGCCATACAAAGGAAATTCCTTTGTAGTTTCAAGTGTTTTCTCTTTGCATGCTTTAAGCTGCAAAATTTTAGGTACATTTTACCATAGTAAAGTTTTCTTACCAGGCCTGGGAGACATCTGTAATCCCAGCCCCTGAATGGGAGGGAAGAGGAGGGTTATGAGTTTGAGGTCAGGCTAGGCTGCAGATTGAGATCCTATGTTAAAGGGGAAACCGTTTTCCTACTTCTCAGTTTTCTTATCTGCTAAGTTCCCCTCCACCCCTCCTTCTATCCCCAAGAAGGAAAATTCTCCGAAGTTTTTGTGCTTGAGGATTATGCCCAGGTGGGTTGGGCCTAACCCAACGTCTATCTGATAAACAGATTGATTGCCGTATGTCCATGTGGTGGACTGTTATTTGGCTGTTAGAAGACTAGCATATTAAGAGCTGGAGAGATGCTCAGTGGTTAAGAGTGTATCCTGCTCTTGCAGAGGACCAGAGCTCAGTTCATCAACATTGGGATTCTTGCAACCTGCTGTAACTCTAGTTCAAGGGGCTCCAACACACTCTTGTGGCCCCCACAGGCACTGCATACATGTGGTATGCAGATTAACATGCAAGCCAGAAGAAACCCATATACGTGAAATAAAAATGAATAAATTTTTAAAAAAGATTTTAAAAATCAGGTAAATCTCTACAACTATAAATGAGATTGGGGATTGCCTAGGATCAGAGGGCAGGAGAGAATTGTAGGGCTGTGGAATGACTGCTCACGGATGCTGAGTTTCTTTTGGGGGAATAATAGGTGTTGAGTAGGGGCTGGAGAGATGGCTTAGTGGTTAAGAGCACTGACTACTCTTCTAGAGGTCCTGAGTTCAATGCCCAGCCACCACATGGTGGCTCACAACCATCTGTAATGGAATCCAATGCCTTCTTCTGGTGTGTCTGAAGAGTTTATGTATGTCTCACATACACAAAATAAATAAATCTTAAAAAAAAATATAGGTGTTGAGTGCAGTGTGATAGGTTACAGTGCCTGCTGTGTAAGTCTGGGTCTATTGCCATCCTACAGGGTGAGCTATGACATTCAGACTTCAGTGTATTCTTCAGGAACTCCTCAAGCTGAGGGTGAACTCTTAGATCTAACCAATCTGTCTTCTCCAGGGCGCGGAGTACTGCCTTACTCTCTTCTCCCTGTGAGTGGGACTGGTACCCAGGCTACAGCTCCAGGCCCAAGCACTCAGCAGGTCACAGACCGGTGTCTACCTACAATCTGCTCTCCCAGGTACTTGATGACTTGTCTCTTAGTAACCTTGTCACTGGCTCACACCAAATTTGATATATTATTTCACATCATAGATAAAGATAAGATCACTATTTTCCAAGTTGCTACAACATTTATGTATGTTTTCTAAAGAAATCTGATCGTAATAGCTTTTTTGTTTGTTTGATTTTCTTTTAAACTAGATTTCTCTGTTTAGCTCTGGTTGTCCTGGAACTTACTCTGTAATCAAAATGGCATTAAACTCAGAGATCTGCCTGCCTCTGCCCTCCAAGAGCCAGATCAAAGGTGTGTGCCACCACCTCCCATCCGTTGGTAATGTCTTTTTTACTGAGTAAAGAGCTGAAGTCCCATCTGGGCTGTAGACATAGTTCAGGTCCTAGGCTCAATCTCTATTCTTTCATTAGAAGTGTGTGTGTGTGGGGGGGGGGATGGCTTAGCCTGTTGCATCCTGCCAAGGCTGGGTGATGTATTTTCTTGACTGAGGCACATGTGTAGGTAGATCTCTTATGATTCATGATAAACCCATAGCTGGTGGGAGTAGCTTTTGGTATACCTGGTGTCTGGAGCTGGAGATCATTTTGGTAGGTCACATTTAGTTCATCCTCACCGAGGTGGAAAAATCATTGTCGTATTGAGCGGTACTTGGGTGTAGATATAAAAAAAGAACACATTGGCTTCTAAAGATAGAATTTGTACTCAATTTTAGTGAGTACTAAGTGTGAGTATTACCTATTTACTGACTCACTTTTAAGGATGAATTATACAAGATTTACAAGGTATTAGGTATTATTTCGACAGATGTTTGGGTGTATTTATTCTTAGTTACAGTTTAACCCTGATGTAGCCTGTCTGTGGCTGGCTCAAATAGGGTTGGATTTTTCTTCATGTACTTGGTTCATAATTCCATCTGCTTTAGCGGGCATCTCCTGCCTGGGTGGAGCACTGGAATCTAGTAGTGTGTGAACTGCATACTCTCAAATGACAAGTAGCTATTCAGGGCCCAGGCTGTATTGTGTGGTCTTAGATACAGGCCTTAATGCCTCTGAACCTCAGATTCAGGGCAAAGTCAGCATGGAGCTAATGGCTTAACCATCAGCAAGGACCAGGCACATACCAAGGTCTTTCTTGGAGTCTGGCTACCTGAGATTGTTTGATTCTGTGACCAAGAGTTGGACATAAACAACTAAAGAGGAGAAAAACTGATTTTGCCTTACCTTTTCAGAGATTTTAATTCACAGTCATCCTGCTCCATGTTTCTGGGTCTGTCTGTGGTGAAGCAGAACATCATAGTAGAGGCTATGGAAGCAGAGACAGGTGGGATGGACACGATTCAGTCACAAGTACTTGTCCCCATTACTGAGTTCCTACAGCCAGGCCTACCTCCTAAAGCTCTGGGTCATGGCTCCTTTTACAGAGGTCACAGATCAGATATCCTGCATATCAGATATTAGCATTACAATTCAAAACAGTAACAAGATTGTAGTTATGAAGTAGCAATGAAGTAATGTTACGTTGGGGAGCCACCACAACATGAACTGAATTAAAGGGTCGCAGCATTAGGAAAGTTGAGAACCACTGTACTAAAGCTTCCAGCCCCTCTCAGATCTGGAGACCTTATCTTTAATACATGGAACTGTGGTCGACATTTCGTATTTGGACCCAGTTAGCACATTTGAATGGGTGTAGGTCTCCATTGAATCCCCAGGGGTATGAGTGTGGTTTGTTGAGATGTCCTCTATAGAGTTCTGAAAGGTCTCACATTTGTTTATCCAGACTGCAGAAGTGCTTTCTCTGAAATGAGAGTTGAGAGTTCTATATGGAATCTGCTAATTTAGTCAAGTCAATTGGAAGGGCAATGTAGACCATGGCAGAGTATGTCTTGGTCCTTCTAAGATGTGACAAAACCTAAGCTGTGTAATTTTAAAAACAATAAATCAATCACAATAAATTCTCTCTCTCTCTCTCTCTCTCTCTCTCTCTCTCTCTCTCTCTCTCTCTCTGTGTAAGATTGAATCCAGGGCCTTGTGCCTGCTAGGCAGACACTCCAGTCCACAGAACCAATATCAAATCATTTAGTGAAGGATGAAGAATTACTTTTTGATATACATGCATATATATACACATATATATATGTATATATATATATACACACACACACATACATGTGTGTACAGTTTTTTGAGACAGGGCTTCACTGTCCTGGCTGTCCTGGAAGTCACTCTGTAGACCAGGCTGTCCCTAAACTCACAGAGATCAGCAGCTAGGCTCTGCCCCCTGAGTGCTGGGATTAAAGGTGTGCATGCACATAACCACTGTTTGGCTTTTTTTTTTTTTTTTTTTTTTTTTTTTTAGGCAGGGTCTCACTATGCCACTCTGGCTGACTTAGAACTCATGTAGACCAGGTAGCCTCAAATTTACCAACATCTCCCTGCTTCTGCCTCCCGAGTACTGGGACTAAAGGTATATGCCACCACCCCTTTATGGTTTTTGAGACAGGGCCTCCCTATGTAGTCTTGGCTGACCTGGAACTCTCTGTTGTAGAACAGGCTGGCCTCGAACCTGTGGTGGTCCCCTGCTTGAGTCAGAAAGAGCATCTCCACAGCACACAGTGGTAGCTCACCTCAACCACAGTGTGCTTGTCCAAACACACACACATTTTAACCACCTGGGTGTGATGGTACCAGGAGGTGGCTTAAGGGGTGATTAGGTTATGAGGATTCTACCCTCAAAACTAATGCTCTTATAAAGGAGGCTCCAAGCTGGCTATGGGAGCACTCAGGAGGCAGGCTTTCTTAAAAGTCATTTCTGATCGACTTTAAGAAAGTCTGGCTGCTGTAGGTAAGATTTGCCAGTCACAGTTGAAGGTGGGTTTCTGAGTTCCATCAGTCTGGTCTACATCGTGAGTTCCAGGCCAGCCAGGTCTACCTAGTGAATTCCTGTCTATCAGAAAGAAAGAAAGGGGAAGCGTTGTTATAGGCTAGGTGCAGTTTTATGGCAGAACATTTGACTAGCATGTTTGAGGCCCTAGTTTCCACTCCCGGTACTGCAAGAAAAAACAAACAAACAAACAAACAAACAAACAAACAAAACCGGTGATGGCAGCTATGTTCTTCCAGATGATGCTCTTGCTGAATTTTAGGTGTTTTTTGTTGCTGTTGCTGTTATTTTGGTGTCTGTGTGTTTCTGTCTGTCTGCGCATGCTCACAGAGGCCAGAGCACTGAATCTTCCTGGAGCTGTAGTCACAGGCAGGTGTGAGCTGTCCATCTGGGGTCCTCTTGACTGCTGAGCCATCTCTCCAGCCCTACACTTTTATACTGAGACAGGGTCTCATTGAGTTGCTCAGGCTAACACTGAACTTGAGCTCCTTCTGCCTCTGCTTCCTTTGTAATTGGGATGGTAACCCTGTGCTCCCAGCCCTGGCTCCGTTATCCCCTTTCCTTTCCATCACTTGCCCTTCTCTGTAATAGTAGTTTTTCCTCCACCAATGTCAGCCATGTTGGGTACCTATCACTGGCTTGGGTTCCCCTACAGGCCACGCCCAGCTCTGTCTGAGGAACTTCAGATGGACAGGCTAACCACTAGAGCTGTGGTTCTGTGTACTCCAGCAGTCAGTCACATGTGTGGAGCTGTCCTTTGGGTCCCTCTTATGGTGGCTGTGTGTGGAAGCCTAGCAGAGATTCTTCTATGATTTCACTTAACCTGGGGAAATGGCACCAAAGCTTCTGGTTGTTAGCAGGTCATCAGTGAGCCCTGGTTTTCATATTGTCATAAAGCAGTTGGTGATGACAGTTTTCAGTTTGTCCCCAATTTGGATTCATTCAGAGGTCATGTGTTAGAGTAGGGGTAGAAATGACTGCAGGCAGCATGCTCTCTCACACCTAATCCCAATTATTTATTTGAATTTTGACCAAACATATAAGACCATTTGATTGTAATTATTGCTATTTAATGTTGGTCTTAAGATGTAATGGTTGATATTAAGAAGTCAAAGTAATAGCATATGCCTAAAATTCATTTTGATTTTTTTTTTTTTGGTTTTCAAGACAGGGTTGGCTGTCCTGGAACTCACTCTGTAGAACAGGCTAGCCTCAACTCAGAAATCTGCCTGTCTCTGTCTCCCAGGTGCTGGGATTAAAGACCCGGCTTGATTTTTTTTTTTTTTTTTTTTTTAATTTAAGCTTTGTCGTTAAAATAATTAACTCCATTACTATACTTTGCAAGAGGCTTCTTGTACCGGGTCATGTCCACAATCCCAGCACCCAGGAGTTAGAAGCAGGAAAACAACTGTAAGGTCAAAAGCCACAATAGACTACATAGTGAATCCTAGGCCAGCAGGAGCTATGTAGTGAAACTCGCTTTCCAAAATCACAACTCCCAGAAAACAGCAACAAACAAACAAAAGCTAATATCAATGCTGGCAGTGATGTGCTAGAGGCTAGCCTAGACTACAAAGTGAGTGCCAGGACAGTCAGGGTTAAAGAGAGAAAGCCTGGGTTGAAACAACAAAACAACAATAACACAGACCAAAGATTCTCCCTTGATTGGCTGGGACCCAGTCTTGGGTTTGTCTTATTTTCTCAACTCTCTTAGAGGTACTCCTGGGTATGTCATAGCTGACTTCCGGAGCACCTTTCTTAACCCTTGTGCTGAAGCCTATGTCAGACATCTTTATTAAGTCCCAGCTGCTTTTACAAACAACTAGATCATAACTTGGGAGGCAGGAAAGGTTGGAACTTGAATAACGTTTTCATGACTAGAGTAAATGTGATGGTACACGCCTGCAAACTCATCACTCAGGAGGAAGATTGCTGTGAGTCTGAGGCCAGCCTGCGGTACATAATGAGACCCTGTCTGGGGAGAAAAAACATTTTATTTGTACCTTTAACCTGGCCTACACATCCTGGATTAGGAAAGAATTTGATTTGCCCTCTTGCACACCTTTCTTAGGGCCCTCACCCTACCCTCTGTAGGAGTGTGGGAGTAGCTTGGTACAGTCAGCCTCTGAGAACATGAGAATACAGCTAAGCAAGCTCTCCCAGAAGTCTCTGGGGCAGAAGTAAAAACACTCAAACCAGTCATCCCAATTCCCGTGTATTCCACTTAAATACACGTGGGGAGAAGCAAGGAGAGAGATGGGGACTTTTGATATAATTAGGATGCAAATGGGACAGTCGTTTTACAAAACACTTACCTTTCCAAGCTGGCATTCAGCCACAAAGACCAGACAAACTGGTGCTGTTATCCTTTTCCTTTCTGTCACTTGCCCTTCTCTGTAATAGTTTTTCCTCCACCAATGTCAGCCATCTTGGGTTCCCCCACAGGCCACGCCCAGCTCTGTCTGAGGAACTTCAGATGGACAGGCTAACCACTAGAGCTGTGGTTCTGTGTACTCCAGCAGTCAGTCACATGTGTGGAGCTGTCCTTTGGGTCCCTCTTATGGTGGCTGTGTGTGGAAGCCTAGCAGAGTTTCTTCTATGATTTCACTTAGCCTGGGGAAATGGCACCAAAGCTTCTGGTTGTTAGCAGGTCATCACTGAGCCCTGGTTTTTATATTGTTCATAAAGCAGTTGGTGACAACGGTTTTCTGTTTGCTCCCAATTTGGATTCATTCAGAGGTCATGTGTTAGAGTGGGGGTAGAAATGACTGCAGGCAGCATGCTCTCTCACACCTAATCCCAATTTATTTGAATTTTGACCAAACATATAAGACCATTTGATTATAATTATTGCTATTGGACAAGAGGGTTCAGCAGAGGGCAGGTGTCTGAGGCCAACTTTGCTTACTTTGTGGTGAGGACACAGGACAGCCTGGCTGGTCAGTAGCCGTGACCCAATAAGAATTGGTATTTTGTCTGCAGGGAAGTCTATATGGGGGCAGGAAACGATGTGTGCCCTCAGTGGGTCAATCTGTCAATCTGGAGATAGTATGAGTTTGGTTTTATTATAACACTAGTGTTTATGAAATATATTAACAACTTAAATAGCAAATCATGAGATACTATAATTATATAAAAATACAGCTATCAGCTGGAAAGATGGCTCAGCAATTAAGAGCACTGGCTGCTTTTCCAGGGGACCCAGGTTTTATTCCTAATGCCCACATCATGGCTCATAACTATCTGAAACTCCATTTCCAGGGCATATGATGTCCTCTTCAGTCCTCCATTGACAGCAGACCACACTTAGTACTCAGACATACATACTCGCAAAGCAGCCAGACACATAAAAATTTTAAAATATATATAAATGTCTAGTAAATTATTTAAGCTTATTAAATAATTATTATAAGATTTGAGATTTATTTTCTTGTTATATCCCTTCTGTTATAATACCTGGCCCAGTCTTTAAGTATATTATATATTCCCTAGGTTATTAACTTATCTAATTAGATTATCATATACACTTAACTAACCATATAGCTTATGCCTGATTCTTAAAACTGCTTCTACACTATCTGTGTTAAAATAAATCTGAAGAGTCTCATACATCTTTTTTTCTAGGTCTGCACGCTAGTTTTATTTCTCTATGTTTAAAATTTTTATTTATTTATTTATTATTGTGTGTGGCTCACAAAAACTCAGTGGAGTTGCTTTTTCCTTTTACCTTTAAAAGGTGAAAGGTAGGGCTGGAGAGATGGCTCAGTGGCTAAGAGCACTGACTGCTCTTCCAGAGGTCCTGAGTTCAATTCCCAGCAATCACATGGTGGCTTACAACCATCTGTAATGGGATCTGATGCCCTCTTCTGGTGTGGCTGAAGACAGCAACAGTGTACTCATATAAATAAAATAAATAAATCTTTAAAAAGAGAGAGAGAGAGAGGGTGGGGCAGAGAGTACACACTTGGGCTTGGTATGAGCTTTTTTAAAAAAAAGGTAAAAAGTAAAAGTGGATCAAACTCAGGTCACCAGGCTTATGTGACAATCGTTTCATATTCCACATGCTGACCCATGACCATCCTGGTAGGGAGCATGGCAGCAGGCAGCAGGCGGCAGGCATGGTGCTGGAGCAGTAGCTGAGAGTTTACATCCTTATCCACAAGGAGAAGGCTAACTAGGAATGGCGTTCCCCTTTGAAACCTCAGGGCCCACCCCAGTGGCACACTTCCTAATCAAGGCCACACCTCTTAATCCTTCCCTAACAGTTCCGCCAACTGGAGACCAAGCATTTAAACACATAAGCCTATGGGGGTCATTCTCAGTCACACCACCTCAACTCCATCACTGGAGTTGGGTCAAGCTATGGCCAACCTTACTGACAAGGCTGAGTACTACCTTGGTCTCTGTTAATAGCCTGAACAAATCTGACACTTTGCCCTGGAAGGCTCCTAAAAGCGAGAGCTCACATAGACTATAGCTGCCTCTTTCCAACTTAAAATTTCCTCCAAATAGCAGTGTAGGCCTCCTCAGAGGGTTTACAAATATGTATGTATATGAGAGAGAGAAAATATATGTGCCATGGTACATATGTGGTCAGAGGACAACTTTCAGGGGCCCGTTGTAGCTGCAGGTTTTGTCACCTACATCCAAGTTCCTCAAAAGAATGACTCTGAGACTTAATGTTTTATGAATAAATGTCTAAGCCAATAGATTTGGTTTGTTCCCTGACTAGCTCATAGCTTATTTACCCATTTAGTCTATTTTATTAATGCCAAATGGTTGGTTACCTCTCCTCAATTTCAAACGACCATCGCCTTCTTGTGCCTTTCTCTATCCTAGAATGCTTTTTCTCTGCTGGATGTCCTACCTTCTAATCCTGCCTCAGCCATAGACTTTTTTTTAAAAAAGATTTATTTATTAATTTTATATATGTGAATACACCGTAGCTGTCTTCAGACACACCAGAAGAAGACATCGGATCCCATTACAGATGGTTGTGAGCCACCATGTGGTTGCTGGGACTTGAACTCAGGAACTCTGAAGAGCAATCAGTGTTCTTAACCACTGAGCCATCTCTCGAGCTCCTCCACAGGCTTTTTTATTGACAGGTGAAGCTTCTATATATTGCACAAGCGAGTCTCTCTTCAGTCCAGTCTCTTCTTATATCATGTGGGTCCTGGGGAGAGAACTCAAGTTGTCAGGCTTGGCCACAGGAAAAGCCTTGCCCACTGAGGTATCTTGGCAGGTCTCTCTTTCCCAGATTCTTTTTTTTTGGTTTTTCGAGACAGGGTTTCTCTGTATAGCCCTGGCTGTCCTGGAACTCACCCTGTAGATCAGGCTGGCCTCGAACTCAGAAATCCACCTGCCTCTGCCTCCCGAGTGCTGGGATGAAAGGCATGCGCCACCACTGCCTGGCTTTTTCCCAGATTCTTAAACTGCCTGGGCCAAAGCTGAATCTGAACTGCAAACCAATTCTCTTGTCACTTTTGAGGCCAACTAAACCCACCATACTCAGGAATATTACCGATCCTTAACACCAAGCAGTGGTGCTGAGGCTGGGATATTTCCTGTGCAGAGGTGGAGGAGAAGGCGGAGGAAAGGTATCATCTGCTAAGACGTTATCCCTGTGAGTCGGACTACTTTGTACTTACAGTAACATCTTTTCATCCCAGCAGGAACATTCATGGTGATGCTCTGCCAGGGATAACAATGAAGTTTAAAAGAGGGAGACGTGGATAATCAGCTCCTTTGCTTTCTTTGGCCGCAACCTTTCCATTGTGCTCCTTAGACTGAACTTTCCCTAGCCAGACCACCCAGGGCTCCTGGCCTTTTCATACTATGCTCCCCAGAGGCTTGTTTAGTAGATTCTATTAGTTGTATCTATAACTTAGATCTTTTCTCTGGGCATTGCTTGTTGGTATCCACTCAAGCCAGTGCTTCCTACTTCGGGCAGAGAAAGGAACTGGAGCAGGAGACCAGCCATGCCCATCTGTAAATGTGGAAGACTGAGGCAGGAAAATCACAAGTTGTAAGCCAGCCCGGGTGCTTGTGCTCCAAACACAAACCAAAATAAGGAGGAAAGGAAGGAAGAAGGAAGGAAGGAAGGAAGGAAGGAAGGAAGGAAGGAAGGAAGGAAGGAAGGACAGGAGGAAGGGAGGGAAGGAGGAAGGAAGGGAAGAAGGAAGGAAGGAAGGAAGGAAGGAAGGAAGGAAGGAAGGAAGGAAGGAAGGAAGGAAGCAAGCTGTGGAGGAGGGAAAGTCCAGTGAGAAGATTCTGGAGCAGGAATGACTAGGGCAGAGAATCAGAAGCCACAGCCACAAGAAAGCCCAATGTGACTGTAGGCAGTGAGCCTGCCTGGGAGGTTAGAGAAGGTGGGGTCACCTCACGCAGACCTTGGAGGTTGTGTTGGATCTGGCTGCTGTAGCAAGCTACTCTACACTGAAGGCAGGGGACTTAAGGCTCAGATGTGTCTCACAGTCCTGGAGATGAGGCAGACCACGATCAACATGCTGGATGGTTCTGTTCTATTTTTTTCTTTTTTTAAAAATTTTAATGTAATTTTATTAGTTTGTTTGTTTTTACCTCCATGTATGTCTGCACCCCACGAGTGTGCAGTGAATGCCCTTGGAGGCTACAGAAAGGCGTTCCATTCCCTGCAACTGGAGTTGCAGGTGTTGTGAGCGGCCATGTGGGTGCTGAGGATAGAACCCAGGTCCCCTGGAAGAGCAACCAGTGTTCGTCACTGCTGAGCTCTCTCTCCAGCTCCCTCTTTCTTAAGTTTTAAAAAAAGATTTATTTATCTTATTGTATGTATAGGAGTGTACTATGTGGCTGTCTCTGGAGGTCAGAAGAGAGCATCATGTCCGCTGTAGTCCTGGTGGGTGTGAGCTGCCATGTGGGTGCTGGGAGTTGAACTCAGGTCCTCTGTAAGAGCAACATGTGCTCTTAATCACTGAGCTATCTCTCTAGCCCATGGACAGAAGTTTCTACCACTTAATAGATAATATACTTTATTCTTAGACCCTAGGAGTAATTTTTTAAAATCGCAAGGTTTGGGGGTTCAGCAGTTAAAAGCATGTATTACTCTTACAGAGGATGTGTCAGAGGGCTCACAACCACACTTAACTTCAGCCCCGGGGGATCTGATGCCCTTTTCTGGCCTCTGAGGCACTGTATTCATGTCTTCTCTCTCTCTCTCTCTCTCTCTCTCTCTCTCTCTCTCTCTCTCTCTCTTACATACACACACATACACACACATAGAATAAAAATAAAATCTATAAAATCTTAAAAGTTTTGAGTTTCTTTCTAATCCTACTCATGATATCATGTAAGCTCAAATCCTACTGAGCATATTTTCTAACAGGTGTGAAATCAGAACAGACTACATCAATTAAAATATAACCAACAAGTATTTTCCAGCCATACACCTTGTAATTTTTTGTTGAATTTAGACCATTATGTATGACATAATGGCTTTACTTTTGGAATTAGATCATCTCCCTTCCTCTGGCTTTCTCTGGGCATTTATCATGGATTATAATTTCTTAGTTTATTTACTTTCTTGATTCTCTACCTCTATTTCTAAATTTTTAGCTGGTGTGCAAAAAACTGGATTTCACGGGAAACTGGATTTCATATATATATATATGCTAGTTTTGTGTGTCAACTTGACACAAGCTGGAGTTATCACAGAGAAAGGAGTTTCATTTGAGAAAATGCCTCCATGAGATCCAGCAGTAGGGCATTTTCTCAATTAGTGATCAAGGGGAGAGGGCCCCTTGTGAGTGGTACCATCTGTGGGCTGGTAGTCTTGGGGTCTATAAGAAAGCAGGCTGAGCAAGCCAGGAGAAGCAAGCAAGCCAGTAAGCAGCATTCCTCCATGGCCTCTGCATCAGCTCCTGCTTCCTGACCTGCTTGAGTTCCAGTCCTGACTTCCTTTGGTGATGAACAGCAATTGGAAGTGTAAGCCGAATAAACCCTTTCCTCCCCAACTTGCTTCTTGGTCATGATGTTTGTACAGGAATAGAAACCCTGACTGAGACAATATATATATGTTATATCTTGCTCATATTTGCATATATATGGGATGCTTCGTGATTCCTTGCGCTGGGGATGTGCCCATCTCTGGTTATCTCTGACGCTGATTCGAATGAGGACCACAAAGTTCTACAGCCTGAGGATGTAGCTCAGGTCAGGTGCATGTCTGGTATGAATGTGCTCATGAGGCCCCAGGTTCTGTCTCTAGCCCCATGGGGATGGGATGGGACAAATAAATCATTATTCTAGCAGGGTGGACAGGTTGGTAAGAACTACAAATTCCACGTTCAAGTAAACAGTTCTTTAGGAATGTAGGAGTTAGAAAACTAGGTAGCCATCACCAGCCTCCACTCTCCACAAAAGAAAACAAAATGAATCAACGATGAGTAGTTTAACCGCTTTTGTGAGTAAAAGAACCAATAGGTGATAGCTAACAAGGAATGAGTAAAGTTGAGATGCCCCACCCCACCCCCAAGTAACTTTAGGGGGGGTGCAGTAGGATGGTGCTGTAGAAGTGGTCCTGAAAGGCTGTTTGGAGCGAGGAGGTGCAGGGGCCAGGGGAGAAGATGTGTTCAGCAGGAAGGTAAGGGAGACATGTCATCCTTTTGAGAAGGATGGGGCTTTAATTGCTGCTTGGGCAATTCTTTTGGCCTGTCATTTGTCATCTTTTGTGTGTTTATCTTTCTCTTCAACGTATGGTAGGCTGCTGTTAAAAGTTGTTCTTATCTCTCTCTGCCTACCCTAGAGGATAAGGTAGGCATTTAAAAAATGTTTGTGGACGGGGTGGGTCTGTATGATTCCAATCTGCCTGAGGTGCAGAAAGCAGCCTAGAGACTTTTCAGTGTAAGTTACATTGTTCCCAACTGAAGAAACTAGGTAACCATGTTGTAAATATATATACACACACAGATACATATGTATATAAATATATTCTCTGTGTGTGGGGGCTAGAGACTCTCTCTGCATATAGGTCTCAAATCTTAACTTTTTTTTTCACTGCTGGGCTAGATGCTCATATAGACTAGGCAAGCACTTAATCCCACTGCCGTTCCCTTCTTTTTCTGTTGAGGTTGTCCTGGAACTGGCTGTGTAGTTCAGGCTGACCTTGAACTGGAGACTCTTCTACTTCAGCTAGCATGACCTGGATTCTTGCTTAAGAGTCCTCTCTCTGCCTGGTGAGAAAACCTTAACATTCCATAGGAAATCCAACTAAATGCATTTAGTTTGTTACATTTGTTTGAGTTGTTTTATTTTATTTATTTATTTGAGACGGAGTCTTACT
>CM052703.1:34917248-34950734 GCA_028551405.1 Uromys caudimaculatus
GGCTGTGTAGTTCAGGCTGACCTTGAACTGGAGACTCTTCTACTTCAGCTAGCATGACCTGGATTCTTGCTTAAGAGTCCTCTCTCTGCCTGGTGAGAAAACCTTAACATTCCATAGGAAATCCAACTAAATGCATTTAGTTTGTTACATTTGTTTGAGTTGTTTTATTTTATTTATTTATTTGAGACGGAGTCTTACTATGTAGCCCTGTCTGACTTGGAACTCACCATGGAGACCAGACTGTTCTGGAACTCACAGAGACTCACCTGCTCTGCCTACAGAGTGCTGACATAGATTTATTTTAACTAGTCTATTTCAGAAACCTTATATATTATAATTTACAAACTATAGAAGCATTAGCTGTGATTTTAAGAGGAAAATTCAATTCCTAATGCTGTCATCAAAACATTTTCCCAGTATACTTTCTGATTCTTTTATGTATTTTTCATGCTTTATTATTGTTTTCACAGGTTAAATAAAAACGTGTGTTCCTTTTCATTGACAGGTTTTTGTTTGTTTGCTTGTTTCTCAAGACATAGTTTCTCTGTGTAGCCTTGGCTGTTCTGAAATTCACTCTGTAGACCAGCTGGCCTTAAACTCACAGAAATCTACCTGCTTCTGCCTCCCAAGTTCTGGGATTAAAGGCCTGCACCACCACTGCCTGGCCCATTTGACTTTGCCCACTGCGCCGTCACTGTACCAAGTATCAGGCGTAGGCCCAGGGGATTAACAAAGGACACAGAACTCAGGTCATTGGTTCAAGGAGAATGCCAAAGCTTTACTGAAACTCAATCAATATATACACTTTACCCAGGAAGGAAAAGCACCAGGAGGAACAAGGCAGGGGGCCAATGGAAGGTCCCTGCCCGGAACTGCACGCCCACTGGGGGACGTAAAACCGCAGAATGTAATTGCAAAGCATCAGCACACGGAAGGTCTCAGCCAGGCCATGTGGCCTTACGGGGCCCAACACCCATTGACAGTTAACATTGTCATTATTCTTTTTGCTATCTAATTTTTTCCATATTGTAGTTAACTCCCCCCTCCCCTTTTTTTGTCTATACTGATGATTAAACTTGACCTCATACATGCTAGGCAAGCATTCTACCACTGAACTAAATCCCTGGTTCTTGAGATAGGATCTTACTACATTGCTCAAGCTAGTCTTGAAGTAACTCTATAGTCTAGGTAGGACATGAATCTTGAACAGCTCCCTCCCAAGTAACTAAACAGCTAGGATTACAGGGCTGACTAGTTTATGTGTTTGTATTTATATTTTTGTTTTGTTTTGTTTTCATTGAGACAGAGACTCCCAGAGAAGTTGAGGATGACCGGTGACTCAAAATTCTCCTGCATAAGTGCCAGAATTATAGACATCGGTCACTACTGCTAGGCCTGCTCTCCATTAAGTAGGAATTAATAGCTCTTTATCATTGGGCATAAATGACTTCCATTTTGCCGGATTGGGAACAGACACCTTGGGAAGTAATGAAACTTTGGAATGGAACAGCTTTGGCCAACCTCAGCAGTGGGTCTCTCTGAAGCAATTGGTTCAGACTCACTCAGTTTTTCTTTTCTTTTTTCTTCTTTCTTTCTTCCTTCCTTCCTTCCTTCCTTCCTTCCTTCCTTCCTTCCTTCCTTCCTTCCTTCCTTTCTTCCTTTCTTTCTTTCTTTCTTTCTGAAAGAGAGATGATGTCATATAGCCCAGGTTGGCCTTCAACTCACTATATAGCAAAGGGACGTCCAATTCTCCTGTCCCCAGCTCCCGAGTGTGCCACCACATTGTTTATGTTGTGCTGGGGATCAAACTCAGGGCTTCCTGTGCTGGCTAAGCCGTCTACCAACAGAGCTGTATCTCCAGTCCCGGTCAGTTCTTGACTGACTTCCTCGCAGTTTTGTGTTGACTGACTATGTACCCTTTCCTAAAACTCACTCTTCCCATGGTTTTTTGACCACTCTTCTCTAGAAACTGTCTTCTGCCCTTTCAGGTTTGCTCTGGTTTTCATCCTGCAGAGTTCATAATACTGGCATTTCTATAGGCAGGCCCTGTCTTTGGTCCACCTTTGCCTCTGCCTCATCAGGTGTCTCCATGGCCTCATGCCTTCTCTTGACGACAACTTTCACAACTCATTGATGATTTCCAGAGCTCTTTAGCCAAGGGCTCATTAATACCTCCTGTAGCTGACTGTCGAATTACTGAGCATCTCCACCTGGATGATACATAGCCTTTGACTGCTGTATGTCCCTAAACTCATTCATTATCCTTCCTCGGGCCCCTCGCAAGGTAAGCTCCCACTCCGGAATTCTCCATTGTGGTCAAAGCACTGTCTCCTTAAATTGGCCACACACCCGAGAGTCACACCGGGCCCACTTCCCTCTTGTCTCTTACAGCTGATTGGAGTTATCTAGCCTATTTATTGAGCCACTTCCTCTGTTTCTTTGTTTCATCTAATGCCTCCGACCTCAGAGCTGCATACCATACTGCCTGCTTGCCCACAATGGTAGTATGTACAGATTAAATTTTTACCACTGCTCCCCAGCCCGTAACTGGTAACACTGCCTTCCCAGAATACAACAGAGAGATCTATATAAAATGCTAACTAAATCCCACTTCTGTAAGGGTGCTCAGCACCTGCTGACCTGGGTCACCTCACATTGTTGTACCCCCAGGAAAGGCTGGGGGCTGCGTTCTTTGTTTCTTCATATTATTTTTACCAGGAAGACCTTTTCCTTTACTTCTGTCTCACGTGTCCATCCTACTTCTTAGCTTGTATTAGCTAGCTATCTCCAGGAAGCTTTTCGTGAACCCATTCCTCTCATATCAGTAGGGAAGCACTTGCATTTTCTCCTTCCTTCCTTACTGTGTGCTGTAATGGATTACCTGAGGCAGGAGAAAGGCTAGCCTGATCTTCATAGTGATACCCTGCCTCTAAGGGGGTTGGGGGGTCAGTATTCCAGGAGTAGGTTTGAGATATTGTATCACTATGAAATACATTGCTTCTCAGAAGAGTGAAACTAATTTCACTGTCATCTCAGCACTCCAAAGCCTCAGGCAGGCAAATCTCTAGGTTGAGGGTAGCCTGCACTACATAGCAAGAGCTTGTCACACATATCAGAGTTGTATGGCTTATACTGCCATCACAAAGCTGGTGTAGCAATCGAATTGAGTTTTCAACCATTTGTGGAATGCTTCTGTTCAGGTGTTGTGTCAGAAGAATTGGTATTATGGTGTATAAATCCGTCATCATTTGTCACGATGGGAATACTCTTTATTCTGTCCAGTGCAGTCATTAGGCACATGTAATTGTCATCCCTGGAAATGTAGGTATTATGACTGAGAAACTGAAATGTTCATTGCCTCTACTTTCAGTTAACTGAAAGTGAAATGTGAATACAGGTAGGTAGGGAGGACTGCTCAGATTGGACAGCCCCACTCTAGAGAGGAAAAGGTAACCATTCAACAGGTATAATTGCTGAATTCTGGACCCTTTCCTCCTTTGTTGATGCTTTGTTGACGTAATAAGCTCATGAAAGTAAGGTGTGACCGGTTCATAAGTGCAGTCATTACCACTGTAAGTCAGCACCGCCTTATTTGGAGAACCATTTTTAAATGGGTGCTTAGATCAGGTGGAGAGTAACACAACGCGCCAGTCAAGACCAGCCCGCGTCCCTGCGGAAACTGGAGATAAAGTGGGAAATGTTACTCACAGCGCTTACTCAGAGGCGTGGACTTCCTACTCCAAAGAAGGCCAGCAGCAGCATAACGCTTTGAGGGCAGCATCTGCAAGACTTGTTTTTCCACATATACTGCCAAACTTGTTCTGATTAGACAGGAAGTGAAGCTACTTTTCGGAGAGCCCGCCGGCATCTGGATCTCGTCATGGGGCTATCCAGACCTTTGTACTCTTTACTCTTTGTACGCTGCGAAATTTGGGGTGCAACACTTGTCTGGGCTGGCCACCTCCGAAGCAAAGCCTCGTGGTTTCCCCAGTTGTTCTTTGGAAGAGAAGGGCAAGACCTCTCCAATTTAAGGGAAGAGCAGCGGGGATGGGGGGGGGGGGCGCAACTCTTTCTTTTCCAATTCCAAATCACGTGTATCAGTTTTGATTCTCTAAACAATCAACGTGCTTCTACAATAGGACAGTTTATTCGAATTGCACGATTCTTGCACAAGGGGGACTCTGAATAAATCTTGTTGGATCAGTTTTGTGATCACCTGTCTTTTATAAGTAGGCCACGGAGAGGGATTTCAAATCTCTTTATTGGGGTTGCTGGTCATATGCCAAGGAGATAACCTGGCCAGCACTGCCCTTAAAAGTCCCGCTTTACTATTTGATCCAAACACCTTTGTATCCTTGGAATCTGGGTCAGCAGTGGCGCTGCGAAATTTGGGGTGCAACACTTGTCTGGGCTGGCCACCTCCGAAGCAAAGCCTCGTGGTTTCCCCAGTTGTTCTTTGGAAGAGAACGGCAAGAGCTGCCTATGGGAAGCCCGGAGATCACTCTTTAAACAGTGTTCCTTCGGACGCGCCGCGCGACCTCCCGGGCATCCGCGGACGCGGGCGGGCCAGCCTAGCCAACGCGCAGCGCTTCCCCGGGCGCGCGCTCCGCCGGACCTGCTGGCTTCTAAGCGCGCGGCGGAGCGAACCATCCGGCCAGCGAGGCGGGGGTGCAGGCGGGACGCGAGAGCTCGGGAGCCTCCTGCTGCTTCAGGTCCTCCGCCGCCGGCCGGGAGTCAGAGCGCATGACGCTGCCCGCCTCGGGGCCTCGGGCGCGGCGCCGGCGAGCTCTCCCCCGGCGGCGGGGGTGGTAGTGGCCGTTGGAGTTTCCCCGGCCGGGCGGCCGGCGTGGGCGCAGCTAGGCGCGGGGCGGGCCGGCTGCGCCGCGGGAGGAGGGACAAAGGGGAGGCTCCCTGTAGTGGCGAACGGGGTCCGCCACTGCAGCTTGTAGTTCCGAGCCGCGGCGAGGAGGACGTGCGGGAAGCGTGCGCGAGATGCCGGTGCGGGGAGACCGCGGGTTCCCACCGCGGCGGGAGCTGTCGGGCTGGCTGCGCGTAAGTTTCCTCCCGGGCCGGGCGGCGAGCAGTTGCGTGGGAGCGGGTGGGTTCCGTGAGGCTCCCCACGATTCGCCGGCAACTCTTTGGGCTGTAGTTAGCATGGGTCCTCCCGGAGGGGAGGATTAGGAGGATGGCGCTGATGGCTCGTGGCCTCTTGAAGTCCCTTGGCTTTGAGATGAAATCGCAAGTAGGGGAAAGTGTGGAGTCCAGTGCCCTGGTGTCGGCTCCCAAGACTTTCTGTGCCTGTGGTCACCGACAGAACGCCTGTGTATATGTGTGTGCTCTTTCCAACTTAATGCAGAGGTTCTAAGCCATGAACCGAGAGAAACGGAGGACTCTTTGGTACCCAAATCCTTATTTTCCTTTTCAGTCAGCTGCCTCTGCGTTTCGGCTTCTTTTTTGCAGTAGGGAATGGAGTTGGGGTTTTGGAAGAAGCCCCAGAAGGGAGTGATGAATGGTTTGTATTCTGGTAGTATCTTACCTGTCATCGGTCCCTTTTATGTCTCCATTTGTTAAGTTTCCGCTTTTACACAGTAGTTTATTTTAAGGTTTAAATAATCAGGGATTCCGACCTCAGGCCTTTTCACATTCTTGAAATCTGAAGAACTTGGGAGGGAACCTGCCAGAACTCAGTAATGGAATACAGCCTTCCCCTCGGTTTTAGTTTTAGTTCTAAGGCTGAGTTGCACCTCTGGCGACTGTCTGACCTGAGTAATAATGGTTGTGGCTTTCCTGAGGTTCCCAGTGAAGAGTCATCCCCTCCCAGAAACTGCCCTGCACTGCACACTCCCTGCCTCCACTTTGGAATCCCAGCAGAGGCAAAGACGCCTCCATAGCTTCCTATGTGGTTTGTGTTTGCTGTGCCCACAACCCTTTACAGAAAACAGGGAAAACATCCTGGGAAGGAGGTAGTTTTGGCTGACAAATTAGGAAGCAGTAATTGTACTTGTCACTAAGGGCCGTTCAATAGTCCTGGTTAGGATAAGGATTAATATCCAGTTCAATACATTTTCTTGAATAATGCCACTTCAATACGGGGAATGCAAAGGTAAGTAAAGGCCATGTGTTTCACCCACAGTTTGGTAAGGAATGGATGGCGTCAACAGGGCCAGGTAGGAGTCTGGGCAGGGTGCTGTTCTTGGGGAAGATGAGAGAAGAAAGAGCGCTTCAGACAAGGAAACAGTAGCTTTTGAGTTTTTTGTTCTTGTTTTCCCTCTACAGAGCTTCTTGCAAAGATTGAGTAAAGGGAGGATTTTTCCTTTTGAAATTCTGGTACAATCCTGTGTGTGTGTGTGTGTGTGTGTGTGTGTGTGTGTGTGTGTGTGTGTGTGAGAGATTCTGTGGGTGTGGGTATGTGGTGCTGGGGATTGAACCCAGGGCCTTAAGCATAGTTTTTTGAGCTGTATCCCCAGCTGTAGCTTTTCAGTAACAGTGAGCTACCATTTAATGAGCATCTACTTAGTGCTAGTCACTTTGAGGACTCCACTGAGTCCTGGAATGACTGGATTTCTGCTTGCAGGCGTCTAGTGCACCCCAGCATGGTGGACTGCTTTAGCTGGCTCTGGCTTTCGATGATCCCTGGTACTGAGGGAGGGATGTGTCTTACATATGCACACCCTGCTATTCAGAGACACAACAAAGGGTGAGATTGTCTTCTCTGCATCCCTTCGGGGATTCTTTCGGGAAGAAAGCATGTGAGCAGATAGTTCCTGATGTCAGTCACTATAGAGAATGGCTGGAATTGCATTTACTTCACGTGCACTGGCATAGAGTTCGTGCTAGGGACACAGTGGTCATTGGTCCCAAAAGTTGAGTGTGGGGATTAAGTGAAGGATTTTCGGTTAATAAGGCCTAGAAATGTAGGTAAGAAGTGCCAGATAGTTGCCAAAGAAAAATCTGAGATTCGGAAAGGATGGTACAACTCTTTGGAAGGCCTGGAATGGTAGTAACACAATGTCGGGAGGGAGAATCACAGAAACTCCTCATGTACTAATTAGTGGTTCGTGTCTCCTGACAGCCCAGCCATCTGCCTTCATAGCAAAGGCCACTCCACTCCCAACCCAGTAAATGGTCCTATTTTTGAGGTTTGCTTAGGACTAAGACCAGTTTCATCTTTGTATCGCCCTCTGGGGAGTTCATTTGTAGTGACTAATGCCTAAATTTGCTTAACCCTTGGTCTAGTTCCTTGCACACGGACAGCAGATCACAGCCAACCAGCCATGTCCTGTGTGAGTGCTGAGCACTTCTTGAATGTATCTGAGTGCTTGGGCGATGACAATGTCTCCTCCATTCTTTCCACATGATTTTTACCCCCTCCGGAGGTTACCTTTTAAGGAGACAGATTTTTGAAAGTAGGTGTGTGTGGGGGGGTCACTTTAGGCCACTGTAGTTCTGTGTACAAGAGTAGTTGTTTAAGAAGACATTTCGATTTGATTGGGCTGGGGCTTGAGATGTGGGTGCCATGGGGCAGCTGTGGAATTGGGGAGGACCAGTGATCACTCGCCCGCCTTTCCACATCTCCCAAGCCATTAGGGAAGTCCTTGCCTAATACCTAAAACAAATCCCATTAAGCAGCCTGGCTATGTTAAAGATTTGTCTCAATTGAGAGCTGTCTCCCAATAAAATGCCTCAGTGGTTATATCCTAAACAGTCAGGGATGCAAAAACTTGTGGCCACAGCGACCTTGATGTTTCAAGATAACGGTATTTTGGTATAGTGCTATCTTGTGCATGTTTCCCCCAGTCTTGGGTGGAGGGAAGCTGAATTACCCTGTTACCGGGTCTGTTGGGAGTCACTGAATCCCAAGCCTAAGAGTCAGGGCCATAGATTGAGAGGCCCAACTTAATATCCGTTTGGTGAGTTTAAGCACATCAGAGTTCACGAGAACTTGGTTTAAGAATAGCGAATGGGGGCTTCAGAGATGGCTCAGCGGTTAAGAGCACTGACTGCTCTTCCAGAGGTCCTGAGTTCAATTCCCAGCACCCACATGGTGGCTCACAACCATCTGTAATGAGATCTGATGCCTTCTTCTGGTGTGTCTGAAGAAAGTGACAGTGTACTCACATACATAAAATAAATCTTAAAGAAAAAAGGTTAGAGAACCATGTAGTGGCCACTTAGCCAGTACAGGAAATTTTGTGATGCTCTGTCCTTTTTAGTAGCAGCTGATACACCTGTGACATCCTAAGGAGGTGTTAGCTTTAACCGGTAAAAAGAAGTATCCCCAGGATCCTTTATTGTAATGGCTGGTGCTTATTTGGGAGGGTACCTGGGAAAGCAGTCACTAGGCTTGCAGGGTTTTTGTGTAATGCTGAACTGTGAGTTGGAATTCTTCTCTTTCTTTCCACTGGATTTAGACATGTGCTTCTTAGAATTTGGCAACTGCACTAATTTCCTAAGCACCGGGAGGTCATTGTGTGCTTGAGCCTTGGTGTTGCTGATCGGACGATAAAAGTGTGATGGGCAAGAACCGATCCTGCACCCGCAGGCCTCTGTCCTGGTGTTTTTCTTGTTGTTTTTTAATGACAGGTGCCTATTATCTTGGTCATTATCCCCAAGCCTCTCAGAAAAAACACCCCCAAATACTTAGCCATTTGATTATTTTTTTCCTCAGAGTATTTTCCCAGTTGTGGTTCATAAAAACTTGCAGTAAAATTTTTTTTAATTTAATTAATTAACTTTATTTGTATGCTAATGTGTGTGTGTGTGTGTGTGTGTGTGTGTGTGTGTCTGTGTGTCTGTGTGTCTGTGTGTCTGTGTCTATATATTGCTTATGTGCCTGGTGCCAGAAGAGGGGATTGGATTTCCTGGTCTGTAGTTACAGATGGTTTTTTGAGTAGTCATATCAGAGCTGGGTCCTCTTCAAGAGCAGCCAGTGCTTTTAATGTGTGAGCCACCTCTTCAGCCCCATTTTTTTTTTTTTTCCGAGACAGGGTTTCTCTGTGTAGTCCTGGCTATCTTGGAACGCCATAGACCAGGCTGGCCTCAAACTCAGAGATCTGCCTGCCTCTGCTTCCAGAGGGCTGGGATTAAAGGCATGTACCGCCTTTAATTTAAATAATTTAATTTAACTGCCCCACAATGGCTCAGCCATTAAGAGCACTGACTGCTATTCCAGAGGTCCTGAGTTCAATTCCCAGCAACCACAAGGGGGCTCACAACCATCTGTAATGGGATCCGATGCCCCCTTCTGGTGTGTCTGAAGACAGCGACAGTGTACCCACATACATGAAATAAATAAATAAATCTTTAAAAAAAAAATGAAAAGAAAAAGATAGAAAAGTTAAATAATTTAATTTAAATAATGAAACAGCAATAATGAAGTAATCCAGCCACTTTTGGTAGCACATGCCTTCTGTTATCACTCCTGGAAGCAGAAGTTCGAAGATCTCTGTGAGTTCTAGGCCAGCCTGGGCAACATAATAAGATCCTATCTCAAAATAAACACAGACAGAAAACCCAAACCACCACCACCACCACCACCACCACCACCACCACCACCACCACCACCAAAACTAACCCAATAATTCTCTTTGACAAGGATTAAATCCTATCTTTTTTATTAGTTTCTTGGATGGGACACACTCTGTTTTTCAGTTCCTATACATTAACACTTGAGGAATAGAAAGCAAAGCCAATCACCAGTCCCACTTATTTGAAGATTGTGTAGCGTAGGATGAAACAAAAATAATTGTGGAGTAAAACTGCATTAAGATTTGTGAACCTATCATGCTAAGTCAGTAGTAGACAGTAAAAATTGAGAGTGTGGGGCCTATTGTTATCTGAGCCTTGGTCATTACTGTGTAAAGGCACATGGGACTTGGTTCTGGAGAACTCTGAGTGTCCCTCCCCCAACGCCCCATACCTTCAAGAGCAGCACATTCAGAATCCCGGGAGACCAGAAGTATTGAACACCAAGGCCTCTGTGTTGGGCCTGTGGACACCCCCATTTCTGCAGTTCTTCTGTCTGTCAGCCCATGGTCATGTCTGTGAGGCTCCTTTAACCTCTGGCTGGATTCCCTTGCTTTCTCTGCTTTCTCCAAGTAGGTGTTGCATCGAAACATTGCCTGGCCAAATACTGTTCATTCTTTTGTGATAAAGTAGAGGGGTGGGGAGGAGGTGCTTCGGCTCTTCCAGGGAATATCTCTTTGTTTTCAAGTGGGGCCTGAAGAAGGCAGATCACCAAATAGCTTGCCACGGAAATGGTCTGAACTTCTCAGGGTCTTAACGAACTGTGTTGTATGGAGGGATTTTTATTTTTAGTTAACGAATTAGCTTTACGGTGCTGAGGATGGAACCCCTTTTATACTTCTGGTGCATATACTGAGCTGTGAAAGGGGCTCTAACCAGGATGCTGTAGGGACTGGAAAGTTTGAGGTAGAAAACAACCCCTTGCTTTGACTTAGAAAGAACAGTTAAGATGCACGCTGATGTGAATAAAAAGGAAGAGGAGACACTCTGAATCACAGACATTCTCTAGTTGTGTGTCTGTGGCGCCATTTATGAGGTGTTCTAAGCCTTTGGCTAGTGACTTGTATCTAGTCATGTCGTATCAGCACATGCTATCTGTTGAGTGCCACCCAGCAGATGGTTATAGTTGGGTCTTTAACACATACAGGCTGGCATCATTCCATAGTAGGATATATTTTGTAATGTGCTTATTTGAACTTAGACTAATGTTTTAGCCTAACTAGATTTTGATGGGTGTGGCTTTTATTTATGTTTCTCCTCCTCCGGTTCTGTGTGAGGAGTAAATATAGTAGTGGTGAAAATGTAACCTTGACACATCTCTGAATGAGTACCTCCCATCCCTTTTTTGCTTCAGGGAGCTGAGGGTGGAACCCAGGACCTGGAATATGTTAAGTACCTGCTGTGCCAGGTACTTATTAATGTTAAAATTATTTTATTATATGCCTGCACTCATATTGCACAACAGTGGGTGCCTGTTGTCCCTTGGAGGCCAGAAGAAGGTAGCAGCTCCTCTGGGTCTGGGCTTACAGGTGATTGTGAGCAGAGAAGTAAGTTCTGGGAACCAAACCCTGGTCCTCTGTAAGAACAGCCAGTGCTTTTAAGTACTGAGACACCTGTCCAGACCAGGTTTGTAGTTTTTCTTGGTTGTAACAGCTTTTAGACTGTACACCAGTCTAAAAGTCCAGTTACATTTTTCCATCATAGTAAAACATTGATAGTGTTACAGAAACTTTAGTCCTTTGAGTTGAAGATAAGGCAAGCCAGGTGTTGCATGACAAAATTTTTTGCTGGGTAGACAAAACATTCTACTCAGTCCTAGATCGGTAACCTATGATAGACCCAATTTTTTTTTTTTTTTTTCGTTTTGTTTTTTTTGTTTTTTTCGAGACAGGGTTTCTTTGTGTAGCCCTGGCTGTCCTGGAACTCACTCTGTAGACCAGGCTGGCCTTGAACTCAGAAATCCGCCTGCCTCTGAGTGCTGGGATTAAAGGTGTGCGCCACCACCGCCTGGCGATAGACCCAATTTGTAGAAGTAAGGATACCATCAAAGTCCAGTTTGGCAATCCAGTGAGCTTTATTGGGGTTCCCTACAGAAATATGGATTCAAGGTTACAAATGACCCCTCATATGAATGAGCACAAATCACCCCAGAACAATTGTATCACCAAGGCTCACCCTGGCATGGGTGACAGCTCACAAAAGCTGGGAACCTGGATGATGGATAGCCTGCAGGCAGCTTAGCAGATTGAAGGGTCCTTTACAGCTTCAGTTGGCTGAAATGTCTTCCAAGCAGCTCTTCGTGCCTGAGAGTCTTCTTCCCTGCTGGGCTTACTCGGTCAGGAAGGGTCTGGTGAATCTGGTCAGTTTCAGTGAACTTTTGAAGGGCACTCGCACTTTCCCTCCCTCCCTCCCTCCCTCCCTCTCTCTCTCTCTCTCTCTCTCTCTCTCTCTCTCTCTCTCTCTCTCTGTGTGTGTGTGTGTGTGTGTTGGTTGTTTACCTCCCTGTCTAAGGAGCTCCCCTGCAGGATGGAATGTTTTTAAGCTCTGAGTTGACTCTTACACAACACAAGGAGATAATGCTTTCTAGTAGTATTTGGTCCTTCTAGGGCTTGGAGCTTCCAGGGCCTTTGTTCTCAGGAGGAAGGAAAAATAAATTTGTCAGCCGGCCTCATTGCTTTAATGTCCGACTGTAGCAATTTGTTTTCAGGATCTGAGAGCTGATCCTACCCATGTAGGGAAGGAAGCCTCAGCCTCGCCTCTAGTTCAGTTTCTTCTTTTGGCCTTTCAAGGCTAGCAGGTGCACCTGAGAACCTGGGTGGGTGGTTTCACCCAGGAGAGTCATCCAAGTATCTCCCAAGACGTCACCCGCTGCTCTCAAGTCTCTGGAGGATCCAGCAGAGTAGAATGATGAGATTACTCAGGGAGTTTCTTAGCAAAACTACAAGACTTCCTGGTGAGCTAAGTTTTGGAGGAGCACGCTTCCTCCTTAGCCCTCTGCAGTCTGGAGTCAGCTGCTCGGCTGTGTGGGATTGGCTGGTGTACACCTGCCCCTGTTTACTCCAGCCCCTGCATACCTCCAGTCACTTCCCATTAGCTGTGAGCCCTGCCCTTGTGTGAGTCACAGTGGTAGGCACTAGGGCTTTGGGGCAGGGCTTCAGACGGATTCACTGTGTACTTAGCAGATCTACTTGATTTGGGAAGGCACGAGCTAGTATGAATCAGACTAGTGGCGAACTTAATTGAGAGAGTCCCCTATATTTATGTAGCAAATGGATGATAGTTGATGAGCAAAAAAAAGTCTTAACCAAAAGAGTGTAGAATTGCTTTTGGACCTTTCTGGGTGCTGTTGTTGAGTTGGGGTTGTGTTTAGCTCAGGTTGGTCTCAGTTAAAATTGCTACTGTGTTGCAGAACTTTTGGCTTAGGCTGGGAAGCAGCAGGAACTGCAGCGCTAATTAACTGGTCACTTTATGTGAGTGGCAGACCTAAGCTCTACTTCGTTTTGATGGCTAATAAAGTCATTTGTAGCCCTTAACTTTCCGAGGGCTCTCAGTGCTTGAGTGTAATGCCTAGAGAGCATTCTAAGAGATTTGGAACAAGATATTCCAAATTACTTGCTCTTTCAGCTATATTTGTGTGTGTGTGTGTGTTTATTTTATTTTTTTCTTTTAAAAAGAGATCCATTGGATTCTTTCAGAAAGACCTTTAAAAAAAAAAAACCACCATACTGTTTAAAGGCAATGGTCCTAGAGTGCCTGGTAGTTGCTTAGCTCCCAAAGCAATGGAAAGATCTGTTAAGTTGCAGCTTGAATAATGTACTAGCTCAGCCAGCAGGTCCTCTTCCCTCTTCAAGCCAGGACCGACTGTCTTCTCCTCCTCCCTTTCCCAGATTTTATTTTATTTTATTTTTTCTGAAATTATTTTTTGCTTTATATGTATGTTTTGTCTGTTTGTATGTCTGTGTACCTTGTGTTTGTTTGTGCCTTGTACTCTCAGAGACCAGACAAGATAGTCACATCCTCGGAGCTGGAGTTAGAGATTTCCTTTACCCCCCTCTGAATGTAGCTCTGGCCGTATGTCCTGGAGCTTGCTATGTAGACTAAGCTTCAAACTCAGAGAGTCTCCTGACTCAGATTAAAGATGTGTACCTCCACGCCTAGTTTATAGGTACAGACTTGGTAAAAGGAAAAGTGTGGGCTCAGGACCCCCCAAATCAAATTCTTACCACAAAGGAGATGTATTTGCTCTGGAGGGACAGAGAAGAGGGGAAGGGGTATTTGTCTCGGAGTGGGACAAAGGGCTGCCTCTGGATAGAGAGGGGACTGGCAAATGATGGTTTATAAAGGTAACATGGGAAACCCTGTGTCAGGATGAAGTGTTCAATTTTAATTGTGCATGTTAATTAGGTGCCCCAAGGGAGCTTTTGATTGCCGGACTTTATAGCTGGACCTTAGTAGTCAGCCTCAGGAAGAGGAACTGGCAAATAAGGAAATAGACCTTGGGGGTTAGCCTTAGGAATGAATCTAACGGTGTTTGTTTTTGTTTTAAGCAAGGCAGAGGGAATGGGGGAGAAGGGCAAAGTCTGCTAGAGCCATGCTCACCACACTCAAGGTAGCCAGAGTAGAGTCCCTTCAGTTGTGAGCTGCCGTGTGGGTGCTAGAAAATGAAAAATGAACCCAGGTTCTCTGTAAGAGCTGCAAGTGCTCTTAACCACTGAGTGGTCTTCCTAACCCTAATTGTTTAAAAAATAAGTTTGGTTTATTTTTAATGTGTATGTGTACACACACGTCCCTGGAGGCCAGAAGAGGATGTCAGATTCCCTGGAGCTGGAGTTCCAGGCACTTGTGATCCACCTGATGGGATGCTGGGAACTGAACTCAGGTCCTCTGGAAGAAGAGGAAGGAAGGACTCTTAATCCCTCCCCCCTGGAGCTGGAGTTATAAGCAGTTGTGAGCTGCCTGCTGTGGGTCCTGGGAACTGAACTTGGGTCCTCTAAGGAACAGTAAGCGTTCCTTCCTGCTGAGCCACCTCCTCAGCCCCACTCCAGCTGTCTTGTAGGACTTCTTGAGAATCCATTTTTACTCTTTTCTCCGCCCTTTCCAGGCAACGCTGCATGCAGGGAGCCTCCCACATACCCTTGCCTTTTGCCTTAGACTTTTCTCCAGGGTGAACTTTTGCCGGGATGAGCACATAAGGGGCTCCAGGCTGCAGTTGAGAGCCTTTTCTGGCTCCCCTTCCAGCCAGGCCAGAAACCAGACTCCTGATTGATGGTTGGGAGAGGAACTTCCTCATTCACGGACTCCTGTGAAAGTGCTTGCTTGCTCTCTGTAGCTTCAGCTAGAGTCCAGCACTTCTGAGCATGGCCTCAGGGGAAGCTGTTCCCCAGCCTCAGGCTGCTCTGGTTAGTGTCTGGGTGAGTTTTAAGAGGGGAGAGAGATTTGTGGTGTCTTAGACACTCCCTGAAATTTCCCAGGTATGAAACTGAAAACGTTTGTTTCTTTCCTCCTGTGTTATTGTTACAGGGGCAAATCAGGCAGCTGGAGACTCTTGGAAAAGTAAGAGGCCCCCAGGTGGTCCAGAGTTGTTGCACATGTTCTGTATCTGGGATTTATTTTCTTTCCTTTTTGGGCTGCTGGGAAAAACTCAGGACTCTGTTCCTGTGAGGACAGTGTTCTACCTCAAAGCTACACCCCCAGCCTTAGGCGAAGCCTGTTTTTTTAAAAAAGATTTTATTTTATTTATATGAGCACACTGTAGCTGTCTTCAGACACACCAGTAGAGGGTATCGGATCCCAGTACAGATGGTTGTGAGCCACCATGTGGTTGCTGGGAATTGAACTCAGGATCTCTGGAAGAGTACTCAGTGCTCTTAACTGATGAGCCATCTCTCCAGCCCCCCCCCCCCCCTTTTTTTTTTCTTTCTAAGACAGAGTTTTCCTGTGCAGCCCTAGCTGTTTTGGAACTCACTCTGTAGACCTGGAACTCAGAGATTTGCCTGCCTCTGCTTCCCAAGTACTGGATTTAAAGGCACCCTGGCCTAAATGAAGATTTTAATCTAAGGTCTTGGATACACTGCTCAAATGCCTTTGGCAGATGACTCTAGGAGGGAGTGGTTGAGAAGGGAAAGAAAAGATACTCTGAGCTTTCTTAAGAACTGGAGTTTAGCCGGCCCGTGGTGGCGCACGCCTTTAATCCCAGCACTCGGGAGGCAGAGGCAGGCGGATTTCTGAGTTCGAGGCCAGCCTGGTCTACAGAGTGAGTTCCAGGACAGCCAGGGCTACACAGAGAAACCCTGTCTCGGAAAAAAAAAAAAAAAAGAACTGGAGTTTAAAACAGTTTGTCTGGAATGTTTCCATACAGAAAGAATTTATCAAAGAAACAGAAGAATCCAGGAAAGATCTGCTTCTGCAATCTACATAGTCACTATCAAACAATTTTCTAAATTGTCATGTTTATGGTGTTTGTTGAAGTATAATTTATATATAGATTTGTGTTTAAATTTCAAGTAAAAGGCTTAATGATTTTTTTTTGGAATTTGATGCTGAAAGTGAGGATGTTTTATTGCAGTAAAATTATATATTCAATTTAGTATTTTAAATATGCGATTCATTTAGTACTTGTTCTGTGTCGTGCCGTCTAGTCACAGGCTTACAGGACGCCAATAGTGTGGTCGCCATTGGGATAGAAAGATGGACATTTTGTATCCTCATCGCACTGGTCCCACCATGAGAACCTTATTTGATCCCCCTCTCCAGGGACGAGTTTTGTTTGACATGAAGAAGTCAGTATTTATGTCCTCATTCTTTCCAGGGACTCTCTGTGACATCTGTCAGTGCTGTCGTGTGAAGCTCACTCGTTCTCTTGTTGCCCAGTGACATTCCATGTGTATGCATAGGCTCATTCAACATTCCACGGGTGCATATTCAGCGCACATGTGCGTGCAGCGTCATTCCACGGGCGCGCACACTCATCATTTCGTGTATATACGGCATTACCATTCCATGTGTGTGCACAGTCAGCGTCAGTCCATGTGTGTGCACAGTCAGCGTCAGTCCGTGTGTGTGCACAGTCAGCGTCAGTCCATGTGTGTGCACAGTCAGCGTCAGTCCATGTGTGTGCACAGTCAGTATTTTGTTCTTTTGATTTTTTTTAAAAGTTGCTATTATGAATAAAGCTTTTTTAAAAAATTTCCTGCACATTATATTGGGTACATATGTATATTTTTCTTGTGTGAATTCCAAGTATTAGAATTCTTGTGTTGTGAATTATGGATGATTGTCAATCTGTAACGCTGATGTCACATAGACCTGACCATGAATTATTTTATCTTGCTCTTCTTTCCCTGGTCTTAAGCAGTTTACTATTTTATCATGTCCAGTCTTTGCATCTGTAAACCAGGCATTGCATGCAGAGCCTGTGGGTAGGGGTTTAGTCAGGAAAATATGTTTTGTTTTGTTTTGTTTTTTGGTGATTTCTAGGAGAGAGAAACTTAATGCAGAACATTGGCAGTCCACCAAACAATGGAAGGGGCTGGCGTATAAACCAAGCTCTATCGCCAGCATTCAAATTTGCCCCACAGACTCCAGGTTGTGCAGGGCTCCTGAGAACCGTCATCGCCTCAGCCTTGACGGTTCTGAGGCTGGTGAAGGGAAGGGAGGTGGGGAATCAGTTTGCTGCTGCTGGCGAAGGAAAGAGGGACACTGGAAGACTTCTGCTATCTTTCATGCTTTCAGATTATCCATGTGTACTTCCCTTGCTTGTGGTTCCTCAGCCAGAGATTTGGAGGTGGCTGACCTCTGGTAAAAGAGCTCTCTGTGCCAGAAAGGCCTGGGTGCCTCTCGGGATTGCTCTGAGGTACTGTCAGTAGTTAGTGGAAGTGGCTGTCATTTCTTATTTCCTTCATCATTTCAGGGGAACTAGACTTTCTGGTTGCACACTCGCAAGGCTATCCTTTGCCTGGATAGTTAGGTTCCCGATACAGTCCAGGTGACCTGTAACAGCGCCCTTCTCCACAAGGTGCCCTACCTTTGGCAGGGCCTACATCCTGTGCTTTAGCTGTCTCCTGCCTCCCATCACACTATATTGCTTGCCTAGTTTGGTCTCAGATTCTGTGTTTGGAACTACAGGCATGTGCTATTTCTGGCTCTGGTTACTTTGCTATAGGAGGAGTAAGCTTGCAGAGTTACACTCTAAGGCCTGAGGGTGTTGCTTAGTGGTGAAGCACTTGCCTAGCATGTGTTAGGCCCTGGGTTCATCCCCAGAACTGGAAGAAAAAGAAAACCAGATAGCTGTGGTATCAATCTTGTAATGTCAGCATTTGGGAAAGCTAAGGCAGGAGAATGAAGAGCTTGAGGTTAGCCTGGGCTACCTAGCAAGTTTAGGCTATCGAACAAGACCAAAGAAATAATGATTTTCAAGTTTACAAGTTAATGAAGAAATAGAAGATGGCTTAATTCTATTAACTTACCTCTTTGATGAGTAACTTATCAACCCCAGTGAGTACATTGTCTTAGACGCCCTTCTCATTTGATAGTATAAGTGCAAGGTATTATATAAATCTGATTTTTTTGTAACGGGCTCCACTCATTAACTTCTTTTGAATTTCGTCAAATGAAATGGAGAAAGATTATATTTATCCCAGTTTGTGCTTCAAATCTCATGCTGACTGAATAGTCTATCAAAACGGTGGGCATTTGAGTTTGTTTTATAAAATGTTAGCTTTAAAAATCTTTAGATCCTTTGACAATGCCCCCTGTTACTCCTGGAGAAAACTTGACTTGTTTCTTCTTCTCCCCCTAACTTTGGAATATTAGTGAATTTTTCTCCTTCATTCAAACTATCTTACCTACTACTCCAACCTACTCTACCCTGACTGTCCATTACTGATACTAATTGTTAGCTGGAAACAGTGGCCATGTGATTCACCAAATACCATTTGAGGCTCCTGGCCACAGTACTGCTTCTTCGAGAAGCTGGAAGCGCTACACAGAGAATAGACATGTAAGCGAGCTCACTGAGAAACACGGGACCTGTGACTTTGCTCCCGCCCCAGATTAGCTGGAGCTGGCTATTTGCAGAGCTTGTGTGGATTTGAAAGTACCACAACTATATTCACAGAATCCCATTTTATCTAAACCCCCCTCCAGACTTGGAGTCAGCCAGGGCTCACAATAGATGTGCAAACAGTTTACAGTGCCTGAAACAATGAACAAAGGATCCCACTGTGCAGAGAGGAGAAAATGGGGCTGGAGGGGAACTTCCGGGGAGTGATGACCTAATTCACTCCCCTCTGCACCCTCCCTGTGCTGGAGCAATCTGTGTGTGTACTTTATTTTTTGCTGGGGATGAGACCCAAGGCGTCATGCATGCTAGGGAAGCATTCTACTACTGTATTACGTCTCTAGCTCCCTGCACATACACATGAATGTGTATTCATTCATTCATTCATTCATTCATTCATTCATTCATTCATATTCCCCCCCCCCCCCCTCTCGACTTGGATATCTATAGATATTTGGGCTTAGTGTTCTAACTTGAAGATGGATCTGTCCTGTTGCTTTATATATTTTTGTATAGTACAGTATTTATTTTTTACCTTTATTTATTTTAAGTCAAGTTCTGGAGTTGACTGGTATTCGCTGCACAAAAGTCAGGAACTTAAAGGCAGCTGAGATTCTCCTCCTCAGTCCCTGCCACTTGCTCTTTGTCGGGAACGAGGCATCTGCCGTTCAAAGATAAATTTCTCACTGGGCTTTTCTGATGGCCGAACAGAACTGGGTTAAAAATAAATTTAGCTTGGGCATTGCCAAGTTTCTAAGTGTTGTGTTTGTGATTGACTTGTCTGGAAAACACAGGAGGTCATGCTTGTGTTTCGCACTGCAGAGAGGACTCACTGTCATCTGGGTAGCACTGGCAGGTCCCTCTGGCCTCCAAATAGGAAAGAGCAAAAGAACATCTATCTAGTGTGGGTTCAGACTCTCACTTAAAACAACTCAGGGGCTGGAAAGATGGGCTGGAGACGACTTGTTAATTAAGAGCACTGGCTGTGTGGGGGTCTCCCCCAGTTCTGAATCACCACTGCATTGTCCCCCATATCATCTGGAGTGTACTTTGAAGAATAAATGTCAGGGCTGGTTCAGTTGGATCATGCCCTAGCAATGAACTGTCCTAAGGACACAGCAGTAGCATCTCCTTCCTGACAGTCCCCAGGTGTACGCTTTTGGCTTCATACTTAGGATAACGATTTATGGATAGACGTGTTATACACTGGGAAGCTGTCATCCCTGTCTGTCCCTGGATCTCGACTGTTCCCACCTGGCTACCGTCATTCACAGTGTAAAACAGCAGAAGCCCTTTGATTGGGGAGAAGTTGATTATAACTTGCTCTTTGAAATGGTGGATTACAAAAATGTCCTCCAAAAATAGAAACCTTTGAAATGTGTGTATATCATCAGAAGATCAGAGAGTTTTTTAAAATTATATTTTATGTGTACATGTGTGTACCTGAGTATAGGTATATGTACCAACATGTGTCCTGGAAGTCTGTGGAAGTCAGAAGAGGGTGTTGAATCCCCTGGAGCTGAAAATACAGGTGGTTGTGAGCAGCCATGTGTGTGCTGAGAACTGAACCTTTGTAAGAGCAGCCAGTGCTCTTAACTAACGAGCGAGGCATCTCTCCAGCCCATCTTTCTAGTCCCAGCACTGAATGGTTTAAATGAAGGTCTGCATCACACTGGATCTACATAATCCTATCGGAGGAGGCTGCTTTTATATTAGGAAGGATTGTTTGAGGAGGTGGGCAGATCTGCATCTTCGCAGTCCTAGGGCAGACGTAGCATAGTTACTGCTCGGGATAGGAAGGAGTATGAAAGGAAGAGAAAGGAGAACCTGGATCCTAAGGACTGGGTCCTCTCGCTCTCCTCCCTACTCCCTCCCTGCTCTCTTGCCTCAGTTTCTCCTCCCTTCTCTCTTTTAGATTGACAAATATAAACAAATGCATGCATTTATGGCATACATATGTTTATGTATATAAATATGTACACACATGCATACATATATGTATGTATATATGTTTATGGCTTGGATACAGGTCTCTCTCTCTCTCTCTCTCTCTCTCTCTCTCACACACACACACACACACACACACACACACACACACACACACACACACACACACACAACTTCCTAAGAAGCACCTTGCAGAAGGCATCTCTGGAATGACAAGTCTAAGATGCTCCTGAGAGAAGCTTGCAAGAGGCTCTGCGTCCGTGTCCTGGTTTTCACAGATGCTGCGGCGTTCACTGGGGCAGGTCCATTTCAGCTCAGCTTCCAAGCCTTGGACAGAGCTCTGCATGAGATGCCCCGTCAGATACCCACAGCTTGGGGTGAGGTGCTGTTCTTGCCTAGTGCTCTCACTGCATTTGGTTGTGTGGTTTTGCTGATGAAGCTGGGGCAGGAGGTCTCAGGGCTTAGTAATGGTAGGCTCTTGGTTTAGATCTCACTGAATTCTCCCAGACAGTTGGGAAGGAAGGGTTATATTCATTTTGTAAGCTAGGAAACCAAGGCTCAGAAACAGTGAACACTTGGCTTGATGTATGTTACAGGGAAGAAACGTGAGCCCAGGTCCATTTGAAACCGCAGGTAATCTTGATTCCACCAGCTTCTGTGTCTTACCCTCAGGCTGGAGGGAAGTAGGGGGAGGAGGTCTTCTAGCACACTGAGCCTTCAGCCCAGGGTACCTGTGAATGCAGCCTATAAATTGTAAACATACTTAATACAGGCCCCCCTCCTCCCGTCTCAGTATCTCAGGAGGTCCCTAAACTTTGTAGCCGAGGATGGCCTGGAACTTCCCATGTGCTAGGCTGACAGCACAGACCACACACTGGGGTTCATGTGTACTGGGAATGGGACCTAGGCCTTTGTGCACGCTTTGCAATCTAACCAACTGAGCATGTCCTAGACCATGACATGACATCTATTTTGATTTACTATTATTCATATTTGGTAACTCAGTTGTGCAATATTCAGATATGCATTTTGTAAATGACAGTGCTGGGTCTCAGGTCAAAAGGTTGCATATTTATTATTCTCTGTTGATTTCTAGACATGTAAGCGTTATTCCTGCAAGTATATAGGATGAATTTTTACCACCGGGCAATCATCTGTGAAAATTACACATTAGTATTCCTTTTTTGTTTTTTTTGAAGCAGGGTTTCTTTGTATAGCCCTGGCTGTCCTGGAACTCTTTCTGTAGGCCAAGCTGACCTTGAGTTCACAGATTTCACCTGCCTCTGATTCCTGAGTGGTAGGACCAGTGCTCTTAACTGCTGAGCAGTCTCTCCAGTCTGATACAATATTTTTAAGAGCTGTTTTCTACCAGATACTCTGTGTTTCCATTGCTTTATGAGGTCCCAGAGACTCATAGATGAGTGGTAAGACACAGCCTAGAGGAGGTAGATTCCATGAACACCTAGCTAAAACCATACCTTTATTAGAGAAGTCTTGTCTGCCCAGTCTGCTTTCTTCAGGTCTTCATGGCTTTTGGTAGAAATAACTGTTATCCCTCAACATAGTTTGAAAAGTATTATTGACATCAAAGTATCTCGTGGCTACAAAATGTGGATTGAGAAATAGAAAAAATAATTTACGTGTGCTGGGAAACTGGCGTGTTGAGGGTCACAATTCTGTAAGTTATATTGGGGTCAGAGTGCTGCTCTCAAAACATCAGATGCCTACAGGAGGTTTAGATCTAACACTAATGCTTTGCAGCAGAACTGTCTGATTTCTTCTCATCTAGCTGAAAGCATATGTGTTGGTATAGTGGGAGGTGTTTGTTTGTTAGAGACAGGGTCTTACAATGTAGCCCTGGCTGGCCTGGAACTCACTATATAGACCAGGCTAGCCTCGAACTCACAGGTCTACCTGCCTCTGCCTCCTGAGTGCTGGAATTAAAGGTGCACGGCCATGCCACTGTACCTGGCTGTAGTGGGAATTTAGACTAGGGATAACGATTAGTGAATTTTGGAGCCAGACCATTGTGGTGACAGAGCAGATACAGAGTACCCATTGCTGCCCTAGGGTCCAGGAAGGAGGCCCATGAAACCTGGGCCAGCTAGAAGGAGGTAGCAGACTTTCCTTGGAGCTTAGTTGGGGCTGTTGGTATTTCTTCCTAGTTTTCTCGAGGTATGGTTCTCTTCCAGAGTTAATGGATTAATTGTGTTTGCACGGGGAATTTACAGTTGTTCCAATATTTAAAATGATGCTTCTCAGTTCCAAGCTCTGCTGTGACCAGTCATGGACATACAGTTATGACTAGATTCTTGACTGGACATCATTGAGAACAAAGGCAACAGCAAGAGTTTATGTTTCCTCTTTAAATGTGTCATCTAAGGCTTTGGGTTGTGAATGTCACTTCTTTAGAGTCTTTGTCTGAGGGAATAACAACCACACTCTGGCTTGGGATCAAGGCACAAAGACTTGGTGAGATGGGTCAGAGGGTAGAGTGTTTGCCTTGCTCCATATCCAGGACCTCTGTAAAGGTCAAAGGGGAGAACCAACCTCAGGAAGTTGTCCTTTGACCTTGTGTCTGTGTGTGCATGCACACACGTCACACAGTACGTTTGAAGTTTTTCTTTCTTTTTTTTTTTTTTTAAGAATTAATTATCTTCTTTGTGCCCAGTGTGTTTCTTCCACATAGCAAGTGCCTTTCTGAACCCATGTGTAGTGACTGTTCCTGACAGGAGTTAATGATCTACCTGGAGGATTATGTAAAGCGAGGTTTTGTTCTCAGCTAGCCTTCCTTTGCAGTATGTGTTTAGAAGCTGTGAACAATTTCAATTTTAGTTTAAGGGCAAAACAACCTGGTACTTGCATTGCTACCCAAACCAAGGAAGTTCACCTAATTTTGGTGGATTATCTACGAACTGAGAATTTATCTCTTGATAATATATAAATAAAACCATTGTAAACAGGATTATCACTTACGGCTGTACCGTAAGCACCGACGAGTTCTTTGAGGGTGTAAGTTTGAGAGAAAGCAGTAGTTTATACTCTTGTGTGTTTAGCTTTTGTGGTTTCAATTTTAAGCCTGGTGTCTAAAAGTATGTAATGGAAAATTCAAGAAAGAAACAAGTTTTGAGTGATCTTTATTGTGTTATACTGTTTTGATTATTATTATATATTTTTAAAAAATAGTTCCGTTTGATTATCAGTAGTTGTAATCTCTTATTGTTCCTTAATTCAGAAATTACATTTTATCATGTACATACACTATGGGTGGGCAGGAAGAAACATTATATTTAGGATTTTGTGCTGTCTGGGGTCACAGACATCTACCTGGGGTCTTGGAATGTGTACCCTAAGGATGAGGAGGGTTAGCTGCCCCAAAGTTCTTCAAGCCAGAGAAGCAGGATGCATATGGCTCAGTTACAAGCCATGGCAGAAGGGCAGAAGGGAGAACTCAGGGCTCAGCTGCTGTGTGATGGGTTTTGCTGATCCCACCTCGTTCTGAAAGCCAGTTACCCTCTCTATTTCCTTCACACTGTATATGACTGTCATGGCAAGTCCTGGTTCCTGCACCACACACTGGTTCTCACGGGCCATCACTGCCGCAGCCTGCTCGCCCAGGTTGTACTTGTTCACAAGGTGCTCACAGTAGCTCATGGTTCATCTTTCATCTGTCTCATCTCTCATGGGACCAGACCGGGGTGGGAGGCATTTGTAGGCAGCATTTTCAGTCATAGCATTAACAGTAGAGGCTGGGTAGCCAATCTCCACCAGAGAGTACTTGATTACAGCCTGGAGCATCAGGTCCTGGTCATCTCTCTGCAGCAGATCACTCTTGCTGGCTGTAGGGAGTTCACTCACTCGAGAATCTTGTAGTTAATTGTCTCCTTCAGGTCTGCAAGGTTGGAGTTGACACTGGGATTGTACATATGTCCTTTGGCAGTTGGAGGTCTTGCTTCTGCAAGCTGGTTCCCGCGCTTAGCTGAGGCTCCTTTAGCTCTGCAATGAATGTCTGTCTGTCACTGCTGTACCAGGGAGTGAAGGTGCTTAGTGCACTTGTGGCTTGGTAGCTCATCTTTGGGCATCTCCGGGCTGTACTGGCTCCTCCAAGACTCCACTGCAAATAGGGCAGATGAGGTTTCGCCAACCCCTTGGAAACGGGTTACATCATACCTCATGTGTCATCTCTGAAACACAGGTCCTTCTAAGTGATGGGGGCAGGTTCCCTTTTACAGAGCTCCCACCCCTTGACACTTCCACTCAGTGCCACTCAGGAGATGTTTTAAGGATCCCACCTTGTTGGTCATTCCCCAACTGAGTCTTGCTTCCTTGTGACAAGTTTCATGACCAAGGGATGGGTGTGATGTCACAATCAGGAACACTTGCCCTGGATAAAGCCTGGGTTCTCCTGTTCAGGGGCCTGACCAGGAAACTCACGTGCTTGCCATAGCCTTTCCTTGATGGCTTCTGTCAGAGGCCAGGTGGTCAGAGGGTGAGGTGGGAGCTAGGTCTCAGTCTTGCCCCATGGAGAAGAGGGTTGAAGATTCTGACCACTCCTGACTGTCTTGGACGAACCCTGTAATCGCTCTCATGCTTTACTGCTGCACGTTTCTGTTGATGTGCGTGGATCTTAATCATAACATCCTTTTCTGTTTTCTTGTACTATTTGTGAATCTGAATGATCTTGTGAGAGCTTTTAGTGTTCTCAATAAAAGCCCATTTCTAATTTCTTCTCAGTTAATTCTGAAATTTTGTATTTGCTAAGAACCAGTAGACTCTTTCGGTTTCTGCATTCCTGTGCCCCCTAGTGGACTTTTATATCAGGTACCAGGCAGTGGCCTTTGCCAGATTTTCTGGTCACTGTGAATTCCACAAAAAGGAGAGGTTGGTGGGTGTCTTCTTAGGTTCTAAGGTCATGTGCTCTTTCTGTCTGTTAGTTTTGTTGCCAACCACGTATGGACTCTTTGAGAGGAGTTTAATAAAGTGTAACCAGGTATTGAAAAAATGTTGGCCCCTGTCTGCAAAATCACTCATGTTAACCTAAATCAAAGAAACCTGTGCCGAGATGGCTAGCCACTCACTCATGTGTTAGCACCATGCAAGGTGCTAGATTTATTTTATGTGTATGATTATGTCACCAGCATTGTATATGTGTACCACATGTGGCCCGGTGCTCGAGCCACCATGAGGCAACAAGTGCTCTAACCACTGAACCATCTTGACAGCCTCCTACAAGATGCTGGCACATACAGTCAAGTATCGGCTGTTTCAAGCCCCTGGAGCTTTTGGTTTGTGTTTGTCATCTGTTTTCTGAAGCCATGGTCGTTAGCAAGACTGGCCGGTGCGTAAGCCCCGTTATCTTCAGCAGCTTTGACTCTGAGCCGCTCTCTGTGGAGGAAGCCTCACTGTTCTCACCTCTCTGCAGCCCCCTCCCCTGATCTGCCCCTTAACCTGCAGCGCTTCATCATTTTCCTGTAGATTTCCTAATTGGTTTGGTAGGCCCTCATCCTTGTCCAGTGGGCCCTTCCCTCCCCGCCCACCAGAACACATTCACTTAGGAATCAAGTTATGGCTTTTTCTCTTTTTAGGTAGTGATTAGTCTTTGAAAAATTTACACAATGTGTGTTATTCATATACATCCACTTTTTTTTTTTCTTTTTGTTTTTTTGAGACAAATTTACTAGGAATGTTAGACTGGCCTCAAATTTTCCTGGTAGCTCAGGCTAGTCTTCCGGAACTCACAATAATTCTCCTGCCTCAGTCCTCCCGTCTCAACAGTAGTTCTAGGATTATAGATGTGTCATCATGCTCAGCTAAAATACGACATTTTAAATACATCACAAATATTTATACAGTTGAAACCACAAGCTTTGAAAAAATATCATAGGGTAATGGTTTAAAATAAAGTTAACGAGTCATTTTTTTCCTTGTGCTATTTGAACCCAGGGCATTATGCATGCCAGAAAAATGCTTCTTCACTGAGCTGTGTCCTCCAACTTCATTTACAGCTTTCAGAAGTGCCATTTGCTAAATGTTGTCAGTGTATTTACATTTTTCCCTTGCAGGGGTTAGAGGGACAACCTTAATATTACTAAAAGCAATCTTCAAATGCAAACTGTTTTCAAAACTGTTTCCCCCACCCCCCTTCATGGACAAAGCACAGGACACATCACGTTTGGTTCACGGTGACCAGAAACTGCTAGAGCCTGTCTCTCATATCAGTTGATTGATTGGTTGATTGATGATTGATTGAATTTTGAGACAGGCTCTCATTTATGTAGCCCTGGCTAGCCCAGAACTTTCTATATAGATCAGGCCTCCAAACGTTGGCAACCTCCTTCCCTCTGCTCCCTAGCGCGGAAGTTCCAGGTGTGCATAGCCAAGCCAGGCTGTTACTCGGTGAGCGTTGCCTTTTGATTTATCTTTCAGCAGAGGTGGGGATTGAACCCCGGTTCTTGGCATGTTGGGAAGCAGCTGTGACGATGAGTTCCGCCAAAATGTATGAATATTTGGCTTATATGGATGTGTGTGTACTTTGTGTGCCTCTGGTGCCTCTGGAGGTCAGAATAGAGTATCAAATGCCCTGGGACAGGAGTGATAGAGAGTTGTGAGCTCCTGGGAACTGAACTTGAGTTTTCTGGAAGAACAGTAAGTGTTGAGCCATCTTTCCAGCCCCTGTAATATATATTTTAATAGTAAAGCACTACAAACCACTTTAGCCATTGTTATGGTTAACACTTTGTGGTAGGTATGGCTATTTAAAGTTTTTAATTAATTAAATTTTATACATTCAGTTCTCCGGTCACAGTGGGCCAGTGAATTTAGTGGTCTCCTTCGGACAATACAACTGTGGAACATTGAAAAGGCAGAAAATTCTTGGGTGCAAAAAACGATTAAGCACTGAGGTCTCCAACATTAATAAGCCATTCAGGGCTGGACCTCCGTAAGTCCAGGGCAGGTTAGAGATTCTGCACTTCTGGCAGCTCCCATCCGTTGGCACTGCAGTCCAAGGGTGTGTTCTCAATGTTCCTGGATCTATTCTCTGGTAGGAAAAGTATGTCTGTTGCAGGCACCAGCTTGGCAGCCTTAACCTGGCTCACTGATAAAGCACAAGGTATCTCTTTTCCGTCTGAGCCATCCTTGGACGGTGCCCCAGGTCTGGGAGGATCAGTTTACCTTGTGTGTGTCACACGGGGCCAGCCCTGCAAAGCAGCACTTAGCCCAGCAGCACTAATGGGTGGTTTCTGAACCTGTCTCAGACAAGGCAGTTTATAATTTTCTTTATCTTAGTGTCTATTATGGGGTGGTGGTTTATATGTGTGTTTGCTGTTTTCGAAGTGAAGCTGTATTTTAATGATAAATGGGCTGAGTCAGATTGAAAATCATTCATTAGACAGGGCTGGGCCTTTGTTGCCAAATTAGCACCTTTCTTTTGGGCTTATTAATGGCTTTGTAATTACAAATAAGGATGGTCTGTTTAAATTATGCCTTGCAGCTTAGTGTAGGAGAACTGTGAACTGTAGAGGTCTTAAGTGTAATTATCTGCTGGTGTGTGTGTGTGTGTGTGTGTGTGTGTGTGTGTGTGTGTGTGTGTGTTATTCAAATGGGATATTTGCAGATTTGGGATCAAATTCTCACTGGTCCCTATCATGGGCCCTCACCATGAACAATCACAGGACCCGTGAATCTGAAGTCCAGTTATGTTCACCAGTAGTTTTTTTAGGCCATGGTGGATATTTGGTGGAAGCGCTAGCTGCTTCAGTGGAAGAGAGATAGGCTGTGTGACTCCACTCTGGGTTCATTCCCTAGCTACAATTTACTGACTGACACCTAGTTCCCTTACTTCTGCGTGTGCCCGTGTGTGTGTGCATGTGCGCATGTGCGCATGTGCTTGTGTGTGGGTGTTGGGGAGGAGTTTGTGTGTGGGCCAGAGGACAATGATGAACACGGTTCCTGTGGAGCTGTGTTCCAGTTTTTGAGGCAGGGTCTCCCCTGGAGCTCACTGAGGAGGCTAGATTGACTTACGTGCCACTGAGCCCCTTCCTGTCTCCAGCTCCCTGCTCCTGGGATCACAGACCACAAAGCCCCACCTGACTTTCTTACTTGGGTCCTGAGGATGGAAGTCAGGATCTCAGGCTTACGTGGAAGCATTTTACTGACTTTGCCAACTCCTAGTTCAGGTTCCTGACTTCAGTCTCCTTAATGTATTAACCTGTTTGATGCCCTGAATCCAATGCCTGCACTGTCTGAGGAGTTTCTCACAACAGCCCTAGGGGGGTGTGAAACAGTCAGAGGAAGAAAAGTGACTGGCTCATAGCATATGGTAGGGCATAGGTTGTGACCCTGCTTTCAGATTGTACAAGCTGGGAGACATAGTTATTTTGTTTTGAGACCTAGTTTCATGTATTTCAGACTGGTCCCAATTGTTATTTAGCAGAGGCTGGCCTTGAACTCCTGATCTCTTGCCTCTACTTCCCAAGTATTAGAATTACTGGTGTGCACAATTACACCTTGTGATGTGTTATTTATTAAGACCCATTTTTATTGATGTAATCATTCATTTACTGTATAATCAGAGATGTGCAGCTAATAGCTTCTGCTTCATTCACAATGTGTAGCCATCACCACACACACACACACACACACACACACACAAAGGCCATTAATAGTCATGCTGTAGGCAACTACTCTTCTTGGCTTCTTATGCAAAGAGAATCACGTGGTGCGTCCTTTTACAAGGCTTTAATATTATTGAAAGTTCATCTGTGTCGTAGCGTGTAGTTATGGCCTTCCTTATGCTCAGACAGCAGTGTGTGATAAGAGTAGATTCCTCGTGTGCCCAGCCATCAGTTGTGCATATTTGGGCAGTTCCTGCTAGCTTGTTCCTCCATACAATACTTTTAGGAACAGTTTCTCTCTCTCTCTCTCTCTCTCTCTCTCTCTCTCTCTCTCTCTCTCTCTCTCTGTGTGTGTGTGTGTATACACATGTACATGTTTTCAGTTCTTTTGGGTTCCAGGGTAATCTTAGTACTCTCATGAGAAGAATCAAACAGTCCATTCTAACCTGGGCGTAGTTGTCACACACAGCTGTGCAGTGTCGTGATGGGTAGTTACGGAGGTCACTTCATCTGCAGTGGGCATGGAGCAAACTTTGTACAAGCACCATGCCATCCAGTCTTCATGGTTCTGCAAGTGTCAGGATCTTGAGCCCCATCTTAAAGCTGAGGTAGCTGCCCCACTGTGTGTGTTCTTTACAGTGTAAGGATTGAGCAGGGAGCTGTTCTGGAGGGGTGTGTGTGTGTGTGTGTGTGAGAGAGAGAGAGAGAGAGAGAGAGAGAGAGAGAGAGAGAGAGAGAGAGAGAGAGAGAGAGAGAGAGATATGCAGAATGTATAGCACAGCTGGGAGAAGGCACTAAGCTTATAGGTGTGTTGAGAAGAAATCTTGGCTGGAAGTCTAGGGGTTTTTGTTTGTTTTTGTTGTTTAACTTTTGAGACAAAGTCTCAGGTAACCCAGCTGTCCTGAAACTTAACACACAACCCAGCCTGGTCTTAGATTCCTGACCCTCTTGCCTTAACCTCTGAAGTACTGGGATTGCAAGCCTGAACCATCACAGCTGGCTTCAGAAGTCTGGTTTTGGAAACAAAGAGTCTTAGCTAGGTTGTTACTATTGTGAAGAGACACCATGACCAAGGCAACTCTTAGAAAGGAAAACATTTAATTGAGGATGGCTTACAGTTTCAGAGGTTTAGTCCATTATCAGCATGGCAGGAAGCAAGGCAGCCTGCATGCAGACGTGGTGCTGGAGGAGCCAAGAGTTCTACACCTTGATCCCATTCAAAGGCAGCCAAGAGGGGACTCTTCCGCACTGGATAGAGCTCAAAGCCTGTCTGCACAGTGACATACTTCCTCCAACAAGGCCACACCTTCTTATTTATTTATTAACTTGTCTGTCTGTCTGTCTGTCTGTGTCTATGCACATGACCAGAAAAGGGCGTTGGGTCTCCTGTAACTGAAGTTCCAGGAGGTGGTGACCCTCCCAAGATTCTGATAGTTCAACTTGGCTCCTTTGAAGAAAACAAATACTCTTAACGAGCCCTGGCTGTCCTGCAACTCACTCTGTAGACGAGGCTGTCCTTGAACTTAGAGATGTGCCTGCCTCTGCCTCCTTCGTGCTGGGATTAAAGATGTGTGTCAACATGCCCCGTGCACCCGTAACCTTTTCTAAAAAGCGTGGTTACTTTAAAACTAGTGATTTTGCCCTTGGTGTGTCCTCACACCTTCTGTCATCTTGTCCTAATTCTTTATTACATGAATGTACCCCAAAATGTTTACAGTAGGTATGACAGTTTGTATATGCTCAGCCCAGAGAATGGCACTATTAGAAGGTGTGGCCCTGTTGGAGTAGGTGTGTCACTGTGGGCATGAGTTTTAAGACCCTCATCCTAGCTGCCTGGAAGCCAGTCTTCTCCTAGCAGCCTTCAGATAATATGTAGAACTCTCAGTTCCTGCTGCGCCATGCGTGCCTGGATGCTGCCATGTTCCTGCTTTAATGATAATGGACTGAACCTCTGAACCTGTAAGGGAGCCCCAATTAAATGTTGTTCTCTTATAAGAACTGCCTTGGTCATGGTGTCTGTTCACAGCAGTAAAGCCCTAACTAAGACAGTAGGATTAGGTTGAAATGCAAAAATGTTGTAACTCTTGTGCCTCAGCAGTTGGTCAGAAATGCTCATCATTCATGCTGGGGACTGCCAGAAAGCCTTCTCTAACGCTGTTTTGAGAAATAGGTCTTGCTGTCTTGAGACTTCGCCTCAAGCGGCCTGCTGCCTCAGTGCACCCGGCTGCCTACCTTCCATATGTACCTTTACATGTTCTCTATTCCTTTTAGAAAACAGGGAGTTGGTCCTCTGGTCACGCATGCAGTTCTACAAGAATGGTGTTGCTGTGGACCTCAAGGGGATGGGTACTGTTTAGAAAGGAACACTCCATAAAGGTTACCTTGGAGAAATCGGAAGAGTCTACAGTGTCACTCAGCGCGCTGTTGACATTGTTATAAACAAGCCCTGTTAAGGGGCAAGATTGTGGCCAAGGAAATTGTTATGCAGATTGAGCCTATGAAAGCCCTCAAAGAGCTGAGATAGCTTCCAGAAATGAATGAAAGAAAATGACCAGAGGAAGAAGACAGGAAAGAGAAGATGCCTGGGTTCCCTGCAGCACGAGCTTGCTCAGCCCAGACCCAGAGAAAAAGCAGGCCCTGTGAACCACTGGGAAGGGCCCGGTGGTGGAAGCCTTGTTCCCGTGACCTAATGACTAAGAGGTCCAGAAGACATGTGCTCTATCTACACTGTGCATGTGCTTTTCTTGTTCTTTTCCCCCAAAGGGGGTAAAAATCCTACTCATTGTAGGACAAAGAATAGAGTAGTTTTCTATCTTGGGGGGAGGGGGAATAGTTCAATATCTTGGGGGTGAGGGGAATGGTATATGTTGATTTATTTGACAAGTGTTTGAAAATTATATCTCATCAGCAGAGGTTTTATTTTTCAGACATAGCCTCATTTTTTTAGCCTAGGCTGGCCCAGAGCCTTCTGAGATCTTCCTGCCTTAACCCACTGAGTGCTGGGATTATGGTTTGTGAGGTGCAATACCCTGGGTTATAGGAAGGGACTCACAAACATCCCAGCTAGAGGGAGGTGGGCTGTGGTTAGCATGCGGTTCTTTGACAAGCTCTTCTGTGGATTGTAGTTGATCTCCTAATGATCCAGCAGGCACAGATAAAAATGCCACAGGGATGCTGTATACACAAAGCTATGGCCACTTAATGGATGGTGTTATGGGGTTTCCACTGCACTGTTAGGTCTGTGGAGGACCTTGAGGATTCAGTTTGTGTTCCCCTCCCTTCCCCCTTTATTTCGAGGCAGGTTCTGAATATGTAGCCCAGCTGTCCTTGAATTGTTGGTCCTACAGATTCTGTCTCTCTCCCAAGTGCTGGGATTATGGGCGTGGCCAGCATCCCTGATCCGCCCTCCTCCACTCTTTCTTCCTTCTCCCTAACACCGTCCCCACCCCCTTTCCTCATCTCCTTTTTTATAGCCACTGTAATATTCTTCAAAGGCTCCGTGTGTGGAGTGTTCCCATCACCTCCTGTAGTCAGACTCAGGTTCATCTGTGACCATGGCGAGCCATGGAAAGTCTCTGGCCTCAGTTTTCCTAACTATAAAAGGGGGACAGGTTCAGCTAACCCATGGAGTGTGGGCATTCATCGAGAATCTGTGTAGAAGCCCTCAGGTGTGTTGCTCTGCTCCATGCTGGTGCCTTCCTTCCCTCCCAGTCTTTGGAATCATCTTGTGGCCTATTTCCTGAGTGGGTTTGTATTTCCAGGGCTCCTAAGATGTAGACTAAGCGGTTTCAACATGTTCACATAGAGAATGTGCTAATAAAGTGTACTCCCTGGCCGCCATCTTGAGTACACCTCCCAAGTTCGTGACCTCGGATTAGAACACGCAGTTCCCTCCACACTGAATGCCTTTCTAGTGTGTTCTCCTTCAGCCAGGAGCTCCTTGAACTTGTGGGAGAAAGCGCTTCCTTCTGTGGTTGATGCTTTCCTCCACCCCAGCTTTCTCTTAGTTCACTGTATGTACATGCTCTTATGTCATCACTTTACTTGCCACAGCCAGTCACTGAGCTGGTTCCTACCTCAGAGAGCCTTTGTACCTACCTGCTGGTGCCTTTCCCCGGACAGCTCTCCAGACTTATGATTGATTAATTCTTCCTGCTTTCATATCCATAACATTCATAGGACATGGTGGCTATGCATATGATCCCAGCTTGTGGGAGGGAGACAGAAGCAGGAACATAGTTCGAGACCAGCCTGGGATACAGAATCAAGTCCTGCCTCAAAATGAACTCTAGATGCCTGGAGAGAGAGAGAGAGAGAGAGAGAGAGAGAGAGAGAGAGAGG
>CM052703.1:34950834-35021668 GCA_028551405.1 Uromys caudimaculatus
GAATAATTTCCTTAAACATCTCACCTCCCCACTGACTGGGACCGCTGTAGGAGAGTGACCCAGTTGTTTATCACAGGTTATGGCTGCTGTAGAGCAAATGTTTCTTGACTATATCAGGAATCTATAATTCCTAAAGTCTATGATTGCAGGTGCTCTGAAACGCCTGATCTTTACAGGCAACTGTCCAGCAAATGTCCTTCTGTCCTGCAAATGTCCTTCTGCTGGAACCAGCGGAAGCGCCCATGGCAGCAGGTTGTGGTGGTTTTGGTGTTTCCAAGGCTGGGCTCTACTGCTCCACACAGCTGCAGGGGACTTGCCTCATTTGTGACTGTTGCTGATCCTCTGAGGTGTAGGCAGGAAAAGGGCATAGCACATCCAGTGTTCTAGAACAAGAATTGTGCCTCAGAGTTATGGCTTTAAAGCTTACTTTTAGGGCCTGGAGAGATGGCTCGGCAGTTAAGAACACTTGTTGCTCTTCCGTAGGACCTGGCTTCAGTTTCTAGCACCTACACGGTGGCTAACAAAGGTCTGTAACTTTGGTTCTAGAGGATCTTAAGCCCTCTTCTGGCCTCCATAGGCAACCCCCAGGAATACATTGGTACACAAACATGCATGTAGACAAAGCACTCTACACATGAAAATAAAATAAATCTAAAAAACAAACAAGCAAAACCAAGAACCATTCTTGCCATTACTTCAAGTTGTCTCTATGATGTGGTCCAAATTTAGATAATGTCCCAGTCTCAGACAAACCAGGAGGCACATTCTTTGCTTGCAGACAGCTCAGCCTGTTGACATGACACTTGGTGTTGGCAGTAGGAGTTTCCTGGGACTGCCTACTCCCACTGCTTTATCCTGCTTAGAGCCAGGAAATAAGGGTAGTCCTTTTGTTTTTTATCTTGTGTGTGTGTGTGTGTGTGTGTGTGTGTGTGTGTGTGTGTGTGTGTCTGTCTTCAATTTTAAAAGGTTATTTATATTTCATTCCTGTGCATGTCTGTCTGAGTGTATGCCACATGGGTTAATGGAGTCCTCTGATTTCCCTGAACTGGAGTATAGGCAGTTCTGGAAATGTGAGTTCCGGAAATCTGAACTACCGAACCACTTTTCTAGCTCCTAAAACTGTTTTTAAATCACACTCATAGGATTTGTGGATACAGAAGGCTAGTGGTATTTAATAAATTATAACTAAATGCCAAATGATTTTGCGTGGCTGGAAGAAATCCTTACCCCAGTGCCTCTGTCCTCCTTGTGTGGGAGAAAGACAGGAAAAGATGACTGCTGGAGGGGTGTGAACCCAGACTGCTTTCTTTTTGCCTCACAAGTAGTGCTTTTCAAAGCACTTGGCGTCCCGCTGTATGGATGTGTCACTGCGAGATGACAACAGGATTTGCTGGGAATGTGGGCTACTATTGTATCCGCCTTACGTAACCACGTGGAGTGGTGGGAATGGGTGAGCAGGCCAGGAGGTAGGCAGTGTCCAGCCCTGACTCTGCGGAGCCATGAGGGCTGCTCAGATCTTCCAGAGGATGTGGATCCAGGCAGTTAAAAAGTTGGAGAGATGGAAAGGCCATGTGAGTCCTTTTTAAGCTTCCCCCTTTCTTTCCCCTGCTTTCTCTGCTGGAGGGGAACAAGCCCTTCACACTGTGGTACAGTGACTCCTTTATCCTCGGATTTATTTGTGTCTTGGCAGCTTTCAGCAACAAATTGTGAGATTGCAGAATGTGACTTGCGGTCAATGGTAGAATTTTAAATCCTCGTCTTATTTTGAGCAGACCTGGGTGAAATTGATAGCCGTTTACCTGATTTGCGAGTCAGAGACTGCCATTTCCCATGTGTCGGCAATCGCCACAGAGCTTGGCTTCTTGGGGACAGGTTAACATAGCACTTTGTGTGCATTAAAGAATTTTGTGTTTGGGATCAAATACTTAACCTTATCCTATAGAAGAAGCCTATATCCCTATGCGGGGGCCTCCACATTACAGTAGAGGTTTCTCACATTACTTTTAGCCTACAGGGTGGTGTGGTATGGGTATTTGTTGTGTGTTCCTAACAAGCAGCTTGGAATGAATCTTTGTTCTTACTGCAGCAGTTTATGCACACAGCGCTTGAAAGTTGGCTGTTCAGGATCACTTCAGGCAGTCAAGACTTAGTCATCTGCCTGTGTTCGTTTTAAAATGTTTCCTTTCGTGTGTGTTGGGAGGCAGAGTGCACGTGTGTGTGTGTGTGTGTGTGTGTGTGTGTGTGTGTGTGTGTGTGTGTGTGTGTGTGTAAAGGGGGCTTGTGTGTGTGAAGTCTAGGAGTCTGTTCCTAGTGTGGATCCTCAGGAGCTGGTGTTTGAGACAGGGTCTCATAGAGCTGGGAGCTTGCCATGTCGGCTAGATCCACTAGCCATTGGGGGGGCTGCCTTCTTCTGTCTTCAGCTCCCCAGTGCAGGGGATTACTGGTTCTTTCTCCTCAGTTCTAGTGATTGAACTTAGGTTCCTATGCTTGTGCCCCAAGCACTTTTACCAACTGAACTGTCTTCCCAGGCTTAAAGGACAGTTATCTGTTTGGTCAAGGTTTTCCCAAGAAAATGAGCTCTGGAAAAGGCATACAAATAACAGACGGAGTAACTCCCTGCCCCAGTTCAGGGCCATTCTTAAAATAACCTATACCAAGAGCTCCCTGTGCAGTAGGTCACATAGTTCTGAACTTTCCATGGCTTCTAGGAATGACTTGTTCTAATAAGGAGGATGATACCATTAATGTTCCTTCTGTGGAAAGTAAAGTCACCAGAGAAAAATCACAGATGCCCATCCACCATGCTTTCTGGTGGATGAATCCTCACCCCTGCGGTTGACAAGGTGCCTGGGTCTATCGATGGAGTCCAGATCTTTGCGGATCCTGATCTGCAATTGGGACTTCCCTGATCAAAATTCGATGCCACCTTCATTTTTCTAATAAAGTTGACTTTAGCCTTTAAACAAGGAGAGGTGCTGAGGTGGGAGGCTGCCCCACCCCCGATGCCCGCCTTCATCCACTCCTGTTGCTCTTGTCTTCCTCTCTGTTTCTGTATCTGTGCACTGCTCACACTGCGCCCACCTTCCTCCCCCCAGTAGAAGCTGCTGTGTGCTCCCTTTCCCCTGTAGAATTGAAACTGTATTTATTAAAACATCTGGACCAGGTTCTGCCTTAGATGTTACTTCCTCAACGAGAAGTCAGGAACCCCTTGGTGTCCCGTGCCCCCCCTACTATTGGACTTATGAAATGATTGGTATATATAAAATGCTTATTAAATATTGAATGTATGATGTGTTCTCCCATCCTCATGAGATGTAACACTCAGTTTCCCTTGTGTCCCACCTCTGCCTCCCTCCTGGGCCACTTCATCTTCAGTTTTGTATGTTACAGTCTTTTGTTTCTTCTTCTTTTGAGACAGATTCTCACAGGTCTGAAACTCACAGTTTCTGTCTCTGCCTCATGAGTGCTGTGATTAAAGTCATCCGCCATCATGACCAGCCTACTGCCATTTATTAAAATAGAAAAACTGGGCTGGGAGTATAGCTCAGGGTAACACGTGCTGCATGTGTGTGGGACCTTGGGTTTGATCCCCAGTATGGCGAAAGAAAAGAACACCCCACCCTGCTGTAAAGAAACATCCAAACAAAGAAAAAAATCAGTGGTTATGCTAAACAGCCTGGAATGGGGGATGTTCTGTCTTTTCTTCGCAGTCCTTTCCGAGTGTATTGCGTCGTCTGGATCTGTGTGAGTTCGTAGCTTCAGAAGCCTGCCAGCCCCACCACCCCGCCCAGTCGCACACCGAGAGCCACGACTTTGCCTGCCCTCCTACACCGTCTCACCTTCATATCTTTTTGACCCTAGATGTAATATAAATTGTAGTTTTTTTAATCTTTGAGAATTCTGATCTCCTGGAACCAGATGGCATGAGCCATGGGAATGTCCCAGAATTGAGCACACTGGGAGCGGGAGGGAGGAGCAAGAGGCACAAATACCCCTCAGTCTGAGTAATCAGTTAAGTCACCCAGCAGTCCGCTGTTTCGTCTTCTGTGCAAACAGAATTGTGGCTTCCTAACCACCGGCCTCCAGGGGGAGTGGGTTACCTGGACAAGCGTATCAGTTGGCATCACTGTCTCTGTGGACAGGGAGACACCGCATAATATGTAGATATTTTTCAGTACCTGTTCATCTCTGATTATCAATGCAGGCTTAGTCTCCTGAAGCTCCCTGCTCTCCGCCCTCTGTGTGACACCTCCCAGCTTTTAGGCCTCGTGCTGTTGTGAATAGTCTCTTTGCGTCTGTTTATAACTGCTCTCCTCAGCTGTGGTACTGTGCAGTTCTTTTCATTTTTAAAAATTATGTTTCAGATTTGTTTGCTTGGTACTTTTGATGGTCTATTGATCACTGATAACTATACTTTGAATGAGGTCTTCTAATTTCTTAAAACATAAATTGTTTTATATACTTTTGGGTTGTTATTGATGTTTCTAATACAGCCATTGATCTATAGTTTGTTTCTTGTAACTTTCAGTGTGTGTGTGTGTGTGTGCGCGCGCGCGCGTGTGCGCGCACGAGGCATGTGAACTGTGAACTCAGGTTTCTTATGTATCTGAGAGCTCTCTGAAGCCTTTGTTTAAACATGTCCTTTGGAGAGGAGACTTGTGTTTCCTCTGTGGTGACATTATCATTTCCTCTGTGGTGACATTATCAGTGCCACTTGACATCTTTTGGGAGGATGCGGGGTCGCTTTCTGTACTAGGACTCGTTTCTAACCCTGAATTTCACAGGCCCGCTGATAGGAGTCCCCCAGAGTGATAATTTCTAGTTACTTTCACACTGTTTATGAACTGTGCAAGTGTCGCTGCGGTCCCTGTGTTTTAAGTATTTTTCCTCTACTATATCTCCTCTGATTGTCCGTTCCTTTAGATGTTGTGCTTCTCTCTGTATCTGCCTGCTTCCGTGCCTGCTGGCTTGTCTGTAACCTTGTGTTCTTGCGACACTTTTAACTTTAAGACCACATGCATCTAATGGATCATTTAGTCTTAAAGTAGCACCACTGTATTAAGGGTCTCCCTGGAACATCTCTTGAAATTGTGTTGGCAGAGGAAGTCCCAGCAGTCTGTTCTGCACCAACTGATAATGTGGAGAAGCCAGAAGATCCCACAGTTCACTCAGTTTGCTATCTATTGATTACAAGGCCAAGGGTTTCTTTAGTTTAAGATGTAAAGAAAAATTGTCAAAAGGTCATTTTTTGACAGGAGAGAGAGAAATGGGAAGATATTTTTAAATGCAGTTTAAATTTTGTTACATTTTATTTAAGGTGCATGTGTGTTTATGAATAACTTTCAGGCGTTGGTTCTCGCTGGCTCCCAAATGAGCTGTTATTAACACCTAACAATGGTGTTTCCCAGTAATTGTAAAAAGACTCAGAACTTAGCACTTACTCCCTTTTTAGGGAGGGCTTTTCACTATGTCTTTCATTTAATATCTTGGTAACAAGACTATCATTTCCTAGAAGGTCTTACATAACTAGACGAAGGGTAAGATTTTGAGCACATGCCCGCTCTTTTTAGCTCATGGGAAGTGTGAGCTGGAGCCATGTAGCGTTAACAGTTGGGTTTCTGGCGTTGGGGTGCTCGGTGTTTACTCAAGTTGCCTTTGTTGTCACACAGGGCTCAGGCATGGAGGAGGTGATATGGGAGCAGTACACCGTGACCCTGCAGAAGGTGAGCTCTGCACGTTCTGGGCGTCCTCCATTTGGCTTGGTGTTTCACAGTTCGTGGATCTTACTTACTTTTGCCTACAGAGGTTTGGTTTTAGTCTCTCTTAGGTGGGCAGGGCATTGCTGGAACTGGCTGGCAATGAATGGTACCTGAAGAATGACATCCAAGGTTGTTCTCTGGCTTCCACGTGCACACCCGTGCACCCTCCTCACACACATATACACCGTACACACAACCTACCCCCTACACACCCACACATACACCCACACACCCACACATACACACACACATACACGATGACACACACATACACACTGTACACACAACCTACCTCTTACAAATACACACACAATGACACACAACCCTACCCCCTACACACACATACTGTACACACTGTATACACAACCTATCCCCTCCACACACACACAATGACACACAACCCTGCCTCCTCCACACACATACACGCTGTACACACAACCTACCCTTTACAAACACACACACAATGACACACAACCCTACCCCCTACACACACACACACACATACACACACACACACTGTACACACAACCTACCCTCTCCACACACACAATGACACACAACCCTACCTCCCTACACACACACACACACACACTGTACACACAACCTACCCCCTCCACATACACACACAATGACACACAACCCTACCTACACACACACACACACACACACACACACACACACACACACACACACAGAGTACACACAGCCCTTCCCCCTCCACACACAAAGTTTCTGTTTACTCCTTGCTTGGGATTGAAAGTAGAACACTATGTATATTTTTGTGTTTTAAAATTACTCCACAGATGTTATCTTTCGTTTTTTTTAACCTTTTTACTGATCCTTTGTGCATTTCATACCGTGCACTCCTGTTCCACTCATCTCCCCGTCCCCCCACATCTGCCTTCTGCCCTTGCAGTGTCCCCCTACAAAGAAAACAAACAAAAAATCTCACTGTGGAAGCTGCGGTGTGTCACATGGTAACCCTTTTGCGGTGTGTCGCAGTGTGTCGCACAGTAACCCTTTTGCCCAAACAGCTTTACCTGTAAACCGAGGCCTCTGGCTTCTGCTACAGTGTCAGCCCTGGGTCTTCACTGGGGCTCCTCTCAGACAATCCCATTGCTGCCCTGTGTCGTGGAGATCCTGCGGCTTTGGGTCTGAAGGATCCGTTCCTTCCTGAGCTCCAGCAGTTCATAGATGGGCTGGATATTGGCATGGGCCAAAGTCTTGGTAGCTGAGTTGGTCACCCTGACAACTCTCTCACGTTCATGCCATTGGGGGGGCAGCTCTCCCACACTGCCCAGGCCACGCCCTCAGGGCTGGCTCACCTGCACCCCTACCACCAGGATCAGTTCTACTGTGCTGCCCAGGTAAGTTGCCCCTCACCACCTGCTCTCCTGAGTGCTACAGCCAGTGAGGGGTAGGGCCAGCTCTGCACAGCCCTCAGATATCAGCATGGCCCTAGGCTGCAGCCCAGACCAGGGATGTCCGATGGCCTTTGTTGGTAACAGACTCCCACTGCTACAGGGCCACAGACGCAAACATGGCCTTTGGTGGGGCTCACCATGGCCTCAGGTGGCACTGCCAGTTAATCACATCACTACCCTGACCCTCTAGTTCTGTCTCTCTTCACTGTGCACACACAGCTCAGCTTCTCCTTCTCTTCCATCTCTCCACCACTGACTTGCTCATCTTAGTGGCACCCAGGGCTCTGTTGTCTGGAGATGCCTCAGACATGCCGTTTTCCTCCTTTGCCTCTTGGTGCCAGTTGGGAGCCATCTCCAAATGTCACCCTTCCACCCCCCCTTTTAGTTTTTCAAGACAGAGAGTTTCTCTGAGTAACAGAGCCCTAGCTGTCCTAGACTTGTTCAGTCTGGCCTTGAACTCACAGAGATCCACCCGCCTCTGCCACTGCCTCTGCCTCCTGAGTGGCACCACCACACCTCGCCCCACATGTTACACTTTTTGATCAAATGAGGAAATACAAGCAGCTTCTTTCATTCCATAGACGCCGAAGTGTAATTGCTTCTTAATAAATACATGTTATTGCCAGTTTTTCTCTATCCTGATAATAATATGATAGGTATTATTAGCCCACTCTGTGTTGTTTTTCTTGGGCTGACTACTCTAGTACTGTACTCAGTCATGCCCTCATCCCTGAAGACATGCACGTACACATGTACACACACACACACACACACACACAGAAGCACATGCACATGGTTTCACACTCTAGGCAAGCCTGCTTCTGCCCTGCCTCACAGGCAGTCAACCTGTGGTCTGCAGTCCTTATCTGTGCAAACTGCCCCCATCCTGGCAACAAGCTGTGGGCATCAGCGTGCATTTTCTGGGCTCCATGGAGATCATCCTACTCTGAATCTAAGTTCTGCGGCTTAGTTGAAAGATGCTCAGTTCCTCAAAGGGAGAATTTCCCTTGAATCCCTGGAACTTCCTCACTGGGTTGGTCTCTACATGTCCAGATCGGTCATCACAGATTCTTCAGTTGTTGTTAGCCCATTTAACTCCAGACATCTCTCTCATGCTCATCTGTACCCTTTTTAACCAGAGATCTTATTTTCCTTGAGATGTGGTCCACAGATTGCAAAAATAAAGGATCTGAGGTTTGGTTAAGAAGATGGAGTTGCCTCTTTGTAAAACCAGGTCCCAGGTCCCAGGTGTTGGTGCTGGTAAACCCGAAGCCATGTAGAGGCAACAGGGGTGGTTTTTACCAACCCTAATTTGGGATTATAATGTCATCAGTCCCTGTTGTGTGGTTTGGCCTTTTAAACACAGAAGTGAGTCATGCATTTCCTAGGTTCACTTGTATGTGTTGTTAAATCAATGATGGATAATAAAAGTTTACTTCCCATCTTGTTTGAATACTGGGAAGTGTTTAATGCCTTGCTCTTTCAAGATCACAATACTAGCTTTTTATTTATCTATCTTATTAAATGTTTTATGCATGTATGTACCTTTGTACTCTCATGCCACGGCACTTTGTGAAGTCCAAGGATGCGTGGACGTGATCTATTTTCACCACGTGGGTCTCAGATTGAGCTTGGGTTGTCAGACTTGGCTGCAGGCTCCTTTGTCACTGTAGTCTCTTCCCACAGAGCCCTACTTCCCCAGCTTCTTAACACCAACTTTCTGTTTAGGTTGAGGTTTCATTTTCAAAGTCAGTGACGCTTTTTTCACTCTAAATGAAAATGCAATTGCTGTCTCTTCTAACTTGAATTTAAAGATATGTCACAGTGCTGTTGCTTGGTTTTTGACAAAGGGTCTCATGTAGACCTGGCCAGATTCCAATTCGCCATGTAATCATGGCTAGCCTTGGATTCCTGATTCTGTTTCCTCTACCTCCCAAGTACTGAAATTTACAGGCATGGCCACATTCAGTTTAAGATAGACTTTAAAAGTACATTTTCACACAAAATCAATTTTTATTGAAGTTGTTCCAGCTCAGATCAAACAATACTGTGAATGGGTCTACCTGGCATTAAAACAGCACATCCCTGTTTAAACAAAAGACAGCCTTCTTCTCCCGCCTCTTGTGATAATACCAGCCTGGGCTGTCAATCTTTTCCACTTCCACAAGGCTGCGCCCCTAGATAAGCAGTTTCCCTTCAGAGGAACCTGTCAGCTGACCACAGCGTGAGGCTTTATTTTGTTTTTCATTTGTTTCTGTAAGCCCATCTGCTCCTGAGCTGTCTCTGGTTATTGATTTGACCTTGATTTTGTTGAGTGCTTGTAATAAATCCTGAAAGCCACTTATGGACGGATTTTTTTCATACTTTTTTTTTTTCTTTCTAATTCTAATGAACAGGATTCCAAAAGAGGATTTGGAATCGCAGTGTCGGGAGGCAGAGACAACCCCCACTTTGAAAATGGGGAGACGTCAATCGTCATTTCAGATGTGCTCCCAGGTGGACCTGCTGATGGCTTGCTTCAGTAAGTGTACTCTCTCCCCTCCCAGCCCCCGCCAGCTCTGCACTCGGACACTTGATGGGGTGTTCTGATGGTTGTGCTCATTTATTTATGTCCAAAGTCTTTCAGTGGGAATTAGGGTCACAGCTAATGCATGATGCTTTAACAGTCACTGGACTTTGGGGAACATCCAAACTTAGAGGGAAGAGGGACATCCTGTGTATGGAACCTCCCACCTTCCATAGGAAGGTGGTGAGAATGATCCCTTGTGGGCTTTGGAACCTTGTAAATGTTCTGTGCCCCCTTCATTCCCCCTCTCCCTCTCTCCCTTACTTTGTTGACATTGTCTGTAGGCCAGGCTGGTCTCCCAATTCCCTACACGGGTGACTTTGAATTCTAGTTCTTCTGCCTCTACTTCCTATGTGCTGGGTTTAGAGACTTACACCACCACACACAGTTTATGCAGTGCTGGGGACTGCACTCAGGGCTTCATGTGTACTCGGCAAGCATACCAATTGAGCTACATTCTCAGTCCCTGGGAACCATTTCTGAATGTGTAGCTTAGATTACCATAACAAAACACTGGAGAAAATAATTTAAGAGAAGCACTTATTTATTTTGGTTCACCTTCTCAGAGGCTTTCATCTGTTGTGTAAGGAGAATGTGCTAGAACAGAGCAGCTAACAATATGGTGGATGAACAGCAGAGAGCAGGAAAGGCAGAGACAATACCTGACCTTCCTGTCTTTCTCCTTTTATTTCCTCAAGCACATAGAATGGGGTCACCCACATTCAGGGTGGGTCTAGCACCCCTTAATTCTCTTGAAAACACCCCCACACACTAAGAGTGAACTTTACTAACCTGGGTGTTTTTCAGTCCAGCCAAGTTGACAGAATTGACCACCTCAGTTTCCACAATTCTCAGTGTCTGTCAAGAGTTTTTATATATGTCTTAGTATACAACGTTTTAGAATTTAATGAAGATGGTTAGGAATGTACCTCAGTAGTAGAGTACTTAGCATATATATATATATATATATATATATATATATATATATATATATATATATATATATATATATATGGCCCTGAGTTAATTTTTAACAGAATCTCCCCAAATAAAAACCTAATATTCCCCCCCAACAGATTTTAATAGGAAAATTCACGATAGTTAAACCCAAGTTATCCAACTGTCAGCCTTATGTTTTGAAGAGATAACCCACTTTAAAAGATAAATTCTGAATTCTATCAGGAAAGAATTTAAAGGTAACTCTGTGGCTACATCAACCAGATCATTAAAAAGTTGAATTTGTGAGAGATTTAAAAATCTCTGATTCCTATTCTATTAGTTAGTAGTCTTATCAAAGTTAGTCTTTTCTTTAGAGTAATATAAAATTTTAAGATAACATTGGATGAGCCTAAATAATAGGATTCTGTGATTTTAAAGTTTCTTCGAGAAGCTTGAGGCAAAGAAGCCAGGCCTGATTGTATACATTTTATAGTCTACATATTCAGGAGATGGAACCAGACACAGACCGATCAGTAGGTTACAGCCATGGCTGGTGAAACAGTGAATTAAAAGCCAGCTTGACCTACATGAGACCCTTTCTCTAAATAGTAAAAGAATCTGGGGCGAGCTTTTGACCTCTTTCCCTGCTGACATTACCCAGATGGATGTGTGCCTATTTCAGGGCTTACCGGAGGGCTTTTTGCAGCACACAGGACTGTCACTGAATTACTATTGCTGTCCAGGCCTCTTCAGGCTTTCTGGAGTGACCCCTGTGGAGTGGGTAGACAGGCCTTCTACACAAACATGGTGGTTCTTAATAAACATCCGGAAGCTGAGCGTGTGGCTTCCGGTTTCTTACCTCTGAAGTGCTCAGACCAAGTTGGCCTGACTCGGGAGTTGTTGCACCCTGAGCCCCTTAAGCTTCTCAGGTTCATTTGCTGCTTCTGTTCCTCTCTCCAGGGTTCAGGATGACTGATGCTTGTTTTTTGTTCACAGAGAAAATGACAGGGTGGTCATGGTCAATGGCACCCCCATGGAAGATGTGCTCCATTCGTTTGCTGTTCAGCAGCTTAGGAAAAGTGGCAAGATCGCAGCCATTGTAAGTCCTGGGTTGGCACTCAGTGCCGTATATGCACGCAAGCCAACATCCTTAAACTGAAAATAAATTATAAAATCGTCAAAAAATTAGTTTTTTAAAATTTATCAGAACATAAAGGGGCTGAAGAGATGGTGCTGTGGTTAAGAGACCATATCATTCTTCCAGAGGACCTGAGTTTAACTCTAGAACATTTGTTTTCTGTGCCCAAAGAAAACGGCCATTTGCTTCTGAGCATTTGGACAGAGTTGTATGACGGAGGGCCGACGTACTTCTTGCAGCCTTGATGGTTTTCTAGACTGGTGTTACACATGTGGTGACGCTGTGTCCAAGTTACCCTCTTGAGGAAGGTTGCAAGCATCATACCTAATGACTGCTGCACACATCTCCTAAGAGTAGGGCCATCCCGACAGCAAACCTAAGAACACCTAAGAAACCTAAGAAACCAGGAGCTGTGCAGGATCTTCTAATGCCCACTCCGTATCTTGGCATGGCTTGGACAAGTCTTCTCAGGTCTGAGTGGCCTCATGGTCCTTTTTAGTCTAGAAAAGGTACCCCCCCCTTCCTGTAACACCTGCAGGAATGTCAGCAATTATGTACAGAATATCTCATTGCCTGGCTGTTCATTTGACATTCATGAACTGACCAGAGCCTTTGGGGCTTTGCTTACTTGGTCAGAAGTGGATGTGGCGTGTTCAAAGGTACTGTATTCACAACTGTGGTCGTTTTTCTCTAGTTCTAACTTAGTGAGGTTCATCGTCCTTGGGTCCCGACAAGGGTTTGGAGGGTTGGCAGGGATACAGATGTTTAAGGGATGTAGGGTTTTTTTTTCTTGTTTGTTTGTTTTGTTTTTTGTTGTGTCACCCTCATACACACTGAGGCTAGTGGGGGATCATTTTATTAAAACTGGAACTAGGCCCACTGCCCTCTCAGTTGTCTCTGTACCATCCTGCATCATCTACTCTGTTTGTCTGAACAGGTGGTCAAGAGGCCCCGGAAGGTTCAGGTGGCCCCGCTGCAGGGCAGTCCCCCTCTCAGTCATGATGACCGAGGTTTTGAAGTGATTGATGAATTTGATGGCAGAAGTTTCCGCAGCGGCTACAGTGAGAGGAGCCGGCACAGCAGCCATGATAAGCTCAGCCACAGCTGGGAGGACAGCAGGGAGAGGGGGCGTCCCCATCAGCGCACACAGAGCCGGGAGCGGGAGCGCAGCCGTGGCCGGAGCCTGGAGCGCGGTCTGGACCATGAAGACTATGGGCGCAGCCGCGAGCGCAGCCGTGGCCGGAGCCTGGAGCGCGGTCTGGACCATGACTTTGTGTCCCGGGACCACAGCCGTGGCCGTAGCATCGACAGGGACTACGACAGAGACTATGAGCGCTCCTATCACCAAGCCTATGAGCCTGACTACGAAGGCGGCTACAGCTCATCATATGACCGCAGAGCCCATCCTGAGACCCGCTATGAACGGAGCCGCAGCCGTGAACACCTACGTTCCCGAAGCCCCAGCCCTGAGCCTAGGTCCCGGCAGGAACACAAGGGCCAACATGATCCCGACAGGCCCATCGGGGTCCTTCTGACCAAAAGCAAAGCAAATGAAGGTAGGTATACATGATGTGGGAATGCAAGCAGTAACTGCCAATGTCACCTGGTGCTCACCTGGCATCTTCCAGTGTTCAGCATCAACCTGAATTGGCTAGCACCCATGGGCTTGTTTATTTATCACTGCCATAAGAGAGTCAGAGACGCAAAAGGGTCCATTGATCTGGATGCAGTTGTCTCAGTGACAAAGCCAGGTCTTAAGAGACATTCTTCCCCTTCACTCTTGTTTGTAAATGTAACTTTTATTGGTCCAGGTGATTTCGCTTACTGCCTCCATCTTTTAACCTAGGCCTAGTCCTGGAAGCTTCTAGCCGCTGTACAATCTAATCTAATGTTTTCAGTCTCTGAGACTTACTGCTGAATAAGCTTACCCTTTCTAATTCTTTCTGAACCCTGGCTGGCTGGTTCAACTCAGTTGTTCTGGCTCAAAGTCCTTTCCAAATTGACTGATTGAATCTGGCTTCTCTTAAGTTTCTTACTGAATTGCTCTGCTTGGCCTCACACTAACTTTGGCAATCTTGTCCTAATCTTCTGGCTCCTTCTCATTCTCTGGCTTTTTCTGTCTTCACCTGTGTCTTGCTTGTTCTCACTGCAATCTGTCTCTGTAAAACTCTCTTAGTAAAACTGTCCTTCTTTTTCCTCTCTCTGCAGTGCCCCTTAAGTAGCTTCCGTTTCCTCTCTTTTTGTGAGAGTTGGGCACATCCTATTCATCAAATTTTTCTCTAATTCGTCACTTTGTCTGTCTCTCAATTAGACATTCACTTTCAAACATGGGTGCTTCCTTCTACAAACTAACTTTACCTTCAGTGTTTAGGATTAGTGTTTAGGTGTGTACGAAGAGCAGAGCCACACCATAACTAGAAACAAGGCTTTTCAGGAACTAACACAATCTTAGGGTTCACAGTGTGATCAAACATCTTATAACACTTGCTAAAGTGAGAATTCTCAGTCTCCCACCAGGCCCCGGAACCAGGAACTATGGAGTCTGGTGTGAGAACAGGCTCTGCTGGTGAGCCTGGGCTCCTCAGTGTGGGAAAACAAGGCAGCAGCTTGTCTTGATGGGGTTCTGTTCTAGGTTGGGGGTGGTGTTAAGTAAATAGTCTCTGTCTTAATCCCCTAAGAACCTTGGAGTAGGAGACCGAATTCCTGAGTTACAGGTCAGGGGTTTTGGTATGTACGTGGAAGCTGGCTCTGGCTTAGTTGGCTTTCCCCACATTGCATTCCTGGAGATGTGGGCACACTTAATCCCATCCAGGAGTCATTACATTCGGGGCAGTGAAGCTGCTAGTTCTGTTCATATATAGGAGGGTTCTGAAGCAGAGCACGTGGGGACGCTGATTCACTCGTGAAGCGAAGAGACGAACAAGAGTTGAGCCATTTCCAACCTCGGGTCTTGTCTTCCTACTTTTCAATTTTCTTAGAATCCTGTCTCATTGATTCTATTACAAACCAAAGAAGAAAAAGGCAAAGAATCTCTGGCAATACAAAGTGAAAGATTCATTGTTCTTTAGCTTGGAATTTGCATTTTGTAGTAGATTTTAGGCAAAAAGAGTCTATTTCCTAAGTTTTTCCTACTTAAATAACTGGAGTGATGTAAGATCAGTAATGGGGTACCAGGAGCATGAGGTGGGGGGGGTGTAAGGTCAGTAATGGGGTACCAGGAGCATGAGGTGGGGGGGTGTAAGGTCAGTAATGGGGCACCAGGAGCATGGGGTGTGTGTGTGTGTAAGGTCAGTAATGGGGCACCAGGAGCATGAGGTGGTGGTGGGGGGTGTAAGCCGAGATTGCACCATTGCTGAGGAGAGGAACATCCTCATCAGCAACTTTGGGGACATGAAGCTCTCACGGAATCCTTAGAGCTATTAGTGAGGAGATGGCCCTTCACCGATCCCCAAGCCAGATCCAGATCAAAAGGTGGAGTACAGACAAGTTTTGAGGGAGAGCGCCTGGCAGGAGACTTCCTTCCAAGAAGTCTGACCCATCCTGAGGGACATTGCTTTTGAAACCTTTCTTCCTCATTTCCTGTTCCTCTGCTGCTGCGTTTCTGTCCTGTCATAGGAACAGCCATATCCTGTATTACAGAGACACTTTGAGAGTCAGGGCTCGCTAAAGGAGCAGAACCAGTGGAATGAGCTTGTGTGTGTCTGTGTGTGTGTGTCTGTGTGTGTCTGTGTGTGTGTGTGTAGTGTAGGTAGAGGGATTCATTAGAGTGGTCACAGCCCGTGTCCTGATACTCTTAACATTGAAAGTCTCATTCATGAAAGTCACAGAAAGGCCAAGTATCTGGTAGCTGTACAGTCCACGAGACTGGATGTCTTACCTCAGCAGTCACGATCTGGTGTCTGCTAGACTCTGGGAGGTATTTAGTCTACATTGGAATCCAACTGTAATAACAGGGGAAATGAGTATGCCAGGGGAAGTGAGGACAAGCAGATACAAAGCCAAGGCTTCCTTCTTCCATGCCCTGTCTATCATGCTAGCTGTACTAGAAAATGTCGCTTAGATCTAGGGTTTGTCTTTTCACCTCAAACAGTACGATTAAGAAATTCCTCAATAGCATGACCAGCAGCTTGGGTTTTAGTTGATTGCAGATATATATAGTCAAGTTGACAAGATTAGCTACCATACGCCTACATATAAAAAGCTTAAACGGAAATCTCGTGGAGTATTACTTATTCTGTGTGATGTACTGAGAGCATCCATTGCAATGAAATTTTAAAATACTGTTAAAAACTCATTAAATCAATTCAAGACCCATTAATGAATTGTGCATAATTTAAGAAGATACTGATGGAGGCTGGAGAGATGGCTCAGCAGTTAAGAGCACAGACTGCTCTTCCAGAGGTCCTGAGTTCAATTCCCAACAACCACATGGTGGCTCACAACCATCTGTAATGGGATCTGATGCCCTCTTCTGGTGTGTCTGAAGACAGCTGCAGTGTACTCACATACATAAAAATAAATAAATCTTTAGAAGGAGGAGGAGGAGGAGGAGGAGGAGGAGGAGGAGGAGGAGGAGGAGGAGGAGGAGAAACCGGAGAAACCGGTGGGCCAGAGGGATGACTTGATGCTTAAGAGTGCTCAGTGTTCTTCCAGAGGGTCAGAGTTTGGTTCCCAGCACCCACGTCAGGCAGCTTACAACTGCCTGTAACCCTGGCTCCAAGGGATCTGATGCCATTTTCTGGCCTCCACAGGAACCCACACATCATCCTCCCCCCCTCCCCAGACACATGGGAATAAAAAAGCAAATCTTCAAATAAAATAAAAAGAATTATCCTATGAGATTGCCCAGGGCAGAACTGGTCTTGGTTAAGTACAGAAATAAAGGACTTAAGTTCCTCTCCTGATGGGCTGATTTCTTTTAACTATTTTGTTCTCCAAACTTGGAAACTATTAAAGAGCATTTGGTGGTGATGAAGATCAAACCCAGGGCCTAGTGTATGCCAGACAAGTGCTCTTGCCTGATTACACTTTAACCAACAACAACAGCAAACACCCCTCCCATGATTTTATTTATTTATGTTTAAGTGTATGGGTGTTTGTTTTGTTTGAATGTATAAAAGTAGACCTGGGGTGGTGGCTATCTCTGAGCCACCATGTAGGTGCTGGGAATCGAACCCAAGTCCTTGGAAGAACAGTCAGTGTTCTTATCTTTTGAGCCATCTCTACAGCTCCTCCAATGAAAAAAATATATTATTTATAATTATGTTGATAGGGAGGTTCATGTGTACTACGATGTCTGCATGGAGCTCAATGCACAGCCCTGAGATTCTGTTCTCTCCTTCCATTCCGTGGATTCAGGGATTGAACTCACTTTAGGCTTGACAGCAACTATCTTTATTCACTGAGCTATTTCACTGGCCCCAATTTTATCTTTTCTTTTTTAAAGATATATTTATTTTTATCTTATGTATAAATGTTTTGCCAGCATATGTCTCTGTGTGTGTGTATGTGTGTGTGTGTGTGTGTGTGTATGTGTGTGTGTGTGTGTGTGTGTGTACGTACCATATGCATGCCTGGTTCCTGAGGAGGTCAGAAGAGGGGGCATCAGATTCGCTGGAACAGGAGTTACAGTTGTCTGTGAGCCACCACATGGGTGCTGGAAACTGAACCAGGTCCTCTGTGAGAGTATCAAATACTCTTACACTGCTCAATCTTCTTTCCAGCCCAGGATTCCACTTTTGTGCCCATTAATTAATTTATTTACTCACTTTACATCCCAATATCCACTCTCTCCCCACCTCTCGATTCCACTTTTTAAAAGAAAAAATTTGCTACCGTTTGCTAAAATTACCCAATAACGTAGCTATTTCTGGGTAAGTTGTTACATGAAAATGAATCTTGTAAGAAACGCAGTTACAGGCAGGAGCGGCTGTAGATTAAGAATGAACACAGCCAGTTCCTGGCAACAGGCTCCTCACTGTGTCTCAAAGCTCATTAACTGATTTTTCTTTTTTAATTTAAGAAGTGTTCATATAGATCCAAGTGAACCTGTTTGCAGACACTCCTGTGTTACAATGGGAGCATTAAGCTCTTGGGGGGATTGGTGAAATGTTGCTCTGTAAGAGCAGTTAATAAATTTGTCTCCACCCTCTGTGCACTGTCTGACCATCCATAGGAGAGATGCTGTAGCCCTAGGAGAGTGGGGAACGTGCCTCAGTACTTCTTTTTCTTGTTTGTGGTGCTAAAGGTAAACCTTGAGCCTTGCAAAGGTCAGATGCTCACTGTACCACTGAGGACCAGAGCCGCTAAGCACTTTGAACCCTTGTAATAAGATCTAATGCTAATAAGTTTACTGTCATTTATTAAAATTGATTTTTTTAAAAACTACTAAAATCTTTTTGAGGAAGGCAACTGTTTTATAAATATGCAGGACACTGGTAATAATAACTTAAAAACTGAATGTGTTTGCTCTCGAGCTTGCTTGACTGTAATGGCTTTCAAAGTCACTATGATTCACCCTTCAAATCTGTCCTTTTACAGTTTAATACATAAAATCAGAATAGTCTATAGAAGACTTGCAGTATTAAAATGTGTGCATCCCTTCCAACTGCAGCGTTGTTTTTCTTCGAGAGCAGTTCAAAGAGCTGCCGACTTCCCCTGCCAGGGCGTTGGCCTTGTCCAGCTCAAACCCCGAGCAGTATGAACTGGCACAGAGACATACTATGTGTGTCCACAGCTTCATGTGGCAGGGTCAGCGTGGTTTCCTATTAAGGCGGACAGAGCAGACTGTTGTTACCGACTTTTTATTTGAAATGTGTTCCTTTTGTATCCGACATCCACATAGCCTTCCTCCTAGTTTGCTCAGATAACATTTTGCAACATTGTGATTGTGATCCTCCCTTGTTTGTTGGTTGGTTTTGCTTTTTTAAAGTTTTCTGAGCCCATTGAGAATGCAGTGTTCCCTTGTCTGCCTTCTAGAGTATGGACTCCGGCTGGGCAGTCAGATCTTCATCAAGGAAATGACCAGAACAGGACTAGCAACCAAAGATGGCAACCTTCATGAGGGGGACATAATTCTCAAGGTGAGTAAGACCTGGACAGGGAGCACTTTGTGCCCGATGTGTTCCTAGTCTGCACCCCCACATCTGCATGCCAGATCAGAATCTCAGTCTCAGGGCCAAGGTGGAGACAGGAGCAGCTCAATGAGCTGATCTTTGTCATAAGAAAAAAATAAACTGAGCTATAAGCAGGAGACATTTATAGAGTAGAACTGGCTGTCCCTACCACTTGTGAGCCCTGCTCCCTCCCTAGCCCCTGCCCCTAAAAAATAATTTTAAAAGGAAAAGGAAAAGCAAGCTTTAGGGTCTGAACTAATTTAGTAACAATGGAAAGACCCGAGGAGCACTTTCCCTTCTTCCTGTTGATTTAAAGTGGAAGTTCCCGGTCCCCTACCAAGGGGAGAAGAGTCTGAGAGCTATTGATCTATGGTTGCTGAATGTGCTTGAAGGGGTGGTTTTGTTTGTTTGTTTGGTTTTGATTTTTTTTGAGACAGGGTTTCTCTGTGTAGCCCTAGCTGCCTTGGAACTCGCTTTGTAGATCAGGCTGGCTTTGAACTCAGCCACTTGCTTCTGCCTCCCACATACTGGAATTAAAGGCATGCACCACTACCGGCTAGCTGTGTTTGATAGTTTTTAAAAAATTTTTTCCAATCAGGAAGCATATTCCAGCAGTAAACCAAGCTGTAGATTTGGACTTGGTTGTTAAATAGATTAGCAGAGCAACCTAAATATTACTCTGACTCTTTCATGCCTGTTCTGCGTGAGTGTGGTTACATTCAATCTGAAAGATAATTCACATTCATTAAGTCATCCTGAAGTCTGGTCTGAGTGCCTTAGCAAGTTCTTTCCAGCTCTATAAAGGGAAAATAAGAGTTTTGAACTTAGCTGTGAGCAGTTGTCCTGCATATGAATACACTGCCGTTCTTCATATGTGCAGATCAATGGAACTGTTACTGAGAACATGTCTTTAACGGATGCTCGGAAGTTAATAGAAAAGTCTCGAGGAAAACTCCAGCTTGTGGTGTTGAGAGACACCAAGCAGACCCTCATCAACATCCCATCGCTGAACGACAGCGACTCTGAAGTGGAGGGTAAGAAGGAGCTGGGCTGGTATCTGGAGGCTAGTCCCAAAGGGAAAGCCTTTCTTCAAACTTTGAAACAAAAAGAGAAGTATTCCTGATCTTTGTTTGTTTGTTTATTAAAGCATCTTTTGAAATTAGATTTCTAAGAGGAAATTCTGCCACACATAATTAGGCCATTGAGAACCAAACGTGCTAGTAAAACCAAAGCGTTCGTGACCAGCCAATGAACTGAACACACCATTTACACATTTGCTGTGTGCTCATGCAGATACTGATAAAATATAGACGACTGTGAGTCTTCAAACATGACAGCGGCCAAGCATGGAAAGCCTTTAACTCCTCTCTCAGCAGCAGAGCAAGGCCACACTGTCTACCTAGCAAGTTTCAGGCTTTTAAAAAAACGGCTGTGGCCACACCTGTGCTCGTGGCTGTGTCTTCCTTTCTCCGTGAGCCCTTTCGTTCATCTTCTCTAATGCTTAAAACCTGTGTTAAAATCGCTTAATAAATTCCTACTCTGCTTAAGGGAAAAAAAAAGGCAGTTAGTATCCTGACCTTTAGAAGGTGGCATGAAGTGTGCAGACACTACTAAACACTCAGTCAGAACGGCTCAGTATTATTGTAGTTGTTGCTTACTAATACATGTCCCTGTCCCTGGTTGTTCTGTTTGGTTTGAAACTGGGATAAATGCATTTCTTCCAGCTCCACATGTTGCTTGCAAGGGAAGGAATCATCTGCGCTTTCATACTGATAAACACTTAATGTGGGACTACAGGGACCAGCTCCAAGTGTTTGCTAGTAATGTATAAAATGGTTATGAGTGCAGGTGTGGTGTGTTCGAGTTGCAGAGTTAGGATTGCCGCCTTACCTTCACAGGGTGTTTTAGAAAAGTAACATGATAAAGGCTGCAACAGGGTCCCTTGACTCCCTCCCATGCGTCTCTCAAAGCCATGCTCTTGTCTTGGAATACTACCAGACTGGAGAAATAACTCAGGAGAGGACTTCCATCCTGTGTACAAGCTCCCTGGGTGTGACTCCATCCCAGGCCCCACAGTTGGCTTTCCCACTGGTCCCTAGTTTAGACTACTGGGTGAAAATAGCCTTGTGGGGTGGCAAGATGGCTCAGCAGGCAAAGGTGCTTCCCTAAGATTGTTACTGTGTACCAACTTGCCTCGTTTTGAAAGTTCATTTCCTGTCTGGTCTATCAGATGTCGAATCAGTTGGTCTGGACTGTGAGTACTGGTAGTTTATAGTTCATTTTCTTACCATTCATCATGTGATCCTCTGTACAGCATCAGTGTCAGGGAGCTTGACACCAACAGGATGGTTTGAATGCACGTTAAAATGTAAGGAACATTGGTCTGTTTGGCAAGAGTGGTTTCTATAGCCTCAGCTTCAGGCAGTCATGGGTTGAAAATATGTGGGGGGTGGGGAGGGGTCCAGAAAGTTAAGGTTTCTTTTTTCTTACTCTTATCAACAGTACAGTGTAACCACAGTCGATACGGCATCTGTAGTATGTTATGTATTATAAATAAAGCATGCAGGAGAATATGGATCGGCTACATGCTCGCTCACAATTAGCATCTTATATAAAGGACTTAATTATCTGCCAAGTTTGGTTGGGGAAATGGTTCTAGAACCCATTTCTTCGGCAGTAACAGAGGGACATACTTTGTAGTGGGATCATGGCCTCCCTAAAACAGCTTTAAAAGCTCTTGGGCTGAAAGAAGCAGACAGTTCTGAATTTGACCGTCTCTTCATTCAGTAATGTCTCTCTCTGAAAATTAGGAAGGTTTTTTTCCCCTCTCCCTTACTTAGTAAAAGAAAAAACTGCTAAACTGATAGTCTTCCTAAGTTTCCGACTCAAAGACTATTGTAATTTTGGTATGTGTGTATTTCACTGAATCAGACTTTCCTTATTTTGAAACCAGATATCTCGGAAATAGAGTCCAACCGATCTTTTTCTCCAGAGGAGAGACGCCAGCAGTATTCTGATCAGGACTATCATTCCTCCACTGAGAAGCTGAAGGAGAGGCCGAGGTAAGGCGGTGGGCTTCCATTTCTGTTAGTCACTGGGTGTGTATCACGATTGTGTTATCTGTGAGACACAATCATGGTGTATGTTTCAGCTCAAGAGAGGAGACCTCAGGCAGGCTGTCCAGGATGGGTGCCACTCCCACGCCGTTCAAGTCCTCGGGGGACATCACAGCTGCGGGTGTCACAGAGGCCAACAAGGAAGAATCCCCAGGTAAGGCGTTAAGGTCATCCTTTTGTATGTGTGTGTTATATACAAGCTGGTTCATGCTTCCAGCCCAGATCCACTGGTTGGAAGAATCGAGTTCAGAAATGTGCGCTTGATGTTTCTAGCATCTGACTGGAAAAAAAAAAAAAAAAAAGCAACACTATTTAAAAAATAGTTTGTCCAGGGGAGGAGGCCCTCTTTATTTTTCTCGTAATGTGGGAGGTAAAATCCATCCTGATCTATGATCAGAATGGGTCACATGTCGACACATTTGAATACCTCCTCTTGCCCTCCGTCCTTGTGATTGTCGCCATCACTCTAGGTACATCAATATTTATATGTGGGGAAAACATAATATTTTCTAGCTATAAAGAGCACTGCTTTGTGCATGTGTACCTTGTGTTAGGGTATTTCTTTTCTCCGACTTTGAGAAACTGTGATATCTGTTAATGCTCTAAAGTTAAGCTTTGTCTACTAAGTCTTTCTTCTCTCCCTCCCCCCTCAAGAAAGGAGTGGGCTAGGGAGCAGGGGAGGCTGCGCCGTTGTCAGAGAGGGTAATGCAGTGTGGCACCACCGTGAGTGGCTATGCTTACAACCTGTGGATTTTGCTATCTTTATATTAAGAAACAAGCTCTGGGTCTGGATGATGAAGAAGATTTTTGTCTCGATTTGTTGTGATTTATTTTTGTGGTATAGGGATTGACTCCACACCGTGCCGCACGTGAGGCAGAGCAACACACTTCAGCTACACATTTAGCCCACACTTAGCTTTCTTAAAATCCACACTTCCTGGGGCCTGGAGAGATAGCTCAAGAGTTAAGAGTTTCCCATCATCCATATGGTGCCTCACAACCCTCTGTAACTCTAGTTCCAGGGGATCTGATGCCCTCTTCTGGCCTCCACAGGTACTAGGTACCCACATGGCGTGTTTGTGTGCATGGAAAAAACAATCTCTTATGCATAAAATAAAAACAAATAAAATCTTTAAATCCACAGTTCCTCAACCCAGAACAGCTCCAAAAAGTTTTCTTCGTCCTAGTCCTGAAGATGAAGCAATATATGGGTATGTACCTCCATTCTGCTGACCCCCTGCTCCTTCTTCCCCACTCAGCATATGACTTAGCTGAAACCCACCACAGTGCTGCTGTTTCCACCCCCACCACAACAGCAAGTTTCTACTCAGCCATCTTTAACCAACTCTTATTCCTGTTGTTCACAAGAAAGAAGAATCATCTATGAGCAGAGCAAACTTTGGGATTGGGTGGACTTTACAGCCTTGCCATCGACTACTTGTCCTGAATATTTTCCTGAGTATTTGCATCACTCAGATGTATAACTCCAGGGCAGAGCAGCTCCAGAATGTAGTGCTTCAGTAGAGACTCTAGGGGTGCGATGGTCCCAGCGAGGTGGGAGGGAGAAGGGGCCATGTTGAGTGGTGTCTAGACAGTGGTTGTTGGATTAGGCCTGGCTTCCTTGGATCTGAACTGTCCTTATTTGACTAAACGTGTGGTGGAGTGCTTTTGGGAGGGCATCCTTCCATCAGATAGAATCAGTCCCTAATTACGTACTCTCTCATCTTAGGTGAGTTAATGGGACAAATTCAGTATTTTGTTCTGTTGTGGGCCGGTAGACAGTTCTCATCACTGTCCCAGGGAGACTAAGTCATAGAACAGATGAGAAAAATGAGAGGGAACTTCTGTAAACCATGAAGTCACTCCTGAGCTAGACAGTAGTTAAGTCTTTAATCTCTCGATGAGAACCCTCTGCTTTAAACAGGATATTTTGTCTTTTCTTTCTGGAACCACACTTACTTCAGCCCTAACACCAAAATGGTGAGGTTCAAGAAGGGGGACAGCGTGGGCCTCCGGCTGGCTGGTGGAAACGATGTTGGTATCTTTGTGGCTGGCATTCAGGAGGGCACCTCCGCAGAGCAGGAGGGCCTACAAGAAGGAGACCAGATTCTGAAGGTAAGGAAGCCTGCCCGCTAGCAGTCACCCGCCAGGCAAGGTGCTTTGATGGGTGCTTTTCAGTAAAGGGGTTTTTTTCTTTATATTTATGTGTGCACACACACAGAGAGACTTTGGTGGAAAATCCAAAAGGCTGGGGGTCTGATAAGCATTTCTGTGCCCAAAGTGGGAGGGCAGAAGAAGTTGCAGAATCATCGAGGGAATCAGACCTCAAGACACTAGGGTGCTCTCTGCACTCTGCTGATGCGGTTCAGAGTAGGAGGTACCAAGCCTTGCTCATGAGCATTTCTAAGCTTTCCAGTGAGATTCTGGGGTCTTCTTTGAGTCCAGGAAGGGCCCAAGAAGACTACCTGAGTGAACCTTGAGGCAACACATGGTCCAATGACATCATTTCACCCCCAGCTCCCCATGCTACTGATGGAAATCTTTTCAAATGCCAGCACATACTAATTTGTACTCGGTGAATGTACAAACGAAGAGAAAGCACGCTTTCGGCTACTGGGAAGCCAGAGGTTTAGAGCCTTGCTCATCAAAGTTGGAGAATAAAATAGGTTTCTCTTGTGGAGGGGACAGTACATGTGAATTTTATGAAAAAGAAGTGGAGAATTCACCTAGGGCTTCAGACACCCAATTTTGGTATAAAACATCCTTAAAGAAGAAGAATTGCTTGTATAGTCAGAACTTCTCTAGAAAGTTTTTCTTCCTTCCTTCCTTCCTTCCTTCCTTCCTTCCTTCCTTCCTTCCTTCCTTCCTTTCTTTCTTTTTCTTTCCTTTTTTCCCACTATCACCATGGTGACCAGGGAGATGCTGGTGGGCACTGATAGAGGTCAGGTGGCCTTGATCCTCACTCTAGCTGACTACAAAAAGGTCTTTTTTGTAAAAGGCTAAGAAAGGTTGAGCTCTCCAAGCTGGTCAGAGAGGCAGCTGCGGCACAGTGAGCCGGAGCTGATACCGAATCCTCCCCAGGCTCCCAGCACACCCAGCTCGGCCCTGCGCACTGCTCTCAGACAATGAAAGGCAATATTTGTCTGTTGGGAAGGACCAACCACACAGTCTGACCTTGAAGTGCATGAACACTGGCTTGACTGTTTTCACTGTATGCATTCCGTACTCCTTGGTCAGCCTGAAGACGTGAAGGTAACTGTGTGCATAGCCTGGCCACTTTCTTTTCTCAGTGGGTTTTTAAGACTGCCTCTTCCTTTTGTGGGTAAGACCTGACCTGTGTAGTGTGCTGCTGTACTGCAGCGTAACAGAAATATGATTGCTTTGATTTCTATTTATTTTCCCTTCCTTGGTTTAACTTTTTCCTTGTTATTTATATGGCGTGACCGGTATTTCTCTTTCAAAATCTGTTAATGGAGTGGAAAAAGACAAAAAGAAAGCCAAACACATTTGCGGGGTGGTTGTGGTTGTTAATTCGCATGGATTTTAAAAACTGCATCTATTTGTGTGTATGTGGTGGGCGTGGGGGGAGCGAGAGGACCACTTGTCCCGTGTCATGCACGTGGAGGTCAGAGGACAACTTTTGGGAGTCATTTCTCTCCTTCCACCACATGGACCTTAGGGATCAAACTCAGGTCATCAGGTTTGGTGGCATGTGCCTTAACGCCTTCAGCCAAATCGCTGGCCCTGGAGTTTTAAAACATAGCTTGCAAAGTATGTTTTAATTTTGACAACTATAGCTTTGCTCCCATCAGAAGGTCATAGAAATGAATAGAAGGATCCCTGTGTGCCCTTTATGTTTAAATATGAGCATTTACAATGTATATAGAAAGCATTCATAGATACAGATGAAGCTATGTAAATGGCACAAGGAAAGGTTACACAGCCAAGTTCTGTGACCTTTGTTTGGGGACGGAGTGGAGAATGACAGCACCTTACTTACATGGTAACATTGTTTCAAAGAGGAACTGATTGCCTTTGCAAAGCACTCTCCTCTCCTCTCTATTTTCTGCTCCCTCTTCCACCATGAACCTTGCTGGGAGGGGATCTGGTATAGATGTTCCATTTAGACCTGAGTGCTCCACACTCTTCAGAGCTGAGTGCTCCACACTCTTCAGACCTGAGTGCTCCACACTCTTCAGACCTGAGTGCTCCACACTCTTCAGACCTGAGTGCTCCACACTCTTCAGACCTGAGTGCTCCACACTCTTCAGAGCTGAGTGCTCCACACTCTTCAGAGCTGAGTGCTCCACACTCTTCAGACCTGAGTGCTCCACACTCTTCAGACCTGAGTGCTCCACACTCTTCAGAGCTGAGTGCTCCACATTCTTCAGAGCTGAGTGCGCCATACTTTAGAGCTCAGTGCTCTACACTCTTTAGAGCTGAGTGCTCCATACTCTTTAGAGCTCAGTACTCCACGCTCTTTAGAGCTGAGTGCTCCACACTATCTTATTTTCTGTATGTTGACAAGTTATGGGTCTTTTAATTAATCATCATTGACTGCATAAAGAAACTTCTTGGAGTCAGGTGTGGTGGCGCATGCCTTTTATCCTAGCACTCCAGGAGTCAGAGACGGAGATCTCTGAGTTCAGGGCCAGCCTGGTCTACAAATCAAGTTACAGGACAGCTAGGGCCACACAGAGAAATCTTGTTTGGGGGGGGGGGGAAGAAAAAGTAAAAGAAAGAAACTTTTCTGTTCATTGTTAAGTGGTGCACTAACTAATCTATAGACAATAAAGATAAGAACTTAGTAGCCATTTTATTATTATTTCCACTTAGCAAAATTTAGCACTGAGTTTTCTCTAGGGCCTATGATAGAGCCAGCCATAGGCTTTAGCCTAGTTAATAGTATCAGATTGGGTTCTAAATTCAACCAGAGGTTGGTTACTGCCATTTCACTTGTGCCATTGTCTACCAGTGGGTCTATTTGCCAGCTACTTGTTACTGTAGGGTTCACGGCTGTTTAAGACTTGATGGCTTTTCTCCTCTTGGAGCATGCGGTGAACCCTCCAGCACTATGAAAACTTATAACTGATAGGTAATGAATCTTCCAGCTCAGTACACAATTGGATTTCCTTGTATCCTATGACTCCAGTATGTTCCATCTTCAGTAGTAGGATCTTATTGTCATGGTTAAGACCAAAAATCTTCTAAAGCTAATTAAACATATTCAGACAAGTATCTAGGCACAAAATAAACGCACAAAAATCATTAGCCTTTTGTATAACAACAACGAACAAGAAAGAAACAAGGGAAACAATCCTATTTACCATGGCCTAAAGAAAAAAAATCTTGGGATGAGTCTAACCAAGGACAATGAAAATCGTACAATGAAAATTTTAGTACACCAAAGAAAGAATATTGAAGATATCAAAAGATAGGAGGGTCTCCCATGTTCATGGGTTGGCAGGATTAATATTGTGAAAATGGCCATCCTGCCAAAAGTAATCTATAGATTCAACCTAATCCCCATCAAAATTTCAATGTAAGTTCTTAACAGAAACTGGGAGGGTCCTCAAAATTCATATGAAGTCACAAAAGACCCATGATAGCTAGAACAATCCTGAAGAATAAAAACATTGCTGGAGGGGTCACTATCTCTGACTTCAAGTTACACTGCAGAGCTATGATAATAAAAACAGCTGTGGCAGAAGAAAGACACATTGACCAGGGAATAGAATTGAAAACCCAGGTAAGCCCATGATAACACCTAAAGCCACACACGTTGAATGGCCAGAAATACATAGTGGAGAAAAGACAGCATCTTCAACAAACAGTGCCGGTCAAACTGGATGTACAGGAGTGAAAGTAGATCGTTCTCTCACTCTTCACAAGACTCAATTCCAGATGGATCAGGGATCTCAGCACTGACACCCTGAATCTGACAGAGAAGGAAGTAGAGGACATGCTGCAGCTTACAGGCATAGGAAAGGACTCTCTGAACAGGACCCCGGTAGCCCAGGCATAAGACCAACAGTTGACGCATGGGATCTCATGTAACTAAGCTTCAAAGGCCTCTAGACAAAGACGGCCATCATTTGAGTGAAGAGGCTGCACACAGCAGGGAAAAAGTCTTTACGAGCTGCATAGCTGATGGAGTGTTGGTGTCTGGAACATACTGAGAATTCAAAAACGAAGTAAACACTAAGAAAACAAAGGCTTAATTGAAAATCAAGCACGAGAGGGCTGCAGAGGTGGCCCAGCAGTTAAGTCTGCTCTTCCAGAGGTCCTGCGTTTGGTTTGCAGCCCCCACATGATAGCTCACAACCATCTGTGACTTCAGTTCAGGGCATCCAGTACTCCTTTCTGACCTTCTTGGGCAGCAGACACACATGAAATGCACAGAGATAGATGCAAGTAAAGCACTCTACACATCATAAACACTGTACGTGTTGGGGCATGAAGCTAAATAGACTCTTCAATGGAAGAAATGCTAATGGACAAGAACTTTTTTCCCAAATATTCAACCATATTTAGCCATCAGATACATGTGAATTAAAAGTATTTATTGGCTTTCCAAGTTATCTTACAGCATCCTTCTCTAGTGTCCCCCTTCAGTCCTTGTGGGATAAATGCTGTTGACTCCTTGTGAGAAGGACATATAGACCAGCAGCTTAGTGATACAGAGCCAGTGGTCTTCCATGTAAGACTAATGAACCCGATTCACAAACACGTGTTAAACATTTTTCTTCTGCTTTGTTTTTTGAGACAGAATCCCACTGACCTTGAATAGCTTTTGAGAGATTGGGGTTACAGGAGAAGGCTGAATTGAACTGTGAATGTGTCTTCAAGGTTTTATTTGAATTAATTTTCAAGAAATATGATTCCAGATCTGCTTATTATAGACCCCACCATTCTGTGTTGGTTATAGTTATCTGTTTATTACTTAAATATTGTACCTTTCTGGTTACCTCTTTGGGAGACTTTAAAAAAGGGGGTGGGGAAGGGAGTCAGAGAGAATGACAAGTTCTAATTAGTCAGTGACAAATTCTTCATTTGAAGGCTTGGCAGGTGTGATGGAGTGCAGAGCTCCAAAGACGGAAGGTAGAGCAATATTTATAGTCTCCCGGGCTTATTCACCCACTCCAGGTCACCTGATGTGGCTTCGAGGAATTAAATTAAGCCTGTTGGAGGGGCCACAGCAAGACCGAGGCTGTGACATTTTTATTGAGAGCAATCAGACTTTTTATACCCTTATCAGAAACACAACATGGTGACAATTGCCAGGACCAGTACAGTTGTTGCCAGGACACACTGAAGTTTACAGGGTACACAAGATTAATGTCTAAGACCAATTGTCCTGTCCAGCTCCTTGTTTCCTTGACTTCCAAGGGAACAGACAGAGAAACACAAAGTGGCCTGAATGCTTCTGCCTGAGGGAGTGCACCAGTCTCTCAGGGACTAGAAGGCACATTGTATCCCAGGAGCCATGGGCTCTAACCTGAAAAACCTATGACACATGCCTCAAGGCAACTAGATCAAGCCAACTTTATGGTTCCCCGCGAGTACTCACATAGCCCAGGCCAATCGGAAGGTACTGGGCAAGTGGACTGAGCAGCAACTGTACAGACTTGCGCACACTCTGCTTTTGCTCCAGACAGGCCCTCGTAGGAACAAACAGAAATTTAGGAGTTACCTTTTAAAATATTTGGTACTACTAGGTATCAATCCTAGAGCTTTGTGCATGCTAAGTACTTGGCTACTGAGTTATTTCCTCAGCCCCATTGGGACTTTACTACAGTGAGTCAGTCAGTCAGTCAGTCTGTCTGTCTGTCTCATTTTTGATTTCTGGTTTTTACCTCCGGCCAGGTGAACACACAAGATTTCAGAGGGCTAGTCCGGGAAGATGCTGTCCTCTACCTGTTAGAAATCCCCAAAGGTGAAACTGTGACCATTTTGGCTCAGAGCCGAGCAGACGGTGAGCAAGTTCGGTCATCTGTTTTATTTGAGGGAAGTGGGAAGAATGAGCGGGGTATCTTGGGAGCAGAATACACAACATTGGGTCACAGGTATGTGGAGAAAATTTAGGTGCTGTTAATTTTTTATGAAAATATTTTCCCTCCAACTACTGAAATAGCTTTGCTGGTTCTGAGTCATTTGGAGTTAAACTGCTTCTCTGAACAGCGTGCATTCTCGGTTATGATGGGATGGTCCGAGAGCCTCTGAATGGTGGATGGTATTGACTCCTCACCTCTACCAGCCTCACAAGATGCTTTACCTTTCTGGGTGCTCTCCTGTAAAGTGGGGGACAAGAGTAGTCCCTTCCTGTTTGTATCAGAAGATCGATGAGCAACTGTATGAGGCAGAGGTCTCCAGGGAAACAGAAGCTGTAAGAGATAAAGACACTGAGTGTGCAGGTTGGCGAGTCCCATGTGGGACCGACCTAGCAGAATCAAAGACTCAGTTTTGGGTTTAGCCTGAAGGCCTATGTGCTAGAACTGAAGGTATAGAGTCAATAAGAACTCAGTAGAAAAGCAAATGTCCCAGCTGGAAGGCCATGGGGTCGGAACAGCAGCTCCCTCTGACTTCACAGAATATTCTACTCAGGCTTTCAACTAATTGGTTGAGGAACAATTCACTTTGTTCAGTTTCCCATTTGAAAGTTAATCTCATTCTGCCAACACGCCACATCCTCTGAGAGAAAGGCCTGGTATAATGTTAAATCGATTGCACAGGCTCCACCATACACAGTCAGGTTAACACATAAAATCACATCACAGCACTTCAGGAAGTTAGTGGTTCTTCCTTCCTCCCATTGGAGCTTGATTCCCACAATGCACTAGAATGGAAGAACTGGGAAGGGGTGGTCTGCAGTTGAGCACAACATAGCCAACGTTGCTTTTATTCTCCAGTGTATAGAGACATCCTGGCTTGTGGCAGGGGAGATTCGTTTTTCATAAGAAGCCACTTTGAATGTGAGAAGGAAACTCCACAGAGCCTGGCCTTCACCAGGGGAGAGGTCTTCCGAGTGGTAGACACCCTGTATGACGGCAAGCTGGGCCACTGGCTGGCTGTGAGGATCGGAAATGAGCTGGAGAAAGGCTTAATCCCTAACAAAAGCAGGTAACTGAGCTTACTTCTTTTTTTTTCTTCTTCCTGGTTTTATGTTTGTGGTATTTATCTTTTTGTTTTGTTTTGTGGAATTCATCATTTTTCCCCCTTTCCTTCTCCCCTGCTCCAGTCCTGCTTGCTCTGGCCCCCCTACCCCACCCCCACCCCCACCCCCCGCCTGCTTCAGCCTAAAGGTTTTTTTTATTTGTTTCTCATTATGTAGTTGCTGGGATTTGAACTCATGACCTCCGGAAGAGCAGCCAGTGCTCTTAACCGCTGAGCCATCTCACCAGCTCCTGAGCCTACTTCCTAAACATACCTTTTAATCCCCCTTTCACCAGAAGGCAACAGAGCTGCCTCTGAGGAACTCAATCCCATATGACCTCATCATTTGCCATCATCAGGTGTTTATGGAGATAGAGCCAGAACCTCTTTAGCGTTGAGCACCTCAGGCTTGGTTGCTGCCCTTGGCTTATCTGAGGATAGCCTGCTGCCTTGGGAAACACTGTGTGGCCATAGCCCCTCGGCACTCCTGGTCTCCATCCTTAGGAGAGGCCTGTACACCACAGGGAACACTTGTGGCGCGTGGCTATAGGACCTAACAGTGGTGACCTGTTTGCTACATGCATTCATATTATCCACCATATGAGCCAAACGTGGCATGTTCCGTACTGAGTCGCTGCCTGTGGAGCTCAGAGACCCTGTGGACGTTTCTCATCCCTATGACAAAACATCTGGGGAGGGGCGGTGGGAATGCCGGTCCTTAGCGTACTTCCTCCCTTGTGTTCAGTGTGGACCCCAGCCCATGGGAAGATGCCGTCTATTTGAGGTGGCTTTCCCTTCCTAGAAACACCCCCATAGATTGACCCAGAGGTTCCATAGCGATTCTAAATCCTGTCAGGTTGACAGTGATGCTTACACACAGTGTTTTCTGGCTCCATGGTCCCCTTCGTTGTCCCCATTGCTAATCCCTGGGGTTCTTTTGTTTACACACACACACACACACACACACACACACACACACACACACACACACACACACACGAGTACTCTATCTGCATATATCCTGCATGCCAAAAGAGGGCATCAGATCCCATTACAGATGGTTATGAGCCACCATGGGGTTGCTGGGAATTGACTCAGGACCTCTGCAAGAGCAAGCAGTGCTCTTAACCCCTGAGCCCTGCCCTGGGTTCTCACACGATAGTAACTGTGTCTTAGTAATAATCTGTCCCATGCTGTAGAGAATGACTTCTGGCTTCTTCTCTCAGAGCTGAGCAAATGGCCAGTGTCCAGAATGCCCAGAGAGAGAATGCTGGGGACAGAGCAGACTTCTGGCGGATGCGCGGCCAGAGATCAGGGGTCAAAAAGAACATGCGCAAGAGCCGGGAAGACCTGGCGGCTGCTGTATCAGTTAGCACCAAGTTCCCTGCCTACGAGAAGGTTCTGCTTCGGGAAGGTGAGGCAGCTGCATGGGCCCGGAAGTTATCTGCTGAGCTCTGAACCAGTTCCGCCAGTGTCTCTGTAATCATCCAGTTCCAACTTCACTTAAGTCACATACACCAAAGGTGTGGTGAGGGAATGATATTCAACAGGGACTCTTCTTGGTTCAGGTTCCTCAATGGAGGCAAATTCTCAAAATGTAGAAAATAATTTTAATACGGACACTCAAGTATTTGTGCCTTATCCACTGAGTGGGGGATGCGTAGCAATGCAGCATCAGAGAATAAGTTTTATAAACTGCTTTGTGGCTGGGCAGTGGTGGCACACGCCTTTAATCCCAGCACTCAGGAGGCAGAGGCAGGTGGATTTCTGAGTTCGAGGCCAGCCTGGTCTAAAGAGTGAGTTCCAAGACAGCCAGGGCTACACAGAGAAACCCTGTCTCGGAAAACCAATAAATAAATAAATAAATAATAAAAAATAGAATTCATTCTGTTTAAAAAATAAATAAAAAAATAAACTGCTTTGTGGGAGGGCGGTGAAGGCTTGTCTTTTGGGAAAGAAGTGGAGTCCAGGTGAGGCGAGAGATTTCAGTTTCTACTGCTGAGATTGCAGAAGTGTAGACAGTGCACTTACTTGCCTCTCCTCTGGACATGGTGCATGTCTGATAACCTTTCTGGTTTTCCTTTCAGCTGGCTTCAAGAGACCCGTGGTTCTGTTTGGCCCCATAGCAGATATAGCAATGGAAAGGTTGGCAAATGAGTTACCTGACCTGTTTCAAACCGCAAGTAAGTCTGTTCATAGAGTTTTGCTCCCAGAGTGTTTAATTTGAAAGTTCTCTGGCACACAAAAGTTGGAAGAATAAGGAATATCCACACACTCTGCCTGGAGTCACTGTATCATGTTGTCAGATACACTTTCTCCACTGCTTGCTCATAGACAGACACACATCCCCAACTTTTGAAACTGCGGAGCCAGTGGAGAGTTTAAATTGCAGAACTCTGAGACTTCATTGGAGAGTATACCTGGGAGTCTCCTATTCTTTTACGTAATGAAAACACCATTGTCGCTTCAGTAACAAAGAGATTTAATATTAATGTTATAGTTGAACATTGCTAATCTGAAACATTCTAAAATTGAAACATCAACATGATAGAGCACAAGGGGAAGATTCCACACTTGCTGTCATCCGAGTGATGAGCATCTAAACGCAGGCGGGCTAAAGATGCTCCGTAAAATTACCTCAGTCTCTGTATGAGAGAGGGATGACAGAAACATGGGGGGGGCAGGAAGCCTGGTCCTTCAGATAGCCCAGGCTGGCCCTGAAATTACTGTGTAGCCAAGGATGACCTTCCATTTCTAATCTTCCTAGCATCATCTTGCAAGTGCTGACATAACAGGAATATACAACCAAGCTAAACCATGAATGAATCTTATATTTAGGCATGAGTCTCCTTTTTTCTATAGATATCTTAATTATGCATATGCAAATATTAAAAACTTGGTAGCATTTCTGGTCCCTAAAATTTTCTGGGTTTTTTTGTTTTTTTAGGTCAGGCTCATCATTTTTAGGACTTTTTAGGAATTTTATATTTCCAGATCCATCTTTTTAGAAAGAATTACTTGGGATATTGATCATTGGAGAGTATCAAGTACTCCCTGTTGTTAGGTTGACCTAACAATTTCTTCTGCTTAGTTTCCATTTAATAGAGCTGAGGTTATAGCTCAGTGGTAAGGTACTCGCCTCATATGAGTAAAATCCTGGTATTTGATATGTAAAACACATGCACACAAGCACTTACACACACGTGCACCTTCTTGGGTACACATACACACACACACACACACACATGAACACATGAATGCACACATGCTTTCATCTGACTGCAGGAGGTGGTGCCTAGTGTCATTTGTCCCATTGTGCTGATGTTAGGCTGGGGCATTTGGTTGTCAACTCCTTCCTCCCTCCCTCCCTCCCTTCCATTCATGTATATGAGTACAATGTCGCTGTCTTCAGACACACCAGAAGAGGGCATCGGATCCCATTACAGATGGTTGTGAGCCACTGTGTGGTTGCTGGGAATTGAACTCAGGACCTCTGGAAGAGCAGCCAGTGCTCTTAACCGCTGAGCCATCTCTCCAGCCCATCAACTGCTTTCTATCAACATTACTTAACCCTGTTTTTCTTTTGCAGAAACAGAACCCAAAGATGCAGGATCTGAGAAATCCAGTGGAGTGGTTCGGTTGAATACCGTGAGGCAAATTATTGAGCAGGTGAGAAAACTCATCAGAAGCTCATGTTGTCAGCGACTGGATCATGGTTTGAAGTAGAATGTGTATTTTAATAAGATACTAATGATCAAAGCTCATGTAGTTAGGAGCCTTTTCACTGAGTAAGCCAGGTGTCTTTCTTTTGCAGAGTTCCCATTATTAAAGCAAGTAATACCCATTAGTGGTCCCTCTTTTTTGGAGGGGAATATATCCCAGGACCCCTGTTGGGTGTCTGAAACCATGGGCATATCAACATGACCTGTGTGTGTGTGTGTGTGTGTGTATACACAAGCACTACTTTTTCTTCACAGGTATATCTGTGATAATTTAGTATATAAATTGGAAAGGTGGGAAATACACAGCAATAACCAAAACCAAAGTAGACCATCATAGAATACACCCTGGTAAAGCTCGTACAAATGCGGCCTGTGCCCTCATTCCCACTGAGAACCTTGTACTATCCTCGCTCTTTTTGACTCACTGTTGACCTCAGGGGAAACTGGAGGATAAAGCCATGTACTAGGAGGGTTACCGCAATCCTTCTGTAAGGAGTTTTAATTGATAATACGGAAGTGGATGTAATACAGAAAGAAATTTTTGGCTTTTTAATGTAAATATACAGGGCAGGGTATGTTGGTACATGTCTTTAATCCCAGCACTGGAAGGTTGCGCGTTCAAGGCTAGCCTGGATTACGTAATGACTTCCAGTCAGAGTTACACAGTGAGACTCTTTGTCTTTAAAAAAAAAAGTTTCCCAGTCTTTGCCTGGGAAAACAAATCCCTCAGTGATGTTTTTGATGTCACCATGTGCCACCCTTTGTCCTCTTGTTACAGGACAAGCATGCCCTGCTCGACGTTACCCCCAAAGCTGTGGATCTGCTCAATTACACTCAGTGGTTCCCAATCGTGATTTTCTTCAACCCGGATTCCAGACAAGGTGTTAAAACCATAAGGCAGAGGTTGAGCCCAACATCCAATAAAAGTTCTCGCAAGTTATTTGATCAAGCCAACAAGCTCAAAAAAACCTGTTCTCATCTTTTTACAGGTAAGTAGAGTTCAAAAGGCCCACGCTCAGAATGAGAAATAAGGAAATTATCCTGAGTGGGGGATGTGGAATCGTGCTCACGACTCGTTCAAGAGTAGTTAACACTGGGAATGGCTATGTAGACTTACAGCAGTTGTATGTTAAACTTGGTGATTTTGATAGCCAGAGATTATTGTCAAGATGCAAAACCTGGTAATAACCGGTCACCTTCATGGCGCTAGATCCCTGTGTTAGACTTAAGGCTAATGAGTCCCATGTCTTCGCTAACTGCGTGTTGCTGTTGTCGCCTGCCTGTCAGCGATGTATTAACTGTGTGATAGGAACTCCGTGTGATAGGAACTCTCTGCATCGATTGACAGTGGCTCCCAGATAGGATCCTGAACTCTCTGGATGTGGAATATCTAACCATTTGTTACTTCTACTCCTGAGGTGTCATGCTACTGTGAATTGTTTTTGCCTTAAGTATTACTCTTTTACAGATAAATACTACGTTAAATCTTTGTGAGTTATCTTGTAGGCTTGTAGAATTTGCATAGCTAATCTGCAATGAGGGGAGCAGATGGAGTACTCATAGCCGGGTCGGACAGGAGACTTTAGAGCTGGCTTTACTTGGTCTGCATATGAACTCTTCCAAAATAAGATATTTTTAAAATGCCAAAAATAAAGCCACATTGCAGCCATTGCTTATGATAGTGAGATGGTCTAAAAATAGGACCTTTTCTGTACCATCTTCACGAGCAAGCAGTGTGAGTATGATATTGAGAGTCTTAAGAGAGTTACACAATTCTTTTTGGTTGTGCAGTGCTCTTATTTTGTGGGAACACCACAAGGATACTACATAGTTGCCAGGTGATTTTAGAGGTCACTGACAGTTGTCTCAAACCCTGATGTTTGGGAAGTAGATCAAGCTGAATGGACATGTGACCATATTTGAACATTGTTTCTCAGTTGTTTCTTGTCTCTTGTTTAGAGATGTAGGTCTGAACATTATGGTGAAAGTTATAACTAGGATATAGTATAGCCAAATGCACAAGAGAAAAGTGTTAGTCATCACCTACCCGGTTCTACGTGGGCCTCTAAACTGAATGTTATGCATGTATTTTTTTTTTTTTTTAAGATTTATTTATTTATGTGCATTGGTGGTGTTGGGTTATTTTTTGTTTTGTTGTTTGTTTTTTGCCTGCGTGCATATCTCTGAGAAGGTGCCAGATCCCCTGGAAATGGAGTTACAAACAGTTGTGAGCTGCCATGTGGGTGCTGGGAGTTGAACCTGGGTCCTGGGGAAGAGCAGCCAGCCCTCTTAACCACCGAGCCATCTCTCCAGCCCCTGTGAATGATGTATCTTACCAGCTTGTGGTTTTTTGTGTACTTAACCTTGTATCTTCGTTCATTTTTCCTGCTAGCAGTAGTAACTTACTTTGTGAACAGTAATGCTAGTCTGACCTGTGTTTGGCCTAATTGGGCTGGTAGAAACTGTTATAGGCTCACAGATCCTAGTGTGGGTGAGACCAGACTAAAACCGGTTTCTCTGACTACATCTCATGCCCCTTACAACCCAGCTAGATAATTCAAATGCCAGAAAGGATCGTGCCCAGGTTGGTTATCCCTTGTCTAAAGTGCTTACGATCAGAAATGATTCATATTTTAGATTTTGGAGTGCTTTGTAAGCATTTTAGAGATGAGACTCAAGTCTGAACATGGGATTCGCCTATTTTTTTCTACGTGTGCCATCGCCATAGAGCCTGCAGGTGATTTGCTGTGATCAACTTGATAGTTCTGTGTATGACAGTTTCACAGTGTGGGATTTATACTCGGGCGTTACTCTCGGAAAGTTTCAGATCTTGAAACATAATCTGATTTGAGATTTTGAATTAACCAGTACTGTATTAATAATTCCTCATTTTAACAGATGAGAAATGGAGCCCGCATGGTTATGAATGTGAAACCGGGAGACTCGTTTAGCCTCCCCAGCCCCCATACTTTGGTTCAAGTCCACTGAATGGCTGGGAGCTCCCCTTAGAGGGTCAGATTTGAGTTTTATGCAAGGATGTGAGAAATCAGTAGGGGAAGTCTAGGGCTGGGGAAGAAGAGCCAGGCTTCTGAAGACTGGACGAGGAGGAGAGGTTGCAGAAGGTGGCCAGTACCTGTGGGTGCTTCCTGTCCTGGCTAGGAGTCCGCATTGTTGGCTCTGGAGCACAGACCACAGTCGCTGGCAGGATGTGTTGAGGATCTGGAGGGATGGCATATGTGGAAGGGTTTGCCCTGGGTTGGATTACAAGATGCTTGAAGGGAGAGAGACGACTGAGGCCACCATCGGGCCTCAGAAATAGGCTCTGGCACAGCACAGCGTCTTCTTTCTTTTTTCAAAATTTACTTATTTGATGTGTATGGTGTTTTCTGTATATGTACCACGTGTGAGCAGTGCCCGGGTAGACCAGGGAATCAAACATGGGTTCTCTGGAAGAGCAGCCAGTGCTCTTCACCATTGAGGCTTGTCTCTAGCTCCAAGCATATCCTTTCTGATATAGGCCGATCGAGAAGCAAGAAATTCAGAGCTGAAGTTAGAGGGGGCTGTGGATGAATAGAGTGTTGAAGTTCGGAGTCCAGCTCTTACTGTACATTGCATGCCTGATACAGTGAGCCGTGTAATCTTCAGGGCAGAAGGTACAGGCTTACTGATAGCGTGGACTAAGAAGCCTGCTTCTAGGCAGCTCTCATACAGTTCTTCCACTTAGGAGTTAAGCTTGACTCCTAAAAGCCATGTAGAGGCTACACAAAGTCTTTTTATTGCCCTTTCACCCCAAGTCCATGTACAGGCTGCGACTGGGTTTTAGGCCTAATCAGCAGAACCATGAGCAGAATTAACATCTTTATGAATTAGGAAGTGGGAGTACTATTTGCTTTGGTGAGCACAGTTTAAAGTTATATTTTCTGTCTTATGTGGTCTCCTTAGGCTCAGAATTCTATTCCCTGGTTCCTTTTTGTATAGCAATAAGAAACTGTTCCTACAGAGAAGATTTTAATTATGACAGTATTAAAATCTTTTCCATTATGAGCTTCATACCCTCATTAAGACGCACTTGATTTAGAGACTTGCTCAAAAGCAAGTTGGCTTGTCAAAATACTTTAAAATGTTATGCCTACATACCCCTTTCTCAGGGGAAATATTTAGTATAAAATGCATTTATACATATTTATCATAAAAGTAAAATTGGAATTGCATGTGTTCTTAGAACCTTTGAAATACTCAGTCCATGGCTTAAAGACTGTCTTCTGGACTTAGAGACCTAGATTAGGCCACCTTTGTGATAAACTGGCATATTAAAGCACCACGGGATAGTCTGGCTATTTCACCTGCTTTCTAGACTTAGTCAAAATGAAGTTTTTGATGGTCAGCCCTGGGATTTTGGAGGAGCTTATAAGGGCTATTACTGTAATCATTATCTTTCTACATCACATTATTGAAAAATGTTTTATTTTATGTGGTAGTTTTTTGTTTGTTTTGGTCATTATTTAGTCTTTGAAAAGTACCAGAGGGAAATGAATCTTGTACCAGCTGAGAAAAATCCAAACTGCAGTAGATCATACTTGGAGTCTTAGGGAAGGGAAGGGAATGTTGGCCACAGGAAGGAAATAGGCTGTGGGGTGGCTTGCATATTATGCTGGTGCCAGCCTGTGAGTGTTAAAGTGACCACAGGATAGCCCTCCTGGGATGTGATTTGTATACTGTGCCGTTGACGAATTTGAAAGGCACATTTCCGTGGGTTAGATCCTCCAGAGTTGTATAACCATTACCACAGTAACTTTAGTCAGAAACCTCATTCATTAGCAAACCCTTCCAGCATGCATGGTGCCTCTTGGTGCCTCTGTGACTAGGGGTGGGAAGGTGCTGCCACACTACCAGAGCTGGGCATGGCTGCCCTGAGGTGTGAGCATGCTAGCAGGGACCTTGGCAGCAGGAGGGTCCTTTCAGAATGTCAGTTCCTTGAGTCCGGAAGTCCCATAAGCCTCTTTAGAAAGAGGTAAAGTGTGTGAATTGGATCCTGCCTCTGAGTGGGGCCTAGAAAAGGAGTCTGTGGAACTTTGGTAGCAGTGTTCAGCCTTCGGTTGCCAGTGAGACCCTGGGGTTTTTGTTACATTCACCTTGGCGGAAGCACAAATGTGTTTCCACATTTCTTAGCCCTTAAACTTCAGGTTTTCATTGTGATGAATTCAGACTGTATCAGACAGCTGCTAATAGAAACCTGTAAAGGACCACTTCAACTTTCTTTATACCTCTAGTACAAGTCACTTGTTTAGTCCCTGGGGTGCACAGTCTCACTTCCATATTTGCATCTTGGGTCATATGTTAGCTGTGATTATAATAATCTTTGTGAAGTACTAAGCTAAATAAGGACACAAGGAAATCCATGACATCAAGGTTAATTTCCTTGGGCTGCCCAGTGTATCAGTTATGTCTGATGCTGTAAATAATTAATAACTGAGGAAACTGTAAGCTCATTCACAATTGCCCAAGGTCAGAAGTGGAACTTTGTCAGGTTTTCAAGACAGGGTCTCAGACTTATTGCAGCCAGTGATGGTCTTGAACCTCAGATTCTTGCCTCTACCCCCCAGGTGGGTACACGTAGACATCAGCACACCTGGCTTCAAGATTAGAATTTCTTAAAGTCAAATTTGATTAAAAGAAAACTTGAAGCTTAATTTCTCAGAAATTTTGTGTAATGATTCCTACATAATGATTCATTTGGCTTTAGAAAAGATATGTACTGCCCTCTACTAAGGAGCCATGAAAGCTTAATTTAAAAAGCAATTTTAGTTTATCTGCAACTGATCGTTTATATTTTAGGTCAGTTTTATATCTGTGTGTGTGTGTGTGTGTGTGTGATGTCCAGCAGGCTGGTTGGCCGTTGAGTGCCCAGGATCCGTCTGCCTCTCCTTCCGGTACTAGGGTTATAAGCACACACACCATGCTCAGCTTTTTATACCGGGGATTTGAATTCATGTCCTGCTTTTGAAGCAAACGTACTTACCATTTTGGAGCAGTCTTTCTTGCCTAGTTTATTTTTACTACATCCATAGATACAGATTGATGAACAGATGCGGGCCACGTGTCTGTTAGCATCTTATGTCTGTGCTGCAAGTTGGTACCTTTACATGAGCTGTGTTAGGGCAGTGGCCCAGGCTGCAAACTCAGAAAGTAATTTTCCAAGTTTGTACTTAGGTTTCTTTATTTGCTTGGTATGAAGTCTAAGGCTCTTTGTCCTCATCCTCTGACACCCCTTCCCCCACCCCATGTTAGAAATACCTTGACAAAAGTAGTTGAAGGGAATAGGTTTATGTCAGCTCACAGTTCAACATATATGCTCTTGAGAATTTTTCTTTCTTTCTTTCTTTCTTTCTTTCTTTCTTTCTTTCTTTCTTTCTTTCTCTTTTCTTTCTTTCTTTCTTTTTTTCTTTTTGTTGGACTTGGGCTATGACTCAGTGGTGGAAGGCATATATAGCTTTTGTGATTACCTGAATTCTGCTCTTGGCATTGCAAAATATACACACTTGTGCGCGCGCGCGTGTGTGTATACACACACACACACACACACACACACACACACACACACACACACTGGTAACATGCTGTAGCTCTTTTGAAGAAGTATATATTGTGAAAATAAGCCCATACAGTCTGTTATGTAAACTAAACAGCTTTAGTTGTATTCAACTGAAAAGATTTTGTGTTTAAATAACATACAGACTTCTGAATTTGGCAAGTTTTTCTTCAGGTATGGTATAAATAGAGATAGTGTGAATAGCTTCTAGATTAAAGGTGGCTCTGAGAATCGATGCTGACCTTCTGGCTTATGTCTGTAGCTACAATCAACTTGAATTCAGCCAACGATGGCTGGTTTGGCAGCTTGAAGGACAGCATTCAACAGCAGCAAAACGAAGCAGTCTGGGTCTCTGAAGGAAAGGTATGTGGCCTAGATCTGCTGCTGTGAGGTGAGAGTCTCTGTTCTCGATGCTTCCTCAAGAGGGCAGTGAATGTAGTAAACCATGAAACTAAAGGGATTTCAATGTGTTCATCAAGTCAGAAGCTTTGTCATTCTCCAACAGAGTAATAAAATGAAGGGACTGCTGTGCAAGGCAGAATGTGATGAACGCTCACCTACATTCACTTCCCCTCTACTTTTAATGTAGTAACTAGAATTGCCTTCCGAGTACTCTAATCAGAGCTTACAAGTTCTCCTTCCTAATGCCACACCGTACTAAGAACATGGGAAACTCGGAGTGGAGATGAGAGGCAAGGTTGAGAACCATGGGAAATGAGGTTAAAAAGATACCAAGAGAAGTGCTAACAGCTGGAATTATGTGCATAGTAAAGAAGTCAGTGGAAAATGCTTCCCGACTCTTGAGCTTGAGTTGGTGATGTAAAAACACTAGTGATCTTTTCTAACCCTCTCAAGCCGGGTGCTATCCCAGATGTTTAGTTGACAGATGTAGCATCAGCCAAATGCTTAGTCCCCACCACTCCCTCTGGAGGACAAGTTGAGCAAGATGTAGTCTTTGTCCTCAAGATCCTGGTGATTGAACCCAGCTACTTCTGAGAAACATCCCAGCCTGGGTCTGAGTCTTGGAAATGAATAGGAATGTGCATAGCGCCAGGTGGAGACGGGGGCTCAGCTGGCATAGAGGGTGTAGTAAGGATAGACTGGAGTATCTTCAGTTTGTGTCCCTGTGCAGACCAGTTCAAAGCCAAGTGACAGCAGGAAACTCTAGGTCCCTTCCCTTGCTAGCACATGTCAAGGTTCCCAACACTTGGCTCAGCCCTTGGGAGTTTTCTTGAGTCCCCACTCCCAGGAGCCATGCCAGATCCCACTCACCCTTCAAAACAAATTCCTCTAGATGGAAGGGATGGATGATGATGCTGAAGACCGCATGTCCTACTTAACTGCCATGGGCGCGGACTATCTGAGTTGTGACAGCCGTCTCATCAGTGACTTTGAAGATACCGACGGCGAGGGAGGCGCCTACACTGACAATGAGCTGGATGAGCCAGCTGAGGAGCCGCTGGTGTCTTCCATCACCCGCTCCTCGGAGCCGGTGCAGCACGAGGAGGTGAGGCAAGGCACAGCACACCCTGGGCAGCTTGCTGCAGGCTGTGAGGCCATGAGGGCGCTGTAGAAAGTATCCTCAAGGTTTGGAGCTGAGGACTACTAGGAAGGTGCACTGTGAGCCTGTGCCTATATGGCCGTGGCTGTGATCCATGGAGAGTGGAGCCAGATCGTGATGTTGGGAAAAGGCTGAGTTACGGTACCATTCACCACTCTCTTGTCCTCAGGAGTGATAAATAGATAGATAAATAGATCGGCTTTATGTCCGATGTGACTGTCCAAATTACAGATGGGACTTTATGAATACATTATTGCTGCGTTTGCTTGTAACCTTTGATTAGGCCTCTCTCTGTACTCTTAGGAGCCCTGCTTTTCTTCTCCTTGTGACCTTTAACCTCCTAATGCTATCAAGGCCCCTGAGTGTTTCCCCATCAGTTTCCTTCTGTCCGTATGTCACCTTTTAAATGCGCTTCATACATCTGATCAGATGCACTGTGTAGACAGTAGCTTACACAGTCCTACAAACTACCAGTGGGCAGTCGTGTAGGGCAGAGCGATTATTAGTTACACCTCAGAGAACATCAGAATGATGATCTTTGTGGACAATGCTATCAAAGTCCTTTGGGATGATAATTATGTACTCCCCTTTAGCAGGTTAGCTCACTCCAGCAAATGATAAATGATAGAAGTACTACCCCCAGAAAAATCAAGGAAGAAAGTCTAAAACACACACAGACAGAGAGAGAGAGAGAGAGAGAGACTTAATATATAGTAGATAAGTAGTAAAGAGTAAGTTAACGACTACAGACATAAGAGGAGCTAATGCTTAGGAATACTGCTGGTAGTGACACAGACCTTTAGATTTTAGGAGTATTTGGTTTGGTTTCTCTTCCTTCCTTTAAAGGTAGAGCATGCTACCTTGTATTTTGTCAGTTTAGTGAAGTGTGTCCCAAGGCTCCTCTAGGGAAGGGTGGTTGGTGTCTCTCTCCGCAGTAAGAGAGAGCTGCCTTAGCTCCTCAGCTTCTTAGTTTCCACAAGTTTCCAGAGATCCAGCAGAGCAGAGTGCTGCCTTCTCTCTGCTTGGGTGGTGTTGGTATGAATGAACTTTTATGTTTTGTAGAGCATAAGGAAATCCAGCCCAGAGCCACGAGCTCAGATGAGGAGGGCTGCTAGCAGAGACCCACTTAGGGATGCTAGCCCGCCCCCAGCATTCAAGCCAGAGCCGCCCAAGGTATGTGGCTGGGAAGCCCAGGATGGGAAGAAGGAACACACAGGTGCCTTGGAGCCCCTGGCACCCAGGGGAACTCTCAGTGAGACAATGTGGACTTACCATGTGCTGTGTTAGATAGAGCCTGTCCTTCAGACCACTGAGTGAGCCTGAAAAACCAGGGAAGAGTGAGAGATTGGCCTAAAAGCCACTGTGAGGAAAATCAGTGTTTTTAGGCTTCACAGTGAATGAGTTACTTAATTTATTTACTTTTTATTTATTCATTAATTTTGGTAGAAAAGTGAAATTCAGTCAGATGCTGCACACCAGCCTCATAAATCTTGACAGTTTTGTTTGTTTGTTTGGTTTGGTTTTTGTTTTCTTTTTCTATCCAGTAAAATTTTTCTGCTCACAATCTAATTCGGACATACCAGAAACTCCTCACTGGTGATCTGCTGAGAAAAACAGGCATCGCTGTTGGGTGGAATGCCTCTCACTATAAAAGCATCTTAATTTATTGATTTAATAAATTACTATCTAGAATCAACATAAGGCCTCCAGGCTATGAGTCATGCGGTTTCTTGCCCCAGATCACAATCAGCCGATAACGGTAGGCTTTTCCTTATAGCTCAGTCAATTTTTTTAACTCAGTAACTTGGCTGAGAAGGATTAGTTAGTGACTTGATAGAAGACGGCACCAAAGGCCTGCAGCAGGGCTGGAACTGAAAGTGTAGGAGCAGCAGCCGCTGGCATGGTGTCCCACCTGCCTCAGCCCCACTCCAGCTCAGCCTTGTTGCCCCACTGCCAAGTACAGCTCTCACTTTTTGGCCTAGGCTCGTACCCTCAGACAAACCTACTTTTTCATCTCCAAAATTGAGGTCTTCTGAGGTCTTCTGTGAGATTCCATCTTCTCCACTGTGAAGTGAGTCTGTTCCACCTCTAGCCATTGCTGGCCACCCCACCTCTGCCAACACTTCTGTCATCCTCAGGTGGGGCTCAAGATGCCCGACCGATGGCTGTTTGCCCTGTCATAATTGATTCTTTGTCAAGATGGTTACATTGCCCACCTTTGGAAACTGATCAGGAAACACAATGTATTAAATCACTAATGTAGTTCTGAAAATGAACTAAAAGCCCCAGGTCAAAGGCATGCTATTGCTCTCTGCAGGCCAAAAACCTGAACAGAGAAGACTCCTACGACTACTCCAAGTCAAACCTCTCCGCCATGGCTGGTAGTGAAATCCCGGGGGGATCCATCAAAGGCTGCCCTCCCCCTGTTGCAGTGAAGCCTGCCTTTGGGCGATCCATCCTGAAGCCTTCCACTCCAGTCCCCATGCCTGAGAGCGAGGAGGTTGGGGAGAGCACCGAGGAGCAGGAAGATGCTCCCAGATCAGTCCTGGGCAGAGTGAAAATATTCGAGAAGATGGACCACAAGGCAAAACTGCAGAGGATGCAGGAGCTCCAAGAAGCCCAGAATGCGAGGGTAATTGTTTTCAACCACTCAGTTTGCCCCACGTGAGAGTTTCAAGATGCTTGCTCTCGTTGTAGCAGTGCACACCCCTTTTCTCACTGCCAGTCATGCCAGGCACAGTCACCTACACAGTTCTCTTGTGCTGCTTCCAGATTGCTAGCTGGCAGCACATCCTTTTTGCTTCCAATCAAGAACCTATCAGAGCCGGGTATGGTGGGGCACGCCTTTAAATCCTAGCACTTGGGAGACAGAAGCAGGTGGCTCTGTGAGTTTGAGGCCAACGTAGTATAATCTACAAAATGAGTTCTGGGACAGTAAGGGTTATATAGAGAAACCCTGTCTTGGAAAACAGAAATAAACAAGCAAAACCCAAAGCCCTAACAGTCCAGATGAGCAAGATTCAGCTCTCCATTCTGCAGACCTGTGTCCTGGGCTGGGCTGGGGCTTAAAGTCAGTATTGTAGCTGGAATATGGGTGATGGTTAGTAGGTCCTTGGGCCTTTCGTGTGTTCCCAGATTTGCCGTAACATACTGGCAGCCCCTGGGCCTGTGGGCCATAGTTTTTTAGCTGGCGGAATGTTTGAGATGCACATGAGACATTTCAGTATCAGAGAACTCTAGACAACAGAAGTGGGAGCATGGCTGTAGTCGAAGCAGCTTGGAGGCCAGGGCAGGAGAGTCACTGGAGCCCAGGAGTTAGAGATGGGCCTGGGTGACACAATGAGACCTTCCTTTAAAAGTAGAGGGACAAAGGCAGGACAGGCTATCTCCCAGTCACCCTCCCCCTTCTCTCTCCTTTTCTTGAGACCTTACTGATGTTGCCCTGGGTGACCCAGACACAAGATGTGCTCCAGCTTCAGTCTCCTAGGTAGCTGGGACCACAAGTCCTACTTAACATAACTGTACTGGCTGGTTTTGTGTCAACTTGACACAAGCTGGAGTTATCACAGAGAAAGGAGCTTCAGTTGAGAAAATGCCTCCATGAGATCCAGCTGTAAGGCATTTTCTCAATTAGTGATCAAGGGGGGCGGGCCCCTTGTGGGTGGTACCATCTGTGGGCTGGTAGTCTTGGGTTCTATAAGAAAGCAGGCTGAGCAAGGTAGGGGAAGCAAGCAAGCCAGTAAGTTACATCCCTCCATGGCCTCTGCATCAGCTCCTGCTTCCTGACCTGCTTGAGTTCCAGTCCTGACTTCCTTTGGTGATGAACAGCAGCATGGAAGTGTAAGCTCAATAAACCCTTTCCCCAACTTGCATCTTGGTCATGGTGTTTGTGCAGGAATAGAAACCCTGACTAAGACAATAGCGTTTATCATTTCAGCCGTTTGTAAGTGGACAGCTCAGTGGCGTAAAGTATATTCGCATCACTCTGCAGGACACTTCCATCGCTCTCAGGAGCTTCCCCAATTCCCAAATGAAACTGTACTCATCTGACAGTGATCCTCACTCCCTTCCTCCAGCCATTGCCAGCTGTTCTACGGTCTGCCATTCGGAATCTGATGGTTTAGTGTACTGTCTCAGGGCTCCCGTTCCTCACATCCAATCACAAAACAGGCTTGCATCTAGTTTTCTTTTTCTGGAAATGAACTAGAAGGTGATGGGACCTGGGGACAGCAAGAGACCCATCCAGTTGCCCATTAATTCTCTTCCTGTTTCCTCATTATCATAGATCGAAATAGCTCAGAAGCACCCTGACATCTATGCGGTTCCAATCAAAGCCCCCAAGCCAGATGCCGGCCTGCCCCCGCATATTAGGTAAGGGCTATTTGGTGGGCTGGCCAGAGGAGGAGGCTTCTCTAGCATCTGTATTTGAAGAAAAAAAGTACTCTACCCAGATGTCAGAGCGCTTAGAATTTCCCTCCCAGGCTGACTGTTAGCCTTACCCTGTCAGTCAAACTTAACTATTAAGATTACAGAATCAAAAACTGGGCAGAGGCAGGCAGATCTCTGTGAGTTCGAGGCCAGCCTGGTTTACATAGTGAGTTCCAGAACAGCCAGGGCTATGTAGAGAGACCTTGTCGCAAAAAGATTCCAGAATCCGAAGTTTTTGGCCACTTGCCCTGCGTGCCCAAAGGCACATTAGAGCCTTATATTGTGTTCAGAGGGTATGTGAGCAGATTCCTAGGACTTAGGCTTCTTTTGTCACCAAAGTTTAGTAGCTCGTAGCCAAGCTCCCTAATTCCTTTGTATCACCATGCCCAGTCAGGACTCTTGTGCCAAACTGGGTCTGAAGGCAGTGGACTAGCACAGCATTCAGGTGGTGAGCAGGCACTAGGGATTATCAGTATCTTCCTGTGGTGGCCTCGAGTTTAGTTATTTCCTGCTTCAGGAAGCTGGAGCCTTGTTTAAAGCACTGCTAATGTGGAGGCACATAGATTGCTCTGAATGCCAAGCTGACACTGACAGGAAACTTGGTACGTTTGATTGACACTGGAGAGAACTCTCTGCTGGGGGCGGGGCTGTAGTGGAGCGCCCAGGAGTGCAAGCAGGTACAGTCTTCCTAGGTTAGTTCAGACAACAGGTGGCTGCCCAAATCCTATCTCTTCCCATATCACCCTGTGATCCTGAAGAGGGGCCAGCAGTGCCCTGGCTGGTGGTAGAATGTGCCCAGGGGCCAGGAAACAATCAGTCTGATGGGCTCATAGCTTCAGTGACTCCCGTGGGCATCAAGACAATATGGGCTGTGTTTAATACCCTCATTTTGTTAGTTCTAGACCCCCAGAGCCACAGAAAGCTCCTTCTAGACTTCACCAGGACACCAGAGAAAGCTACGGCAGTGATCCGGAGGAGGAGGAGTACCGCCAACAGTTGGCAGCACACTCGAAGCGCGGTTACTACAGCCAGCCCTGCCGGTACCGGGACACAGAATTATAGAGGGCTACGAGTGGACTCCTGGGGGGCCATCTGGAGATCTTCTCCAGTTAGAATGCACTGCAGAGATACGGTGGGGACCCAGGCAACAGACAGCATGAGTTATCAACTGAAGGCTCTGCTTGTGGGACTGGAATAAAGTTGATGATGACTTTTTTGAATGAAGAGGAACATTACAGTCTGATAACTGTTACTTGCATTGGTGTGGACCAAAATCTGTATTAATCTCTCTGTATTTTTAATATGTATATTGAGCAATAACTATTTTCCCTCATTCATAGCTGCCTTCCAGCACTGCTTCAATGTGAAGCAAATGTGAACGGGGGTAAAAAAAAGTACTCCATCTCAAACTAAGTTCAGAAGTGTTTTATCACGACTCTCTAAGTGCCTTGGACAAGATGTGTCTTACATTTGCTTCTCTGAAGCTTTATGCAAAGCTATAATGGACTAAAACTTTATTTTGACTAAATTTTTATACCAATTTAGCAGCTATAACTGCCCCTGCACCATGCCACCTTTTCAGGGCATTATCTTTGTAGTATTTTCCATAAATTCTGACTGTACATAGGACAGCTACACTCGGGAGTGTGGCTATCAGCTCTATGTAGCTCGGAGGCCAAGACTTTAGAGTGTTTGTTGTTGTTTGTCTGAAACCATGTGTTCCACAGAGGCAGAGACTTGAGAAAAGGGTATTTTCTTTCCTTTATATCAGCGTCTGTACTGACATCAGGTGGTTTTATAATTTAATAAAAAGGAGCACCTTGCAGTCAAGAATGAGCTTTGTGCTGAATCTCTACACACCTTCCTTTTGGGCAGTATGGAGTGGAACCCAAGGTCCTCTTGCATTCAGATTACTGCTCCACCACTGAACTATACCCCAGTCTTCCTGATTTATTTTATTTTAATTTAAAAAATTTAAAAAGACTTTTAAAAAATTGTGTATGTTTTTCCTGCATGCATCTATGTGCACCACACGTGTGCCTGGTGCCTGCAGAGGTCAAAGGGCATCAGATCCCCCAGAACTGGAGTTATATTGGTTGTGCTCTACCATGTGGGTGCTGGGAATTGAACCTGGGTCCTCTGGGAGAACCAAAAGTATTCTAAAGCACTGAGCCAGTTATCTAGTTCCTCCTTCCTGTTGTGATCACACAACACTGGGAAATGGAGACACAGGGAGAAGAAAATAACCTCATCACAGGTCTGATCACTTTCCGGCAATTCCTCCAGTCCCTTACTCACGCATGTCTGCTGCATGTCTGTGGGAGATCCCCGAGGCTGTGCTGTGTGTTGTGTAGTTTTATGCTCTGTTCACCTTTGCTCCGGGAGGTGATCACGCTACCAGACCCCTCCCAGCTTCCCTTGAATCCTTAGATAAAACACACACACAGTTGTTCCTTTTCAACTTGCCTTAAGACACGGTTGCTGGGCTCTAGTCTGTCCAGCCTGGAAAAGTGTGCCCTTATCAGTTTCTTATGTCAGTCTTCCCCAACTGCCCTAAATTTCAGTTACTACTTCCACTTAGCCCCTGCCAAACATCCCTGACCACCTGCCCGTAGGAGCTGCTTGTGTGGCCACTCTATTTTGAGATCTCACATGGTTGCCCAGTTCTCTCCAAAACATGGCAAAGTCCTTCCTTGTGTCTCCTCTGCCTGCCTCCCAGGACCCAGACATTCTGCCTGTCCCTTCCACCCAACAATTGGTCCATGGCTTTCTTTACTGACAGATCAAGAACCAATTGGGGAACAAGACCTTAGCATAAGAACCACCCACTACAGTGCTGGGTTTGTGCTTCTGTTCCCTATTCACGTTCATCAAGAACGTACACTCACAGTGAAGAACTCTGCATGCCCGTAGTGACTCCTCATGCAGACTCATCTTGCCCATTGGCCATTTTGATTATGTCCATTTTTTCTCTTACATCAGATTCGCCCCTTTTATCTAAACTGTGCTTTGTGTGCCAGCCCTCCTGCAGGTAGATTCTCGGCACTGGAATTAGCAAGGGGAAGTGGTGGGCTTTTTTTTTTAAGGCTTGTGTTTACCACTAAATTGCTTCCTAGAAAAACTCATTTGTTTCCACCCTCTTGAAAGAACAAAATAGGTGCAAAATATAAATGTGACAGTTTAGGAATTTAAGCTTGTATGAATCAAAAGCGCCCTGAATTTGGAAGAGGAAGCCTGAAAAGCTGGACTCTCCTAAGGGTCCTTTATGTTGTGTCCAATAGTAATCTTGGGTTTTGGTGGAGTTAGAACTGGGGCTTAATGACTCATGATCTAAACTTGTTCTTTTTCCTGCCCGACAATTTGGGTGCTGTGACTCCAAGCCATCTATTACTATAGCTTAAATTTCTGAGCTGTCTTCAAGGCAGTGACTAAAGATGCTTGTTCCACGAATAAAAGTCACTGGCTGCGACAGCTGAAAACGTACACTGCTTAAACCCCGGATGACCTACTGTTCCTTCCTCCTTAAAATACAGGAACAAGCCATGCTGGAAACCATTTAGGGACTGAGGTGTTCTTGTAGGCACTGGCACAGGCTAGTATCAGATGCACTAAGTGGTGTAGACAGGCAGTGTATCTGGTCTCTGGAATGGCCATCGGTGCCCAGTGACCACCAGTGTTCCTCCATCACTTGTCATATGCTGCTTTGTCTGAAGACTCAAAGCTCCCCACGGTATAATGAAAACATGGGATGGAGCAAGGGGAGAAGAGACCGGACGTGAGCTTCTAGTGAGGGTGGCATTCACTCTGCTGTGGCTCCACAGGTCTTCAAAGGCAGAGGGGGGAGTTCCCAAATGGTTACTATATACAAGGATGATTGGAGGGGAGAGGAGTCAATTTTTTTTGTCATTTTTTTCTTTTGAGATAGATCTCGCTACGTAATCTAAGCTGTTCTAAGATGTCAACCCTCCTGGCTCAGCCTGCTGAGTGCTGGCGTTCTAGGCATGTTCCACTGGTTGGCTTGGAAGGTCTGTTTCTCACTATGTTCCTTTATGGAGGGCAGTAGCACAGTGCCCAAAGAGCACGCAAAAGTTATTGGATAAGGGAGCAGAAATGTGTGAGGCAGCACTCTGTAGTGTGGCTTTACCCTGGGTTTGCAGCTGTCTGGGATGCGCAGCTGGGGAGGACAGTTTCTACTGAAATAAATGATCCTAGGCGAAGTGGGCTGAGCTCTGGGAGATGTCTGTGAGAAGGGGTAGAGTCTGAGAAGGGGTGGAGTCTGTGAGAAGGGGTGGAGAAGAGAGTGAGTGTGTTCTGGAAGAAAATTGGTGAGGGCTGGGCCTGGGCACTTCCTACAATTCTTCCATAATTCATGACAAGCTGTTTTGTCCTGTTTAAGGTGTCCCTACCTTTCTAAGACAGTTCCATTAGGGACCACCGGAAGGATAGAAGGGCTTTGCTAAAGGGTCTGTGGGAAACACCTAGCCATTGCTCAATTCCATTAGCAGACCAGGAAATGAGAATTACTGCAAGTTGATTTGGAGCGTTTTTTAATCAAAGACCTTGGGATCAGAAGTTGGCTGGCAGCCAACATCTTTGAGTTCAAGGGAAGCCTGTGAGTCTCTGAGCAGATCTAGTCTGTAGATAATTCAACCTAAGGATATTTACAAATAGCAGTGTGCTGGGTCTAGTGGTTGTGGCTAGTGTCAATTGTCAATCTAGAATCACCATTACCTACCTGGCTGGGATCCTGGACTATAAAAAATAAGGCCAGCTGAATGCTCAACACCTCTAAATCTTCCCTCAGCTTAGTTGCCCACTTGGTTCCTCCATGTTCATCATCCTAAAGCTGCCCTTAGTTTAGTTGCATTTCTAATCTCTTGCCTGCTACTCCAGGCCCAGTTGGGGAAGTGGCCAATGGCCACTCTACCTGAGATCTCACATGGCTGGTGGTTCTCTCTCTCTCAGAAGCATGGCGAATTGCCTTTCCCCATCTGTGTTTCCTTGCCTGCCTGTGGGAACCTGGAAGTCCTGCCTCTTCTGCCCAGCCATTAGCCGCTAGCATTTATTTTTTTGGCTGATCAAGAACCAATGACCAACAGGACCTTCACACGTAGATTCCCCATCAAAGCATCAGAACCATTCCCTACAAGTCTCCCACTCCCTAGCTTTGGATTCGCTGGTGTGTTAACTTTCTATTACTATCACAAATATCTGAGGAAAAAGAGAAAGGATAAGAGAAAAAAAAAGTCTGTTTGGGCTCATAGTTTTGAAGGTTTTATTCTATGACCTGTTGCTTTTGGACCAGTGCTAAGGCCTTACATCATGCAGGGAACACAGCATATATCCACACATGTTGGCCAACAGTGCTGCTCTCCTCATGTTCAGGGAGTAAGGATGAGGTGGGACAGGGAAAAAGTTGCCTTGTTTCTTTTGAGATCATGAGTCCTGTGATGTAAAGATATCCCAGTAGGACCTACTTCTTAAAGGATCCACCAGTTCCCAACAGTACCGTCCTGGAGATCAAACCCTTTAGTACCTGGGCCTTTAAGGGATCTTCAAAGTCTAAACTATGGTACCTTGTGACTCCCTCTCCGGTTCCTCTGTCATCGCATGAGTGGAACTGTCTTAGGTGAGCCTGTGGCGATAGGAGAGAGATGGAGCAAAAATAATCTTAGCTGACTCAATCCAGGTCAGCCTACACGTGTATAAGGAAAATAACAAGCTGTTTGTAAGCCACCCAGTTCTGGGGTGTTATGGAACAACACCCCACATAATTCTCCAAATCCATTCTCCTACAAAAACGTGTATATGTTCCAGATGCATGAGAATGCTTGAGCCCCACACACTCCTGATTTCGGTTTTCCCATCTTCTGGGAAAATCCTTTCTTTGCCAGTTTTAAAAGCCCCTGTGATGGCTAATCTCAGTTGTCAACATGACACACTTGGGAAGAGGGAACCTCAATTAAAGAATTGCCTCTACCAGATTGGCTTGTGCACATGGCCTTGATTGACGATTCATGTGGGTGGGTCCAGCCTGCTGTGGGAGGTGCCATGCCTGCACAGGAGGTTCCTGGTTGTATGAGCAAGCTGGCTGAGCAGGCACAAAGGAAACAGAAGCTCCTCCAGTATCACTGCCTCAGTTCCTGCCTCTAGTTTCCTGCCTTGAGCTCCTGCCCTGGCTTCCTGCAGTGAAGGGGTAGAATGGGGTAAGCTGAAATTAACCCTTTCCAGATTGCATTTGGTCATCATGTTTATTGCAGCAATAGAATGCAAATGAGGACAACCCTATTATCTCTAGGTCTAGTTAGTACATGTCCTACCACAGCTTTTCTGATTTCTCCAAACTTACCAACTCCTTTCTCAACATTCATGGCTCTTCATCTATGCCCATCCATCTATGTATTTTCAAGAGTATTCTAGCATGCTAGAATACTGCATATATGTGGCCTTCACTCAAACAGAAATATACCATATACATAAATAAAAATTAAATTCACAATTTTAAGAAGGGAGATGGGCTGGAGAGGAGGTTGAGCAGTAAAGTGTACATACTGCCTTCAGAGCACCTGAGTTCAGTTCCCAGTACCCACACTAGGCAGCTCACAATTGCCTATAACTCTACCTCCAGTGGCCATGGGTATCCATACATGTTTAGCATTTACTTATACACACACACACACACACACACACACATAAAAATAATAAAGATTAATTAAAATAAAATACTCTAATCGTCCACCATGGATCTGTCCCCACCTGTTTCTATTACACTAAGGAGGGTGCCTATATTTGCCTTTATGCTGACTTCAGTTTGTGGGGAATGTGCAGTGGGTAATGTTTATCTTTTATCACTGATGTGGCTTAATAGGAAGTAGTGTGTTTTGAACACTTGCTCCCTAGCTGGTGGCAGTGCTAGGGGAGGTGGTGAGATCTAGCTTGAGTAGCGTCACTATGGGAATGCTCTTAGCAGCTGTATCTGCCTCGACCTCTTTCTGCATCCTCTGTATTCTCCGTGTCTTTCTGTGTTCCCTGTCTCCAGTCTGCCCTAAAGAAGGTCCACCAACACGCACACTCACCATAGGTAAGGAGCCAGTGACTACAGCTGAACCCTCCAAAAAGGTGAGTCAAAATACATAATTCTTCCATGACATTGTTTCTGTCAGTTCTTTGGTCAGAACTATGGGGGAAAAAACTCACTACAACAATCTCAAAGAAAAGTAAAGCCGGTAATAAACTTCTTACACAGTGTTCGTGTCAACTTCAACAAGTGACACTGTAATGATCCATGCAAGATAAGTATTGGCAATCAGGTTGATTAAGCCAGTTAAAAGTTTTAAGTCGGGGCTGGAGAGATGACTTAGTGGTTAAGAGCACCAACCGCTCTTCCAGAGGTCCTGAGTTCAGTTTCCAGCAACTACATGGTGACTCACAACCATCTGTAATGGGATCTGATGCCCTCTTCTGGTGTGTTTGAAGACAGCTACAGTGTACTCATATAAATAAAATAAATACATCTTTTAAAAAAAGTTTTAAGTCCTTTTTATTGATAGCCAGATCAAGAAGAGCAGAGCTGTACATATGAATTCTCTTGGTACCCAAGCAGAGGTACATAATTTTATAGACAAAAGCCACAGATAATAAATAATTTACGTCAAGAGTTGGATGAGGGTCAGAGTAACCTTGAAACGTTCATTCCTGGCAGAGCATGATAGTTATTTTAGACATAATGTGCCAGTCATTCTTTACTTATATTTTTTCTAGTTATTTTAGTTTAATAGTTTTGGTTAATACATCTGAGTGGATCATGGCCGAGCCTATGAAAATGTCAAATGTGTTGCCAAGGCAAATGTGACCACTTCAGGGAGGTCAGAGGGCTGAGAATTGCCTAAGCAAACATAACATCGAGTCAGAACAGGACCGAGTTACCTTAGTCATTTCAACACCAGTTTATGCACTGAAAGTGATTTGAAGAAGATGTGCAGAAAAATGGTCGTGCTTTGGGAGCTGTGGTGCACACCCATAACCCCAGCCCCGGGGAGGCTGAGTCAGAAGAATTGCATGTTTAAGACCAGGCTGAGCAACAAAGTGATCTAATAAACCAATAAATAAAAATAAATAAAACAACTGTCATGAACTTAGATGACCAGGCAAAGACTGGCTAGTGTATAGAATTAAGATCTTCTTGCATCAATAAACTGGGCATGTCAAATATTTTACTCAGCTGATTTTTTTTTTTTTTTTAGATTTTATTTATTTATTTTATATATATGATGAGCACATTTTAGCTGTCTTCAGACACACCAGAAGAGGGTATCAGATCCCATTACAGATGGTTGTGAGCCACCATGTAGTTGCTGTAAATTGAACTCAGGACCTTTGGAAGAGCAGTCAGTGCTCTTAACCACTGAGCCATTCCTCCAGCCCCTTTATTTTTATTTTTTTTAAAGATTTATTTATTTCATTTATATGAATACACTGTAGCTGTCTTCAGACACACCAGAAGAGGGCATCGGATCCCATTACAGATGGTTGTGAGCCACCACGTGGTTGCTGTAAATTGAACTCAGGACCTCTGGAAGAGCAGTCAGTACTCTGAACTGCTGAGCCATCTTTCCAGCCCCTTTACTCAGCTCATTATGAGGGGACTTAGTGAGAAGTTAAAATATAAGAAAGAATATGAGTAATAACATTTGGGTGTGGGAGAGATGGCTCAGCAGTTAAGACCATTCATACACTTGTGGAGGGTCCAGCTTCCATTACCAGCACCCACAGGGCAGTTCACAAACACCCATAACTCCAGGCCGAGGGGATCTAACTGACCCCTTCTTCTGACCTCTGCTGGCACCAGGCACTCATGACATAGTGCACATACATACTGGTAGGCAAAACACTTACACACAAGATACATCTAAAAGAAAAAATTGGTATATGATTGCAGTACATACAAAATTACTTAATGTCTTACAGAGCAGTAAGTGAAAACCTCTGGAAGTATCTATCCACCAGACAGAAATCAGTCATGTCTTTCAGACAAGCATCTGCAAGCCAGTGTTTAGGTTTAGGAACTTGGGTCAATGGTGATAGCATCCGTCCATCATCATGTGCGTCATTATACCGAGTAATCTCACACACTCTTCTGTGACGTGTTAAAAAAAACCAATTCTTTATATTTGGATTATAGCAGGAAGGAGTGTTAATTAAAAATGCTTACTGTATGCTTCTGTCAATAGACCCAGACATTGTGGACTGGCTAGGACTTATTCTCTTCTTTTGGGAAGTTCACATGGTAGATGCTTTTGTTTGCTCTATTCATTAGAATCTGAGATTTAAGCCGGGCGGTGGTGGCGCACGCCTTTAATCCCAGCACTTGGGAGGCAGAGGCAGGCGGCTTTCTGAGTTCAAGACCAGCCTGGTCTACAGAGTGAGTTCCAGGACAGCCAGGGCTACACAGAGAAACCCTGCCTCAAAAAAAAACCAAAAAAAAAAAAAAAGAAAGAAAGAAAAACCAAAACCAAAAATAGAATCTGAGATTTTTCTGAGCTGAAAACTTGCCTTTGACTATAGCCATGCATAGTAGGATTCAAAGCAGTTTCTGGCTTCTGAGTTTAATTTCCCCTCTCCTCATCTAGAGGTCTTTTCTAGAGGGTTTCTTGAAATGGTGTGTTAAACCTGTTGTATAGTTTTTCTCCTTCAAAAAAATTGTAAAGCATTTACGGGCTTTAGAGAACCTAGTTTACAAAATGTCAAAAAGTAATTTTTAACAGCCATGGAACAAATCCAGTTCAGGAACAGGAATTTCTTGGCCTACGTGTCCTCTTTGTGCTCTGTGCGCCAGGCACATGCGTGATGCACATATATAAATGCAGGCAAAACACACTTAAAATAAAAGTAAATAACTAAAAAATAATCATACAGAGATTTAAACCAATACAGGTATGCACTTGGGAGGCATCACAAAGGATCACAAAGTTTCAGGCTAGCCTGGGCTACACGTAAGTTCTACTTTCGAAAACTAAAATCAAGACAGTCAAGCAAGATGAAACCAAACCAAAGCCCAATACAGCAAATATTTATGTAGTATTATGTGGTGTAGGAATTTTAAGTCCTCTAGAGATAGTCTAGAGACTAGAGAAAGAAGCACAGGTTATTGCAAATGCTGTGGCCATTTTACATAAGGGAATGCAGCTTTGCATATATGTGGGGAGTCATGAAGCCACTCCCCCAGAGAAATCAGACTAGTAAGGAGCAGTTGTGTATTGTTGTGGCTGTATCAGTTTCTGTTCTGTTGCTGTGACAGAACACCATGACCAAACGCAACTTAAGGAAGAGAGAGTTTATTTTGTCTTCTAGGCAGGCGTGGCAGCAGGAGCCAAAAGCTGAGAGTTTACATTCTTAAGGACAAGCACAAAGCAGAGGGAGCAAACTGGAGGTAGGTCAAGGCTATTTTTATTTTATATTGCTATAATAAAACACCAGGACCAAGGTGACTTATAGAAGGAAACCCTTATTACAACTTACATTCCAGGAGGGACTGATGGATCATGATGGAGAGAGATCATTGCAGCAGGCGGCAGGCAGACACGGCTCTGGTGCAGCAACTCAGAGCACACATCCATATCCAGAAGCAGGAAGGAGAGTGCACTAGGGATGTTGGGAAACTTGGGAAGCCTCAAAGCCCCACTCTGTGCTGGCCTCCCAAAAGGCCACACCTCCTAGTCCTTCCCAAACAGTTCTACCAACTGGGGACCAAGTATTTAAACATAAGAGCCTATGGGGATCATTCTTATTCAAACCACAACAATTATGAAATCTCAGAGTATGTCCCCCATTCTGTGATATACTTCCTTCAGCAAGCCTTCCTAACCGTTCCACCAACAGTGTCACCCAATGTTCAAATACCAGAACCTATGAGGGAACATTTGTTATTCAAATTACCTCAGTAGTTTTGGAAATTATATTTTTCAAAGCTGTGCTGAATTAAGACCAAAGGGAAAAAGTCAAAGTGGGTGGGTCATCGGGATGTGAACCCAGGACATCACTCACAGGTTTCCTGAAGGCTTGTGGTCCATTTTCAGTAGCAAAATGATCTTTGCAGCTGCCCAGCCCCAAATAGATACTTCAAAAAGAGCAGCCCTTGCTCTACCCTTGAAATGCATTGGCTTCCTTTCCTCTCCACCAATGCCCAGGGCATAGAACCTCTCAGACAGGAGCAAATGAGCACAGTACTGTGATGGAGAGTGTGGGCCCCAGGCATGCTGCGTGGGTTTGAATCCCCATGAAAACTGCTGCTGCTGCTGAGACCTGGTCCTAGTTACAGAACTTCATACCTCGGTGTCCTCGCCTGGGAGCTCAGTGGAACAATGCACCTGACTAACACGGTTTCTCATGAGACCCGCAAGCTGCATTGCAGGGCTTAGCACAGTGTTGGGTACTCAGTAGATGTTAAAGGAAACAAAAGACCCGTTTGTTTGTTTGTTTGTTTGTTTGTTTGTTTGTTTTAAAAACCAGATGCACAATTAATATCTTTTAATCTAGTAGCCATTAACATTTAAAACAGCATAATCCTGTCTCTATAGATTGTCTGTTCTGGATATTTTCTCGAATGAAAGAATGCAACATGTACCTTTTAATGTCTGGCTTTTATCGCTTAGTTTAACAACGTTAAGGTTCAAATCCACCGTTTCCATTATTACCCCTTTGTTAATCTCCCTTGTCTACTACTCCAGGATTAATAGATTACTTTGGACAAGATAAAAATTTCCTTAACGAGTTCTTTTTCATTTTTATGCCTGTGTGCGTATGTGTGCAGGTGCCCTCAGAGGCCAGAGGAGGGCATCAGATTCCCTTGAATTGAAGTTACAGGTGATTGTGAGCCGCCCACTGTAGGGACTAAGAACTGAATTCTGGGCCTCTGAAAGAACAGCAAACACTTTTGATCCCTGAGCCATCTCTCTAGCCACAAATTAAAAAAGAAGGAAAGAAAACAAGCAAACAAAACAGATTAAAATGTCCCTTTAGGGCGATGGAGCCTCTTTCTCTGTAAGTCTGGGTGTTTGTGATTCTGGACTGAGTGGGAAGCAAACATGTTTCCAGTTTGTTGGAGCCCCATGGAGGCACAGGGACAGGGTTGGCTGTACTGCTCGGTGAGCAAGAAGGAAGATCCAGAGGATGGCTTCTTGCCAGAGCTGCTGTATATGAGGCTGGCAGGGAAAGCCCAGCCCTTAAGAACTAGAATGTGAGCCCGCCTGAGATCTGCACTCACACTGATCTCTCTGGGATTGCGGTGGGCAGGTGAGCTTCGTGGAGATGGTCCATCGTTTTGCATAGCTGTGATGGACGTACCTCAGAGAGGCAGTCCCAAGGGCTGGGCTGGGGGCTGTCTCTGGATTGCTTCTCGCTGCTGCTGTCCCTTCTCATGTTTTTCACTGCTTTTTTCTCCTGTATGTTAGTATGGTGTGAATGGGCGTAGGGAGGCCCTCATTGTGATTGCTTCATGGGAGACAACCCACTCGATTAGGCAATTTTCCTGCAGCTTAATATGAAGATGAACTTTCATAAAAAATGCTGTTTAAATAAATGAATGATTTCACAGAATTCTTGAGTTGATTTAAGTAGTCTCGGGAAGTTAGGGTAGTTGATAAGGAAGATTCAGGAGATGGTTTAGGTGGTTTGCTAGGAAGATAAAACAAAGAACTTAGAGGAAAATGTGCCCCCTCTTTGTAGAGTAGTGAGGGCCATACAGGCTAGAAACGGCGCACAGTGAGCTCTCATGCATTACAAGCGCACGGCTGTACCTGTGAATAGGTTTGAGACAGGTTAATGATCAAACACAGCATTCATTCTAGGTTGGCTCTGAGTCCCTTGATCTTGTGATCTAAGGGTGTGGTCACAGGTTTTGGTGTCCACCATGAAAAGTCAGGGTTATGAACAAAGGGTAAACGATCCTATTATGAGTATAAGAATAGAGAACAGATGATTATGAGATGTAAGATAAGTGATTTGTTTCTTGGTGAATACAAACTGTCGTCAGCTAGCACAGGGAAAACTAGCTACAATAAACTTGGCTTGCTTCAACTTTGTTAATCAATGACAAAAGAATTATTGCCTTGATTAGGATGGATTTGTGGAGAGACAGATGAGAAATGCTTAGTTAGGTGTGGGTTTCAAAAGAAGAATATACGATCAGTAACCATGCAGTCATTTCCCTTTGTGTAATGATTTTAATCTGTTTTTTAAAGATTTTGTGGCAGTTGTTTTTGGAAAATATGTAACTCATGACTATGAGGTGTTTTTTTCCTTTTTCTTTCTTTTTAAAAATTAATTTATTTACTTTATGTGCATTGTTGTTCTGCCTACATGTATGTCAGTGTGAGGGTGTCAGATCCCTTGAAACTGGAGTTATAGACAGTTGTGAGCTGCCATGAGGATGCTGGGAATTGAACCCCAGTCCTCTGGAAGGGCAGCCGGTGTTCTTAACTGTGGAGCCATTCTCTCCAGCTCATGATCTAATTTTTATTACAGAGAGAATTTTGTCCTAGGTAGTATAAAAAGAATAAGAGAATAAGTAGAATTAGAATAAAGAAGATTTTGAGCATGCTTCAACAGTAAGACATACGTGTGCGTATGTGTGTGTATATGTGTATATGTGTGTATGTATGTATGTATGTGTATATGTGTATGTGTATGTATGTGTGTGTTTGTGTGTGTATGTGTGTGTATGTGTGTGTGTGTTTTCCCCTTTTCGCCAGCCCCAGAGAATTAAGTTTTGCTCCCTCAGAGAAAAGGACAGCTACTGTGTGATTAGCCACTGACTCCACATATTCTGTTCGGTACAGGTCCTGTCAAAGCTGGCCTTTGTTATCTCTCCACTCTGAGGACCCAGGCAGGTGCTGAGCACTGGGCTAGGAGGCCACCAGGAGCACAGAATGCAGAGGAGCCCTGCAAAGGCAGCCCGAAGCTCACCCATGGGACGAACCTTTTAAATGAACGTCATCTGTGTGACAAACCAGTCACAGGCCTGCCTTGTAACATGCATACTGGGTATATGGTTTCTGGGACCACAGAAAAGATGAGGAAGGGGTTGCCAAGAGACCTCTGTCTTGAGGCATGAGTGAATCCTCCTACAGGGCTGGCCCAAAGAACAGAATAGGTGGGTGTTAGCTGTTGTCATTACATTTCCTGCTATAGAGACTTGTATGATGGGCAGTTGTCAGGTTATGCATCTCCTAAGTAAGTGGCTCTCAACCTTCCTAATGTTTTGGCTCTTTAATATAGTTCCTCATGTTGTAGTGACCTCTAACCATTAAAAATTGTTTGTTACTACTTTATAACTGCAATGTTGCTACTGTTAGGAGTCATAATATAAATATCTGATATGCAGGATGTCTGATATATGACCCCTATGAAAAGCTCATTCAACTCCCAAAGGAGTCGTGATCCACAGGCTGACAACCTCTGCCCAAGGGAAATTACCTTAGGTGAGTCAGGGACTTCCAGGGCCTGAACTCCACTGATCACCAGCCCTTCACAGGTTCTCATTAACTGGGAGCAACAGGGGCATTTTGGGTCCCCAGAAAGTATTGACAAGGAAAAGCCAATAACCAGCCTGATTCACTTTGAAAATGGCCTTAGTCCCCTTGAGGGGACAGGTGTAAGAAACAGATGTCAGGAAGTCAGAGAATTCTTTCCTCCAGGGGCCCAGCCTGGAGAAGGGACAGCATCTCTCTACTCTGCTGGTTTAAGCTACAATTCTCTATAGCACACCCAGGTCTTTCTACATACTGTGGAAAAATAAGAATGAGATAGCTAGTCACTTGTATCCATTTTGGGGACAGTATAATCAACTAGCTCTCGCCAAAAATCTATGCAGATAGGATCCAGTCTGCTGTCTGTGTCTACCATGTTTCTGGCCATTAACTGTAGCCACTTGGCCTCAGCTACCCAGAACCCCACTGTTCTGTCTGAGGAGTTGCCCAGCAAGAAAAGGACCCCAAATCACAGCTGGACTTTTAGGAGTCAGATATAGTTTCCTATGTCACACTGATGTCAAAGTGTGGCTAAGACCCTTAGTCTATTCACGTGTGTTTGCATGTTTATGAGAAGCGTAAGCGTATCTGTGGGTAGGTGAGCATCCATACATGTGTACATGTGGAGGCCAGAGGACAATCTTGGCTGCCATTCCTTGGGTGCCATTTCTTTCTTTCTTTCTTTCTTTGTTTCTTTTTCTTATTTTAGGTAGCGTCTCTTGTTGGTCTGGGACTCAGCACTTGACTAACCTGGCTCACTTGATGCCCTAGAGACCCTTGTTTCCCCGTCTCTCTCATCTGCATCTCATGGAATCCCTTTATCTCTCATGATCTCAGTTTTCCTGGAACTATTTTTCCAAGTCACTGTCCCAGAAAAAAAAAAGGGAGAGAGAGATACATTTCACTCTGATGCACTTGGCTTGGATCACGTGACTGCCTCAATCAATTTCTTTAGCCAGGCAGTGGGCAGTGATGGTTAGCATATGCCAGTGAGGGCCCAATAGCCCCCTGACCCACTGACTGAGAACAGGAAGGGGAGGGAGCATGTAGTTCAGGAAGTTTGGGGGAACGTTTTCTGAGGAAGGGGAAAGTAGTGAATCACAGATACCAGTGCTGAGCTGGGAAAACACCAGAAGGCTGGTTGTCTGTCTCTGAGCTTTGAGTCCTGGAGGCAATGGAGAGTGGAGATTTCTACCTTCTTTCTGTATGTTGCCAGATCTTGAATGTTTAGCACTGAGAAATATATTCACTTTACAACTATAAGACTATATAGCTGCCTCCTCGTGTTAACCAGTAAATAGCAGTTAATGGGTCATTATACAGATCAGGATGTTTTTGTTTGTTGGTTTTGTTTTGTTTTTGTCTGCTTCCTGTTCTCCTAAAAGCATTTTCAACAGAGTTATTCTGACATCTAGGAGTAAAAGAGAAGGCATTGTTGCAGGCGTGCTAGGGGTGGGGAGGGTGGGGTCCTCAGTACTGCAGACCCCCTGCTGCCCACCCTGGCTCAGCAGCGCTCTTCTGCCTTGCCCTTTCCTGCTGCAGATGTGCTATTCTGAGTCATGGTAATTATTCAGCCAGTGAGCACGCTCTTCTGTGACAACTGAGACACCTCAAACTAAGAATAGGATCCTGACTGATGGAGGAAGGTGACAAGCCCAGGCTGGGAGGGACTCTGCTCTTTGTCAGGGCTTCTGTGAAAGACCTAAGACTCAGATTTCTTCTCTGCTGCTGAACTGGCTACTGCTCTATGCTATATCTATTCCAAGTTTTCTGTGAACTCTTGTCAGCTGTGTAACCATTAAGATACTATCCAGGCCTAGAAGCTTCTGGGGGGGGGGGGAGGAAGGGGGTGTCCTAGGGAGTGTCCCTTCCTGACGCTCTCAGCTGGGTTCCCTGGGCTAAGTGTTGCCAGACAATGCTTAGTGATACACTTGGGCCTCCTGCATCTGCAGAATCATTCTGCTTTGAAACCAAATGGATACTGTTTGTATTTTCCAAGAGCTTGTAAGAGAAACCAGTGAAATTCTGTCCCCCTTCAGGCATAAAATGGCAAAAGATTTTGAAGAAAGAGGGTGGGCATACCTTGATGGTCTTGCTTTGTGGCCTGGGCAGTTTAGTTTTTTTTGGCCTCTGATTTCTCATCCTTTGTAGCACAGAGGAAGCTCAGCCCCAGAGCTTCTTCTGTGTATAAGAACATGGCTCAACATCCAGCACAGCGAAATAAAATAGGGGTGTATGGGAGCTCACCTCTCCATGTGATAATAAACTGAATTTGGAAAGCACACATCACAGTGAATACCTCATAGACATCAGTCCATATTTTTCTCAGAAAGTCCCATGGAGTCAAGTTCCAAGACCCTGAGTCGTGACAGAAAGTGTAGGTTGACCTTGGATTTTCTTTCTGCTGGACCTCCTCCCTGAGTCACCTTGCAGACAGATCACCATGCAGATACATAGGTCATTGAGGTGGCTTCTGCCTTGGGGAACCCAGGATAAAATGGCTACAAATGTTTACAGCTAGGAGTGTGGCCTCAAGCCGATTATAAACATGCCTTCATGATATTAGACATCGGATGCTTCTGTGACACTGTAACCACAGCAAAGTTCACAGGCTTTGGGGTTACTGGGGTGGGGTTGTTGATAATGCTGATACTATGGTATTCTGTTTGTTGGTTTCCACAGATTTTGTTTTGAGCAAACTAATTAGTAAGGATCAGATATCTACGAACTGGAGAGATACCACAAAGAAAACCAGAAAACTGGAGGTGATAAGGTAGAGTGGTATGGGCTGATTCAAGTCACCATTTCCTATGCAACTTCTCTTTTTCCTTAAAAATGTAGGGAGAGGGCAGTAGCATTGCCAGAGTTCCTAGAACTGGAGAGATGCCTCAGCCATCAAGAACATAGAGTGCAGTTCCCAGCACTCACATGGCAGCTCACAATCACCTGAAACTGAAGTTCCAGTTCTGATGTCTTTTATGGCCTCTGCAGGAACAAGGCCAACACGTGGTACACGTATACACATGCAGGAAAACACTTATGCACATAAAATAATAAATATTTTTTTAATGGACAAAGCTCTAGCAAATGTATTAGGGCTAGAGATGGCAAATGTTGGGCAAATCTAGATTCTACTGTACAGTCAACACTAATCTTTTGCATATCTGCCCATTCCCTGTCTTTCTGACCTCAGTCAGGATGACTATAGCAGCAGAGCCAACCCATGAGGAAAAAGACATGGAAAACTGGCACACGTGCATTGTCTATCCTGTGGTGCCAATGGAATTTGCCCACTGTGTTTACTAAAATTTTGGAAGACAAGGCGGTCATTTGGGGAAAGGAGAAGAGAATCAGGTTCCCAGGACCTTTGTCCATTACAGTCTTTATTAAGGGGGTGCAAAATTGACCTCCTCTGAGGATGGTATGAGTACTGGGCGCAACTCCACCCTTTTGGGTCAAGCAAAGGTGAAGTCTTTAATCTTGATATTACTTAATCTAACCTTGAAGTAGGCAATGAGGGGTTGGTCTAGGCCTGGAATGTGGCAGACAGAGAAGACAGGGAATGTGGTGGTTTGAATATGCTTGGCCTAGGAAGTGGCACTATTTGCAGGTGTGGCCTTGTTGGAGGAAGTGTGTCCGTGTGGGGACGGGCTTTAAGAAACTCAACCTATCTGCAAGTCTTCTCCTGCTTCCCTTGGATGAAGATGTAGAACTCTCAGCTCCTCCAGTACCATGTCTACCTGGACGCTACCATGCTTCCCACCATGATGATAATGGACGGAACCGGAGAACCAGAAAGCCAGCCACAATTAAATGTTGTCTTTTATAAGATTTGCCTTGGTCATGGTGTCTCTTCACAGCAATGGAAACCCTAAGTGAGACAGGGAGGAACAGTGACTACCCGTATCTGATGTTTTTAGTCTACCTTCTGGTTGTCTTAGCTGTGGTCCAGGAAGAACAAAATAACCGCATCTATTGCTGTCAGTTTACCTCTTTAAAGCCCGTGCCGTTGGCTCATTCTTAACTTTGTCATTTGTTACAAGCAGCTGCAGCTCTGTATCATTCCTGGGAAAGTGGGTGCTTGCTTGTTTTTAGTGTAGCATGGAGGGCCAATGCATGAAAATGACTTATAAGCAGTTTGGGGATTTTTTTATGATAATATTTAAAATCTGCCTCCTTTAAAAATTGTTAATTTTCTATAAAGGGATTACTGTTCCCTGATCATTGCTTCAGGAGAAATGGACATGGCGACAGTCATGCATCTCAGATGGTACCTGGCAGGCCACACTAACATCCTGGTAGCATCCCCTGCCAGGGTCACTGTCCAGGCTGGATTGGATTTTTAGAAGGGAGACTGGGTTCTTAAGCATCCAAGAGATGATCGGATCCAGGAGGAAGCTCTTTTTGCGATCTTTTTTTTTTTTTTTTTTTTTTTTTTTTTTTTTTTTTTTTTTTTTTTTTTTTTTTTTTTTTTTTTTTTTTTTTGGTTTTTCGAGACAGGGTTTCTCTGTATAGCCCTGGCTGTCCTGGAACTCACTCTGTAGATCAGGCTGGCCTCGAACTCAGAAATACGCCTGCCTCTGCCTCCCAAGTGCTGGGATTAAAGGCGTGTGCCACCACTGCCCGGCTCTTTTTGCGATCTTATGTGGTGGTTAGCTTTATCTGTTAACTCTTCACAACCCAGAACCACCTGAGAAGTTGGGAAATTGTCTAGATCACGTTGGCCCGCCCATAGGCATGTCTGTAGAGGATTGTCTTGATTGTCATGACTGTAGGAAGGCTCAGCTCACTGTAAGGTGGCACCATTTGTAGGCATGTGTACCTGAAACCTGTAAGAAGGCTAGTTGAAGATAAGACAGTCAGCAAATATCCTCTGCTATGGTTACTGTTGTACTTGCTCAGAGGTAATGCTTTGTTGAATAGCAGCAAGTTCCTGCCTTTACTTCCCTTCACCAAATAAGTCCTTTCTTCCCCAAAGTTGCTTATTTATTGATTATCATAGCAACAGAAATCAAGAACACTTGCCTTCACACAGGTTATATATCATTCTTTTCACAGAAGTATCGACAGATCCTCAACCAGGTTCAAGAAGACTCTTGGCGGGAAGACTCTAGCCAGAAATATCATTGTAATCAGTTTTGGAAAGTCCTGTCTGCCACATGTGCATATAGGTCCCTAGGGGGATATGCTTGTCACATCCGTTATCTTTTGAAATAAAGAATGGATGATGGAGTTGGGAAGGAAAAATGGATGGCTTTGCTACAATAAACACAGACAAATGTTTGGAGTGAGGGAGAGAGAGAGAGAGAGAGAGAGAGAGAGAGAAGATAAAAGGTCAATGGAAGAACTTAGATTAAGAAATAAGCAAACACAGCTGAAGCAAGCAAAAGAAGTCACTCGATGGCACATGCTGCTCATACAGAGTCCTTTAGTGGGTCTGCTTGATATTGGATCTCACTATGATGCCTAGCCTGGCCTCAAACTTCTAGACTCAAGTAATCTTCCTGCCTCAGCCACCAACGCTGCTATAACCACAGGTGTGCACGGCCACATCTACCTTCGAGTCCTTACTTTTAATTTCTGAATCTTCTGGCAAACTTAGAGAATACAGTCCTGTGAGGGGTCAGATCAAGTCTGTCTGTATCAAAGACAGTTTGCACGAGCCTCACGTATCCAGCCCCAGCAACGGGTGGGGACAGGGGCATTGCAGGCAGGGCTGGGTGCTGACAAAGATCTGAATGAAGATTGTATCCCTTGCTGGACGAGTAGAGTAGGGATGCATTCCTAATGGCCCACGTGAGAGCTTGTGCCATCAGCATACAGACATCCCAGGAATAGCACAAGTACCGCACGCCTCCGTGGACACCGGAAACTTGCATACCCTCGTTGGCCCAATGGCTGACTCAGATGGATTTGCTTGTATTTTTATTGAGTGACAGTGGACACTTGGTGTTAGACAGGCATAAGCTTGTGTTGTGCTGACCTCATAACTTGGGCAGTCCACTAGAATCAAATGAGAAAATGCAAAGAAAAGGAAACAATGCCCAGAAACATTCAGGGTTGGGGACAGGCAACCTACAGATAAAGTAGCCAAGAGTGAGTGGAGGCTTTGGCTCTTGTGTTATCCTAAAATGCTCCTTTCTCCCCCTTCTCGCCTCCCCCACAGAGAATTCAGACAGACAGACAGACAGACAGACAGACAGACAGACAGACACACACACACACACACACACACACACACACACACACGGCCCCAAAGTAGAGCAGAGTGGCTACTGAGAAGCTGTTTATCTTCTCAATCTCAGACTTTACAGACTACCTCCTTCTCTAGCACACTCCCTTCTCTTCCTCAGGGTGCCACAAGCCCAAGAGGCTGGAGGCATAGTATTGCACAGCTGGGAGGAGTCCCCAGTTGCTCAAAACTCTTGGCACTGATTGTGATGTTTCTCCACTTCTTCCAAGTATCCCCTTCGGCAGATGTTATCCTTGGCTCAGGTCTTCTAGTTCATATCCACTCTTTCCTGCCCAAACCTCAACTGAATAGTCTTCCAGCACAGCAGGTGTAACTTTCCAAGCATAGTAGGATCTTAGACTCAGGCTTGTAGGGAAAGAGGAGGAAATGTGGGAAAGCCTTGGCCTTGAGAAATTGAGAAGGCGTAGGAAGCAGTCCACCAGTGCGGTGCCTGTGGAATTCCATGTAGAAAACCTTTGTCAGGGAACCAAATCTGCCACTGCCTTTGAAGCCAGCAGAGAGCAACATAGTATCCTAGATGCTCTCTGTTTCCATTTGCTTCCTGTAGGAGCAGTCACCCACTCTCTCTTTTAATGTAACTAATCCTTCAGGGCTCAGTCAGTCCCCACACTGTCTTTAATGTCATCTGTCACTGGGTTAGCTAGCCTTTTGTCACTGTGACAAATACTTGAGCAATAACGCAGAAGGCAGAAGGATTTATTCTGGCTCATGGTTTCGGAGCAGGCTCAGTTGGCTCTATTGTTTCTGGGCCTATATTGAGAAAATCATCTTGGCTGGGAGGGCAGAGTAGAGCAAAGTGTCTTACCCTGTGGTGACTAGGAAGTACCAGATAGAACAAGATAGATAGAACCTTCAGAGGCAAACTCCCACTGACCTCCTTTCTCCAGGTAGGCTTCAGCTCCTAAAGTTTTTACCACCTCCCCAAATACTGAAACCAGCTGAACCAAGCCTTTCTCTGTGAGCTTGTGGAGGGCACCAGTCACCACCTCCAGGAAGTCTTCTGAGGTCTGTAACCATCCTCTTCCTAGCAGACACCACTACATTGTCTAAAATGCTACCTCTCTGTGCCTTTCCAGATTCCAAGGTTTGCCGTGTAGAGATGCTTCCTTCTGTTTCTGCTTTAACATCAGCAGATGTGTTGGAGTCGTAAGAAAAAGAGAGGAAATACTTCTCTTTCTTCTCCCTTTGGCTTTCTTCAGAACAAGAGACTGAGGAGATTTAGAGGAAAGGACATCCCAAGTATTTTGTTTTGCACATTTACACCACTGTTGGGGCTATTATGTCCTCAGACATGGAGTTAAAAACAGAGGCAGTCATCCATTTTTGTGCTCGTTCTGATAAATGGCTACTCTGCACTCCTTCTGTCTGATGCATCAGTAAGCTGGACACTGCCTTCTTTCCTTACCTCCATGGTCAATGCTGAGGTTCCTGTGTGCACCCCTTAAAAGAACATATTCTCTGGCTGCCTGGCCATTCCTTAGATAATTTAATGTCTATTATCATCCCAGCACTCCATCCCTACCGTTAAAAGCCATTTTCTTAAAACTGCCTATACCAAAACGAAGCGGCACTTACCTTCCCTGTTACCTTTGCTTGGTCTGTTCTCTGAGTCAAACTCTGAAACTCATTTAGCTTTTGTTCCTGGTCTCCACTGCCCTGCGCAACGCATGCTGGCTTTGACACATCTGGTAGCATGATGCCGTTACCTTTTAAGTTTTATACCTGTGTCAGCCCCCTTCCTTTTTCTCGGCAGTTATTTTTATGGGTAAAGATAAGATTGTGTTGCCCATTTCACATTCAAAATATCAGCAATTGAAATAGAAATTTCTTCTTCTTTTTTAAAAATTATTTATTTATTTTTGTTTTTTTCGAGACAGGGTTTCTCTGTGTAGCCCTGGCTGTCCTGGAACTTACTCTGACCTCGAACTCAGAAATCCGCCTGCCTCTGCTTCCCAAGTGCTGGGATTAAAGGCGTGTGCCACCACCGCCCTGCGAAATAGAAATTTCTTATTTCTTGCATGAAAGAAGGCAGGAGTTGGTCGACACAGTGGATCCATATGCATTGTGAAGGAGGCTTTCTCATTCTTAATAGCTCTAGTATTCATTTTTTTATTTTGTTTATTTGGTTATTTGATACAGGGTATCACTACGTGGCTCTGACTGTCCTGGAACTCACTCTGTAGACCATACAGGCCTTGAACCTGCCTCTGTCTCCTGAGTGCTAGGATTAAAGGCATATGCCACCATAACCAACCAATTTCCATTTCCAAAAAAAAAAAAAAAAAAAAAACCAAACAAACCAAAAACTCAAAAAACTTTACTTTTACTTTCTCGTTTTATGTGCAGGGATATTTTGCCTGCACGTTTGTCTGTGCCTGGTGCCCACAGAGCCCAGATGAGGGTATTGGGTTCCCTGGAACTGGAGTTCCAGATGGTTGTCAACATCTGTGATGGTTTGTGTATGCTCGGCCCAGGGAGAGGCACTATTAGAAGCTGTGGCTCTGCTGGAGTAGGTGTGACCTCTTTTTTTTTTTTTTTTTTTTCTT
>CM052703.1:35029138-35039249 GCA_028551405.1 Uromys caudimaculatus
GGGGGGGTTTCAGGCCCGTTGACGCTCTTGCTCCCTCCGTGGGGCTGCAAATTCCCTCAGCTCCTTCAGACCTTTCTCCAACTCCTCCATCTGGGACCTCACTCTCAGTCCAGCGGTTACTGTAAAGGGAAACGGGCATTCTGAACTTTTGGGCTAATATCCACTTATCAGTGAGTACATACTGTGTTCCTTCTTTTGTGACTGAGTTACCTCGCTCAGGATGATATTTTCAAGTTCCATCCATTTGCCTGCAAATTTCATTAAGTCATTGTTTTTAATAGCTGAGTAGTACTCCCAGATGTCCCTCATCAGAGAAATGGATACAGAAAATGTGGTACATTTACACAATGGAGTACTACTCAGCTATTAAAAACAGTTTTTGTTTTTATTAGGAACTGGGTCTCCCCTAGTCTGCTTTCAGTGACTGAGCACCAGCGGTCACGTCATCACGAGCCAGCAACTGTGACAGGGGTCCCCTTTAAAAAGTCCTCACCATCACAACTCACTCTGTCTGTTGCTCTCTGTCTTTCTCCTTTTGTCTGTCTCTCTGTCTCTTTGTCTTTCTGTCTCTCTCTTATTCCTGCTCAGAGACAGCCTTTCACCTCTGCCCCCCTCCCCCACCCCCAATAAATCTCTTGCCCGAGATCTGGTGCACGGTGCAATTTCTGTAGCATTCCTTGATCCCTGGGCCCTGTCTGATACACCAAGGTAACTCTTCAACTGCTAATAACATTGGTGTCATAACTCTGATAGGCTATCCTGGTGCTGGTGCTCTTCCCCCCCCCCCCCGCCCCCTGGCATCTGGGTCACAGGAGACCTGTTCTACCTGCGACAGATCCACCTTCTGGCCACTGATCAATGAGCTCTCCACCCATTACCGGAAGTTGGTGCGTGATCCCTCACAGTTACTGTAAATGCTTCCCTGAGCCTCTGGTACTTGTAGAGGAGACTCTTAGGTAGCTATGGTAGCTAGACAGGCATTATCAGACTTGGACACCATTGAGGATGAGCCTCATCCCTTGGGGTCAGTTTTGGTCCCCAAGTTCTGCTACCTTAGTAACCAACCATAGAAAGGGAAGTATTACTATTAGCTCCTTAAGACTTAAATTACCATATGAAAAGCTATAGGGCTTTATTGAGGCCCATTTAAGAGAAAGCTTTCTCAATCTATCAATCACCTAGCCAGGAGTGCCCCTCCGCAGGCCCCACCATGCCTAATTTACCCAAAGACATGTTAAGATGAGGAAGGCGTCCTCCGCTCGGCCGAGTCACTCTCTTATAGCTGTGCCAGATTTTCTGAGTTAGCTTTCTTTTCATCTTTTTCGTTTGGCTAACAATGCAGTTGGCTGATCATGCTTCCCCCTCATTCTCGGACCTTTCCTTCTCTTTCTACCCTGTGGCTACTCACCAACCTCCACGGCTGAACCTGCCTGCTTTGTTTGGACCCTAACTCAAAAAGCATGGCGTTCTCTTCTCTCTAGCCCCCTCCCACAGCTGCCAAGGATGTAGCTCTCTTTCCCTGTTGTTTTTCTCAAAGTCTCATAAGATTATCCTCAAGCTTTCTTCTATTATGTGACTAAGAGCCCCAAAGGGAACCCCGGGTTTCCCTGTAACAAAGCTGTCCAGACGGCTCACTCTCCTAACGAAACTCTTCTTCAACCTGAAGGCTTGGTCATTCTTCAGGGCTCTGTCATTGATGCCTGTGGCAATGGCTCCATCTGTTACTCTTCTAATGAAGCTTCTCTGAAGGGTAGGTATTCTCAGCTTCCTTTCTACCAAGCCAATATAACATCTTTTATAGTTTTATATTGTCTATTTGGGGTTCGAAATGACCCCCTGACGTGGGTGTTTACTTTCCCCCAAGGCTTTGGAACTGCCTTCTAGAATTTCGATTACTAAGTTTTGTACGCCTTCAGTCTAACTCAGATCCTTCTTCTACACCTACCCTAATTGGCTTTCTCTTGCTCTGATAAAAACACCATGACCAAAAGCCACTCGGGGAGGACAGGGTTTATTTGGCTTCTAGGTTAAAGTCCATCACTGAGAGAAGCCAGGCAAGAACTCAAGGTAGGAACCTGGAGGCCTAATCTGAAGCAGAGGTCACAGAGGTGCTTATTGGCTTGCTGAGCTACCTTCATTATACAGCCTGGACTACCTGCCCATGATAGCACCTCAGTTCTCACGGTGGTTTGGGCCCTCCCACATTAACCATTAATCATGAAAATGATCCACAGACATGTCCACAGGCCCATCTAATGCTCTGAATTCCTTCTTCCAAGGTGAGTAGTTTGTGTCACACAGCACACACTACGGATGCATATATTTGGTCTCCTACTCCTATCCCCGGAGCCTGGATGTGCTGGTCATGGTTGGTCTCTTAGTTTGCTTTGTTGTTGAACCTAAGAGTTCTTATCTTTAATCTTTTCCTTCCACCATCTAACCTGTTCTATTGTTACATTAGTTGGGTTTTGGTTTGTTTTCTCTGTATAGCCCTGGCTGTCCTGGATCTTGCTCTGTAGACCAGGCTGGCCTCGAACTCAGAGGTCCACCTGCCTCTTCCTCCTGAATGCTGGGACTAAAGGTGTGCACCCCCATAGCCCAGCTTAGCTAAGCCTTTAATTTCTACATTTTTTCCTTTTCAAAGTCTGTCTCTGCTGAATTTCTCATTCAAGTTTGAATTGATTTTTTTTTTTTTTTACTTATGAGTTGACTTGAATCTTGATTATTAAAAAAAACAGTACAAAACAAAACAAAAACCCAAACAACTTTTGGCCAGCCATAATGGCACACACCTTTAATCCCAGCACTTGGGAGGCAGAGGCAGGTGGACTTCTGTGATTTCTAGGCCAGCCTGGACTACCTATCAAGTTCCCGGCCAGGCAAGGCTATACAGTGAAACCCTATCTCAACGAAACAAGGCAAAACTCCCTCAACTTTTAAAATGTCAACTTTCAATACGGACTTTGATAGCATCTTGCTTTATGTTTTCATGTTTCTTGTGTTTCTATGTTGTTTGTTGAGATGGACAGCCATCCAATTTCAGATGGGGGGCTTCGTAGTGAACAGCCTTCTTCGAGAGTGGTGGAGTGCTGGCCTAGCACACACGAGACCCTGGGGTCAGTCCCAGCACCATAAAAACAACAACAACAACAACAACAACAACAACAACAACAACAACAAAACACTAGAAGAAAAAACAAATTAGAAAAGAGAGGGGTAGGGGAGATGCTCACTCAGTAAGGTGCTTTCTGCACAATCATGAAGACGTTATGTGTGAAACCTGGTAACTGTTTACAAGTTCCCAAAGCAGGTTATGTGGTCTGTACTTACAATCTTGGGGGTGGCGGGGTGAGGTAGTAACTAGAGGATCTCTGGAGCTTAGTAGCTGAGTCAGCCTAGCCTGTTTGGCAAGTTCTAGGCCAGTTAGAGAACTTGTTTCAAAAACTACCTGAGGATGACCTCTGACCTTCATATGCATGAGCATGTTTGCACATGGCACTCAAATTCACACAAATGGATATGCACACGTGCACACGCGTATGTACACAGAGAGACAAAAAGCTGCCAATGTTTGAGAAATGTAAAGACTAAAAGTGCTTCTAAGGTAAAAGAGGAACACTGTACCTAACAACTACAAAATGTGAAGGTAATAATAAGATCATATGACATCTTGAAAGAAGTAGCTTTTTCTTTTTCTTTCCCTTTTTCTCTTTTTCTTTTTCTTGAGACAAGGCTTTAGTGTGTAGTAGCAGCCAGTCTGGAACTTGCAAAGTAAACGAGGCTAGTCTCAAAATCTCAGAGGTACAATTGCTTCTGTTTCCCAAGTTCTGGGATTAAAGGTATGTACCACACACCCAGCTTCAGAGCTATATTCTCAGTAAGCAGTAAAAGATAAAAATGACTTAGGCACTCTTTTGAGGTAGTAAGAGATTTATAAAGATTTTTAAGATCTAGTATTTCAGCTCAAACAAGATTTTACTAGTCATTCTGAAACTAGGAAGACATTTTAAATACCACACATGGATTATATATAAGCTTTAGAAACAATCTCTTGGTGCCGGGGATACAACTGAGATGGTGGAACAAACCAGGCATGGTGGCACATGCCTGTAATCCCAGCATATAGAAAGTAGAGGCAAGAGGATTAATAATTTAGAGCCAAAACAAACAAAGAGACAGACAAACAAACATCTATCTCTTGGAAACCTAAATTTAAGAGGAAGCCATTGAGAGTCATATAGTATTGAGAAGTTTTAAACGAGTATAAGAATAGTATACATAAACTTACTTTTTCAACAAGCAGAATATATTGTTGTTTGATTGTGCTTATTGTTTGTTTGCTTGTTTTTGTTTCTGTTTTGTTTTGTTTTTGAGACAGAGTGTCACTATGTAGACCAGGCTGGCCTTGAACTCACAGACTATCTGCCTATTGAGTGCTGGGATTACAGGCATATGTTACCATGTTTGGTTATATTGTTGGAGATAGGAAAAAATAACCTTTATCTGTTTTCCCTCTCCAGAAAACAGCACAGACTTCTTTACCTTTAGTCTTCCTAGTACATACCAAATGGGCTGGGCAAGGTCCTTCAGGGCTTTGTCCTACAAGATGGCCACCACTCAGATGTCATAAAGAGTTAAAGGAACTGCACCCTGATCAACTGATGGCGTGAACCTGGTTCATGACCCCTCCTTGGGCTTAGAGGAACACATGGCTTACATTTACTCACTGAAAAGCCGATGACAAAACTAAAGATGGATGACAGGTAGGTTGAAGATTTGCACGAGGAGAAGTAGAGAGACGTGAGGAGCCCTGCAGGGGCTTCCACTCATGCGTGGATTCTTATGCTGTCTTCAGGATGCTTGCACAACTGCAAGTCAGCTCTGCCCTCCATCTTCCCTTCATCCTGGAGGATGAAGAGTAGGGCTGAGAGGTCCAAGGTCCTCCTCACACTTTCTGGTGAACACCCTGTATCTGGGAGCTCACCAAGATCCACTTCATTAGAGCAAAAGATGCCTTTGTCCCCTAGAATATCACTAATAGATTAGGGGCTTAATACCAGGGCCTGGGGCAGAGAGGTATAATATTTCATCATTTTATCTCAACAGTAATATTCATTATTCCTCTTGAAACCAAACCAAGTTACAAACAGGTGAGTTGTATTGAGAATCTATGAAGCTAGAGAAGGAGCAAGAAGTAAGTAAGCAAGCAAATGACATGCAATAAGAAAGAAAATACAGCTTTTGAATGCTTGTTTATTTTTGTCTTCTATGCATTGATTGGTGTTTTGCCTGCATGTGTGTCTGTGTGCGGGTGTCCAATCCCCTGGAACTGGGATTAGAAACAGGTGTAAGCTGTCACATGGTTGGTAGGCATTGAACCCAGCTTCTTTAGAAGAGCAGTCAATGCTCTTGACTGCTGAGCCATCTCTCCAGTCCCCCCGAAAATATTTTGGTTAAAAAAATTAAAAAACCAAAGATCAACAGGGAATAATAACAAAGAGTAGTACATTATTTTCTTTAAAAGGAGACAAAATTCATGACTGATTGAGAAAAAAAAAATAGAAAAAAACTCCAGAAATATGAGATGTTAGGACTAATGCAGTAAGATATTATTTACACAACTGAGGGAGCTTTCTTCTTCTTCTGGGAATTGAACCCAGCACCTTACATGCACAAGGCAAGCTCTACCACTGCAGTCTCAGTGCTGCAACTGAGGATTAAAAATAAGGGACTCAGCCAGGCAGTGGTGGCTCACGCCTTTAATCCCAGCACTTGGGAGGCAGAGGCAAGCGGATTTCTGAGTTCAAGGCCAGCTTAGTCTACAGAGTGAGTTCCAGGACAGCCAGGGCTACACAGAGAAACCCTGTCTCGAAAAACCAAAAAAAAAAAAAAAAAAAAAAAAAAGGGACCCCGGGGTTGCAGAGAAGATTCAGCAGTTAAGAGTATATATTGCTCTTCCAGAGGACCCAAATTCAATCGTAACTGCAGTTCTAGGAGATCCAACACCCTCTCTGGTCTCTGTGTACATGCACATATGTGGCGTGCATTAAACAAGAAAATAAATCTTTTTAAAGCATAAAAATAAGGGAATCCTGAAGCTAGCGTCACATCAACAAATCTGACAACTGATGTGGTCAAGACTGCCATTCCCCTAATATCATTCTTTTTATTTTTCTCAGTTGTGAGACCTCTGAGAGACATTTGTAGTTGGCAGTGGCTGCTTGAATAAAGAGGGCATTTTCCAGCATTACTGGGTTTGGAAAGGTGGTTCAGTGCTCTTTGAGAAGACCTGGGTTCGATTCTTAGCACCCACATGGCAATCTATATAACAGTCTGTTACTCCAGTCCTGGAGTATCTGACACTCTCTTCTGTTTTCTGTGGAAGGACACACACACACACACACACACACACACACACACACACACACACACACACAGAGTACATAGACATGATGCAGGCAAAACACCCACCAGCATTTCTTGTACATAGCAGTACCTACATGACTATGCTGTAACCAGTTGGTATCTACTCTTTGCTTCCTCCTCCTTCCTTTCTTCAATCAGATAGATGGGCTATGGCTATGATGTCTGCATCTGAAGCAGCTGTATACATTATTAGGTTGTGAGGTCAAGTCACATACAGAGATTTAGTAAAGCAACAAGAGAAAAGAAACTAGATCCCTGACAATGTTTGAAGCTGTCTAGCAATGCCATCCAGACTGCCTCCAGATGGATTTTACATGTCAGTGAGACAAACTGAGAGCTTTTCATGGCAATGCTATTTTAGGCTCTCTCAGGGGACTACTCGGTGATTGCTTACATGTAGTTTAGTCATGCTTCTGACATTCACTGAGAGAAATTTCTTGGCATATGATGGGCAATTCTTTTGCCTGCATCTAAGTTACAAATTAGTCCTTTCTTGTACAGTTCTACAAGGAAATCTGTATATAAATAAAGCCATTTTTTTCTAACAGCTAGAAGTGGTTTTACTAACATTAATTTTGTATTTAAACAATCTGTTTTTAGGTCCTTTTGAGAGACTCCAAAATTTCTTTCCATGGCTAAGTATGGAGTAATCTTTTTGAGGATCACTCAACACACACATCTGTCCACACAATTCAACCAGAATAGTAAGGTAAACATACATGGCCAAGGTCAGTTTGTGAGAATAGCAGCAGCTATTTCATGATCAAAGTGCACAGTCTTGTAGACATGGCCTAATTTCATAGGTAATAAAATGCTAAGAATCAATGACAGAGAATACTTCAAGCTACTATATTTTGGAGATGATTTATGATAGGAATAGGGCCAAGTGATGAAGTTGTAAAAATCACTGAGAAATGCCCCTGTCTCTAAGATTCTACCAATTTCATATTAAGCAGCTGTTGGACCCTGTACAAGATCACTTCGTGACAGCATACTGTCTGTAGTTACCACAGAAGGAGAAACAGTGTCTAAGCCACTGCCTTCAGTATCACATCAGCCTGTCCCTTCTGTAAATAGCCACCTAGACTGGGAAAGCTCAAAGTCACCCAGACTGTGGCCAGACAGGAAAGACAGGGAGCTCAGAAAAACCACAGTGGCATTCGTGGCTGTGGTTTCAGGTTGGGAATCATGAGCATTTACAGCAAGGATTCAGCCATTCCAACGGCAACAATAAAAATGTGCCTTCAGTAACGGTCAGAGCCTTTCCAGAAACGACAGGTTTCCCCTTGTCCCACCCCTCTCTCTGTCTTCTCAGGCACACTGGGAGTGTGCTGGAGTCATCTGCTGTCCACCCTTTATTTTAGTGTGTGTGTGTGTGTGTGTGTGTGTGTGTGTGTGTGTGTGTGTGTGTAGAGGATGACCTTGGGTGACTTTCTCAATTGCTTTCCACTGTAATTTTTGAGACAGGGCTTGCTTCTCAGTGAGCCTGGAGTCAACACTTTGTCGGGGCCAGTAAGCCCTGGGGATCCTCTTGTCTTGGCTTCCTTAGTGCTGGGATTACAGGTGTGTGCCGCCATGCCAGGCTTTTTGTCTCCGGCCTGGGGATCAAGTCCAGGCCTTGATGCTTGTATAGCAAGTACTTCACTTCCTGAACCATCTTCCCTACTTTCACTGTCCACGTTTTTAATGTATATACCATTTTGGTTACTCACAGTGAAGTTAGATGTAGGCACATCATGATTCTTTGCTTCATTTTTCTCTAGTCTGTAGTGTGTTTCAGTTGTTTTTTTTTGTTTGTTTGTTTGTTTTGTTTTTTTTTTTGTTTTTTTTTTTGTTTTTTTTGTTTTTTTGTAATGTAGCATGTTTTTTGAAAGGCTGCCATATTGACTATTGGCTATTTAGTGAGTAATAACCCACTAGTATGTGGACCTTGAGAACTTGTTTGGAGGTTCTAGCAGGGGAGCGCAGCTATTCGTATAACCTTGACCAAAGACGGGTCCTCCTCTATTCGGGGAAGGTTGTCCTCTTCGACTGAGCAGTCTTCAGGCACTTTTTTTTTCCTTCTCTCTCTGGCCCCACTCACTGTAGCTGTCTTCAGACACCCCAGAAGAGGGCATCAGATCTCATTACAGATGGTTGTGAGCCATCATGTGGTTGCTGGGATTTGAACTTATGACCTCCGGAAGAGCAGTCAGTGCTCTTAACCGCTGAGCTATCTCTCCAGCCTCCTGTACTTAATTCTTCTTAAATCCATGATTTACAATACCTTCAAGATCAAAACAACCCAAATGTTCACCAACAGATCAAAGACATGAACTTTATGACATTATTGGTTTACTACAACAAAACTGTTTTCTAGATCTTAAAAAAAATGATATGGGGAGAATGAGAGGAGGAGAAAAAAAGAAAATGTGTATAAAGCCAATAGTCATGAAAAACCGCAATCTACATAGAAATCTTCACGTGTGACTGTCATATCCCTAAACTGGGTCTCTAGTTCACTCTCCTACCCACTTTCATTACCCAAAGGCCCCGGGTTTTTAAGACAGTAGCTGAGGCCACCCACCCAGCCTTGTACTCAGAACCAAGAAACAGGGCCTGTTAGTCAGCTTTCTGTCTCTGAGTCAGATGCCTGAGAGGAAGAATTTAAAAAGAGGAAACCATGTGTCTGCTAGTTTCATAAGTTTCAGCCCATGGTTCAGTGGCTGCATTCGGTCCTGGTAAAGCAGAGCATCCTAGTGGTGAGCATGAGGGAGAAGAACAGAGCTGCTCAAGGCAGCCAGGAAGCAGAGAGTCAGGAAATCTATATGCAAGGCTTTATATTTTATCTTTTTCGTCCTTGTTAGTTTTATTGTCACAGCTTGACACAAACCTAGAGTCACTCAGAAATAGGGAACCTCAGTTGAGAAATTGCCCACATCAGATTGGCCTATGGGGATGTCTGTGGGGCATTTTCTTGATGGCTAATTGATATGGGAGGGACCAGCCCACTGTGGGCAGCACCATTCCTAGGCAGAAGGGTCTGGGATATATAGGAAAGGTAGCTAAACATGAGCTCGGTAGCAAGCCAGAAAGCAGCATTCCTCTGTGGTTTCTGCTTCAATTCTTGCCCTCAGGTTCCTGATTGAGCTCCTGCTTCCAGAATACTCCACCCTCACCATTCTCCACATAAGGCCCCTTTGTTTCTCTGAGGAGAAACCTGAGATCCAGAAGAAGTGGTCTATTCCATATGCCTAGGTGAAAAAGAAAGGAAGAAGGGACCAATGACTTTTCACATGCTTCCTTCAGACCTCTAACATCTTCTACTGGGTCATGAGACCGTCACTGATGTACAGTTTCCCCAGAGCCCCCAGAACCACCCAGAAGTCTGTTTTCCCCTGGGAAAATCTCTGAGCATGCTCTCATGGTGCTCAGGAGAAGCTCTTTATGACACATCATTTGGAAGAAGTCCACGAGTGGGAATAAATCCATCAGAGGTTAAAAATATCACTGGTCATTTTGAAACACATTCTTCACTCAACATAGCAGATGTTAGTTTGTAAACACAGCCATTTAAAGACAAGGGAAGGCCAGAGTAGAAACAAAAAGTGGGAGAAGAGTATTCTAAAACAAGCTGTTTGTGCCGTTTCCCCATTGAGCTGTTTGTCAAGCTTTTTAGCCTTTAAATATATGCAAAGGGGCCATG
>CM052703.1:35039349-35098191 GCA_028551405.1 Uromys caudimaculatus
GGGAGAGAGGGAGGGAGAGAGAGAGAGAAAGAGAGAGAGAGGGGGAGGGAGAGGGAGGGAGAGAGAGAGAGAGAAAGAGAGAGAGAGGGAGAGAGAGGGGGAGGGAGAGAGGGAGGGAGAGAGAGAGAGAGAGAGCGAGCACACTGGGTGCACACAACAAACGCCATAGGACCCTGTGTTCTTTGCTGGGGGTGGGGGGGTAGCTCATTCTGAGCTTCTAGGCAGTCAAGGTGGGTGACAGCATTGAGAGCAACCATTAAGGTCAAAACAAGTCCAAGGGAAGCAGAATTTCCCACTACTCCAGGAGGCCTCTGTGGGGTATAAGGAACTAAGTCTTCAATAGCATTCTTTCAATAAAACAGTGGTCCGTTTCCAGGCTCCGCCTACTTATAGCACTCGGTTGTGGGTAAGGAGTGGCCAGAGGCAAAGGTTACCTGGGAATCTCTAGAAGCAGCTTGAAGAAAGCAGCAGTCCAGATACAATGCTTTTAGAGGACCAGCCCCAATCCCAAGACAGTGGTTTAGACCACCCAGCGAGCTGTAAGGAGTGGGTTTTTTCCCTTCTTTTTATTGAAAATAGATTTTTTTCTCATAACATACTGATTACAGTTCCCTCCCTCTACTCCTCCTAGTTCCTCCCAGCCTCTCCTCCCATCCGGATCCATTCCCTTTCTCTTTCTCATTAGAAAATGAATGGGCTTCTAAGAGATGATAGTAAAGTATAATAAGATAAAATAAAAACCAACACACTGGAGGTGAACAGGACAAACAGAAGGGAAAGAGCCAAGAGAAGACACAAGAATCAGAGGCCCACTTATTCGCACACTGAGAAATCCCATAAAAACACTGACCTGAAAGTCACGCCGTATATGCCGAGGCCCCGGGGCAGGCTCTGCGCATGCTGCTCAGGTGTCTGTGAGTACATATGTGTGGATCATGTTGATTTAGAGGGCCTTCTCTTCTTGGTGCCCTCCATCCCCTCCAGCTCTTAAGCTCTTTCGACCTTCTCTTTCGTGGGGTTCCCTGAGCTCTGAGGGGAGGGATTTGACAGAGCCATCCTACAAGGTCTCTGTCTCTCCGTCTCTCTCTGTCGCTGTCTCTCTGTTTCTGTCTGTCTCTGTCTCTCTCTCTTTCTCTCTCTCTGTTTTTCTCTCTCTGGATAATGTCTGGCTGTGAGTCTCTGTCTTTGTTTAAGCACCTGCAGGAGGAAGCTTCTCTGATGATGGCTGAGCAAGGCACTGCTCTGTTTCCTCAGTCAGAGAGCAGGAGTGTGGTCTCATCTGTTGTTTGAAACACAGACAACAATCGGACATCAGGGACCCACCTGCGTTTATCCCCGAGGCTCCGTGAAGCCATGCCTTGATTTGTTTATCCTCTTTCTCTGCTTCAACTAACCATTCGTGCCCCAGATCACTTTCCTGCACCCTTGGGGACAAGTTCCCTTGCATCTCTGTTCTCAAGAGCCAGTGGTCACCCTAGAGCTGGTCCTACAGTGCTGCCACCGTACTGTGAGTGAGATATCCAAAGACAGCACCCAGAGGATGCTCCACCTCTGTAGTTCTTGGCAAAAATATCCATGCCAGGCTCAAATCTACTTCCTCTGCTAAGCTTGTGGTCACCCCTGCAGTGCACATGGTAAAGAGGAGCATTCTGGTCAGGAGCCAGGGCAGATGATAGATTTAGGTTTATAGTAGTGAGCCTCCAGGACTGTTCCTCTTGATGCCTCAGTGGTTTAAAAAAAATGTTTCTGTGGGAAATTCAAATCCTGTGTGTGTGTGTGTGTGTGTGTGTGTGTGTGTGTGTGTGTGTGTGTGTTGATTTGACTTAATTAATGTTAGGTCAGTAATTGTTTATAAAAGCCCAGTGGAGGGCATTGTGTGTTACCCTGCACATTTTCTGTGACAATGGGCTAGATCCTGTGTCCCCATGTGGGGTCTGAGAGGAGGGGTACAATGTGTTCTGGAGCAATCCTGAAGCAAAAGGTTCTCTGGGTGCCAGGTAGACCCATGGTGGGACAGCTTGAAAAGATCCTGTTATTATGTCCCAGCCCTGCGGAGCCTTAACTTGTACTGAGTTGCACGGGGAACAAAGCCTCCTGAAAGTTTTTCTGTACATACTGGCGTGTAAACTACACGGATGTATAGCAGACTGTAACACGGTGTCTTGGTTAGGGTTTCCATTGCTGTGAAGAGACACCAGGACCAAGGCAACTCTTATGAAGGACAACATTTAATTGGGGCTGGCTTACAGGTTCAGAGGTTCAGTCTATTATCCTCATGGCAGAGAGCACAACGGTGTCCAGGCAGCCTTGGTGCTAGAGGAGCTGAGAGTTCTACAGGAGAAGACTACTGTCTTCCAGGCATCTAGGAGAAGGGTCTCATAGCCTACCCCCACAGTGACACACTTCCTCCAACAAGGACATACCTACTGCAACAAGGTCACACCTCCTAATGGTGACACTCCCTGGGCCACGCATATTAAAACCACCACACCCATTTTCCCTTATGTAGCTCTGGCTGTCCTGGAACTCACAGAGATTTGCCTGCCTCTACCTCCCTTGCTGGGATAAAAGGCATGTGCCACCACACCCAGCCTGTAACCAGTAAATAATCCATTTTTTGAAGGGGGGTGTTAGATGCCCTGGAATGGGAGTTACAAACACTTGTTAGCTGCCACGTGGGTGCTGGGCGTGAATTTGGATCCTTGGGAACAGCATGGCCTCTTACCAGCTAAACTATCTCTCCACCTCCTCTTCCTTTTGTTTTTTTGACAGAATCTTGTTGTCCAGCCTACTCTTGTCTGGGATTCAGATCCTCCTGTCTCAGATTCCTGAGTGCTGAGATTACAGGTGTGCAGCACCATCCTTGGCTACAAGTGTCTTTTTTTTTTCTTAGCAACTACAAAGGGAGGTTTTTGCCTCTCCCCGAGTAGTCGACACTGGGCTTCCAGCCAGCCCCTTACAGGCCTGTGGCAACCAATCTGTCTCCTCTCGCTGTGTCTGGCTATACTTGCATATGGGAATCCACCAGTCAGGAGAGTTTTGTGCAAATAAATCTATGGATCATTTTATTCAACTTTATCCATGGACTCATTATATAGACATTTTATTGTGGCGACTTTTCTCGAAAATCACTGATTAAAAGCAAGCAAGCAAACAAACAAACATTTGCTTAAGTAATGAAAAGTTTGGGACATTAAAAGCCTATTCATAGTCATAATCTTCAACATATTTAAACTTTTACAAAGCTAATCAACTTGCTTGACTAAAAATCAACTTTTTCTAGGTATGCTGGTGCATGCCTTTAATCCAGTGCTCAAGAGGGAGAGGCAGGCAGATAGATCTCTAGGAATTTGAGGTTACCCTTGTCTACAAAGTGAGTTCAGGCTAGCTACAGCTACATAGCAATACCCTGTCTCAAAATAAATGATATTTGACTTCAGCTTCTTCAGGTATCTTGATATTTGCTGTCTAATTAATACTCCATAGCTACAATACTCCCCAACACCCTGGGGGGGGGTGTTTCTGTTTTGTGATTCATATTGTGGTTATCTTCTCATGTTCTCTATGCCGCACTCCTTCCCCCTTCTCTTCTTTCTTTCTGTTTTGGGGTTGATTGATTGTTAAGACGGGATCCTACAGTATAGCTCTCACTGGCTGGAACTCTCTATGTAGAGCAAGTTGGCCTCAAATTCATATAGAGCTGCCTGCCAGTCTCTGCCTCTGCTTCCCGAGTGCTAGGGTTAAAGATGTGGGCTACCATGAATGGCTCCCTCTCCCTCTCCCTTCTTGAGAATGGTACTACTCAAGGTTGAGAGAGAGAGAGAGAGAAATAGAGAGAGATAGAGAGAGAGAGATAGAGATAGAGAGAGAGAGAGAGAGAGAGAGAGAGAGAAAGAGAGAGAGAGAGAGCACATCACCTCCAACACATACACACAGACACATACATGGTGGGGTGGGAGGCGAGAGAGAGAGAGAGGGAGAGAGAGAGGGAGAGAGAGAGAGAGAGAGAGAGAGAGAGAGAGAGAGAGAGAGAGAGGAGAGAAACAGAGACAGAAAGACACAGAGAGATTCATGCATTATCCATTTTCAATGGAGAGAAAGCCTATAGTGGAAAAGAGAATGAACAATGAGCATCCACAACCTATCCAGTGGGTGAAGTAGCAATCTTAAGCTGGACTTCACCTTACTGGCTGTGGAGGGCAAGAAGCAAAACAAGATGCTGTCCAAAGGGTGATACTTAGGGGACAATTAGAACTTGGAGCTAGCTCAGATTTCCCCTAGACTTCAGAGGTGGCCACCCGTCCTGCAGGGCACACCAACTTTCCAGTGTCTGAGGGTCTTAGATTGCCTGCCATTCTCGTTTGGCTACCTTGTACCTCTTCAGCTCCCCAGGGCATTGGAATGTAACTACTTAGGTGCTTAAGAGCCTTCCACAAGAAACACAAGGGCTTTGTGTTCCACCTTCTGGTTCTTTGCCCTACAACGGTCTCCCAAAACCACAGTGGTATTTTTGGAATGGAGAAAACCAAACACAATGACTTCTTGAAAAGACAAGGAGATTGCTCTCCAGTTTGCTTTCAGAAAATGGGCACTTGAACGCTTCCCTCTGAAAGATGCTCCACATGGGAGAAGAGCCAGGCCACAGGAAAGAGTCTATATTCACATCTTGTTACCAGGACAGCAGAAGTGGGAGCAAAGATAACTAAGCACATTAGTCCATCTACACAAAGAGCCATTGATGGGATGAACTGTGTGACTCACTTCCAGACCTGTTGTTTAAAAAGAAAAGAGCCCCTGCTTAACTCCTTAGCTCTGGCATTCTTTCCAAGTAATCAATTAATATAACGGCGGGCGATGACTTATTTTCTGTCTTTCTTATGTACCATATCAGTGGTACATGTGACATATACCTGAACTATGTGCTGTTTTTTCCAGGTTTTCTTAATAATTCTTATACATACTATATAGTGTGTTGAATGATGGTCTCCCAAGTATGTGTCCATACCATGATGCCCAGAACTGGGAATGTGACCTTATTGGGGAACGGTCTTTGCAGATTTAATTAGTTGAAGATGAGATGAATCAACCTAGAATTCTGGGTAGACCAGAAATGTAACTACAGGTTTCCTTTGAAGAGCTGGAAGAAGAAACAACATAGGCACATGGAGAAGCCATGGGGACACAGAGGTAGAGACCAGAATGATATGACCACAGCACAAGAACACCTAGAGCTATCAGAAGCTGGTTAGGCAGGAGAGGTTTCTCCTCTAGAGCCCTGGACAGAGCAAGGCCCTGATAATGCCTTCCTTCAGACACTTAGACCATAGAACGATGACTGAATATAGTTCTTTTATTCGAGGGCATCCAGTTAGTAGTGAAATGTTATAGAAGCAAGTGAGATGAATATAGCTGCTGAGAGGCTTTGGGAGCAAGGAGGACAGTGTTTACAGTGAAGTCAGCATCAGACACAGTCCTCTGCGACCTCTAGAGAAGGGATATTTGTGTTGGGACATGAGTAGTCCAGACAGCCTCAGCTTTTCATAGTTGGCAGGAGCCTGTGAGACTGACCCAGGCACTTCATTTTGCTCCTGAGGAATTTGAAACACTGCTGAACTTAAGGTCACATAGGCAGTTAGCGGCAGGGACAGTCGGCTCTTCAGATTCCCACTCCACCAGACTCCTTCTCCATGCAGTGGGCCACTCAACAGAAGCTTGTTCAGTAACCGGTGTGCGTCATTCTGGCAGGAGTGTGGCACCTGCATTCTTTCAGTCTTAAATGACAGAAGGCCATCTAGAAGGCCTGGAATGAAAGGGGTGGGTTTGGTGTAAGGCACTGAAGCTGGGTCTACCCAGAGTGCATGCTCTGGGCTCGCTCAGTCCTCTCTTGCTTTCAGCCATGAATTCCGTGTCCATCTGTCCATATCTGTGTTGGATGGTGGATATGCTTTTATCAAGTTTCAAGGATAAAGGCTGAAGATTGGTCCAGTCTTCAAAACTGAGAAATAACTTCCTGTCTGATCCATAGTGAAGATCTAAGAAAGCACTCTGATTGGCTTAGTATAAGTTATGTCTCTACCTTGGGGGTGAAGTACCAAGCAATAGATGGCAGAGGCTGCCTTTTGCTTCTCCTCTTCTCAGGCACTCAGGTGGAGAACCTCCCCAGCTTCCCTCACAGAGATGCATGATCAAGTGACAATACTCTAGCCAATGGCTGAGAGCCATGGATGTGCAGTTGCTTGGAAGAGAGACCATCGGCATCCAATACATGAATGACTTCATGGATTAAAAAGCCCGGCTACTGGCCTGTTCATCAGCACACTACTTTGTGTAAAACAAGAGTTGAACCTCTATTAAGTTTGTGTGAGTTTGTGTGTGTGTGTGGGGGTATGCTTCCACAGATAGTCTACCTTAACTAATATGGTACATTACCAAAAGAAGGCATGAGCCAAAGTATCTGGGCTTCTAGAAAACTTGCAGCTCCACCAAAGCAGGCACCAGGTAGGTGTGGTTAAGCTACAGTCACAATAGCTTAGTCTCTGCAACAAAGGTCTGTCGCTTGTGTAATGTGTTAATCATGGGCTGTCTGGAGAGGACTTGGAAGTGTGCAAGGGACACAGACAGAGGGACTCTCCTGCATCAGGATTCATAACTGCTCGGCAGGATGAAGGGAAGGGGATTGATTCACTGGTTCATAGCATCAGCTGCGAAGAGACGTATTGTTCAAATCACACCCCATAGTGATTCCCATCTGTAGGAAGGTAGCTGAGCAGAACCATGGCATTCCCATGGTACAGTCTGGTGCAGAGAAAAATGACTTTTCTAAGAAGCTTTTAGAACAGACAAATATGGCTTAGGGGAGAGAACTGGGAGATGGGGAGAGAGATGAAAAGGGATATGGCATTCTTCTCCTTTCTAACCCTCTGAAATTATATTTAAAAATATTTCATTAGCTTGGCCTGGTGACACACATCTTTAATCCCAACCCTGGGAAGGCAAAGGCAGGCAGATTTCTGTGAATTCCAGGCCAGCTTGGTTTACGTAGACTAGCTGAGGGTACATAGTGAGGCTCTGTCTCTAAATAAATAAATAAAAATAAAATCTATTGTGGTAAAATATAACATGGAAGACCAACCTAAGCATTTCACGTGTGCAGTTCAGCTATCTTTGAAGCCTTTATATGATTAATCTTGAGTCTTCAGAGTTCTCACCGTGCAAAGCTCAAGAGTCCAAATCCTTCTTTGCCAGCTTCCACATCCTCTATTGGCCAGCCACTAACAGCTTTTATGTTTGAACACGGAGGCACCTGGAGGCCTGGTGTAAGTGGAATCACATCATATTTCTCTTTCTTGTAGCTGGCTTATTTAATTTAACATTAAGGTTGTTTTATGCATGTTGTAGCAAAGGTCTACAGTTCCTCTTTTGATTTTTTAAACTTTGTATTAACAGTATGAACTAATGTGGTTCAAGACATTTCCACAGATTCATATAGTGTTCATGGTTGAAAGCATTTTCTGTTTTCAGAGATAAGTAATACTCCATTGTGGGTAAACACAGATTGAGTTATCCTTATCAAAAATGCTTAGAACTAAGTTTCAGGTCTCGTTTTTTTGTGAATTTTGGAATATCTGCAGATATATATTGTGATATCCTATAGATGGAACCCAAATCTAAACGGAAACTCATTCATGGTTCATGTGTACATCACACAGTCTAATTGTAATTCTTACATAATACTTTAATAAATAACCTTGTGGATGAAATGAATTTCATTGTGCAGATATATTTTTTAGATTTTTTTTTTGTGTGTGGCATGTCAGAGACTCAATTTTGGATTCGGAACATTTTTTATTTCATATGTTTGGCTCCAAGATACTCCACTTATTCCCAGCTTTCCCTTATTTCCCAGTATCTTTCATCTCTGGGCTACTGTGAAAGGCTTCTGTCAACATGGTGGGTAAGGACCTACTGGAGACTCCTGTTTTTAATTCCTTGGGAAGTATGCCCAGTGGAATTGCTGGATCTCAAGAGAATTCTATTTTTAATCTCTTGAGGGACTGTGACTTTGGAGCTTCGCACTGAGAGGATGGTATCTGCTCAAAATAAATACAAGAAGAATGTTAATGACCAGCTGAAATAGTGTGTCAGCAGGCGATGCTGTCCAAAGAGCCATGGGGTCTGGGATATGGTTTTGCCTGCAAGCCGTGTCATGACTGACAGCTTTGTCAGGTTTCCTTCCTGCCATATTTGACCTTGCTGACCTGCTCTCCTACCTTGGTGGTATCTGGTGCTTATACCTATGTCTCCTCAGCTGGGTAAAGACATGGAGGCTGAGCTCTGGCCATCGGAAGAACGGAGGGTAGGTCTCTGTCAACAGCACACTTTGAGCTGTCAGGCTTCTGAGCTGTCAGAGAGAAATGAATTCAGCTGCAAGCCCTAGTTTGGTTGTGAGGGAGGCAGACTGGTGGTTGAAATTCTGTGATAACATGTGGGGCGTTGTCTTGTTTTGTGATTTTTGCCAGCTTTTTCTCAGTCATCTCCTCATTCTGAGCCCCTGCAACATTGAAGGAGAAGAGTGACATCTGTTTCCTTCAGATCCCGGAGCTTGATTGGAGAGGGTTTGCTTTGGGACCTGTGGCATTCCTGAGGGCAGAATATAGAATTCAAGGGGGAAACATGACTCTGTGTTGTAGAATGACCTTACGGAAATAGAATTCCCATACCATATGGGTCACTTACTTACAGTGTGCATTCAGTGATGTGCTATATTCACAGATGTGGAGAGCCATTAAAATAGTGCAATTTCAGGACTTCATAACTATTCCCCACAAAGAAACACATACACATTTCTGTAACACCTCACACCCACCCCTCAGTCCATCCATAGGTTTGACTATGATGGAAATTTCATTTAAATAGAGAATATCGTATGTGTTCTTTGTGCCTGGCTTCTCCCACTCAGCACAATGTCCTGGAGGTGCATCCATGTAGAAGCACGTATCAAGACCTCATTCCTTTAATGGCCAAATAATACTCTTTTATATGGATATATTACATCTGAGTTTGCCCTTTCATCTGTGGAAGGGAGGAAAACATATGTGGTTTTGTTGTTGTTGTTGTTGTTGTTTTTTAACTTCTTGGCTATTATGAGCAGTGCTTCTGTGAACACTTGCACATAAACTTCTGCGTAGACATAAAAATTTCATTTATATTGGGTATTGAACTAGCAGTGGGGTTTCTGGACCGTATAGTTACTCTGAGTCAAGTGTTAAATATTTTAAGTAACTGTCAGTCTGTCTTCTAAAATGGCTGCTCCATTTTCTATCCTCACCCACAACATTAGAGTTTCAGGTTCATCTCATTCTCTAACACGAATTATTTCTACCACACTTGCTTCACCATCCTGTTGAGTGTGAAGTGATAATATGTTTTTCTCCTATTGTCTGATGACATTGGTCATCTTTTCATGTGCTTGTTGGCCATGCGAATCTACTTGGAGAGCTGGTTAGACTGCTTGCCCATTTTAAAATTGGGTTACTTGCCTTTTAATAGTTAATGTATAAAGTTCTTTAGCATAACGTCTCCAGTCAGATGCGTGGCTGATGGAAATGTCTCCCATTTTGAGGGTTGTCTTCACAATCTTGAAAGTGCTCTTTTATGCCTTTCATTGAAGGTAGATTTTATTTTTTCAGATAATTAATCCTTCTACACCTCCCAGTTCCTTCCCACCTCCCCTTCCATCTGGATCTACCCTCCTTTCCATATCTCATTAAAACACAAACAGGTTTCTAAGGGATGATAGTAAAACAAAGCAAAACAAAACCAACACACTGGAATGGGACTAAACAAATGGAAGGAAAAGAGCCCAAGAAGACCCACTCATTTGCATAGAACACTAAACTGGAAGCCACACACAAAGGACCTGTACAGCCTTGAGTTTGTTTTCTATTGGCGATCTACTGCAGGGCATGTAGCCTGCCATTAAGAATAGTGTGACTCCCTTGGAGAAAACGAAATTTTCATTTGCAAGTGGTTATCAGTTGCAGACAGCTTCTGGGTTAGGGAAGGGCACATATGTCCACTTCTTTCACCTCTAGGACCCCAACTGGTTCAGACCTGTGCGGGCCATGGGTGTGCTGCTTCCCCCTCTGTGAGTTCATGTGTGTGTCAGCCCTATTGATCTAGAAGGCCCTGTTTCCTTGCTGCCTTCCATTCACCCTGGCTCTTACAACCTTTCTGTCTCCTCTTCTGTAGACTTCCCTGAACCCCAAGGAGAAAGATTTGATGGAGACATTCCTTTTAGGGTTGAGTGTTCCATGGGCTCTTTCTCTCTGCACATTGTCTGGCTGTGGATCTCTGTATTTGTTCCCATCTGCTGCAGAAGGAAGATTCTCTGATGATGGCTGAGCAAGGCATTGATTTATGAGTGTAGCAGAATGCCATTAAGAGAGGCATTTGATTTAATCTTAGGTCCCTGAGTTGGCTAGTCTCAGGTACTTGGTTACCCAAGCAGTATTGAGTAGGGGTTCCATCTTGTGGGCCTTAAGTCAAAATTGATTGTGGTGCTTCGAAAGAAAATTGTCCCCATAGGCTTAGAGCAAGTGGCACTTTTGGGAGGTGTGGCCTTGTTGGAGGTCATTGGGGGTGAGCTTTAGGATTTCAGAGAGGCTCACTCTCTCTTCCTGCTGCCTGCCAATCCAGATGTAGAACTCTTAGCTACTTCTCTAGCACCATGTCTGCCTGTGTGCTGCTATGCTTCTCACCATGATTGACAGTGAACTAAACCTCTACACTGTAAGCCAGGCCCAATTAAATGCTTTCCTTTTAAAGCTCTGTGGTGGTCATGGGGTCTCTTTGCAGCAATAGACACCCTAACTAAGATAGAGATACTGGTTGGTTATTCCCACAGCCTTTATGCTATCAATGTACTAGCACAGCATGCAGGCAGGTCGGCATTTTAGATCAAAGAGTTTGTGGCTGGGTCACTGTTTATATTTCTCCTTTGGTAGTGTGTAGAGTAGCTACCTGCAACAAAGACACTAGCATGCAGGAGTGATGTTCACGGCCTCCACTTATCTCTTTTTTGGTTGTGCTGTTCACTTCTTATACTTTGGTATCATAGTTAAGAAACTGTTGCCCAACCAAAGATTTTGAAGATTATTTTTATAGTTTCTTGTAGGGATTTTTATAGTTTAGTTGTGACCTTTAAGACTTTTTTAAAAAAGATTTATTTAATTTTCATCTTATGTGAATGTGCCAGTGTGTATAGGCATGTATATGTATACTATCTGTGTGCCTGGTACTTGTAGAGGCCAAAATAAGGCATCCAATTCCCCGGAACTGGAATTACAGGTTGAAAGCCACTTGATATGAAGGTTGGGAACTGAATTCTGATCCACTGCAAAACCAGCAAGCTCTCTTAATCGCTGAGCTATCTCTCTAGACCTACGTTTAGGTTTATGAATTAGTTTTTGAAACAAATCTTAGGCTTTGGTCATCCTATCTCAGACTCATCCCTGGCCTTGGTCATTCTCAGTGCTGAGATTACAGGCATTCGCCACACACACAATTTACACAGTAATTTTACACCCCGAGAGTAAGTCAGAGGACTCTGAGAGGATTCCAGGGCAGGATGGAGCAAAGCTCCACCTCCTTTCTTTTGCACGTGCTGTGTAAGGGGGAGGGGCCAATGTGCTGTTTAATGAAGAAGGCCTTCCCTCTTTGCCACTGTTGTTGAAAAGTAATTGACTTTAAATGTGTTCATTTCTGGTCTCCAAATTCTATTCCACAGATCTGTATGTTGTCTGTCCTTAGGCTAGTGTTATCCTGGGAAGGCTACTGTAGCTTTGTGGAGAGTTTTGGGTCACAGACTCTTTGGCATATGTAATTGAGACCCTTGCCTTAGCTGTGCTCCTTAGTGGTGGAGTATCCGCCCACCATTTACTTCTCACAATGTGATGGAGTAGGAATTCTTATTATTTCAGTTTGTTTTGTTTTTGAAACAGGGTTTCTCTGCGTAGCCCTGGCCTTCCCAGAACTTACTTTGTAGACCAGGCTGGCCTCAAACTCAGAGATCTGCCTTTCTCTGCCTTCCCAAGTGCTAGGACCAAGGTGTGTTACCACCACCTGGCTGTTTCAGTTATAACGATTAGGAATTTGGGAGCTTACATAATTTTAATAATGTTCAGATTTCTATTCGACGTTCTCATTGGGCTGGCCTAAGAGTGGACTTCACAGGCTGAAGTGAGGTTTATTCTTCTCTAAAGGCATGTATTATCCCTTCTACCTTCTTTCTGTTCTAAATAGATCTTTCTAGATTCTGAATAGTTCTGTTAGATTTGCCATTCTTGCCTGAAATGAAAATGTTAGTTTTCCTTATGCTAGAGGGCAAGTATAACTTAATATCAAGGGAGCTGCCACCAGGATTGAAGGCCCCTCATTCTCTGCCCCCTTTCAGGAGTTTACTCGTATTTCTCTCAGCCTGTCAGATTCACTCTCCAGGCAAGCGGCACTCTTCCAAGGCCAGGCTGCAGGTAGATGGCAAAACCTTTGACTCTAAGCCCCGCCCACAAATTTGAAAAGTGCCAGGCAGATACTTTGATTGGACGTTTGGGATCATGTGACACTCAGGCCTGCTAATCCGTGCTTCCTGAGTACTTTGAGAGTTTTATTTGCTGAAAAGGCTCTTCAGAAATCTCATTTTGGGCCAAGCAGTTTGTTTTCAGTTTACAATTGCTGTAGTCCTTGCAGAACTCTTATTTATAAACCTGGCGACTGTGAATCACTTTTTAATGAACTTTTAAATGAGCTTAAAAACTCAGCCAATTAAACTGCTTCAACATTTCAAGCATAGTCATTTTTAATATATTTGGTTTCCTTCTTAAATATTTTAATTGCTTGACCAACCAATCTTCTCTGCATGTTAACAATCCCCAGGGATGCTGTAAGTATTCTCACACATAAGAAGAACTCTGGGTTCTCATAGGCGGTCCAATACATGCATGAACTTGGCAGGCTTCCAACAGGGCATTATTTATCTAACTTGGCTCTTCAATTGCCAGTCTTAAAGCCAGATCACCAGTGTTACCCTTCAAAGTTAAAGTTCCTTTCATCTTGCAAGCACAGAAAATACCAAACAAGGACAGATCTTTGGAACATAAAAATGTCAATTCCATGTTTTTGATACCTCTAAACTTCTTCCTAGTCACTTAGACCGTCCCCAGTTTAAAGCATGTGTTCACTAAGGGGTAGTAGGAGAATCCCATAGAATTCATCAGGGTTAATCGGAAACTTTTCCAGTTGTTCATTCACTATTTAAATCTTTCAAAAAATAATTTATTGATTTTTATGTGCATGGTATTTTGTCTGCATGTATGTCTATGTGAGGGTGTTGGATCACCTGGAACTGGAGTTACAAACAGTTGTGAGCCACCATGTGTGCTGTGAACCCGGGTCCTCCAGAAAAGCAGCCAGTACTCTTAACCACTGAGCCCTCACTAGTGAAATCTTACCGGTCTTAAGTTATGCTTTCCCTCTACCTAGGACCTATCTAAGTGTCTTGCTCAGTGACAACAGACAACTAATTGACAGCAGTTATCCTTCCTTAGTGAGACATAATGTAATGGTGCTTTAACTTCGCTGAGGTATGGTTCCCTCTAATTTAACTGGAATTACACACATACACACACACACACACACACACACACACACACACACACACACACACACTTACCTTGCCACCTAAGTTTTGAGACAGGGTTTCACTGTGTAGCCTTGGTTGTCCTAGTACTTACTCTGTAGACTCTGCTGGCCTCAAACTCACAGAGATCTGCCTGCTTTTGTCTCCCAAGCACTGAGATTAAAGGTGTGTGCCACCACTGTCTGGCTTGAAATTTAAATATATTTTAAATATATTTTTAACTGTAGAGAAGTTTACATTTGATGGATTCCTCTGCACTTTCATGCTTTTGTTGGTATTATCCTACTTTTTATCCAGTTTATAAGTTATATATTTAAATTATGATGATTATTCTAATTTTTTTCTCTTTGTTTCTCTAAGAAGCTCGGAACAGGACCTAAAATGAAGAAAATGACATGCTAAACTTGTTCTAAATTTAATAAATATTTTTGAATGTTTTTGACCATTTGAGGTCACCACAATTAAGAAATTAATGATCCCAGCATTCAGCAAATGAAGGAAGAGGGTCATGTGTTCAAGGCCAGCCTGGTCTACATAGCAAGATGGTGTAGCAAAGAAAAATAAAAGGGAAAAAAAGAGGCCAGCCTGGTCTACAGAGCTAGTTCTAGGACAGCCAGGGCTACACAGGGAAACCTTGCCTTGAAAGAAAAAGAAACAATAAACAAGAGAGATATTTAAAAATAAGCATTTTTGAACAGGTTTATTGAAACATAATTCACATATCTCCAATCAAACCACTTAAAACCTGCAACTCAATGGTCTTAGTGTAGTCATAGAAGAGCAACCATTACCACAGACAGTTTTTGTTACTCCCACCCCTTATATCGCTAGTGCCCCACCCAGCCTTGCGGGTCACTGGTTTACTTTCTGACTCTAAGTTTGCCTTTGTTAGACTCATACAATAGAACCATATAGTATGTGTGGTTTTTGTAATTAGCTTTTTCCATTTAGAAGTCTGGATATTGAATTCGATGAAAACATTTTCAGGAAATATTAAGAGGGATAGCCTGGGTTTTTGTTATTTTTGTTTTGTTTTTTTTAGCATCTCACATGGAGGTGGCAGACTTGTTACATTGAGGAAGTCACTCTGTTAACATGAACCAACCAACTGTGGCCTGCCAGACAAGTGCCAAACCTAGGCTCCATCTCTAGACAGGGAGGCAGGCCATTCAAAAACACAGCAGCCTGTGAATGTGCTTGAGTCATTAGTAGTTATCTTCCCTGTGTCTGTGACAAAATGCCTAACAAAAGTAATGTTACGAAGGTAACGTTTTGGCTCAGTGTGAGGGTGTAACCAGCCGTGGTGGGAAGACTTGGAGGCAGGAGTAGGAGGCACTGGTCACATGGCATGAGCAGTCAGGAAGCAGAGAGAGGTGAACGCTGCTGCTCAGCTTGCTTTCTCCTTTTTGTTCAATCTGGGACCCCAAACCACGGGACCCCAAGCCATTCAGAGTGAGTTGTCCCTCCTTACTTAAACCTTTCTAAAACCATTCTCAGATACCTGCCCAGAGGTGTGTCTCCCAGGGGACTCTAAATTCAGTCACACTGAGCATTACTTATCCAGGGCAGAGCAAAACACTCACCAAAAATGGAACAAGCATAATTAAAAAATGTCTTCCTTAAGTAAAGAATTAGAAGTCCTCCCTGCCTCTCCAACCTACGAGTTCCTGAATCATTAATAAAGTTGGACACAAAATATCTCTGTGCTGTATGGGGAAATGAAATAGAAATTAGGAGTCATAGGTTTATTTTTTTTATGTATTTATAGTTTGAATTTAAGGAAATTTTTCTAAATTTCTGAACTTTATTTGTTTATTTACTTATTTATTCATTTGATGTGAACTCCTGTGCTCAAACAGTCCCCCCCCCCCCCTCAGACTCCCGAGTAGCTGGAACAAGACACCACCACACTTAGTGACCTTTGACCTCAAGTTCCATGCTCCCTCCCACCCTCCTTTTCTCTCCACAGATTTTTTTTCTTGCCTTTGACAGAGTCTTACTGTGTGGCCCAGCCAAGTCTCAAACTCACAATCCTTGGGCCCCATCCTCCCGATTGCTGGAGTTCTTCATTTGTAAATGGGTTAAAAAAAAAATCAACTGCTGGATGTGGCTGCTGGTGGTCTTAAGTGAGATAATGTGCCTGAGATCTTAGCTGGGAGATACATGGCTTGGTGGTTAAGAGCATTTATTGTTCTTGCAGAGGACCCAGGTTTGGTTCTCAGCACTCTCATGGCAGCTAAAAATGGTATTTCCAGTTCCAGAGAATTGAACACCCTCTTCTGGCCTCTGCTGGCACTACACACTGTGCACAGACATACATGCAGGCAGAACAACCATATCCATAAAATAAAAATAAATACATCTTTATAAAGATTATGCCTCAGGTCTCCTACACACCTTAGCTCTAAGAGTCCAGTGGCTACTTCTTATCTTCTCTGATTCCCACGTCCTACACGGTTGCTGCATAGACTCCTGCTTCCTGAATGCTTTCAGAATTTGCCTTTGGGTGCACTTGGCATGTCAATCCTTCAGTTTTGTGCTGCCATTAAGGTCTGTGCTTACAAAAGTCCAATATTAGTGGCTTTCATTTTAAAGTCCCAACCTTAAGGGGTTTTGTGGGTTGGCCAAGGCTTTAGTCACCTGCCTCTTGGCTAAACGCTGCGAGCTCACATCGCTGTCTCTAGTTGAGGTCTTCTCTCACTGCCCAAACCCAGCCAGGATGGGGCAGAGGCAGGGGCAGGCTCATCGTAGTTACCTCCTAGGCTGCAAAGCCTCTCAGTGGAGGAGGGTACAGAGCTCCTGTCCTTTGAGACTAGAGCCTGAGTCTGACAGATCACACGCTGCTGTGAGTGGGACACCGGATATTCCAGCCACAGGTAGCTTGACACCAGGGCCTCGCTCTGGGTTCTCTTTCAGTGTGTGACACACACACACACACACACACACACACACACACACACACACACACACACACACACACACACACACACACCACTCTAAACACTTACCTGGAATGATGCCTTGGGGAAAGCATTCTTCTTTTTTTTCTATTGGATATTTTCTTTATTTACATTTCAAATGTTATCCCCTTTCCCTGTCCCTCCCCTAAACACCCTTTCCCATCCTCCCTCCCCCTGCTTCTATGAGGGCCCACCCATCCACTCCCGCCTCCCCACCCTTGTGTCGCCCTTGCATTCCCCTATACTGGGGCATTGAGCCTTCACAGGACCAAGGACCTCTCCTCCCATCAATGTCCAACAAGGCCACCCCCTGCTACATCTGCGGCTGGAGCCATGGGTCCCTCCATGTGTACTCCTTGGTTGGTGGTTTAGTCCCTAGGAGCTCTGGGTGGTCTGGTTGGTTGATATTGTTGTTCTTCCTATGGGGTTGCAAACCCCTTCAACGGGGAAAGCATTCTTGATAGATCAACACCTAGATCTTCAAGGAAGCTTCTGTTAAACACATCTGCATATCCTTACTCCATCACAGATGTCCTACAGTAGCATCTCTATGGGTGTGGCCTTAGAAAGTGTATGTACTTTTCAAAGTGTCCCTGGTAAATCTGACCAGCCCCTCAGACAAAAGTGAATTACAGCTTTGACTACAGAAACTTGAAACTGCAGGAACCTCTGATATCACAAGGTTTCACACACACATGCACACGCGCACGCACACACTCACACACACACACACACACACACACACACACACACACACACACACACACACATGCTCATTTATCGTAGAAACTTGTGAAGCACAATTTTAAAGGCAGTTGGCTTGAATTGTCTTCTGTGGATTTTTCACTTTTAGAAGTATTTAATTTCATGTGTTGGAGTCAAGGTATTAGCAATTCTTCACAACCACTTTCTACCATTATTTCAGAAAGGTGTAGTATCTAATTTGCCTATCTATGCTCGGAGTTTGATTCACTCATTAATCCACACCTATTCCATTCTCTTATACTAATAAGGACATCTACACAGTCTTTTGTATTGTGTAATGGTCTCTGGAGCTCTTCACTAATTCATTTCCCCATAATACCTTCTAGTAAACCTACAACCATGGAGGTCAAAGACTCAGAGTTTAGAGGGGGATTGAGGTTTTGTGCTGGGTGTTTTGGATCTATAATAGGTGTAACTCCCACCTCTCAGTGTGCCTGCCTTGCTTAGTCCTTCTTCTCTTGCTGGTAGTCTTAAGAAACAGTGGTGATAAATGGCTGAATCCCAGGCTTAAGCACATTGGAGAGATTGTGCTAAGGCCAGAGAGACTCTTGACTGGTGTGAGATCGCTGAGGGGTGTCGGATGCCATTTTCACCCATGTGTGAACAGTCACCTGTGTAGCAGTACTTGGCTGGGAACCAGTAAAGCCCCACCTCAAAACATGTACATGTAAGCTCCCTTTTAAACCCAATTCTGTTTTTTGACTTCTAACAAAATGGCTGTCCATAAACCTCTACTATATGATAATATGCACATAAAAATCCTGGCATCTGAATACTATCAGAAACCAATATTTCTCTCAATTTAAAATACAAGACTCTAGCCATCCAGTAGAGACTCTGGATCCACTGGGTTGGGAAAAGCCTGCGACTCTGCATTTCAACACACCTCACCCTATCATGGTTCTGGAGTCTGTGGAACATACTTTGAAGACCTTGCTCCAGAGGTTTTGAGAGTTCACAGGGGTCTCTTAACTCAGAGAAGCTCTTGTCTTCTTTGTAAAACATAACAGCTGGAGACAGGTTACCCAGGAGACATGCTTTGAGGAGTTTCTTCAGCAGCTCCCACAGTGGCAGGAACAAAGTCCTTTGATTGGCTTTGAGGGTGGGTCCGCTGAGCAGTGTGGTAGAGCCCAGAGTGTGAGGTGAACGGTGTGAGGAGAGTGGGTCTCCTCAGTGAGAAGGCTTTGGGGAAGGGAGGGGAGCCTGAGTGACCTTCGGGGAAAGTAGGTGAGAGTTAACTTCTTGGAATTGACTTTAATCTTGAGGACAATTGGCTGCTGGATTCCATGAAACAATACAGTGCAGCTATTGTTAAGCTGAACTTTTGCCTACATAAATAAGGCATCTGGGTCAAGTTTTCTACAGCTTCTTCTTAATTTTGTTTACTCTTTTTGAAACAACTTTACTGAGATAAAATCCACACATTATGTATACACCGTGTCCATTTAAACAAAGAATATAATTCAATGTTTTTCACATATTCAGACGTATTCGCATCACCACAGTCAATTGTAGAATACTTTTATCACCTTGAAAACAAGAGCAATAACAAGACAAAAAACCGCCATACTCATTAGCTATCACCTCCCCCCAACAATCTCTCCATTTCCCAAGCACTCAACAACCACAAAGCATAAAGCAAATCTCTATGGGTTTGTTTGCCGTAGACAGTCCGTCAAAATGGAATTGTGTGCATTCTGTGACTGACCTTTAACTTAGCCTGTTTTCAGGTCCATCCACATGGTAGCATTTGTGAGTTCTTCATTCCACTGGGTGGGTACCCCACGTTTTAGCTGTACCTTCATCTAGCTGACTTACTGATGGGTGGCTCTCAACCATCTTCCTGCTATGGACGACTATAGAACAATTTGTGTACACATTTGACGTAGATTGTGTTAACGTCAAGTGTCACTTATGGAGGAAATCCCTATCCTGTAAGGAAGGTTCCGTTTCCTCCCCTGCTTTCCCCCCTGCCCACCCCTCAAGCTCCATTCCCTGCCTGCTTGACTATTATCTTCTACACCAAGCTAGACTCGGTGGCCCTGAATCGTGGTTGTAAGAGATCTGTTTCCTACAGCTCAGTCAAGTATGACCGAATACTTAAGCAGGTGGTGGTGTGAAGTTTGAAGAGCCAAGCTCTGGTTACAGGAATCTTAAGCACAAATACCAGAGGGCAATAATTAGCGCAACTTTAAAGGTTGGGGCAATTTATCTAGATTTGTGCTTCTGGAAACAAGAAGATATTCACTGCCATAAACGTAGATAACAACAATAGAGTTGGGGTGGGGAGAGAAACAGAACAGAAAGTTCCCTTACTTAGGAGCTTCAAGGGAGGTCCTGTGACCTTCTAATTCGTAGAGCTGGTAGATAAAAACCATTGAGGATTTCACTTATCTCTGCTACTGTGTGTTTCCACAAAGAGAAAACACCTAGAAACCTTGGGCGTTTGAAGTCCTTTAGGTAGGTCCTTAAGTAAAAAAGCACGGAGAAGCAGAAAGACCTCCAAGTATAACCATATGGATTTTCATAGTAACCCTTGCCGTGTAATTAGCACTGGTATTGAAAAATGGATTGTCACCAGCACCTCCCCCAACCTTGTCCTAGTCATAAGTATTCCCAAGGGAGGGAGGGTATCCTGACTTCTAACACAAACATTCTTAGACACGAGGAATGCATTTTTAATAGCATGGTTCAGGTGTCAGGCTCTGGCCAATAGAATAGATTGATTTAGCTTGAGAGAATGTCTGAACACTCAAGTAGACATACTGTACTGCAGGGTGTCATCCAGCCTTAAGAATTAAATACTTTTAAGCTTGTGTTTAAAATAAAAGTTATAACCACAGCACTGAAGAAACTTAACTCGTCTTCACCTGCGATTTAAGAGCATCTAGTGTAGGTTTTAAGTACACGAGAAGGCAGATTTTCAGTGTTCATTTAAAAACCAAACAAAAGCCAAACTACTCCCCCCCCCCAGACCTTGAAGTTTATTCCTGGGAGCAGTCTGAAAGGAAGTCTCAGGTGCTATTTAAACACAGGTGGCTTAATGATTTAAAAAGTGTGTATGTAAACACCTGCACATGGGTAATACATCATACTGTGTGACATCATGTCAACATAAACAGCCTTCACAAGCAGAGCACATGGACACACCTGCATTTCTCTTGTTTTACTGAACAAGAGGGCATTAGATTCCCTCACCTTTCCAATAAGTCAAGCTTTCAAATGCTACAACTGGCTGCAAACCGACGCTGCTCTGGTTCTTACCTGGAAAAGAAGTTCATTGTCACCATCTTACCTATGATACATCAGACATCTAGACATTCTATTAGGGGAACCTTTTGTGCAAAGGCGAATAATTGCTTTTTCCTCAAAGCTCGATAAATATATTATAAATTACCAAGGCAGATTAAGATTTCATTAAACCATTTCCTGAGAAGTTTGGTAGTCTGTGTTCTATCAGGTGATGCCAATTAGCTTCGGGGCTAAAAGGATGGAGCTTGTGACCCCTGCCAACTGCACAGGGCTGCCCTGGGCTCTTCCATTGTGAATGCTGAGTAGTGAATCCCAAGGTAACCTGGCCTTGTCACTATTGTTCCCACTCTGGTGCTGGGAAAGCACCCAGTTCCCTCCTGGCAGAGGTGCAGCGACAGAGCCGGGAATTCTTCGTAGAAGCCATAGATGCAAGGCGGTAACGTCCAGCGAGTGTCCTCTTTCCCGGCTAGGACCTTTTCTCGTCCGGTCGCCCGCAGCCCTTCCTCCGGGCGTGGGGGAGGAGGAGAATCACACGGGACTCCCTTCCTATTTAAAGGTCGCCAGGTTCCTCGGAAGGACCTGGGTCCGCGACTAGTCCCTTGGTGCCACGGTTGGGGATAGACTCTGAGAACCATTGGGCCACTAGCTGCGGGGCCCCCGTCGTTCCTGAACAGTTTTCCTGGGTGACCCCAAGGCGGCGGCGCACTTGTCACCGTGGGTGACCGAGAGGGGACGGCGGGGGGCGGGCCCCGCGGGGCAGGTGGGCGCGGCCGCCGCCGGCCGCCGCAGCAAGTGGTTGGGCCGTGCGCAGTCCGTCCTGCGCGGCGCCGGCGCGGGTGCCCGGTGCGCGGCGCCCTCCGCTCCGCTGCGCCGCCCGACCGCCGCGCGCCCATGTCTCTGCCCGTGGTGCTCCCGGGCTCCTGCTGCCCGGTGGCGGGGCTGTCGGGCGGACCTCAGGCCGGGGGTCCTGGCACAGCAGCCGCCGCCTCTCAGGAGCCGCCGCTGCCCCCGCTGCGGCCGCGCTGGCCCCGGGGCGCTCTACAGCCTCCAGCCCGGCCCCGCTGCGCCCCCGCCGCCGTGCTGGCCCCGCCGCCCGCGCTCGCGTCCCGCCGCCCTGCGGCGCCCGGCTCCGCGCTGCTGCCCGCGCGCCCGCTGCTGTCGCTTGGGCTCCTGCAGCTGATCCTGGGCTGCTGCATGGTGGCACTCAGCTTCGGGGCGCTGTCGCTGAGCAGCTCGCCGCAGGTGAAGAACTCGTGCCCATTCTGGGCCGGCTCCTCGGTGAGTACCCAGAGCACCTCTCTGCGGGGACCACCCTCGGGGTAGTGTGTTGCGGAGGGTCCCTTCCATTGTTTTTGTTTGACCTCTATTGGGGAGCGCAGACCCTAAAGCCACCTGAAGTGTAGGCGACAATGAGTGGGGGTGGGGTGTGGGAGGTAATTGTCCGGAGGCAGTCAAGTTGAAGGGAGAATTGGATTGCACCTGGGCAGTGTCTGTCCCTTGCACGCTAAGGATTTTGTTTCCGTCGAGTTAACATTAAGCACAGAGAATCAAGCTCTTCGAGTGACTCACATGAGGATGGGCGAAAAAGAATTTGAAACTTTTTTGGCCACTGAATACAGCATTGGCAAAGTAAACTCCAGGACTCCAGGACTGGGGTTTTGATACGTTTTCCTCACCGATTAACTCACAATACTCGTACAGGGTGGGGTACTTCTGGAATGGACAGAGTGACAGATTGAAGAGGGGGAAGTGGTTGACTTGTTTTTATTCTTCATTAAGACACAAATAAATGAGAGTATCTGAAGTTAGATGACTGAACCCTGCCTGAGGAGCTCCGAGGGAGGTAATAGGAGGTTGTCTGTGACTGATGGCTTGTACCTGGTCATTAAAGAAGGGCTCAATCCCTGGGTGGGTTCCTGGAGCCACCAAAGCTACTCTGCAGAAGTGGATGCTCAAGAAACAGAACCTGTCATTACGGATGCACAGCCCAGAACCCCAGAGGTTAGGACAGCTAGCTGGGGATGCCTGCCCTACCCTGGCACCTGGTTCCACCTCTTTGACCAATGGGGCATAGGGAATCCCGGCCTCTGAGAAAAGTGGCTGCCAGTGAGCAAGCATTTGTAGACTGTATGGGTACTCATCCCTGTCTCTGAACTGTATCACAGCTTTTAAGGCATCCAACCACTTGAGGTTTGCCAGGGGCCTGGAGACTTGGAAACAGGACTGTGCAAGGACTGTGGAGGATGAATACAGCAGATGACCTTTCTATAAAAGCCCTGCAACGTCTATAGCTTTTTCTATGATCTTCAGTGAGTGCTGGTTAAAACATATCCAGAGTCAAGAACAATTTTGTTTTGTTTTTTTAAAAAGTGGGAGAACATATTGAACCTTGAGTAATTGTTTGACTGAGAACATGAAGAACATGGGGTTTCTCTGGCCTAACCCAGAATTTTGTATTACCCAGTATCAGTCTATACTTCTTCTAAAGACCTTTGCTAAATGCTTCTGTTGGGACCCCAGTCCTTTTGTGCTCTAGTGAGTGAAGTTCAGAACTTAAGTATTAGGTGGACGGAGTCCCCCTATAGTTCTGACCCTGGACTCTGCTACTATCTTTGTGCGAGCGCGAATTCTGGAATACTTGAAGTGTGGAGAGCCTATTGAGTGGGAACCAGAATAATGTCCCCTGCCCCCTGCCTGGGGAGTCGTCCAAATGGTTGCTGCATTTCTTTCCTCTAAGTACCCTGGGCCAGAATCTTGTGTGTATTTTATGGATTTACCCTTTGTAAAATCATAATCCTCTGTTCTCTCAAGATAGCTAGTTTATTAAAAAATACTTGTGGGGGGTGCTAGGGAAGTGGCCCAGTCAGTAAAATGTGTGCTGTGTAAACCTGGGTGTGGACCCCTGGAACCCACCCAAAAAGCTGGGTTTGGGGAGAGGGGAGCCCGAACCCCAGTGCCTGGGGTGTGGTCAGAAGAAGATGGATACAGTGGATCTTTGAAGTTCATTGGCCAGTCAGGCTAGCCAAATGGATGAGACACCCAGTTTCTAAAAATAAAATAAGGTGGAGAGTGTACCCAGTGTCATTATCTGCCGTCACACACATGCAGACATACTAACAAGTATTCACACCACACACATAATCTGTGTATACACACACACACACACACACACACACACACTATATATATATATATATATATATTTGTACACACACACACACACACACACACACACACACACACACACACACACACACAATGTATTTGCTTTCCTCTAAAATTAAAATCTGAAATCGGTTTGCAATTGTGAATTCTTTCCAAGGTAAGTAAATGCACTTAGATGTCAATGAAGGCACAATGGGATTTGATGAGAAGGAAAACAAAGCTCACAAACGGGAAGGCACAGGATGGTAAACCGGAATGCGCAGGATGGTACCTGGGCTTGCCACTGGCTGGGCTTGTCCTCAGGCCCAAGCAAATCAGACCCAAGAAAGAATCTAGGATTATGGACTTGAAAGGGTCACGTCTGTATGCCATAGTCTAGTCTTTGCCTATGTCCCCGGGCCAGTATTCGGACCTGTAACTGCCATTCATTCTTTGTGTATGTGTGACCTGTTCCTAAGGTTGGCTTCAGAATTTGCAGATTGTCAACAGAACCAATGAATATTAACTGTATCTTCAGAACAGCTAAATAGGCTATAAGCAGTTGTCAGTAGATACCATCCATTCTCTTGGTGTTTTCAGAAGAAAAATACTACACTTGTACTGTGTTTTAAACTCATGTAAGTGAGAGAGCTCTATTTAAAAGCAATTCTGTATTAGGAGAAGCATTAGACTTATGCAGACTATGTATAACAAAACCACAGCCATCCTGCTCCCAGCCACTGGAATGGTGGTCTCATCTGCACCCCTCCTAGGCTCAGCCACTGGTCCCTTGTGTCCTGATAGACACCAGAGCAAGAAATTTCAAGCAGGAATTAAGTCCTTTGTGCTCCCAGTCCATTTGGCAGATTACAATTGCCTTGTTATTTTGAAAATCTTAGCATTACATCATTGTAATTTCATGTATGAAAATTTCAATGTGTGTATTTTTAGACAACAGAAAGAGATTAAGAGATTTCATAAAAGTGACCCTTCCACTTTTAACATTTCATTATGAAAAAAAATTGAAGTTTTAATGAAAGTAGAAGGGAGAATGTAATGACCCCGTGTGTTGATGCATTACCAGCCTCGGGAGCTAGAACAGCTGACACCACGCCCCGCCTCAACACACTGGGTTTTTCTAAGGCAAATTACAAACGTGCAACTTCAGCCATTAAACACTTGAGTGTACATTTCAAAGAAGGGGTCTAATGACACATTCCAGCAAACTCAGATGGCTGAACCAAGGTTTTTATGGAAAAGGATGAAAAGTTGTGACTTGAGGACTGGAGAAATGGAAACAAAACAAAATAACCCAGCTTTATTGGGATGTAGCCTGCATGCCTGACAAGTTACCATGTACCCAGAACTTTTCCATAGTGTCCAGTGAGTTCACTGTGCCACAGCCACCACCGAAATGGCTTCTCATCACCTCCAGATCTCCTTTCTCTCTCCCTCCCTTCCCCTCTGTCCAGATGTCACTGACTTCCCTACTTTCTGGCCCTGTAGATTACTTCTACACTGGACATTTCATTCATATATACATATACATATACACACACACACACACACACAGATATACATGAAATATATGAACACACATATATTCATATATATATGTTCACACACACATATATGTATGTATGTATGTATAGGATCATACAATATAAGGTCTTTCATGACTGAATAACTTCTTTTGATTAGGATATTTACAGGCTCATCCACTTCAGCAGTGACTCATTCCTGATAATTCTGTAGCGATATTTCACTGTGTAAGCATGCCATGATTATGTGTGCTCAGAGTTTCTTCCTTGCTCGCCCCTCTCTCCTTCCTCCTATTGTGCAGATCTGGGGACAGAACTCAGGGCTCGAGGCAAGAGCTCTACCCCTGAGCTGCATCCCTGGCCCAATCAGCGGTTCGATCCCTGTGTGGCCTAGTAGTGAGAGGAAGTGGTACAGAAGCCTAATGCCACCTGAAATCCTGGCGTGAGCACTGGAGAAGACTCATGCCCGCTCACGCTTTGAATGACGAGCCACAGCACTTTACAGTTTGCCTCATCAGTGAAACTGGCAAATCTTCATTTGGTTTTTGTAAAACTTTTGTTTTGTATTTAATGTACAATTAGGCTCAAGGGGCACACATATGCTGTTAAGCAGCACTTTTCAGGGGTGTTTTTTCCATGTTCACCTCTGGAGAGGTGTCAGGCCGAGCTGGGCTTCATCCACTTATCTGAACCCTGAGGAGCTGTTTCATTTGTGTGAAAATACATAAGGAATTAAGTCCTGTAAGCAACTTTCCCCACACTTTTGAATTAATATTTCAGCAACTTGAAGAGACTATTTTAATGTAATCTTTATTTTTTAAATTTTATATATATATATATATATAGAGAGAGAGAGAGAGAGAGAGAGAGAATTAATATGAAATTTACAAGGATTAGTTCTCTCCTTCTGCTCTGTGGGTCTCAGGATCTAAACTTAGTTTGGAAGACTTAGAGGCAAGAGCCTTTACTTGCTGAGCCATCTCAGTGGCTCCTAATGAAAACTTTCTTATTTGACTGTTGTACATGTGGCTCAGTGGGTACAACACTAACCTAGCATACAAGAGATCCTGGGTTCAATCCCCAGCACTGCCAAACAGGAGTGGCGGAGGCATACCAGTCTGTCACATAATCCAAGCTACTTAGGTAGAAGCTGGCAGATCAGGACTTCTGAATCATTCTTGGCTTAGCCAGCCTGAGGCTTACCTGTGCTATATTAGATCTTGTCTCAGAAAAAAAAATGCATTTAGATCTTCTTTATTTGCACCTGCTAGGATCGTTTTTCCCCTTGCCAACCTTGGTTAATGACTATTATGCCCAACGTTTGTAGTGCTAAGAGATTAGCCAGCTGCCTTTAAACACAGCCCATGGTTGGTAAGTGGTTGAGGGAGTGTCTTAATGTCTGTGTTCAGATTGTGTTGTCCTGGCTCTCGGTTTAGATATGTGCTTAAGTTAATATTTCGATCGCATTGGGCTAATGGGAGATGGTACCTACTGAACCGAGCTACATTTAATAAAAGCGCAGAGAGCTCTGTTGGCTTGCCATCTTATTTTTGAACATCGAAATCTCCAGCTTTCTTTGATGCCACTTATTCAACTTTTCAAATGTTATGCTACAGAAAGGGAAGCATGTCTCTCTCTCTCTCTCTCTCTCTCTCTCTCTCTCTCTCTCTCTCATTCATACCCACTTTTTCAGTTATAGGGAAAGATAGGTTGTTGAGAAGTTTGATAAATTATTTTCTGCCTGTTCACAAGACAAACAGGGCATTTGCAACATGGCGTTCAGACATCTGTGTTTAGATTCAGTAGTTTTTGACAAATGAGCTGGAACGTTTTTGCCTGAAGGCATGTTTGTGGACGAGCCAGGGAAAGTAGGGCATTAGGAGTCTAAGCTTTTGATTTTAATGATTGGTTTCTAAGCTGGGAAATTAAGGGCATTAGCCGCACAGGGTGGGTCACACTGACTCTGACCCGTCGTCTCTTTGCATCACCAAGAGGAGGAAAGCTCTGTTTTGTTCCTGTGAGCTACAGGGATGATCTACAAGGAGTGAAACACACACAACGATGACTCCGACTCTAATAATCTGCAGATGGCTTGGCATTGGCAATAGGTGCTTGCCTGCACATTCAGGGCACGTTGTGTCTTGTGCTGGACGGAAGAATGATGATGGTGTTGTCCTTCTCTGCCGCTGTTCTCTTTCAGGAAGCACAGGGGGTGGAAATGTGTTCAGGCTTATGCAGTTCATCCTTAAGCAAGCTCGTCTTCTGCTCATGGGACTTGAGTGGGCTTTCCCAGGTTCAGGCCCTCACGGCATAGGCAATTAGTCAGTAGTAGCACCATGGACTAGTAGAGGCCATGGAAGGCCGTTGCTAAGGGACTTCCTGGAGGAATCCTGACAGAGTCCATCCTCTGTTGCACAGAGGGAAGTGACACCTAGAGTACTGCCTCACTCCTTGCCATCCACAGCACCATGCTTCGACAACAAGCTTCCTTGGCATGCCTTGAGTTTTGAACTCTTAAAGGATTCACCCTCAAGGCAGAGCCTCATTTCCTGCCGCCATTCCAGAAGCTTCTGACCCTTCGTTTCTCCTTCCTCTGTTTGCCCTTCTCCCCTCCCCACTCAAGGAGTTCCCAAAATGCCTTGGGATTCACTGGGTTTGAAAAGAACAGGGCTACTGAGTGAAAGTCAACAGGGCAGGGGTTTGAAGGTTCAGAACTGAGGGGCTTGCAGATGTGGCTACCACCCAGAACTTGAATGCAGTTTTACTTCCCCCCTTAGTACTGGGGATTGAGCCACTCGGTGTACCCTAGCCTCCTTTTTTTACCATTTATTTTGAAATATAATTTCACTGCCTTGCTCTGCTGGCCTTGAAGCTCCTCTGTAGGCTTTGAACTTGTGATCCTCTGGCTCAGCCTCTGAAAGTATTGGGAGTGTACCAGTTCTGCTAGACCTGTCTGAACTTACTTTCCAGTGCCTACTAAGGAATTCAGTTCACACAAGATTGCTGGCTGTGCTTTGAATCTATTTCAGAATTTGAGTGGCAATAATGCCTGTGGACAGAGTGTCTTCTAACCCACGACCTTGGTATGTCTTGATTTGTTTGGGTCTTTATTCAATATTCCTCTATAAGCTTTGTTTTTCTCTCCAACAAATCTTAAGTATTTTTGCCAAATATATTGCGAAGTTATTGATATTCCTTACATACCACATATTTTATTCTTATTTTCAATGGCATTTTCTGAAGTTGCTACTATGTAAATAAAACACCACCTCCAAAGGAAGAAAAGGAGCATGGATAGTTCTTTTATCTCAAAAGGCTTTATTGGAAAAGGCATCTATCAGTGAGGATCTATTAGAATTAAAAATATGACTAGCACTCTCCTTAGCCACTCCTTTCCTAAGACTTTGTTCTACAGGAATAAAAGCACATGTCTTTAAAGATACATTCATAAAATCATGAGTGTTTATGGTTGTGTTGTTTTCGAGAGTAGGAAGCTGGGACTAGAGTGAACGCCCACGAATATGGAAATGACTGAATGCATTAGACGCTGCCACACAAAGGAAGCTTAAATGGCTGTCACTCTAAAATGAGTTCCAACTATTTCAGTGGAGTTGACAAGATTCCGATGAAGTCCTTACTGACATCAGAAAAAGCAGATCTGTCACGATGGTACGGTGGAGATCACACCTTTGTGCATATGCGCGCACACACACACACCATTTGCATATACAATAACATTTTAGGGAGGAGTCTGTACTTACATAAAATACATGGATGTACTAACTTGTGATCGTGGGGGAGGGGGGCTGAGCTGATACAGACATAGAAAGTGTACCTTAGGCACATCTTTATTTATGGCTTTTATGTCCCAAGCTGGACACTTCATCTTAATAATACTGTTTTAATGAACAAAAGAGAATGTCCCTGAGAGCTGAGCCACAGGGTATTATGAGACGGTGTCACAAATAACAAACATCAATGAATAATTCAAATCATAGTTATTTTCTGGCCAAGTGGACAGTCTGTGTTTTCCTCAAGGCCAGGGACAATTTCAGTCTTGTTTTCACACAAAACCAGTTTGCATTTCCTCAGCAAAGTCCGGTCCTAGCATGGTGAGGAGGAGGCAGAGACACACATACAAGGGCACACATGCAGATGTTTGTACGTGTACATGCATGAGCAAGTGTACCCGCACAGGAGATGCATGCACATGTACATAACAACAAATGTTCTCTTGCAAACATGGGCACATGGGTGTGTACTCACATAGTCACTGGATATCAGGGGTTTCTGAAGGACCTGCCATTTTGGTGAGATCAGTCTTTTGTGGGTTTTTGTTTTCTTTTGATTTTGGTTGTTTGAGAACAGGTTGATTTTGTGGTCCTCCTGCCTCAGCATCCTGAACCAGCTTAGTGTTAATCTTTTGCTTTGAAGAGACCCAGGGGTCATTTCTTTCATTTGACATCTCACAGGAGGCCAGAGTGAGGCCCAGAAACATGGAAGAGACTTATCCAAGGTCACATCACTGACTCTTTCAAAGCTGAGCAGGAGACCTGAGTCCTGGGTCTCGTGAGCTCCAGTTCCAAAGTAGAGAGTCAACGCAGCCCACATACTAGGGATGAAGGCAAGCAGAATCCTTTCAGAGTTAATGGAACTGCGCGGACAGAGTGGAATAGAAAGAAACCCACACCTGCCTGCACGTACGGGGTTCTGGGTCAGGGTTATCTGAGTGCATTTTGTCCTCTGATAGTTTGGTGCTATAGGCTGATTCCATCTGGGTACTGCAGGTGAACCTGTGTGCTAATCTGAACACCCTCACCTGATGTGTAGTTAGTAAACAGTAATGTGGTGTGTGCGGGGGAGGGATTTGGGCAAGGGAGGTGCTCCATGCAGGAAAGCCCTCCTAGCTGTGCTTGGTAGACACGCCCTGTTATACAAGGGAAGTGCGCTCTTGAGGCCACAAGGTGTCTTGAGTGAATGATTGCTTTGATTCTTCTTTCTGGTGACTTGGTGAACTGTGCCATCCAAAAGCTGTGGTGGTTTCTAGTCTGTGTTTTGGCAACATTCTAGTTCTTCTTTACCAATAATTTTAGTGTGTTTTTTATTGAAGCATTGTGGTGCAATTCAAGAGCTTTCTCTCTCTAGTTCCTCTTTGTGGGGTAAATGACTGGTAACTATCATTTGTTGATAGTCATGTGACAGGCACTATGCTAGGTGCCAAGGATTCAGACAGCACAGGAGTTCGTGGCAGAATTGTGGACATGCACCTCTTAAAGGATCACCACTGAGTTTTCTTTAAAAAAAAAAAAAGTGTGTCTGTGTGTGTGTTTGTGTGTGTGTGTGTCTGTGTGTGTGTGTGTGTTTTCACGGGAATCTGGGAATCTGGAACCCAGGCTGCAAGCTCAGGCTAGGACCCTCATGGGTTTTGTCTGCCACTTTGGAGTTTACCTGTCCCGTGAAGGTTCTTGTCTACATCACAGACTGAATGTGACTACAGACTGGGTATATAGAACTTGGCAAGAGATACCGATGTTTTTACCAACACAAATGAAAGCATACACAGCCAGTAAATATGCTTTGTAGTTCTGTAAGACAGCCCAGAGTGGCTTGCCGTGGCTTATATAATCAGCAAAATGGGAGATGTTTATCTAGCATTTTCTGGGCTGATAATGTATTTTTCCTCACAGGTGATACTCTCTGGAATCATTGGATTGACAACTTGGAAAAGGCCCATGATATTGCTGGTATGTACCAATCACATGACACTACTCTATAACTTGAACCCCATTTAAGTAAACTGTTGAAATTTTTAAACATCCTTGTTCATTAAAAAATAAGTTGACAATAGATACTTTAGAAGTAAATGTTACTAGCTGGGTGGTGGTAGCCCATGCCTTTAATCTCAGCACTCAGGAGGCAGACAGGTGAATCTCTTGAGTTTGAGGATGGTATGATCTACAGAGCAAGTTACAGGAGAGTCAGAGAGGGCTACACAGAGAAATCCTGTCTCAAAAAACAAAACAAAAACCCCATAAATAAATAAATTAGCAGTAAATGTCCCTATAATAATGATGATGATGATGATAATAATAATAATGAAAGATGATAATCCTGATAGTTTGTGATTTGATATATATATATATTTTTTCCTAGTTCCAGAATTATATTCATTCTGAAGATATGATAGAAAAAAAAATCTGTTTAGGGCTAAGCAGACGGCTTAGGGGTAAGCTGTGCAACACCCAAGTTCCAGCACACAATAAAAGCTGCCCATTGCAGTGTGTACCTCTAGCCCCATCACTGAGGGGTGAGATAGGTGGGTCCTGGAACGCAGATGGCCACTGGATCACGCTCAGTAAGAGGTCCTGTTTCAGGTATAAGGTGGAGAATGATGGAAGAAGACACCTGCCATTCTCCTCTGCTCTCCACTTGAGTGTGCATAGATACACACACGTGATCCGTCCCTCCAATGTCTTGTCACTATGGATGCAAAAATGGAGGGAACAATATAATGAATTCACTGTACCTATTCCTCAGCTCTGAGCCTAACCTCCCACACACTCTGCATTCTTTTTCTTTGTCACAAGCAAACCACATTTATTAACCACAAACACGTTACTTTTTGTTAGAATAGTTTGGTTGGACACCTTCATTATTTTGTTCCTGAGATTTGCTACATTGTCTTTTTAGCTCACAAATGTTAATTTTCTTAATGATGTAGACTTTATTAGTTTTCTGTGGTAGAGCTGAAATTAATGTTCCAACATGAACCATTTCCCAGTGTCCATTGGCAGTGCAAATGATCAGAACGTTTGTCCTTTGCTTTTACCTGTTATGGGAGTTTGAGAGATGACGACAATAGACAGACGGACCGCAGTGTAACTGCCAAGTTGAAAATAGAGCTTAGGCCGGCAGTGGTGGCGCACGCCTTTAATCCCAGCATTTGGGAGGCAGAGGCAGGTGGATTTCTGAGTTCGAGGCCAGCCTGGTCTACAGAGCGAATTCCAGGACAGCCAGGGCTACACAGAGAAACCCTGTCTCAAAAAAACCAAAAAAAAAAAAAAAAAAAAAAAAAAAAGAAAATAGAGCTTAGGAAATTTGATTTGCATTGAAGAGTACATACCATCTTACACATGGTAGCTTTTCTTCTTACTTTTCTTTCATACCTCTTGATATAGGGTGTAATTATTTCCAGAAGTCATTTTCAAAATTGGTTTTGTTTTATGGGTGGAGGCAAGAAGATGACCTTGGTGTCGTCCTTAAGAACTCTGTTTCCTTTAAGATGTGTCTGTCACTGAACCTGGAGCTAATCACTTAGGCTAGGTGGCTGGCCAGTGAGAACAGGCATCCTCCTGCCTCCCTGTCCCGGCACATGCCGCCGTGCTTGGCACGTTTACTTGGATTCTGGGTACCATATTCGGGTCCTCATGCTTGCATAATGAGCATTTTACTGGCTGAGCCATCTCTCCAACCCCAAGAGTCATTTCAGACAAACAGAGTAGGCTGTGGGAAGCCACTTACAGTTCCATTCCATGGTGAGACAACACAATGCAGAACAGAGGGCTCAGAGTCGTGGGTCCCCACACTGCTTTGAGAATCTTGTGTCCAGCTCCTCAAGTAACATAGGCAACATTTTGTTACACCACCATTTATTGCATGTGGTGAAACACCTTTAAACTATTGGAAGGGGTAAGTCGTCGGTGCAGCATTTGATATGTTGGCAAGCAGGACAGGAGGGGAGGTGGTGGTGGTGAGCCCATGGCTCATAGCTGAGGTGCGCTTCGCTGCAGCTGTCTGGGATTAGTCTCTGCAGGAAGAGTTTGGGTGGACGGTGTTCTGTGTTTGTATTTGGGTTTGTGGTATTGTTGGCTATTTGGTCAGGATTGAAGAACTTAAAAAAGTATTTTTCAGTACTTTATTAATACTTAAAGTATTAAAGTGAATGAGGATGAGAAAATCTCCCCTGATGTTTGTATTCTAAGATTTCCAAGTGACAAAAAGAATATGAGTATGCATCCTAGATGGAGTTCAGGAAAGCCCACACTTGAAGGCATCTATTCTGGGATGCTCAATTATATATATATATATATATATATAATTGAGCATTAACAAGTGTAGGTGAAAATTACATTAATAAAAGTAATTTTTCTTAACTGCTTTTTACTCTATTTTCATCATTTTATATATATATATATATATATATATATATATATATATATATATATATATATATATAGAGAGAGAGAGAGAGAGAGAGAGAGAGAGAGAGAGAGATTGTTGTAAGTTTAGGGGCCTTGGAGTTGTCATGAAGACCTGCCTTTGACTATTTAGTACTCACATACAAAAGCCATGCATGGCTATACCTGCCTGTGCCTGCCTATAGTCCAACATTGGGGGCCAGATATAGGCAGATTCTGTGAATTCATTGGCCAATACAGCCTCACCAAAATGAAGAGCTTCTTGTTCACCGAGAGACCCTGGTCAAGACATTACATCAGAGAGTAATAGAGGAAGTCTCCTCTGTCCTGCTGTGGTTTCCACGTGCACACACATGGACACGTGCACTGACATCCACATACGTGCCCCACACATATGTGCTGTACACAGCACATACAACATGCATAGTGCCCAGGAAAGCTGTAACAGAGTGTGTATACCAGCGTGTATATGCTGTCTTATGTCCTGCCTTTTCAGATCACTGTAAATTAGTATTAGGTAATACTGTCTCTGCACGCGCCACTCATTATTGCTGAGCAGTCTGTTTCTGTATTTCTGTCATTATCTTTTGTCATATGGCTGGGTATTTGAACTGTTATATTGCAGTGGTAGAATACTGGGTGGAGAGTGTCATTGTGCCAGCTAGTTTTTGTCAACGCAATACAAGCAAGTGGTGTCTGCAAGGCGGGAAATTTAATTGAGAAGATGTCTCCTTCAGCTTGTCTGTGAGGCATTTTCTTGATTGGTGATTGGTGAGGGAGTGTGTAGCTCACTCTGGGTGGTGCCACCTCTGGGCAGGTGGTCCTGAGTGCTATAGAAAGCAGGCTTAGTAAGACATGAGGACCAAATCAGTAAGCAATATTTCTTCGTGGGCTCTGCTCCAATTCCTGCTTCCAGGTTCCTGCCCTAACTTCCCTCAGTGATAGGGTGTGACCTGAGAGTTGTGAGCCGAGATAATACTTTCTTCCTCAAGTTGTTTTTGGTCAGCATTTTGTCAGAGAAACGAGCAAGCTAGACTAGTGGTAAAATATTCATCAATGTTAACTTAAATGATATTTCAGGACTTGTACTAGGCAAGGCTGAGACTTTCAGCTCGTAAGTTAAGTCTCAGTCACTATGCTGCATAAAGACCCTGGGTTTATATACATCTGAGTAAGACATCATCATAGCCAGGTGTGGAGATGCATTCCTGTAAAACCAGCACCTAGGAGGCTGAGGCCGACCGTGGAGAGTTCAAGGCCAGTTTGTACTACACAGAAGACCTCCTCTCAAGCAACAACAAGGATGCAAACAAAACAAAAACAGTGGCTGAGAGGTGGCTTAGTTTTTCTTGCAGAGGATTCATTTCCCAGGAACACCAGCTCAGGGGATCTCATCTCCTCTTTGTCCTCATGTGCACATGTGCACACACATACAAATCACACACATGTACGCACATCCCACACAGGGAGATACACACACATACACATGATTAATAAAATAAAATCTTTTTAAAAAACTCCTTTAAGACACATATGTATGCACGCAGGCAAGCACACAAGACTTGCATCAAATGTGTTTTAAGAAATAAAGACAATGTTTGCAGAGAGAAACTGGCAGTGTCTTTCAGCTGTGCCTGGCTCTTCCTCTGAGCCGCACAACTCTGCCTTTTGGAACTTAGTTTTCCTGCATTGAGAAGATAATTTTGTGATACAGGCTCTACTCTCCTCTCTCCCCTGGGTGTGTATTTCACTCCTCCCTCCCTCCTTTCCTTCCTTTCCGTGTTGCCTAGCCTCTCCTCCCTTGCTTCCTGAGTGTTGGAATGTGCCAAAGGCCAGTGTAGGGAAGAGGCCTGTTGCACTAGAGAAGCCAGTGGGCCTTTTGTTGTGGGTTTTTTTCAAGACAGGGTCAAGGCTAGCCTTGACCTTCATATGTAACTGAGGCTGGCCTTGTTCTCTGTATCCTCCTGTCTCTGAGCCCCAGTGCTCGGATTTCAGGGATGCTTCAGTGTACCTGGGGCATTGTTTTGCAGATCTGCACTTAGCTGCCAGCTTTGGCACCTCCTGGCTTCACCTCCCCTTCACATACTGGGCACTGCCCGCCTTGGTCTTTCTTCTCCTAGCCCAGTGCTTGGCTGCTGCCTTCTTTGGCTCTCAGCTCAGCAGCCACACCCTCAAGAGGCACTTTCCCTGGCTACCCCAATGACTGGTTCCTACTCTCCAGAGCCTAGTATAGCAACCTAGCCAAGACCATGGAGGCAGTCTCCTTAGCCTGTGGACTGGCTGCTTAGTGTTTGTCTCCTCAGGAGGCTCCCCACTTGCCCTTCCATCTCTAGGGCCAGTTCGCTCTTAAGCTTCTGTGGCTGTGTGGAAGTTGGGGCAAGATTGGTGATTGGCTCCCATCCAGCCCCCGTGATACCATCTGTCCTCCTTTCCAGTTACGTCCACACCAGCCTGGAACACGTGAGTGTTCCTTTTTAAGAAGCAGTCCTTTTGTGTGCCCTCTTCTGATTGTGACTGCGATTACTTCAGGTTGTTGATCAGCTTGAACAAAGGAGGGTCAGTTTGTCCCAGTTCCTTCAAACTCCGGTTTCCATGGAAACCCAGACCTTCATTCACTGGCTACTTTTCTTATATCAACAGAGCACTCACATGTCCAGCACAAGAGTAATGCTGGAAAATAGGCTTTAACTACTTGTAGTTGTCACCAGGGTAAAGCATATGCCTTTATGTAGTAGTCTAGGGTAAGTATTTTGCACAAAAGGCCAATATTTTCCACATTTAAAGTATATTCTTATTTTTCTGCTGCTTATTCCTTTTTGATTTTAGCAAAACGTTTTGAAATTGTTTCAAAAATCAGACTCTGTTCTAGAAATGGCCTCAAAAATTGTCATGGGCAGGTACCTCAGTTAGTAAATGGAATTGTCTTAATTACATGTTTTTCCTTGGTGGTGCATTAGTAAGAATCACCGCTATGAACGTTCAGCTGCCTGCTATGTTTTGGTTGCTTATGAAGTGGTAATCGGAACTGTTGCTACTTTCTTGTCAGTTTGGAATAGATGGGATGCTTATGACCTTCCCTCTGTTCACTAATGTGACAAATGAAGGCTCAGGGCTAGGGAGATGGTCCAAGCCCGATAACCTGACTGGTTCCCCAGGACCTATATGGTAGAAGGAGAGAACAAACTCTTACGAGTTGCCCTCTGACCTCCACATGCATGCTGTGGCATGCCCCCCATAAACAAACAAACAAACAAACAAACAAACAAACAAACAAACAAACGTATGTCTTGCGTCCCCTGTAGTTATTTGATTTGATTTGAATAGATCTCATTATATAACCCTGGGTGGCCCACCCTGTAGACTGGGTGGCCTTGAATTTAGAGATTTCTGCCTGTTTCTGTCTTCTATGTGCTGGGATTAAAGGCATGTGTCGTCATGCCCAGTAGGCTTCATTTGTTAATTCCTGTAGGTGTCCTAGGCTATACCTCACAGCAAGGATAAGAAATGGTAACTACAGTGGGTATTTAAAAATGATCCTTTGATTGCCCCAACTTCATTATTAGAGTGGTTAGAACAGAATGACTTAAAGTCTACATTCCTCCCTTCATTTACTCTAAATAAGGTAGGCTGGGGAACTGGCTCGGTTCCACAGCCCTTTGAGACCCAGGGACCCTTCATCTGTTGTGAGAATCATGGGAGACTTACATACTTTGTTTGAGGACTAACCTCTAAGACTGGTTAGCTAGAAAGAGCCACGAGTCCTGTTGACCTGAAGAACTGGAGTCCAAACCATCACATGCAATTGAGGATTCTCTGCATTCAAATGAGAGGACATTTTGTGGCTGACCATAATTTGGAACGAGCCCTTATTATTTCACAGTGCATGAGACATAGATTTAATGCTGACACATTACCACTAATTATTAGGTACCCGTGAGGCAATCTTTTAATTCATGTGTCCGTGAAATAGGTGCTTTAATTCAGAGCAATATTTTGAGTCCTTCCTTCTGTACTATTAGAGATTTCCAGAACCCTCCCTAGTTATTTTGATATTTTAATTTCAGATGGGCATTGTAAGCTCCCTTTGTGTAAGTTGTAATTCAGTGACCATATGTTTCTCTCTCTCCTTCCCTCCTTTTCTCCTTCTCTCCCTCCCTTCCTTCCTTCTTGTTGTTTTGAGATAAAGCATCATATATCCCAAGCTGGCCTTGAAGTAGCTATGTAACCAAAGATGGCTTTAAACTTCTGATCCTTCTGCCCCCACTTTCTGGATCCTAGGACTACAGGCATGTGCTACCATGCATGGTTTTATTTGGTGCTGGATATTGACTCCAGGTCCCTTGCATACTAGGGAAGCATTCTACCAAGTGAGTTGCATTCCTAATGCCTCCCTCTGTTTTTTTAAAGCATAAAAATGTCTGGATAGCTGGGTGTGGTGGTGCTCAACTATAATCTCAGCTACTTGGTAGGCTGAGGCAAAAGATCACAAGTTTGAGGCAGATCTGGGTAACAGTAAGGTGCTGTCTCAAAAGGAAAACAAAGCTAGATGTGTGGCTGAACGGTAGAGTGCTTGCCTAGCAGGCTTTGGTTCAGTGCTGTAACACACACACACACACACACACACACACACACACACACACACACACACACACCACACACATACACCATACACCACACACCACTCAGCACTCTAGAGTTGGGGTCTCTGCATTTGTGAGTCCTGTGAGAAGCAGGACCAGCTCCTGCAATGGAGGCTCTAGGGCTACATACTTTTACTTCTGTGTCCCAGTCACCGACTGGAATGTATGCTGGGGTGTCCACATAGAACAGCCAGAGCACCTTAGAGTCTGTGAGGCAAGGGAGGCAGCAGATCCAAGGCTGGTTTTCCTACGTGACCTTCATAGAGGTCCCAGCACTAAGTACCCTTGGCTCCTTCTCAGGTTCCTGTGGATTTTGTGAGCCACCCGATAGCCTTGCAAGCAATGCCTTCTCTGCCTAAGAAGCTGAATTAGCTTCTCTTGTTAGGAACATAATTAAGAACTTTGGCATAACACGGCAGTGATTTTTTTCCCCTCATGAATTCAATTTAACACACACACACACACACACACACACACACACACACACACACACACACACACACACACCATATATGTGCACATATATATGCAGATCTGTTTTAAAGCACTAGACACTTATGGTAATTTAATGAGGAGCAGGGGGTCCGGGGTGCTGATACTGGACAGTATCACTGTAGGTGCCTTGCTTAAGTAGGGAAGGCTGGCTAAGGGGTGTAAAGGATCGGATGATCATGGCAAGAGGTTGTGCCATAAAGGTGCCCTAGGGTGCCTGTTAGAGCCCTTTAGCAATGAGAACGAAGTGTGTGTGTATTGCTGGGCATTCTGTACACTCCTGGAGGATCCAGGTCTGTACTGGGTCCCCTAATTTGTTGTGAAATTTTGAGCATGGTTGACTAAGTCCCATATATTTGGCATCTATCTCTGTCTATAAATATTTTATCTGTCTGTATTCCATTCCTGTGGCATTGTATAATTTACAAAATGCCTTTTAAACAGGGGATGCAATATTTAATCTTCACTGTCAACTTAGTTAGAATCATCTAGAAGATGGAGGTACAGCTTTGGAGGCCTATGAAGGTGTCTCCAGAGGATTAATTATGCAGCCTAAATGGTAGCAGCAGCTTGACACCAGCTAGCGTCATCTGGGAAGAGGGACTCTCAGCTGAGAAAGTGCCTCAAATTGATTTGTAGACAGGTCAGGGGAGGCATTTTCTTGATTAATGATTGATATAGGAGGGTCCAGCCAACCATGGGCAATGACACTCCGGGACAGATATTCCTGCATGGTGTGAGAAAGGTGGCTGGAAGTGAGCTGGGGAGCAAGCCAGAAAGAACGTTCCTCATGCTCTCTGTTTCAGTTCCCGCTCTGAGTTGTTGTTGTTGTTGTTGTTGTTGTTGCTGCTGCTGCTGTTGTTCTTCTTTTTAGTTAATTTTAACTCTTAATTGAAAATAGATTTTTATATAGTATATCCTTATTATGGTTTCCCCTTTCTCTGCTTCTCCCAGCTCTTCCCCACGTCTCCTCCCTCTCCTTTTCCATCTCTCATTAGAAAACAAATAGGCTTCTAAGTGATAATAATAAAATAAAACAAAAACTAACACAACAAACTTGGACAAAACAAACATAAGGAAAAGGAACCAAGAAAAGGTACAAGAGTCAGAGATCCGCCCATCCACACACCCAGGAAGCCCATAACACATAAAACTAGAAAGCCACAGGGGACCAGGTGCAGACATGCAGCCCTGTGCATGCCGCATCTCCGAGTTCAGATGAGCTTGGATCATGTGTATGCGCCAGGCAGATGGATCCCCGTCTTCCTGAGGAACCGCTACACTGATTTCCATAGTGGCTGTGCGGCTGTGCGCTCCCGCCAGCAATGGGTGTTCTCCTTCCTCCACATCCTCACCAGCATGAGCCGCCACTTTTTAAAATTGATCTTAGCCATTCTGACACGTGTAAGATGGCTAAGGATGTTGAACATTTCATTAAGTATTTCTTCGCCATTTGGCTTTCCTCTTTTGAAAATTCTGTATAAATATTTACCCCATTTTTAAATTAGGTTATTGATTTTCTTGCTATCTAGCTTTGTGTGTGTGTGTGTTCTGTACATATTTTGGATATTAGCCCTTTAATTGGATGAGTAGTTGGTAAAGATTCTTTTCCCACTCTGAAGGCTGCCACGTTGTCTGCATGATGTGCCCTTTCCATGCGTTTCAGTTTTACTAGATTCTATTTATTAGTTTTTTATTTTAGTGCCTGGGCTCATGGTGTTCTGTTCAGCAAGTTTTCCTGTGCCCATCAGTTCAAGGCTATTCTCCACTTCCTCTTCTATCAGATTCGGTGTATCTGGTTTTATGTTGAGGTCTTTGGTCCACTTGGACTTGAGTTTTGTGCAGGGTGAGAAGTATGGATCTTTTTGGATTCTTCTACATGCAGACATCCGGTTTGACCAGCACCATTTGTTGAAGACACTTTACCCTATGTGTATTTCTGGTTTATTTATAAAAAACCTCAGGTGCCTATAGGTATTTAGATTTATGTCTAGGTGTTCAATTTGGTCCCATTGATCAACACGCCTGTTTTACGCCAACACCACACTGTTTTTATCACTGTAACTCTGTAGTACTGCTTGAAACCATGATGGTGATATTTTCAACAACTTTTTCTTATTCAAGATTATCTACCCTGGGTTGTTTGTGTTTCCATATGTATCTGAAGATTGTTCTTTCAAGATCGGTGAAGAATGGTGTTGGAATTTTGATGTGGATTGAACTGAATCTGTAGATTGCTTTTGGCAGGATGGCCAGTTTTGCTACATTAACCCTACTGATCCATGAGCACGGGAGATGGTTCTATCTTCTGACATCTTCAGTTTCTTAAAGTTTTTATCATACAAGTCTTTCAATTGCTTGGTTAGAGTTACCCCAAAATCTTTTATTGTTTATTCTATTTACAATAGAAAGCTGTGGCTTCCCTGATTTCTTTCTCGGTCCATTTGTCATTTGTATATAGGAGGGCTTTCGATTTTTGTGAGTTCATTTTGTATCCAGCTACTTTGCTGAAAGTGTTTATGAGCTGTAGATGTTGCCCAGTAGAATTTTAGAGTTACTTATGTATATTATCATATCACCTGCAAATAAAGATACTTTGACTTCTTCCTTTCCATTTTGTCACCCCTTCATCTCCTTCAGGTGTCTTATTGCTCTAGGTCAGATGTTAAGTACTCTATAGAGAGTAGAAAACCTTGTCTTATTTCTGATTTAGTGGAATTCCTTTGAGTTTCTGTCTATTGATGTTGGCTATGGGCTTGAAGTAAACTACCTTTATTGTATTGAGGTATGTCCCCTGTATCCCTAATCTCTCCAGGACTTTTATCATGAATGAGTATTATGTTGGATTTTTGTCAAAGGTCTTTTCTGTGACTAATGAGATGATCACATGGTTTTTGTCTTTCAGTTTGTTTTAGTAGTGAGTTAGTAAGCTTTCTGCTGTTGTTTATGTCCAGCTTTAACCCATGATGGTCAGATAGGATGCAGAATGTTATTTTGGTTTTTTGATATTTGTTGAGATTTTCTATGTGTCTGAGTTTGTGGTCAATTTGGGAGAAAGTTCCATGAAGTACTGAGAAGCAGATATAGTCTTGTGGGTACTCCTTTTCCCCTTGAAGCTTTTATTATTTTTCTTTGTTCTGTATGTTTAGTGTTTTGATTATTATGTTTTGTAGAGAAATTTTTTCCTGGTCCAGAATATTTGGTGTTCTGTGTGCTTCTTGTACCTTCATAGGCATCTCCTTCTTTAGGTTAGGGAAATTTTCTTCTATAATTTTGTTGAAAACATTTTCTGTGCCTTTGACCTGGCTTTCTTCATTTTCCTCTATTCCTTTTATTCTTAGATTTGGTCTTTTCATGATGTCCCAGATTTCCTGGATATTTTGTGCCTGGATTATTATTATTATTATTATTATTATTATTATTATTATTATTATTATATTTAATATTTTCTTTGACTGAGGCATCAATTCCTTCTACCATGTCTTCAATGCCTGAGATTCTCTCTTCCATCTCTTATGTTCTGTTGGTGAGATTTGCCTCTGAGGTCCCTGTTTGAGTTCCTAATTTTTTCATTTCCAGATTTCCCTTAGTTTGGGTTTTCATTATTGATTCTATTTCCACTTTCAGGTCTTGAACTGTTTTATTCATTTCCTCTTACTATTTATGTCTTCATAGATTTCTTTAAGGGATTTATTAGTTCCCTCTTTAGAGACCCCTATAGTATTCATAAAGGTCATTTTAAGGTCTTTTTCTTGTGATTTGGCTGTTTTGTAATACTCAGGACCTGCTCTGGTGGGTTGCTGGGCTCTAGTGGAGACATATTATTCTGGCTGCTATTGATTGTGTTTTTACACTGACATTTAGACATCTGGGTTTGGGGAAGTTATAATTCTAGGTGCTGATATTTGTTCTAGTCTTTGTTGTGTGGGTGTTTTTTCCTTGGTTTCTGTCGCCCTTTCTGGTTCCTTGGAACGTGTGGAGAGTGATGGTGGCCGTGTTTCCTAGGAGAAAAGTCTTCCGGGGTCATGATAGGTGTGGCTACTGGTGGTTCCAGGTAAACTGTGTTTCTGTGTGCTGGGAGCTGACACTTAGAAGTGGGAACGGTCTAGGAGAGGAGGGCACTGAGTAGGTCCACAGGAGGGAGGAAGTCAGGGTGTTCCACCAGGATCTCCGTCCCTTGGGAATGGGGCAGAGTGAGGAGAGGCCACAACAGTTGGTCTGCTGCAGAGCCGGGATGAGCCTGGAGGACTGGATTCAGAGGGAGAGGTGAAGATCATCAGTTAGCCTGCCTGCTTCTCTGGCCGGACTGCTGCTTTGAGGTTTTGCCTCGGTTTCCCTCAGTGATGGCCTGTGGTCAGGGACATGTAAGTCAAACCCTTTCTGCTCCCAAGTTGCTTTTAGTAATGGGCTTTACTATCACCGCAATAGAAATCAAACTAAGACATACAGCAATAAAAAAAAGTAATAAATACAAGGGAATAAAAATCCACTTTCACTTATCAAAAGAGCTTGTTAGTCATCATATTCTTTTTAAAAAATAAAGCTAAGGATGTGTATATTTCTTTTCGCGCTGATGGTATGCCCCCAGTGAACCACTGTAAACTCCCATGGCCTTTGTGCTAACCCACATCCCTCTCCTCTCCCACTTTCTAAAATACTTTTTATTTCTTCTTTTGGCAACTTTATAATATTAAATTAAATTATATACTTCTACATCTAATTCCTTCGCTTTGCATGATATCTTTTGACTGTGCTTTCTATAAGAAGGAGAAATTAGCCATTTCCCCTCCTTTCTTCATTCCATGCCCCAGGTTTTGATAACAGCACTACCATTATATTATCATAGTACTGACATTATGCTTTTGGAGTCTGTTACAGCATTCAGATTTTGCCTGTTGCTGCTGCTCCTACAGAGAAATATACCTATGGCATTCGCAGTATGTCTACACTGAGTGTCTACACTCTGTGTTTACACTGTGAATGGTTCTGTCTTAGGGAGTTAGAAGCAGAGTCTTTGTGTCACATTCACCTGAGGCCTCTGTAGGAGAGATTCCAATTGCTCCCACATCCTAGACCGCCTTAGATGATCTAAGCAGGGCTTGCAAAACAGTTACAGAAAACCTGTTTTGCAGCCTTAGCTGATCTCTGTCCCCCTGGCCTATAAAAAGATTAGAGCTTAAAGAGACAAATGTTTTAGAGAAAGTTACTAGATTGTGGTGGCATTATGAGTTCCTGTTCCCCTCAGGGGGTACTTAGAGATAAGCACTTGGAGACCTGATATGGGTCCCTTGGTGTTTGACTGTGCCAACCTTGTGCCTAAAAAGGCTGTTTGGAATGTCCTGTGGTCTCAGTTGGAAAACAGCTATGTACTCACAAACCAGGCTCTAGCAAAATACTTGTAGCTGGCCAGATGGACCTGCAGGAGAGTGTTGGCTCTGAGGAGTGGGGAGACCACAGGGAAAGAGACTGGGCTTGCACTGCTGATGGCAAGCCGGGGACCTTGCCTCTGCCATAGGTGTCCCAGAGGAGCCAATGGGGGCTTCCTTGGTGGAGAGTCCTCAGATTGCTAAGATTGAACTTAATCCTTAAATGACTAATAATGAGATGTTAGCAGTCACAGCTCCAGCCAGATGGCAAGCTGAGAAGTAGACACAAGACATAGGAAACAGGACATTTCCAGTTGCCTCTTGCCCTTCCCATGTGGCCATGCTTCTTTCCCACAGTCATGAGCCCAGTGCCAGGGAGACAAGCCAAAATTCAAATGAAGTTCCAAGCTTTCAGTAGGACACAAACACGGACATTTTAATGACTGGATTTTAATTATGAAGTGATCAGAGGACATTTTTTATCTTACACTGGAAGAGACGTCACCCATTTCTCTCAAGAGTCCCACTTGTATACACAGTGTTCCTGGTGACACCAGGAGCATGATAGGCAGAGAGCAGGAGATGTAATCCCATGTCACTTGGGGGAGCAGTGTCTTGAGTAGCCAAGCCAAACGCATTACTATTCTTGAAGTTATATTCTCACAGACTTCTGTTTTGGACCAAGACTTTTGTATTGGTTTCTTTTCTCTGGCTAAAGGCAACTTAAGGATGAGAATTTATTTTGGCTTATGGTTTCAGAGGGATCATGGCTGGGTGGCATGGGAGCAAGCAGCAAATATGGCAGCAGGAACAGGAAGCTTAGAGATCACATCTTTAATCACAACATGGAAGGTGAACCACAAAGATGGAAGGGGTCAGGCTATAGACCACCCCAAGTGATGGTCTTCCTACGGCAAGGCTGCACCTCCCAAAGATTCTACAGTCTCTTCAAACCCCACCACAAAACAGGGACCGAATGTTTAAATACCTGAGTCTGTGGGGATATTCCTCAATCAAGTCACCACAGCTTTGGCGTATAGCATGCTGTGTCCCTAGAAGTTCTAAATGACCCTTTGTTTTCTTGTGTGACCGAAACGAACCATCTCACCTCAGATATGTACCTGCTTCTTATTCTTTTTATTAAGTATGGATCTACTATTCTATAGTTGACATACATACATCTTACTTGTCTGAAGGTCTCAAATGGTTTGTGCAGGCATGTGCAAATGTCACTGCTGTTAGTTGCTGTCACCTTGTGTTCTTTAGAGATTAGTTTTGACTGATGGCTTTTACCTGGTGACATTCTAGCATAACATTTTGAAGGCTTGTTTGTTCTAAAGTGTCAGTACTTTCTCCCTTTTTCTTTCCTGAGTAATATTCCCTTGTATGGTCATAATGTATTCTTTTTATTTCTTCATTGGTGGATAGACATTTCTACTTTTGGCTATTATGGGTAATATGGTTTAGATATGAGGTACTTCTTAAAATGGCTCATGCTTGGGGATTTGGGTCCTCAGCTGGGGGAAGTTCTAGAATCTTAGGAGAAGTGAGACACATCTTTAGAGGATGTCTCTTGTGTCATCTCTTCTTTCTTATCTCTGTCTGCTGTGACATGAGCAGTCCATGCTTCTGCAGAGCTATAAACTGTAGACTAGCACTCTGAAACTCTGAGCCTTCTAACCCCTACCAGCTTGTTTGTGTCAGGTGGTCTGTTACAATAATTTAAAAGCAACAGAACAAATGTGCTGTGATCGGTAGTATGCGCTATTTTTCTTTTCTCTATTGATAGGTCCTCGTGCAGCTCAGGCTGGCTTGAACTCTCTGTGTACAGAAACATGTTTCTGTCCTCTCAAGCACATGCCATGGAGTGGACTTACTGGGTTAGTCTATCCATTTTTCATTTTGTCCCCTGTGTTGCCAGTCCTAAGAAATTCCTATGTCAGCCAAGGTCATGAAGATTTACTTCTGTTAAAAAGCATTTTTACTTTCGTGCCTTCGTGAGTTCATGGGTGCCATGTGAATGTGGGTGCCTGTGGAGGTCAGAGGGCATTGGGTCCCCTGAAGCTGGAGTTAGACTTGGTTGTGAGCTGCCTGATGCTTGTGCTAGGAACCAGACCCAGATCCTCTGCAGAGCAGTGATCTCTCTCAATCTCAGAGCCATCTATCTCTCCAGCCCCTTCTGTTTTCAAATTAGAGCTGTATTGTTTCAGTTGTATTCTTAGATCTGTGGTCCGTCTTGTTGCGTGTGTTTTGCATAGAGCATCAGGCAGACATCCATATCTGTTCTTGCGCATGTCTGTTTCGGCCCATGGCTGGAGAGGATAGTCATGATAGGGAAATGACAGCAGGAATGTGAGGTGGGTGGTCACATGGAGACTGCAGTTAGGGAGCAGAGGAAGATGAGTGTTTGTTCTCAGGTCACTGTCCCCCTCCCCTGTCAGTTGGTAAGTGCCTTCCTAGCATGCCCTAAATCCTGGGTTTGATTTCCAGCGTCATATAAACTTGGCATTGGGGTACATGCCTGTGGTTCTAGCCCTGGAGAGGTGGAGGCAGGAGGATCAGAAATTCAAGATAAGCCTTTGCTACATAGTGAGTTTAGGCCAGCTTGGGCTATAGGAGACTAAGTCTGTCTAAACATACATTGACTCTAAATGTGAGGTTTATGTATCTAGTTCCTTGACACACTTTTCTTCTATTTGAGTTACTTCCCCAAAGTTGCAAAGGTATGTCCCAGGGAGTGTATTCTCTCCTTCAACCTTTAGAGTAGTCAGTAAGCTCTTTTAGTAAAAAGTGAAATGTTCGTGTCACCTGAAGAGAACACAGAGTGGCAGTATGTAAAATGATTATTGATATCCTGTGTATATTAATTAATGCTGGAAAATAAAATGGTAGCTGTTGTTCCTTAACCAGCTGGTTCTTCAAATCACCATACAGAGACCTTTTAGTATTTCAAAGGGTTTGCCTTAGCTGGCCAGACTCTCAACTAGCTCATCTAAGTTAACCCAACCACCTAGCCCCACCCAGCCACGTGGCTAGCTGTACCTTCCAGGCCTGGCAATCATGTAAGTCTCTTCCCATGTCTCCTGGCAGAAGATCCTTTCTCCTTCTTCTCCCCAGAGTTCCTCCCCCCCCCCCCAGGAAGTTCCACTTTCCACTTCCTGCCCAGCTCATCGGCCATCAGACTTTTATTAAATCCAGTCAGAGAATGCCTTGGGCAGGTGAGGAAGGACAGAGACATAACCTTACACGGCAAGCCCAACAGCAGCGAACTCTTAATTTGAAGACAGATCTTTTAAGACACCTTTTCACTATTTTTATGGTTATTTCCTCCTCTGCTCTTTCTTTCTTGAGCATCGAATCATCAGATGACCCAGGGGAAACCAGGGCTGCTTCAGTTTTAATTATTTGTTTCTGAAAATTTTATCTTTTGAAGATTTATTTTTACTTATGTGTGTGTGAGTGAGAGAGAGAGAGGGGGGAGAGAGGGGAGAGGGGAGGGGGGAGGGGAGAGGGGAAAGGGGAGGGGGGAGGGGGAGGGAGAGGGGAGAAGGGAGAGGGGAGAGGGGAGGGGAGGAGGGAGAGGGGAGAAGGGAGAGGGGAGGGGAGAAGGGAGAGGGGAGAGGGGGGAGGGAGGATATGAATTTGCCAGATCTGTGCCCTCGGAAGCCAGAGGAGGGTACTGGATTCTTCAAGTGGGAATTCCCTTATATAGATGCTGGAATTGGACTCAGTTCCTCTGTAAGAGCACCAAACACTCTTAACCACTGAGCCTGCTTCATCCCCTCTTCAGTTCTTAATTTATCTTCTAGGTGTTTTCTTTAATTTTTTTTTATTTTTGCTTTTTCCATTCTATAGTAGTATTTCATAATTATATTTTTGTGACATTATTAACAATTTTTGATCACTGAATTCTTTCTTTCTATGGCAGCTGTTCTTCTTTGATGCATGCTACATTTACAGCTCTCTTTGAAGATATATGTGAGATACATTAATATATTTTTATTATCTGAGAAGTATGTCGTCTGCATTGTAGTGGATAGTGCTGTTTCACTTTATTCAGAGAGATGTAAATGAACATCTTGTCAGTTCCAGAAAGGGAGCCAACCACGTAAAGAAATGATACCAGAGTATACAAGAGCCAGAGGAAACCTGTTACTTTATGTACTACCAACAAAATAAAGAATTTTGTTTTTGAAAAACACATAAGAGCATATCTGACCCTTTAAATATTAAAATCCTTCTTTACTAACTTTGAAACAGAACTGTTCTGGCGATCTGAAGTTAGAGTCATGTGCTGACTAGTTTTATATCGACTTGACACAGCCTAGAGTCATCTGAGAGGAGGGACCCTCAGTTGAGAAAGTGCCTCCTCCGTAAGACGTGGCTGTAGACAGGCCTGTAGGGCATTTTATGAATTAGTGTTTTACAGAGTAAGACTCAGCCCATTGTGGGTGGTGTCATCTCTGGGCTGGTGGTCCTGGGTTCTATAAGAAAACTGGCTATGCAAGCTATGAGGAGCAAGGCAGTAAGCAGCACCCTTCCATGGCCTGTGCATCAGCTTCTATTGCCAGGTTCCTGCCCTGTTTGAGTTCCTGCCCTGACTTCTCTTGATTAAGAACAATGATCTGGAAGTGTCAGTCAAAGAAACCCTATCCTCCCCGAATTGCTGTGGCCATGGTGTTTCATCACAGCAGTAGTAACCCAAACTAAGACAATAAGATTGTATCATTTTGGGACTGGAGAGCTGAAGCACTTGTTGTTGCTCTTGCAGAGGACCTAGGTTCTATTCCCAGACCCACATGGTATCTGTAGCTCCAGTTTCAGGGCATCTGATGCCCCCTTCTGACCTCCAAGGGGAGCAGGCAAGCACATGGTACACACATGCAGGCAAGATACCCATACACATAAAATAATAAATCTAAAAATAATTTTAAAAAGGTTATATACATTTACTATAAAATGTAACTCCTTTTGAAAAATGTGTGTGTGTGTGTGTTTGTACCATTCTATGAGTGTGTGCACGCTCCATGGCACACATGTGGCAGTCAAAGAACAACCTTCTAGAGTCAGCTCTCACAGTCCACCTTGTTGAAGGGGAGACTGCTTTTGTTTCTGCTGCTTTACCCCAGGCTAGCTGGGCCATGAGCTTCTCGGGTTGATTCTCCTGCCTCTTGTCTCCTGTCTCATAGAAACATGGAATATACAGATGTAGATGAATACTTGGGTTTAGGGGATCAAACTCAGGTCTCAGGTTACACTAGTTCCCACTTTTACCTCCTGAGGCAATGTTCTCTCCTTGTCCCTCATTCTTCTCTTCTTTTGTTATGGAAACTTTGAAGCATACAGCAAATGGAGAGAAACCTAGAAAGCCCCTGTGTATAGTCCAGCTACAGCAACCACACTTGTCCAAAATGATGTCATAGAGACTCCTAATGACTTCCCTCCTCCTCGGCCTCTGATGGCTTTGAAGCAAAGCCCAGCATGTCCATTTCATCTTTAAACGCCTTAAGATATAGTTATAAAGGGCAGACACTTTACTGAGCTTGCTAAGCATCTAGTCACTGCCTCATATATAGCTCTCATGGTTCCTTTGCTTTGATTAGAGCCAAACAACAACCTTGCATTGCATCTGGCTGATGTGTCTCTGTATTTGCTGCAGTCTGTAACTCTCTCTTCCTCTTTTTTCTTTCTGATGAAGAAACTTTTTTTTTTTTTTTTTTGTCTATTTGAGTTATAATGCGTCTTGTGGTGAGTTTGCCTGCTCACCTATCCCTTTTGTTTCCTGTAACTGGATGTCAAATCTGTAGGCTTGCCCTTGCTCATGTTATATTCTGGGAGGCAAAAGTCCTCCCTCGGTGGTGGCTCCCATTGTTACCAGTGGGTACTCATTGTCTGCTATGTCTTTTCTGGTAACACTGATGACATTGGACAATGGGAATAACTTCAGTCTTTTATGTTTAGTCACAAGTAGAAGTCCTTGAACTGTTGGTCCCACATTGGGTCCTGGAAGCTCTCTATCCTCTGAGACGCCAAGTGGGTATCTTTGGAAAGGACCTGCATCTACACAAGGAAGCCACACACTGCAACTTGTTCTCGGTGCTTTGTGGGTTATCTGAATGCCCTAACAGTTCTCAGAAATGCTCACTGTTTTAATCACATTTATTTCCCTCTTTTGCTACCGGCTTACCTGTTAAACCCTCCCAGAAAACCAGCAACTAATGGGAACATCTGGGAAATACTCAGTCACTGTATGACTATTTATTGAGCACATGGCTTTGTCAGGCTTGGTTTTAGGCACACAGGTGGAAGTGGACTCCTTGGGTTTTTACTGGTTCTTTTCTGGTGTCGGAACTATCCGGATGTCACATGAAGTACTTGACTTGATCAACATGAGCTGATTGGTTACTCGGGTGTACAATATTATCTGCTCATTTTTCTTTCTTTCCTTTTCTCCCTCCCTCCTTCCCTCCTTTCTTCCCTCCTTCCCCCTTCCCCCTCAGTTTTTATGGTTTAGAACTTTACATATATAGAAGCACAAAGCCTATATGCTTTCATCCACTTGGATACTGCTGAGCTTATCCATATTATCACATGTGTTAGTGGCCGCTCCTGGTCATTGCTGGGCTCCACTCTACTGGGGACTCCTTGGAATTAGTGAATCATCGATGTGTTTAAAGGCCAATAATGTTTCACCACGCTCACTTTATTTTATAGTGGTTTCCTCAATAGACTCAATCAATTTAACAAAATCATTTATTTTATTGTGTATTGGTGTTTTGCCTGTATGTCTGTCTGTGTGAGGTTGTCAGAACCTGGAGCTACAGACAGTTGTGAGCTGCCATGGGGGTGCTGAGTATTGGGTAAGGGTCTGAGCTTAAAGAGTGGAAAGCATGGGTCACGTACAGAAAAACTTTGTGGAGAAGTCATGTCCTGCTCCCAGCACACAACAAATGACATAATTATAATCCGGCCTGAGGTTAAGAAAGGGTCAGTTCCAAGCACCCGTGCATGCTGTGGGGACCACACTGTTTCTGTTCTCTCAACCTAGAGGGGGAGCATGGGACTGTGGTCAGCATCTGAAAGCCAGCATCCTGAGCAGGAGCCCAGAGAGGGCCTATGGCTCTCCATTGTGGGGCATAGCTGACCAGAGCTGTAGAGAAGGATCCAGAAGAACAGCTCTGCAGCCTGCCTCTTTCTCCCTCTGGTCTTCTGACGGGGAATTCATGACTGAATTGAACTGGAGGCCAAAGGCAAAGAAGTCCCTTACTTCAGCCACAGGTGGAGAGGAAGAGTGAGCAGAGAGAGGAGCTGGTTAGGCACATGGACCGGAAGTTCCACACAGATGCCCATGGCCACATATTCAGTGAGGTCCAATAAAGTTATTTTGAAAACAACATGCCTGCTGGTTACATTCACCACTTGCATATCCTTTCCAGCTCATTTCATTTCAGATGTGTCACAGACTAAGGAATGAAAGGCTGGCATCAGGCCTAGTGAAATTCTTGTAAAACTCACTTTGTAGTAATAAGCTCCATCCTCCAAAAAGGGGGTTGTCCATCTGTCCTTCCTTCCTTCCTTCTTTCCTTCCTTCCTTCCTTCCTTCCTTCCTTCCTTCCTTCCTTCCTTCCTTCCTTTCTTCCTTCCTTCCTTTCTTTCTTTCCTTACTTATTTAGAGACAGGGGCTCACTATGTAGCCCTGGTTGGTCTGGAACTTGCTATATAGATCAGGTTGGCCTTGAACTCACAGAAATCTACTTCCCCCTGCCTCCCAAGTACTGTGATTAGAGGCGTGTATGCCACTATGCCCAGTTTTCTTTTCTTTACTTAGTAATAAACATATCTGTGCAATATTTTTCAAGGACATTAAGATAGGAAGATTTGTATACCACATTAATTTCTTAAGGACAAAGATCCATTTAACAGAAAAGTAAATCTTTCAAGAATTTTCTAGGATTTTGCAACAAATAAGTGGGCAAGCCTGAATTGGCACTGGATCCTAGCCCCAAATTTCGTATTTTTATAAAGAGAAACCCCATATATACTTTCTGTAAAGAGAAACTCAAATCATCTGCAGAAATATGTTTAAAGGAAAGAATGATTAAAATATAAGAAACATAAGAAAAATTTCCCCTTCCTGGTGTTGCTGGGTAGCTTTTGTGACATTGGCATTTGTCATTCACAGCTGATGTTTTCCTACTGTTTGTTGGTGGCACAACATCAGTGACAGAGTGGACGGACATTCAGGTCTTGAAGGCCACACCATGACACCCAGTGTAAAGCTGGAGGAGTCTAAACTGAAGGTTCCTGTGATTCCTGTGTCTCTTCTAAGCCAGTAGCTGCCTCTGAAAGGGGAGCCCTCTTGGTCTGTGTTGTGTATTTATTTGCCCCTGAACTGTGTTACTGTGGTCTACACTCGGGTGACCATTGGCTAAAGAGTTTGACGAGATTTTGTTTGTTTGTTTGTTTTTAAGATTTCTTTATTTTATATGAGTACATTGTAGCTGACCTCAGACACACCAGAAGATGGCATCAGATCCTATTAGAGATGGTTGTGAGCCACCATGTGGTTGCTGGGAATCGAACTCAGGACCTCTGGAAGAGCAGTCAGTGCTCTTAACCACTGAGCCATCTCTCCAGCCCCTTAACTAGAGTTTTAAGGATGACAATGCAAAAAAAAACCCACGTGCAGTAAAACTGCAGCTCCTGAATGTTCAGGGAGCTGTGCTGGAGGTTATATCAATCGCCCATTGCCATTGTCCCTGGCAAGCTGTGGGACATTTTTGTTACTCCTGAGAAGTCCCTAGATTCTGTTTTCTGTCATTCAGGATGATTTTATCTCGTGAACTTCATGCAAACGAAATCACAGCATCTGCTTCATTCTGCGTCTTGGCTTTGACCTTGGTTCAGTCGCTTTTGCATCCGTAGTACCTTCCTTCCCATTGCTCAAATATTCTGCTGTTTAAATAAACTGCTAAATATTCATTTTGTTCCTTTTTTTAAAGTAAAAATTAAAACTTTTAGATCTTAGAATGCTTGAGAATCTCAGTTTTACATTTGTCTTTGTTTTTCTTTTGTTGTTTGTTTGAGACAGGGTCTCATTATGCAGCCCTGGCTGTCCTGGAACTTACTATGTAGACCAGGCTGGCCTCAAACTCACAGAGACCTGCTTGCCTCTGCCTCTCAAGTGCTGGGATTAAGGACATGTGCCACTATGCCTGGCTGCAGTTTAGATTTTTAAAACCTGCACAGAGGACTCTCAACTGACTTGCCCTATTACGAGCATCTAAGACATAATTGTCACAAGCTAGAATCAGCAGTGATACTGTATTGTCAGGTAAAGACCCCACTCTTCAATTCTGCAGGCTAATCTCTGCTCTGCCTCTGTCTGGGATCCCGTCTAGTGGACCATATTACATAGCTGCCAAGTCTGCCGAAGCTCCGTCCTCTGGCTGAGGCCGCTTCTCAGGGTTCCATGGTCCCCTTGAATGACATTGAAAGATTGGAGGGATGCTTATTGTGTATTTTGCAAGACTGAGATTGTACTCAGGACCAGATGATGGAGGCTATTTTTTGGGGGTGAAGTTGAGGAGGAAGAAAGTGGGGGAGGCAGGTCACAGTTGTAAAGTACAGTTGACCTTATCCCATGCTGCTGACAAGATGTCACCTGGTGGATGGAGTGTTTGTTGGTTTCTCTGATGGGGAGTTACTTGTCTCCTGCTTGGGTGCTGTATGTTTTTGGAAGAAAATCACTCTGGGCAGTTCACAGTACAGACAGGAAGATGAAGTATCTTCATGAATTATTTGGGATAGTTCTACATGGGAGACTTATTTAGTTTTTACGAAATTGACTTTTTTTTCTAAAGTGATGGGACTGTTTTCTGTTCATATAACAATGTGTAAATGTTCCTTACCTTCAGTGATACTTGGCATTGTCAGCTTTGAAAATTTAACCATTTAAGATGGTGTGGGGTGGTGTCTCATTGTAGTTTAACTTCTTTCATGTGTCCCCTCTCTCCTGTGTGTGTGTGTAATTTTTGTGTAGGTCTTTTGCCTACATTCTTTAATTGGGTTGTCTTTTCATTACTGATGTAAATATGTTTTCTATGATCTATCATAAAAATATTTACTATGGGGCTGGACACATAGCTCAACTGGTAAAGTGTTGGGGGTTGGTTCTGATACTTCGTCTTATGTCTGCTCCTAAAAAACCATGGTTCCAGACCTGAAGGTCCCTGCCCCCAGCCAGCTTCGATTGATAATAAAGAATTGCCATATAGTCAATGACTGGGAAGAAAGACGGAGGCAGGACTTTTAGATTATGAGGGCTTGCTAGCATGTAAGAATCAGGGAAAGTGGCCCTAGAGGCCACTTCCCCAGTTGGGTCTTGGGTAGCAGAGATGGAATGTAGATTTTAAAAGAATTAACTCAAGAATAATGGAGGGGGGGTATTTGTTAGCCATGGGGAGGTTTAGAAATGCCCAGCCATTGAGATAGTCAAGGCATATCGAAGTTAGCTGGTGTGTGTGTGTGTGTGTGTGTGTGTGTGTGTGTGTGTGTGTGTGTGTGTGTGTGTTTCATTCTCGAATCCAGAGAGCTCTTGGGCAAGTGCATGCGTGAGTGTGTGCAACCCGCCAGGAGCCAAAGCAGTTTAACTAATTCACCGCTACAGTAATGTGCTCACATTGCAAGCATGAGATCTGAGTTCAAGCCCCAGAACCCAATGTTTGAAAAAATAAGGAAAAGAAAAGAAAAGAAAAGAAAGGAAAGGAAAGGAAAGGAAAGGAAAGGAAAGGAAAGGAAAGGAAAGGAAAGGAAAGGAAAGAAAACTGGGCATGGCTTTATATTGCAATTCCAGCTATGGGGAGGCAGAGACAGGCCAGTCCCTGGGGCTCACTGGTCAGTCAACCTAGACAAATTGGGGAGCTTCAGCCAGAAACCCTATCTCAAAAAACAAGGTGGACTTTCCTGAAGAAAGACACCAGAGGTTGTCCTCTGTCTTCCACATGTACATGAGTGTGTATACACGCCTGCACACACACAAGCATATATAAAGACATGTGCAAGTAAAATATTATATGTGCATGAAAGTATTTTCTCCTAGTCTGTGGAATGCTGGTGATTTTACCAAGTCTGTCTTTTGATGAGCTTAATTTAAAATTCCACTGAAGAGTTTGGGCGTGTACTATTGGGTATGATGGGTCTTCATGCATTTTCCATGTGATGGTGTTAATTTTCAGTTATAACGATTAGTGATTATGCTGGTGGGGATATGGGCCATAACCACAGAGCCAAATTTAAGTCTTTCCTGTAGCCACACTGGGTGCGTTGCTAGGCCTGAAGACTGCAGACACATTGCAGCCCTTCTAATAGCAGCTAGCAGTGTGGAGAAGGTCATGTGGAGAGATCTTATTACACCCTCGGCCAGTTCCGCATCTTTCTTCCCTACCCCCCCTCCGCCCGCAAGCATTGGCATGAATGACAGTGCAAAGGGTATGTGTTGTATGCTGCTCACATCAGTGGGGATGCCAGCTTGTGACAGTCACAACAACCGCTGCTGCTGGAGGATTTCCCAAAGATTTGACAATGACATGTGTGCAAAGCAACAGAGAAAAGAAAGAAGCCAAGTTCTATTGCAGAGGAAGAAAGACACACACACACACTGCCTCCCTCCCTCTCTTTCCCTCCCTCCCTCCCTCCCTCCCTCCCTCCCTCCCTCCCTCCCTCCCTCCCTCCCTCCAGGAGTGGCATCATGTGTCAGTAAGGAATGAGTCTGGGGAGCTCTTGCCAGCCTGACTTGAAGTAAGAAAAGAAGTTAAGGAAGATGTTTTTGGTATATTGAAGTTTATGCATGAACTAATTTGCCAGTCGGCTCTGACGTTATCAGCTCTCCAAATTGATGACTGGTTTTAATATTGATAACTACAGAATGATGGTTTATATTTGCTTTTGTTTTTGATAATGTCTTGTTTTTGTAAATAATCAGTTCTCAAGTTGAGAGACATGTTTAATCTCTAATTGAACCAAGCAAACACTGAGTTCTTGGTTGGCTTCAGGCAGCCCTTAATTAATTGAAGAGATAGTATTTTTTAACTTTGGAACAAAGTTCATGGAAGGTTATTGAACATTTTTTAGAACCTAAACTGTTTTGGACTGAAACAAGAGCCCCCGCCCCCCCCTTAATGTGTAACTGTGATTTCTGGGTTTTGATGACTCAGCTCTTACTCTTCTGTGGTCTACTTAGACCCCTGGACTCTACAGCTGCCTGCTTGTAGTTCCTGATCTGGCAAAACTCATGCAGAGTCTTAATGGCCCGAGGAGGAGATGCTGGGTCCTAGTGTAAGATCCAGATAAAAGATCAAGGAAGGAGAAATATTTGCAGAGAGGAAGAAAATAGGGACCTGAAGAGAGTTCACATCACTAAGAAATATGAAAAAAGGGTAAAAACAAGACTTAACTTTGTCTCCTTTTAAAAAAGGACTCATTTGTTTATTATGTATGTATGTATGTATGTATGTATGTATGCCTGCACACCAAATCTCATTATAGATAATTATGAGCCACCATGTGGCTGCTGGGAAGTGAACTCAGGACCTCTAGAAGAATAGCCAGTGCTCCTAACCTCTGAGCCATTTTTCCAGTCTCTACTTTGTTCCTTAAAGTTTTCACTTTTGAAGTTTTTACCTTTCCCTTAAAGTTTCCTCCTGGAAGATAATGTCTGGCTGAGATGCATGTATTTAATACCTATCTGCACATGAAGCCACCTGCATGCTCAGCTCCTCTCTAAGCACCCATTCTCTCATTGCAGGTAAACCTTTTTGTGCTGCTCTCCGTGGTTTGCATCCTCTTAAATCTCGCAGGGTTCATCCTCGGCTGTCAAGGAGCCCAGTTTGTGTCCAGTGTGCCCAGATGTGATCTGGTAAGCTCCCTGTGGTCTTGCTGTTGTGCCAGGCACAGGCTGCCCTGACCTAAAAGGACGTGGGGAAAGTAAACAAAGAGAAGCTGCTGCTAAGTACCTTCCTCAATTGTCAGTCATTTGGCTAGAGTAGCAAGTAGCCAATACCATACCAGCAACAGAACAGTGTGGTGCAGCTCCTAGTCAGGGGATGGATGAGTCAGGTCTCCACAATCGATGGATGGGCCTGCCTACTTCTAAAGGGCAAAGATGGCTATCACCAGAATTCAGGTCAAAGATCCTTTATCTGAAGGCTTTGGAGGCCAGGTGTGTGTTAGCATTTGGAGATTTTCTGATTTTGGAAGAGAAATATAATACATTGATCATCTGTTATGTAGCATGCCAGTGGCATCTGGGACAGGATGCTGTAATCAAGAGCTTTTTGGATCTCATACTGGTGGCTATAAATTTATAGAATTTCTGACTTAAAACAGGCTTTATATCATATGCCTTTAATCCCAGCCTTCAAAAGGCAGAGGCAGGCAGATGATCTCTGAGTTCAAGGCTAGCCTGGTCTACATAGTGAGTTCCAGGGCTATGGAGAGAGAGAGAGAGAGAGAGAGAGAGAGAGAGAGAGAGAGAGAGAGAGAGAGAGATATCTGGTCTCAAACAAAAACAAAGAAACAAAAATGAAACAAAACAAAAAACTCAACCCAAATAAATAGTTTTTATAAATGGTGGCGAAGTGCTTGTAAAACAGTCCATTTGGACTATTGTCTATGTACATTCAGTAGAATACATTTATACAGCAGTGCAGAGTCTTCAGAGCTCTTCATGTCTCGCCATCACCCTCTCCTCTGTGTACTAGCATCCCACCGTCTGTTTCATCAGTTCAGTACTCCAGACAGGTCCATGTAAATAGAACCACACTGTTTTTGTCTTTCTGGGGATGCCGTCCTTGAGGTATAACCACAGTGTAGTCTGTGTCAGAATTCCTTTTCTCTTTTTAAATAATTTATTTTATGTACATTGGTGTTCTGACTGAATGTATGTCTGTGTGAGGGTGTCGTATCCCCTGGGACAGGAGTTACAGACCATTGTGAGCCGCCATGTGAGTCCTCTGGAAGAGCAGCCACTGCTCTTCACTGCAGAGCCATCTCTCCAGCCCCTGAGTTCTCTTCCTTTTAAAGGATGACTAATACTCCATTGTCTGTCTGTGATACACTTTGTCCACTCATCTGCGGATGGGTCCGTGGGTTGTTGTCACCTTCTGTCTGTTGTGTATAAGGCTGGTATGACCAGGAGTGCACAAATGTTTCTTCCAAGCCCTTCGGTCAGTTCCTTTGTATATTTCTGGGTATCTAAACCTTAAAAAAAAAGACTTCTAATAATAAGTATCTCACTTAGTGCAAAGCAGCATGTGTAGATTCTTAACAAGTTATAGAAAAACTTATTTATTTGGAATTTGTCCAATGCAGTCTACATATAGAAACTAAGAGGATGTAAGCCAAGAAGGCTGACTAGAAAAACTGTGGTCAAGTCCTTGGGGAGAAACCCATACCCTTCTCAATCAGAAAACTCCCCAGGAACTCACAAAACCTGCTGTGGTTTCTCACATTCTTCACAAATCTTAAAGCAAGCATTAAAGCTTTTTGTTCAAATGATAGTGATGAGCAATAGCTGGCTAGTTGATATTGACATGAGTGTCTTCAGGTGAAATAGAAAATATGTGTTTAATACAATGAAAGAGGCATGGCAGTGAAGCAGTCCCTTCAGGTATGAGGTTCCTTAGTGGGAAAGGGCCTTGTATTTGTTAGGGTTTCTATTGCTATGATAAAACACCATGACCTCCGGGCAGTGGTGGCGAACGCTTTTAATCCCAGCACTCGGGATGCA
>CM052703.1:35098291-35139548 GCA_028551405.1 Uromys caudimaculatus
GGGGGTAGGGGCAGAAGAGGAGCCTCCTTAGGGGGTAGCCTTCAGAACACTTCCATGCTGAAGATGTCTGAGATGTCTCCAGCCCAATCTCCAGAACAAAGGAACAAATACGACTTTATAATCTTTTAGGAGGTAGCAGGAAGTTTTACATCCCATGGTTTAGTTCAGCATAGTATCCATGCAAAAGGAGCAAGGAGGAGCTCTGTGTTGTAAATCGAGAGCTGTCAAGTCATAGCACAGACTGTTTCTTAACACTGTCCTGAAGAGAGCTGCAGGGATGCAGGGCCTGATACAGATATGATCTGGCTGAAGGTGCAGGCTAGTGTTCTGACAGAGAGAAAGCATGCTCTCATTTCTCCTGGGCAAATATTGCTGGATTATGTGGTAAAGACATTGAACTTTACAAGAAGCTCCTAGACAATTTTCCTTTATAGTTGGCCAAAATAAACACTTTCGATTATTGATTGAGTGATGAGACAGCTCTGCAGTCCTGGCTGTCCTGGAACTCACTACATAGATCAGGTTGGTCTGGAACTCATAGAGGATCTGCTGGCCTCTGCCTCCTGAGCGCGCCCACCACTGTGCCTGGCTAGCACTTGCCTTTTGGAATGGAGAGTATTATTGAAGAGCTTCAATTCATATTTCCAGCAATGACTTCCATGACCAGCAAGGAAGAGCTTGTCATCACAGTAATTGAGGATGGAGAAGTGGCTCAGTGGCTAAAATCACTTGCTGCTCTGGCTGAAGATCAGAGTCCTCATAATTGTTCCCCTTTCTGGTCTCTGTGGGCACCCACACATACGCAACACACACACACACACACACACACACACACACACACACACACACAGTCACTGCAATTTAATTTATACTTCCCTAATTGCTAAATAGGGTTTCAGCATGTTTTTTCAGATTTTTCTAGAACATTCTCATGTGCAGCTAAGGTTGAGAACCACAGTGTTGGGCACAACAAGGGAGAGCAAGGATCTGATAATGTCAGGTAGTGACTTCGAAGTTGAAGGGAGGAAGTTTAGCACTCGAGAACACTTGCAGGTATTTTTGAGATATCTGAAAGCAATGGAAGAGAAATAAGAACAAATCTTTAGACAGCTTGGGCCGAGGCGGGATAAGAATGGAGATGGTAGAGGAACAGGACCCCAAAAGGCACTGTTGCTTACTGTCATTTGCACAGAGCCTCAGGAGTTCTTGCGGCAAGTAGAAATAATACTTGCCATTCATGACCGTGTAATGATCAAACTCTCAAGCAGTCTTGTTTAGCTTACAGTCATCTGGACAGTCTTGCCATCTATTCGGGCTCACCCTGAAGACTGCAGATTGCAGAAGTTCCTGTGTACTTGGCAGTCTGGCAGGATGCTGCAGCCTTGTTACACATCCTTCATCCCCACCCCTGGGCCTTCGTCTTCCCTCATTAGACACTTCACAGCAAGAGTGGGCTGGTGAGGAAGGGGTCCTTTGTAAGATGACACCTAATGCTACCAGAGGGAACTATGAAATACGGGCCCTTGAGTAAGGTCTGGAGGCTTGCACCAAGTACTGAAAATAGAAACCATCCCGAGTCATGAGGAGGGAGAGGAATGAAAGTTGGCTGTCATCTGCAGAAGGTTGATTTGTTACTACCCAGTACTGTTGTTGGTGCTAACCCAGGCCCTGTTCAACAGGAAGCTCAGAGGAGGGAGCCCTTCCAAGTAATGTTTTGCTGAATTCAACCTAACGTGAGGGAGCTCACTGACTGTGGGAGGCGAGGGGCAATGGGAGGCCATGCTGAGAGGGTGCATGTGGAGCCTGTGGAAGTGGCCATTGTCTTTTTCATTTAGAGGGCGAGAGACTAGTGTCAGTATTAACAGTGGGAGTCATCCTCAACATTATGAGACAGTTGTGGGAAAATTCTAGTACAAATAGCGCTGTGACTCTCGGTGTGGGGCCTTAGGTGTGGTGGGGGTGCTGCACCAAGTTACAGGACTGAACTGGTAAAGGGGATCATGGAAACCATCAGGGTAACTCTGGTTGTTACTCTTGTGTCAGAGACAGAATATACATAAAACCTGATATAATAATACATCACCTTAAACATGGTTTTATGACAAAGATTTAAAGTGTTAGAGTCCTTGGAGGTCTAGAAGAGGTCAAACTAACCTATAGGAGCAAAAAGAACCAATGTGGTTGTGTTGGGACGGAAGTAGGCAGACTGATAGAGAAGGGCCATGAGGGAGTTTCTCTGATGTAACGGTAACAGCTGGTATTGAGAAGTGCTTGGGTAATACAAGTGCATTGCAAAAAACTCCTCAAATGATATATTTACTCTTTGTATACATGTAACTATTATATATATGCAAATTTTACCTCAAAAGAAAAAATGATGCTGGGCCGTAGTGGCGCCCGCCTTTAATCCCAGCACTTGGAAGGCAGAGGCAGGTGGATTTCTGAGTTCGAGGCCAGCCTGGTCTACAGAGTGAGTTCCAGGACAGCCAGGGCTACACAGAGAAATCCTGTCTCGAAAAAAACCAAAAAAATAAAAATAAAAATAAATAAATAAATAAAATAAAATAAAAAAATAAAAAATAAAAAATAAACTATAATAATGGATCCCCATGTCATATAATCTAATGGTGGAACTTTTATTTCTTCAGTTTCCCACACAACTTCACTATGAGGAACCAAATTTTTCCTTAATTTTCACAAAACTATAAAACTCAGTGATGCACCTAGAGATTAAGAACATTAATCCAATAAGAAAAATGCCTCCCCAGCAGTTCAAACAGCGTGACAGTGTAGTCCTCCTTTGGAGAGTTTGCACTTAGTGAATTGAGAGCTGCCTAATTAACAGTTAGTGAATGAACAGTTAATGAGCTGTAACCTTCCCTGTTAGGAAAACGGGAAGCAAAGCCAAGTCAGCTCAGACTGCAGAACAAGTTAGAAAGATTGCCTCTGCTCTCGGGTTTTGAGTCTTCCTTACCCAAACCAGGTGTTACGTATTTTCTCAGCTTGCCTTAAGAAAAACTAGGAAAAGTGGCCAAAAGTTGGCAGAGCATCTCATTAAGAATGGACAAGGTTATTCATCAATTATCACTTCGATAAAAATCCATGCCTGTGTTGATAGTGAGCACAGGGAGGTCTTTCTATGTGGTCCAGGCCTACTGTTCACAGAATTCACCCTGTGTTTCATATGCTTGAGGTAGACTGGGCTTCTTTTGCCTTCTTGGAATCAAAGTTAATCATGTGATTCACTTTGGCCACAAAGCTATGAGCTAAAGTGATGGGCATCGTTGTCAGCCCTAATTAGTAAAATTACAGGATACTCACTGGAGTCTGAACTGCGGATGAACTGCTAGTGACCTTTTCTGTTGCCATCAGCATGCCTCGTGCAATGGTTGAGACATTTATACTGTAGAGAATTCACATTTCCATTGAGACTCAGTCAGTTACTGTGAGTTTTCTATCTCTCAGATGTGTCAATCATGCCACAGCACTGAGATGGTGGATGTTTCACAACGGAATATGACAAACAACTCCATGTTGGCTTGCAGTGGCCTTGTAGCATTTGTAAGAACTTTGAGGCTGGAGAGATGGCTCAGGAGTTAAGGGCATGTTCTCTGCTTCTGGAAAACCTGAGTTCATTTCCCAGGACACATTGGATAGCTTAAAACTTCTGTAAGTTCAGCTCCAAGGGATCCAGTGCCCTCTGCATACACACACACACACACACACACACACACACACACACACACACACACACACACACACACTCTTACAAATAAAATAAATCTTGCCTGAGATTGCCTGACATGGAACCATACACGTCACATTCTGTACGATACATGCTGTGTGTGTAGCAAGAGTGTTTTCCCCCCTTAAATAATAAAATCATTGTTCTGCATCTTTCCTTAAGGTGGACTTAGGTGAAGGCAAGATCTGCTTCTGTTGTGAAGAATTTCAACCAGCCAAATGCACAGACAAAGAAAATGCCTTGAAACTCTTCCCGGTCCAGCCTTGTAGCGCTGTACACCTTCTCCTTAAGGTATGATGGACAGCTCACAGTTCCACAGGGCTCCAAGAAGGCTGCTCCTTGAGATGTCCCCATTTGGTGGCTGCCTGAAAATGGTCAAGCTGCTAAAAGCAAGTATGAGCAGCCCTATTGACCTGAAGTTATTGAGCAGCCCTTCACTAACCTGTGGTTAGAACGGAGTGTGGAGAAGGCCACAGACTGTATTTTAAGTTATATGCAGAGGGATTTCATTGTGTATAAGAATTGTAAACTGGTGAAGACTGCAAAGGAGGCTAGCTACGCATATATATATGCTTACACACACATCCGAGGTGTAGCTTGCAGGAAAGCCTCGTTTTCGCACTCACTTGGCACTGTTGTTCATTTGTGTAAGTTGCACGAGCTTGTTGAATGTTGCCATTCTATGACACATAGACTAAGGTCAGCCAGAAAATGACAGGAGACGTGTGAGTTCTTTATATCTTGTTTAATAGGCAACAATAAGTAAAAGACATCTAGGAGAATACATCAAGGATTCAGGTCAAAGAGAAATGCAAAATCAGCCCTTATGATGGAGCCGAACCTCTAAAGTCTGACTGGAGTGGGTGGCAGAATCACTGGTGACTCCTTAGCTGTTGGTTAGTCAACCGCTTCTTTAGACCTTTGCTTTTCAGGGAGGAGAAGGAGGAAACTCAGAAAGAGAGCTCTGCAGAGCTTCAAGCTCTGCGTAGGACAGGACTTAGAAATGACCTGCTTGCTTTGGGTTCTGCATGTTTGATTGTTGAGTCATCTGGAACTTTCTAAGCCTGACTTAGCTTGAGGAAAGCCCCTAAAGAAGCCAGGGCTGTAGCCACGGCAACCTTCAGTGTTGACTTAGCTGCTATTTTGAGGAAAGAAGACCTATTTATACTCCCTGGCTGCTCCTGGTCCCCACTGTGTGGTAGTTGAGTATCTGGGCCACCATTGCCTGTTGCTCCTGAAACAGTGGCCACACATTAAGCAGATTCTATCCTGCTGGGACATGCTGTCCCTTGGGTGGGTGGGGGCACTGACTAGAGAAGTGTCTCAATGTTCTTCTGGAGGGAACTTTATAGATAGTATTCAAATGCTTGTGAAAAAAAAAAAAGTCCCTCTGTGTCCTTGGGAAATTGGCTCTAGCACCCCTGAGGATACTGAACTCTGTCACACCCAAGCCCCTTCCATAAAATGGCATAGGAGTGCTCATAACCTTTGTATACTCTTCTACGTGGCTGGGCCATATTTAGATGCAGTATCTGGTGCAATGCATTTTGCAAATAGTTGTTATATCAGTTAAGAAAAAATGATAGGAAAGGGGTCTGCCCGTGTTCAGCACAGTCTTGGTTTTTTTCCATTTTGGTTTAGTTAACTCTGAGGTGAACTCATGGATATGGTGGTCTCACTGCCCTGTGTGTAACTAACACAGGCCTCTGTGAGACAGAGAGCTTTCTGGGTATGTTTTTTTGGGTTACTTATTTTTTGAATTGAGTTTGGCCTGGCACTCAGATGCTCCTGCCTTGAGCCTTCAGGGTGCTAGGATTATAGATGTTTTTGGTTTTTGGTTTGTTTAGGCAGTTTTACTGTATTACTAGTCCAGGTTGAACTTATGATCCTCCTGCCTCAGTCTTCAAAGTAGCTGGAATTATAAGGTTTTAAAATAAGAAATATACATTCTGGCCAGCACTTATTTCTGCACTTCCACAAGCCAGATGCTATGTGACCACCCCCCGCCCCCCGCCCTCATCTGCTCGGAAGCTCGCCAGTTTGGACAGCATTGTTATTGACACGTTTTATACATCTCTCTGATCGGTGGTCTTGTTTCCAGAAAGTCCTGTTTGCCCTGTGTGCCTTGAACGCCCTGACCACCACAGTGTGTTTGGTGGCTGCTGCCCTGCGCTACCTCCAGATCTTCGCCAGCAGAAGGCCATGTATTGTAAGTGTGAGGAAACACTGTGAAGTGCTTTGACCTAGCTGTCTGTCCCTCCTGTGTGTGGAAGCACTGTGTGGTGTTTCCACCTAGCTGTCCGTCCCTCCGTGTGATCCATTGCTTTTCTCCTGTTATGTTGTTTAATCAGGACGAATCCCAGTTGTCTGCAGAGGAAGTGGAAGACCATGGGCGGATTCCGGACCCAGATGACTTTGTGCCGCCAGTGCCTCCGCCTTCTTACTTTGCCACATTTTACTCCTGCACACCTCGGATGAACCGCAGGTATAACTCCTATGTCACACTGAGGTCTCCGTGCTATGCCCTGCCTTGAGACTGGTGTGGTCACCAGAACGCTCAGCCCGAGCTTCCACTTTTTTTCTCCAAAATCCAGGCAGACTGTCCTGGCCGATAGCTCTCTTCCCTGTCTTCTGGTTTCTCTCTGATAAACCAGATGACTCCAAAGATAAGTCCAACCTTGACCTACAGATAAACTTTTTCAATTTCTTTTAGCTTCCTAGGGAAAACTGATACCCAGTGAGATTACAGCTGTAATTTGATAGGATTGAGAGTTTCAGTTGCCCTGGAAACACACCCAGTTAGGCAGTGGGACTGGTTATAATGAAACACCCAGTGTTTCATTATAACCAGTCCCACAGTCATGACATTCTTTGCAGCCACCAAGAAAAAATTAATTATTAATTGCATCTTTCTAGCTTAGGAAAAAAATTGGGCACCATGCTTAATTTTCCTTTTCAAATTCCAGCTCAAATTTTGACTGTTTTCCTTAAATACCAGAAATTATTATTTGTAGAGTGAAGTATGTATTCGTCTGGTTGTTAGTAATGCCTAGAATTGAATCTTTAAAGAATGGTCTCATTTATTCATTCAGCAAACATTACCAATCTTCTGCTTGCTTGGTGCTGTGCTGGGTTATAGACATTCAAAATGAGTTAGCTCTGCTTCCTCTGTTCCAAGCCAGGAGCTCAGCTCAGATCACTAACAATAATGAGTGCTAGGATCCCAGTACTCAATGCCCAGAAGTCTCCCAAGCCCAGAAGAGCCAACTGGGTTCACCTAGTCAGCTCTGGCATCCCTAGAGAAGTGGCTTTATGCTGAGTTTAGTTTAAAGGTTAAATCCCCCCCCCCCCCCCCAAAATCTCTGGGGTCTAAGGGAAGATTAGCATCTTTAGCTTGATATCTGGGATCAAGTATGTGTAGTTGTGGATGTCTGTAGGATGTGTAGAGTCATCAGACAGGTGTGGTACAGGTTTGGGGTTGTTGGAAAAAACCTTTCTGATGTTCAGGACAGCTATTTACACATTTGAAATAGGTCCTACCTAGGCTCTGCTCATGTTCTTTGAATCTTACCTGACCCCTCCTGGAACACCTACCCAGAGGAGGAGGCAGAGATGACCATAAAGCCGGGGTAGGGGCTGTCAGCTGGGTGAACAAATTATCGTGAGGGACAGCAAGGCTTTTTCTTTGTTTGGGGAGTGGCCTGCTGACATTGCAGAGCATCAGAGGGCAAGGATGGAGTGGTTCTGATCCTTTCAGAAACTGAGAGGAGGACTGCAGATGCTGAAGAGGGTTGGCAACAAAGCGCATGTTCTCTGTGGGCTGTCTCGGGTTTTTAAACCTCCCAAGCTGATTCTTCTCCACTACTAGGGCTGAGTCATAAAGGATCCCAGAGAAAATAACTTCCAAGCAAACAACAATCCTGTTTATCTTTGTCTTAGTCGGAGTTCTACTGATGCAAAAAGATACCACGACCATGGTAACTCTTATAAAGGAAAGCATTTAATTGAGGCTGGCTTACAGTTTAGTCCACTGTCATTGTGGTGGGAAGCATGGCAGGCAGGCAGGCCCGCAGACATGGCGCTGGAGAAGTAGCTGAGAGTCCTACATCTGAATCAGGAAGAGAGAATGCTACTGGGCCTTGAAACCTTAAAGCCCACCCCCAGTGACACACCCACTCCAACAAGGTCACACCTCCTGATCCCTCTCAAGTAGTACCACTCCTGATGACTAAGCATTCAGACATATAAGCCTATGGCAGGCATTCCTAGTCAAACCACCACAGTCTCCATAAGGTCTTATTTGCCTAAGTGATGTATGATATCCTTTGGTGCTGACTCTGAGGTGTTGTCCATCAAAATGCAGCATCATTGGTCATCCTAATGACATAATGACCCCATAGGAGCCGTTCATTCTGTGCTCATGTTGTGTAAAATGCCATCTTCAATTTCTGGGTTTCCTTCTGGAAGAGATTTTGTGGTAGTTTAGCATCTAAGATGCAAGCCCACTCTCCTGACCTTTTTTCATTCTTGGGAATCCAGTGCCTTATCTCTGTGCATGCAAAGATAGCCAATGGGTTGTTATGAATGCCCTTACCTCTGTGGGTGCAAAGATAGCCAATGGGCTGGGAATGTCAGACTCTTGGAGAGAGCAAACAGGCAAACAGCTAGGGGTATAATGCCGTCGGCAAGGGATTCAGCAGTCCTCACCTTTGCTGAAGGGGCAAAGGCAGGGTTTATAAATGCTAGAAAGATGACTCATGGGCGCTGATTAAAGACTGAAGCCTCGCCATATCTGGAGAAAGTTGGTCTCTCTGATTCACATGGCTGTGCTGTTCATTGGTCAGGGCTCCTCCACTAAATCTAGGAAGGGTCTAGTTCTTTGGAATCACTCAGCAGTTGGAGTCTTAAACAGCATGAGCTAGGTAGGAGAGTTGGAATGAAATCCATGCCTGAGTCCCTGTCTAAGGAGAATATCTACTCAGGACAGCTTTGACAGGAACCCTCCAGCCTAGGAAGAGGCTTTCATGGGACTACTTTGTGCACTGGATGCTTGGCACTTTACACACACACTCTGGGGAACACCCCAAGTCAGGTGCCAGTATAAATGGGCACAAGGAATAAGATGAATTTTAAATCTAGTTACCGTCTCTCCCCTTCAGAATCAGTCTCTCAGATGCATCTGGCCTTGAATCTGTCTTTTTACCAACATCTATAAGTTCCTCCTTTTCTTTTTTTCATATTCTAAGAAGAGACCCCCCCCCCTTTTTTTTAGAAGAGACATTGTTATGGGTGGTTTCTTCTTGTTTATTTTCTCTAGTACTTACTGAGCACAGGGTTCTGTTTTGTTTTACTTTTTGCCTTTTTTATACTTTTTAATTACTTTAAAATTTCAGTTCTGTCTTTTCTTCTTTTTAAAAGATTCACTTTATTTATTCTATATATATGAGTACACTGTCTTCAGACCCACCAGAAGAAGGCATCAGATCCCATTACAGATGGTTGTAAGCCACCATGTGGTTGCTGGGAATTGAACTCAGGACCTCTGGAAGAGCAGTCAGTGCTCTTAACCGCTGAGCCATCTCTCTAGCCCCTTCTTTTCTTTTCTTTTTTTTTTTTTAAAGATTTATTTATTTATTTATTATATGTAAGTACACTGTTGCTGTCTTCAGACACTTTTTCTTCTTACTTCAGCCCTGCTTGCTCTGGCCCTGCTCACTGTAGCTATCTTCAGACACCCCAGAAGAGGGCATCAGATCTCATTAGGATGGTTGTGAGCCATCATGTGGTTGCTGGGATTTGAACTCATGACCTTCGTTCGGAAGAGCAGTCAGCGCTCTTAACCGCTGAGCCATCTCTCCAGCTCCAGTTCTGTGTTTTCTAATGTCTTTTCTTCTTTTTATTATTTGCTATAGATACTGGCAGGGAATCTTGTGAGTTTTGGTTTTGGTTTTTATTTTGCTGTTAAGGGTACCTCAACCACAGGAAAAACCACAACATTGTGTGTGTGTGTGTGTGTGTGTGTGTGTGTGTGTGTGTGTGTGTGTGTGTGTGTGTGAGGGGGGGGGTGTCTCTGGAAACACCATGGCCATCAGACTCTTGATCCTTATGAGGTAAGAAGGAAGTCCTGTTCAATATGACTCAGTAGCCAGAGTTGGTTCAAACATCTAGAGTCTGACACTGGGCATATTTAAGCTCAAGTACAATTTAGAAAAGTTTAACCACAATGCTGTGTGTACATTTAACCTTAAGGGCTAATTACATTGAAACTCTTAATGTACATGTCACTTCTTCCATAAAGACAGGTTCTTTTGTTAAAGTTTATGTATTTTACGTATATAAGTGCTCTATCTGCATGTTTGCTTGCTAGAAGAGGGCATTGGATCTCTTTATAGATGATTCTGAGATACCATGTGATTACTGGAAATTGAACTCAGAACTTCTGGAAGAGCAGGAAGCAATGCTCTTCAACCTTGAGCTATTCCTTGAGCCCCTGAAGTTGGGATCTATAGATAGACTGCATATGTTATCTTAAGGACTTGGGGGAGGATCAGGTGTGGCCGCAGTCATACAGATAGTGCAGAGGTCCTCGGGCTACTAACCACATTCATTCCCAGCCTTCTCAGTGGAAAAACAGGTTATGCATCAGTTCCTTTGAAGAGACAACCTGGCATGTTTAAAATGTCTGGTTTTCTGGTGCTTGTCTGTGAGCACAGGGACCTCACCGCCCTCTTTAACAACAACAAAAACTATTACGTAAGAAGCACTTGAAAAGGGGAAGCACCTAACCTTGGGTGGGAGGCGATTTGGGAAGGAAAAGTATGAGTAATTCTTCTGTGCTAAAGCAGAGGCATCCTATACTTCTGTTGCTGAGTGTAGCAGATGGTACGGTCTGAGGAACCCCACATACCCCGTTGTGGAGCAAGAGAAGGGGGGTGCAGAGCAGAGTAGAATAGTTGACGTCAGCAGGAGTGGTTGCAGGAGGAAGAGGTGCTCCAGGAGAAATTAGCTTTAACCAGGAAAACAGCAGCTGGGTTTTCAGTCCTGTTCATGTGACAGAGTAACTCTGTCTCAAGTCAGCCTCTCTGTATCTTGGTAATTGTGAGACTCTTAAAAGTTCCTCTGCTGAAACTGTCAGCTATAGCTTTGCTGTTGGGAGTGAGGTGTCAATATTCCAAACGAACGAGGAGCCTTCTGTCAACTCAGCCAGGTTTGTCACATCAAGTTCAGAGAAAAATTGAATGTTAACCCACCTCTTTCCTTTGTTCTTAATAGGACTCTGTTTTTCAATTTTATCCAGTGCTGTACACTTGGCACAGTGCATCATTAGTCAGGGAGTGACTGCCTGAGGAGGATGTGGACTCTGTAATCCTTTCTGCTAGCTCCTGTTTTGTCTTGGAGTTGGGGCAATGCTCAGTTTTTGTTTGAAATTAATTCCCCTCTTTAAAAAGTGATTTAACAGTGAATTTCTCTCACGAATCAGACATGAAGGAAACCAAGGCAAGAAGCTTTTTCTGTGAACTAATACTGGAGAGCACCAAGATTCTTCTCCTTAGTTGCTAGTTGCTTTGGCCATTGTTAACGATATACTTCAGTGGTATTTAGTATACCCACCCCATTGTGCACCCACCACCTCTAACTCTCTTCAAAGCGTTACCCTCTCCCATAAGCAAATGCCAAGTCCATAAACACTAAACAGTCACTCCCTAGCCCCTCCCCTGGACCCCTGGGCATTTGCCTAAGGCCAGCATGGATGGTTATTCCTCTTCAGGCCAAGTTGCTGTCTCTCCACCCACACCCCGCCCGGCTCCCAGTTTAAAGGCAAAGGCTGCTGCAGTTGGAGGGCCAGTGTACAGAGCATACCTCCTGATGTCAGTGCTTTTTCTAGGATGGTTGGTTCTGATGTCATCCCACTGCCCCATATCTATGGAGCACGAATCAAGGGTGTGGAAGTGTTCTGTCCTCTGGACCCTCCACCTCCATATGAAGCTGTAGTGAGCCAGACTGATCAGGAGCAGGTATGTCCGCTTCCCAAAGAATATGTTCTTACATAATCTGAAGGAGTTTACAGGGGTCCTCTGAGGATCATAAAACAAAATAAAACAACGAACCCTCCTTCCCAATTCCTTCGTGATGCAGGAGTCTTCATTCCAAATGCCAGAAGGACCAGAAACTGCTGTGAGCCCAGTGGAGCCAGTTTGCACACAGATAACTCAAGGTAACACACATCTTTACTACCCCAGGCCATAATCCAATAGATTAGAACATGGCAGAACGATCTGACTAGTGTTTTGCTGGAGGTAAGGTATTCTTAGAGCAAATGGTTCAGGCTACATCCTTCTTGTTGGGGTCAGAAATACTGCCAACTCTTAGGGCTTAGAAGTAAGATCTAAAATGTTAACAGGAAAAAGAAAAAAATAAACTGAAATAAAAAGACCTTTCATGAATGATCAGGCTATCCCAGGAACTGATGGAATAGAGGTTAGTTCAGTTATTTCTGTGGTTCCCAATCCACTTCCTTGTTCTGTTAAAACGAGCGGGGCTCCTTCGAACGAACAGGAGTTTCCCAGTGAGTATTCACATCTCATTTATAACCAAGGTTTTAATGCTAGAACTAAGATTTTTCAGCCCTGTGGCCAATGCTAGAGTCAATTTACACTTATCCTTGTAATTTAAGAACACCGTTGTCCCAGCTTTCTGTCTTTGGGGAGGTTTTAAATGGCCTAGAGATTGTCCAGTGGTACAAAATTGCAGATGGCAATAAATAATGGATTGACTTTCCGCCATGTCAGATGGGTTAGCTTTTCAGCAGTGCTGTGTGGGTCATTCTTGTATTCACTTTACGTTTGGAAGAGGACAGACTGAGCCCCTGCCACAGAGCTCCAACCCCACCTATCTTAAGAAGAATTATAAAACATTGTTCCCTTCCCTTAAGCACATTTTTTTTTTTTTCACAAGGAATTTTCCAATCAGAAACTCAGCTTTCCAGATGCCGCTGCTGCTACATTTGCTGGGCAGGGCTCATCTGATTCCAGTGTCATTTGGTTTATTTTGCAGCCATTGGCTCCTTTGCTAGACTACTGAGAGTGTCCCAACATGTACACCTCCTGGGCCAGGCAGATGTGCATCTGCTAGCCTGGGCTCGGCAGTCCACAGGATAGCCCCCTCACCCACATAGGTGGCATTTCCCCAAAGAGTCAGATGCTGTGAAAAGCTTTGGCACTCTTGGAAGGTGCAGCAGGATGCCCTAGTGAGAAAGATTCTAAATGCCTCCAGGAAACAAACCAAACCGATGTTATGGCACTGTCTCGTAATTTTGCCCTTTGGGCTTATCATTTTTCTTGTTTGCTTATTTTAAGTGTGGCAGGGTGATTTGGAGGGGGAGGCTTTGCCATGGTGCTGGGAACTAACACTGACTGGGCCACCAGCCTAAGTAAATGCTATTAATTATATTACTCTTGCCTTGGCAGGTTTGGGCCTACAGGTGTTTCCTGACCAACATTTTGAAGGTTACAGCTGTTGAAATAATGTGTTTATTTTATTTTGAATCAGGTGGGGTTCTTACTAGCATGACTGGTGAAGAAAACACATCTGGATCAACTCCTATTTCCAACCTGGTTCAGCCTCTGAGAAGCCGGAGAGCTCTCCCACTTCTGAGGATAAGATCAAAGAGCGACCCTGTGCTTCACCATTCGGAGGAGAGAGGTGATGTCACCCCTCAGGCTCTTGGCAGACCACTGCAAATTTTTGACTGGTGCTAAGTATTGGTTAAAGTGCTAGGTACAATCAGGTGGCTCTGGCCAGCTGAGGGCCCTCCAAGTTTAAGCAACCTCTTGAGAGAGGTTGAGAGGCCATGGGAAAATAAGATATTCTATGTTCACATTGGGAAAATACATGTGGTATTTCTTTAAAATTAAAAAAATATATATTTATTTTTGTGTTGTGGAGGAGGATGGGTACACACTATGGTGCATATGTGGAGGTTAGGAGACAAGCTGTGTAGTTCTCTTCTTCTGATGTGGGTTCTGGGAACTCTACTCAGGTCGTCATGTTTGAGGCAAGTGCCTTTACCTGATGAGCCACTTCACTGGCCCTGGCACTGTGTGGCTGGTAGAACTGCTCCCGAAGTCATGGGCAATCACATTTGGCTGACCATGATGTTGTCCTTGGAATGACTGTAAGATTATTATGTGAACTCTCTCCTGATTTTTCAGTTGCTGGCAGTTCTCTGAGAACCATACTCTCAAGGAGTGTATGGTTTTATTCTCTGGCTCTACAATTTTGTATTTGTTATCTTTTTCGGTGTACTCTAGTAGTCTCAATTATTGGGATCTAGCTATGTTTTTCACACTTTGGATATAGTGAAACATGTTCATGTTACTTCATCTCCCTCCCTCATTGTTTTGGATATGATAATATGGAGCCTCTTTTGAATATATGAATACCTGGATATCTATAAACATCTCTCACTCTAGAAAAGTATATAAAAACAAAGGAAGCAAAGGAATAAAGCAAACCACTTTTGTAGTTCAACCAGCAGGGGCTTCTTGGGGAATTAGTCTGGTAGTAGCGCTCTGTTCTTCAGAAGCTCTACGCAGAATAAGTGGACACCCTCTATCTAACCTTGCTCTCTCGGGTCCTGTCTGGCCCTATGGTCTCTGTTCTGTCCCTCTGACAGTGAGTATCATTTGTCACAGCTCTGGACTGACCATATGGAAGCCACAGAGAACATTTCTCTTGTCCCTGCAGCAGCTTTCATGTGGGGAGGAAGTTCCACCTCCTGAGACTAGCTGTGTGACTCTTCAAACCAGTAGACTTGGCAGCCTGGCCTCTAGTTCAAAGACCCACCTTCACTGTGGATTTCCTGTATCCTACCTGGCAAGTTGAGTCTTCAAGCTGGCCCTGTGCTAGCTTCCAGGAGCATGTAGCTGTTTGCACAGCAAAGGGAGGCCGGACGCCCCCCTGCCCCCACTTTGCATTCTTCAGTCCTGTGGAAGAGAGGACATTTACCTGTTGGCTTGTTTCATTGGGGAAGGCATCAAGTTGCTTTCAGTGAGTGAGTGTAAACTCCACTCTGTCTTCACACAGCTTTACTCTGTGTTTCTGGAAGACTTGTTGTCTATAATGTGCTCACAGCAAGCTGGAATGACAGCTTCTAACCCTGGTTCAGAACTCCTGTCTGCCTTTCTCCAGAGGAAAAGGAAACCTTCCCTTCTTCCGCCTGTCCCTCCACCCTGTGCTTCCTGCTTCCTTGAATAGCTAAATCCGTACTTATGAGGCCTTTACAAATTTAAGTTGACAGCTGTGTGCACTGAAGGCTGATGGTGGCTTACGGACACATAGAGATCAGACCTGAGGATTAACTTCTCCATCCAGTTCATGTAAACTAGCTTCTTGCCAGCCTTTATACCTTACTGATGGAAGCAGCCATGGAAATTAGAGCCTGCAGTGGATTTTTTAGACCCTCTGTTGACTTCTGGAATGATGTAACGTTCTGCACCTAAGTTTCTGTAATAGTCCTAGATCTGCCTCACAGCCATGGTGTGAGCCTCGGTAACAGGAGTCAGTACAGTGCCCTTGAGGGTGTTTAGGATGAAGGTACCGTGACAGTACACTTTCTGCTCATCCCACAAGTCTGTCATCTGTCTCTTCTTCTCTCTGACTCTTCCAAACCTATCTGACCCCAACATTTTCTTGTTGGTCCACCCTGTTTTTTCTGCTTGGCCATCCATTCCTATCTACTTGTTGTACCCCATGAAACATGCTCCCCTGTGGTTTGCACTGTGGACTCTGTGCTGTGCCATCCGTCTTTGCGTTGGGGACTATTTATGTGCCACAGTTCAGTGTCTCAGCACACAGCCTATTGGAAGTGCACTTCACACAATAGGCTGCCTTACTTTCATTTCCCTTCATTCCTTCTGTTCTTCAAGATGGTGAGATGTACACGCATGGCCTCGAGCATCTGCTAGATGTTGTCTACACTGAGCTTTATATAGTCAGTGTTCAGAGGGGCTTGTTCAATGGTGACATTTTGTCTCTGTCCACAGCTACTCCAGTGCTCAGCTGTGAAGCCGCAACTCAGACAGAAAGGGGGCTAGATCTGGCTACGGTGACTCTGAGGAGAGGTGCAAGACTGCGGGCATCAAGATGCAGACCCCGCTCTCTGATAGATTACAGGTCTTACATAGACACGAAGCTGCTAGTGGCCAGGTTCCTGGAGCAGTCCTCCTGCAGCATGACTCCGGACATCCATGAACTTGTAGAAAACATAAAGTCTGTTCTCAAGTCCGACGAGGGGCACATGGAGGAAGCCATCACGAGTGCCAGTTTCCTAGAGCAGGTACTGTTCTGATCAACACCAGGCATGCTTCCAGTAACGGTGTTATTTCCCATCGGAGGTAGAGGGAGTCCATGGTCACAGTCTCCAGAGACCTGGAAGAGGGGGTTATGGCCTCAGGAAACTAGGGAGCTTTCCTTCTGGGCTTCATCACTTTACACAGTGCTCTTGGCTCAAGGGAAGAGAACCCCACTTTCCGGGAGGTGAAACTATGCCTGGTAAAAGCAAAAGATCTGGGCACTATGGAGTTTATCACAGTTATGATTTCCTGAATGGGAGGTTGCTCAGGATGCAGTGTTTTCTCAGCTCTCGAGGACAGAATGAAGCTCATGATTGGCAAGGTTCTAGGAGCCATTCCCAGGCCCAGTGAGTTGCTGGGCCAGACAAGTTGGCCGATAGGACTTAGAGCAGTGGTTCTCAACCTTCCTAAAGCTGTGACCCTTCCATACAGTTTTTCATTATGTGGCGACCCCTGACCATAACATTTTTGTTACTACTTCATAATTTTGTAATTTTGCTTCTGTTATGAATAGTAATGTAAATATCTGTGTCTTCCGATGGTCTTAGGTGACCCCTGTGAAAGGATCATTTGACTACCCCAAAGGGGTCTCAACCCACAGGTTGAGAACCACTGAATTAGAGGACTAAATACCTTTATTTCTATAGATTAAAAAAGTAAAAGGTGCCCTAAACTGAAGCCACCCTGGAAAAAGACCAAACTGAGTATGCCTGGAGTCCATTTGGGCCTTGGGTTTCTCATCGTTAAATGGAAGAGTTGGGCTAGGTAGTCTGCAGCCCTGCGTCCCTGAGTAAGTGGAATTCCTCCCAGCAAGAACCTTCTCTTCACCCGTTTGAGAGCTGTGGTACCTCTTGGCTGTTAATCCATTCTCCTGGGTCAGTGGGGGAGATGCTGTAGACAGTACACCACTGTGCCCTGTGTTATCTGCTCTGAAGGTGGCTTCAGGGTGATTGTCCTATGAGGTTTGGTGGCAGTGAGACTCCTGATTCTTTCCCAAGGTGCTAACAATATCACACACCATAGTGACACGACAGTTCAGCTTTCCACAGATCCCCCCTCATCAGTCCTACCTGGATGAGAACTAGTCTATAGTTGTGCATTTTTGAGAAGTGAAATGCTACTGTTACATATTTAAAGTTATAAGACTCATTAAAGACAGGCCTGCAGAGCTTTTACAGATAAAGTGTCCTGCTTCTTTATGCTGTTTAGCCACAGGTTATCAGAGCCACCTGAAGCATCATTGATTTTAACTGGCATTTTATAAGTCTGATCCAGAACGGTGGCTCTGTGTTGGTACCACCTGCTTCTTGTTAAAACTCCCAAGCTTGGAGCCGGGAGATGGCTCTGTGGGTAAAATGTTTGCTGTGCAGGCATGAGGACCAAAGTTCAGATTCTCAGTATCCATGTAAAAACAATGCACGGAGGCACCAGCCTGCAACTCTGGTGGATCCTGGGGGCTCCCAGTCTAACCAAAGTGGCCAGCATCATTGGCAGTGAGAGACTCTCTCCAAAACCTAGGGTGGAGAATGATAGAGGGAGACACTGAATGCAACTCTAGACTACACATTCACACGAAATAGAGTGCACTGCATACATGCATGTACATGTGCGCACACACACACACACACACACACACACACACAGAGCAATAGGTGGCAAGTGGGACCTTATGTTTCTTTCTTTTTTTTTTTTTTTTTTTTGATACTTTATTTACATTTCCAATGTTACCCCCTTTCTAGGTCTCCTCTTTGGAAGCCACCTATCCCCTCCCCCTCCCCCACCTCTATGAGGGAATTCCACCTCCCACCCACCTGCCCACCCACTCCCGTATTCCCACCTTGACATTCCCTTTTACTGGGGCCTCTCCTCCCCAATGGCCAACAAGGCCCTCCTCTGCCACATATGTGGTCTGAAACATGGGTCCCTCCATGTGTATTCTTTGGTTGGTGGTCCAGCCTCCAGGAGGAAGGGGGGGGGGATGTCAGGCCAGTTGACACTGTTTATCCCTCCATGGGGCTGCAGACTCCCTCAGCTCCTTCAGTTCCTTCTCCAATTCCTCCATCTGGGACCTCACTCTCAGTCCAGTGGTTACTGTTAAGTGAAACTTGGGCATTCTGAACTTTTGGGCTAATATCCACTTATCAGTGAGTACATACCATGTTCGTTCTTTTGTGACTGAGTTACCTCGCTCAGGATGATATTTTCAAGTTCCATCCATTTGCCTGCAAATTTCATTAAGACATTGTTTTTAGTAGCTGAGTAGTACTCCATTGTGTAAATGTACCACATTTTCTGTATCCATTCCTCTGCTGAGGGACATCTGGGTTGTTTCCAGCTTCTGGCTATTATAAATATGGCTGCTATGATACTGCCCACATTCCTCTCCACCTGGGTTGGAACACAGGGATACTGGAGAAGTAAGAGAACAACCTTAAAAATAAACCAAGAAAGTGCAATTGAGCCATTATATACGGCCTGCCTGCTGCTGAGACAATAGGAAACTAGGAGAATGTCTTCAAAACTTCACAAGAGAGACAAAGTTCAAAACATCTTTGGAATTCTAAATAGAGTCTACATCGGAAAACACCCCCTTTCTATTCTGAAATAACTAAACTTTAAAATCCACAGGGCGGGTCAAAAGGCCAGCGCTGGTGAGGCTAATATCTTCCCTTCTTTCCCCAAAGATAATGGCTCCGTCACAGCCCAGCACTTCCCAGGCCCAGGGGCTGACCTCGAGGAGACAGCCTGGCCTGCTGCACCTGCGCAGTTGTGGAGACCTGAGCACCTTTTCCCTGGCAGGAAGGCTGAGAGCTGAGAGGAGGGCGCAGCAGCGAGCAGAGGCTGAGCGACCACATAGCCTCATTGGTGTCATTCGAGAGACTGTCCTGTGAACTGAGTGACATGGAAGGATGTCCCTCCTCAGTGCTGTTTACTGTCTGGGAGCTGGGAGCACACCCCCACTGGGAACCCCTCAACAAGGGTTCCTCGGGTGGACACTTATTCCTGCTCTTAGGCTCCCTTTTTGCTGACGAGAACACTCAGGTGAACTCGGGTGAAGTAAGTTCTTCCTGGTCCTTCCAGTCTGTATGATCCTGGTTGGAGGAGAAGGCACAGAGGGCTCCTTTGTCTGCTGAATCTCACAGTATCCCCAAGGGGCGCGCACTGGGTGAGCAGAAAACAGGCTTACCCCGTATGGCTCTTGTTGTTGCCAAGTTCATTCTCTCGCTGTAAGGGGAGAGCTTCTGGGCTATTTATAGCTGTCTGCGGCCTCTGGCTGCTCAGTGAGAGGAATTGGCAGGAGACATGATGGTTCACACCATGTGACTCCAGTCCTCCAGCCTCCTTTAGGTTACCCACAATCCCATTCTCTTAAGGAAAAGCCGGAGACCAGCTAAGCGGTGGTTTTTTTTTGTTTTGTTTTTTTGGTTTTTTTTGTTTTTTTTGTTTGTTTTATTTTGTTTTTTTAATGAAGGACCTTAGGGGAGAGCACTATGGTGGATTCCATTCCTTTTGCTTGCAAACTAGAACACCTTAGACAGAACAGAGAATAAAGTGCTGACTTCGGAAAGCCTGGGCTCTATGTGTAGTGTTTGTGTGCGCTCAGATGGCCAGGCCTTAACTCATGGAGGGTGAATTTGAGGCTGTGGTGGCCAGGGTGCCCCTCTAGGCCACCAAATCAGGTTTATTTACACAGTTCCAGAACCCCACAGATAACAATGCATCAGGCAAGCCCTGGCTGAATGGCACTGTGGACCTGCCTTCTAGTGGGGCCATCAACAGAAAGTCAGTAAAGCAATTACTGATAGCAGTGGTGCTAAGAAATAAGGGTGTGGTCTGGGAGGGCTTCTTCGAGGAAATGACATTTGAGCTGGGCCTTGACTTTGAGGACCAGAGGAGACTATTCCAGACAGAGACAGACAGAGACAGAGACAGAGGCAGGCATATATGCTAGTGATCACAGAATTGTTTTGATGGTGAGGCAGATGGAAGCCTGGCTAGCTGCATTCTATGTTAATGGTGAGATACCACGGAAATTTCTAAGCTTAACCTATTTCAAAATGATCACTGTGCTACTGGGAAAATGGTTAATTTAGATGGGAGAGGAGACAAGGAGATGGAATAAGGCTGCCTTCGAGGTGAGCACTGGCTCATTGGTCCCCACCTCAGTCGTATGATGAGAGTGTTAAATTCTCATTTGATGCTCATCACAGCCTATTTGGTGGGAGCTGCTATTTGTCTCCATTTTATGAGATAATGATATTTCATGACTTGTCCAAGGTCACACAGAAACCAAGGGGCAGAGCTGACATTCACACCCAAGTGGCTGGACTCGGCAACCTCTCTGTGTCCAGCTTCTTGGGTAGTAGTATTTGGATTCCCTGTTTCCCTAAGAGCATTGCTGAGCATTCTGCTTGGTTCATAGGACCATAGACTCCCCTGACTCCCTATCAACCACTCATATCAGAGTGGGCTCAGGGGTCACTATGCTGGCGTGGAAAGTGGGGTTTGGAAACTTTGAGAAACAAGGGCCATAAGCCAGGGGTCTGGCTGAGTGCCTGAGTGAGCTGCATTAGGGGGTTTCACCAAGGGCAGTTTCTGTTACCACCTCAGCCCCATCATGAGCTAGCGACACACGTCTTCTGGCCTCTCTAAAAGTCCTCAGTGTCACCATGTAGCTTCTCACCACAGGCTGGGCTGCTGCCCAAGGTCAAACCTGCTTTGTCTGTGAGTCACTACAGTGTTGCAAACCACTGACCTCACCACTGGTTGCTCCTAGGGAAGACTGCCCAGGAACCTGGCCTTGCCACTTCCCTTTGCATTCGCTCCAGCTGACTTTTTCAGGGGGAGGCTCAAGAGTTCTCAGCCTACCAGGGGCTCCTCCCCATAGTTGGTGAGAGGAAGTGCTGGCCATGTCTCTGTGTGTGGCCAGACCGTACATACCTCTGCCCACCCCCTTCAGCCCCATTTTATCCCCTAGCTGCAGCTCTTTCCGGTCTCTTTCCTGGGTCCCTTGCTGGCTGCCTCTGACTATCACCACTGAGTGTATAGCATGCCTCAAAGGCTCAGGGCAGGTGGCTGGGTATCAGAAGTGTGAGCCTTTGAGGCATGATAAGGGACATTTCCTGTGCATCCTGAGGGCAGGGTGGTTGCCAGCCATAAGCCGACAAGGAAAGACGTGGAGCCTGAGGGTACCACCTGAAGGGTAGCAGGAGGCAGAGGGGCTGTCTCAGTTTATCAAAATTGCCTCTGCAGGGTCAAAATGTCTCACGTAATTCCAGAACCCCTGAATGTGTTGGTGAAGAGTCCAGTCTCTTCCTTCACCTCCACCCTCTTTGTAATACTGCAATATTGATGATACTACAATATTTTATGAGTATTTATCTTGTGGGGCACTTAGAAATAATACCATTCATCTCTCCCCCCTCTCTGTGTGTTTGTATGTGTGTGTAAATATTCTCAAATACCAAAGTATTAACAGTATGGCATGTATACTCATAGGTTAATGGAATATGTACAGGGCAGGCTGTTTTTTATTAAAGTACCACAGTCCAGAGATGGAGACAAAGGATTTCAAATGTGACGTCAGAATGATAAGAGCATTGATTACTGAGCACAGAAATATCTGAAGTAAGTCTTCACTAGCGAAGTGAATGTCACTCAGGATATCTGGATGCCTAGGATGTTGTGCAGTCGTTGGCCCTGCTTCAGTGAGTAAGAACACGGTGCCCACTTTGTGAGCTTGGCACGGGATAAATCAAGCCAGGGGTTGCTCCTTCAAAACGTTCCAGCAAGCTCTATGTCTGGGTGTCTGGGGCCAGAGAGGAAGCCTTCCTCAGCTTTTGCACTTTAGGAAGACTGGCTAAAGGCTTACTGCCCAAGAGTCCTGCCTGGTAGTGACATTTCAGGGAGGAGGCTCTGAATCCCAGCCACCTGACTGTTTCCATTTACTACAGGAACCAGACATTTGCTGAAGGCATAACTGGCAAAATCTGGATACTCTCCATCAGTCCTACAGGGCAAGCTCAGCCACCCATCCCAACACGCCAACTCCAGAAACAAGCAATGATACAAAAACAGAGAGAGGAGAGTCAGTCAGTGTCCATTGGGGTGGTCGGCAGATGAGGGGGTCCAATGACACCAGATTTGTCTTGGGGTGTTGATAGGAGCTTAGTTCAAACAGAAGGTGAATCACAGTAGGAGGATAGAAGTTTGTATATTTAAACAGTCTTAGTCAAAGGTTGGTCCATCATCACCTCAGCTTCTGACCTTCAGTGTTGTTAATCACGGCTGTTGTCAGAGGGCCCAGTCTGCTAAGATAGGCGATCTGCTCCAGGGTGTGTGCCTGCCCTCCCCTCATGGGTGGTCTATCCTGCCTACCAGGGTCTATTGCCCCTGGAATCCATGGTGCTGAAGGATAAGGACCAGGACTTAGCGTTTGAGTTTTAAAGGGAGATGAGATTAGATAGGAGCCTCACTTTTCAGACACCTAGGCTAAGGAGCCGACTGTCAGGCGGCTTTCTAGCAGGAGTTTGACCCAAAGTAAAGGAGACAGGCATAAAGTGCATGTGGAGGTGCCTCTCATCCTGTGTCTGTTACTTCGTGTGCACAGTTGAGGAGTCAGCACTTTGCAGGAAAAACGTCTTCTCTATGCCTGGTAGGGTTGCAATCGTGGCGTCAGCCGTGCAGGTCCTTGGTTAGAAATCAGCATAGGCTGGGTCTAAAGCTCAAGACAAGTGAGTGGGTATTACAGGGAAGTACACTGGATCACTCGAGAGTCACAGGAAACTGCCTCATCTGCACATCAGCCATGAACAAACGTGCATTTCTTTTTATGGGGAAGGGTTGGAATAGGTTTGGGGGACACATTGCTCATGATTCAAAATGTGCCTGTCTGTCCTTGTGTTAGAGTTAACCTAATCTCCACAGAGATTTTATTCTCTAAAGTCTCCCATGCTGGCCTGGCGAGATGTCTCAAGGGTAACTGCTGCTTTTCCAGAGTTCTGTTTCTAGTCCCCACGTTGGCAGCTCCAGGGGATCTGATGCCTTCTGCTGGCCTCAGAGGGCACCTGCACACACTTGGCATCACACACACACACACACACACACACACACACACACACACACACACACACACACACACACACACACACACACACGGCAGAGTGGGGGTGGGGGAGAGAAATGAATAAATAAAAGTAAAAGCCCAGACTGTGCTGAAGCATTATAACAAAGGTGTGTTGAAGCTCCTTGGAACAAGGACAGTCTGGTTGGATTGGCACCCATCTTGGCAGTTACTGGTCCTAATCAGCTTGCCCTTGCCATCTTGCTTTTGTTTGCTTTCATGAGTGTTGCTGCTTCAGCAGGATCTGCAGATCCCTGGCTCAGCCCTAAAAAAAAAAAAAAAAAAAAAAAAAAAAAGATCTTCAGATTAACTTTCAAAAATCCTCTGTTTGTGTTCTGAACTTAATCTTGTTTCTGGGCTGTACTGGCTTGCAGTTGGTCTGGGGCCCACTTCAGTCTAAGTCACCCAGTTTCCCCTGAACCTGTTCTCTGTGGTGGCACCTGGACATTGAAGAGGATACTGGAAGGTTGGACGGGAGCAGAGCACGTGGGCACCCCCCACCCTACCCTTGTACTCTGTATAGGAGGCTGAGAGTAACTGAAGATCCCTGGAGAAGCTTGCAGTGCCAAGGTCCAAGGCTCTTGAAGTCCCTCAACATCAGAAGAACTGGCAGAGGGAAAGGGAACTGCCGCCAGCCTCTCCACCCAGTGGGAGAGGAGTTTCTGAAGCAAAACAAAGGAGCCCATCTCAACCTTTCCCCAGGGCTGCTGCAACTGAGAACAAGAAGCCCCAGGAACCCCCAAGGAGCCCACAGCCATCTTTGTTTACAAGGTGTTCTTCCCTGGGGCTTCTGAAAAGCAAGTCAGGCCTGCAGCCCACAGGCAGCACTTTTGTTCATTTCACTCGGCTAGTCACTCAACAGGCATTTACTGAGCTACAGGCTCCTAGGCAGAGGGCCAGGGGCTGAGGAGGTGAAGAGAGAGGGCAGTGGTAGATGCCCTGACAAGTAGTGCAAGTCATAACAAGGAGACAAGTATTGAGAACAGGAAAAGAAAAGGTTTATGCAGGTTAAAGGCAAGGTGCAACTTTATTCAAGAAGGTCTGAAGTGAGGGAGAGAGGTCAGAGTCAGTCTGGAGCACAAGGACAGGCAGAGATTTGTAGTTGGGTGTGTGGTGTGGTGATGTTGGTGGTGTCCTGCTGCTAGGGTTAGGACCCAGAACTTGGTGCGTGCTAGGCGTGCCTGCTCCTGAGCAGCCAGATCCCCAGCCTTTGGGTAATTCTTCATTTATCAATTCAATAAAACGATTGCAGAAGGCAGGTCAAAGAGAGAAGATAGAAGGCAGAAAAAGAGGAATTGGTCAGATCTGAAGGGTGCAGTTTTCTTGCTAAAATTGGACTAAGTACATCAGGGTGGAGTCTCAGCATCCAGAAGGAGACTTGAGAGGGGCAGGGGATTCAGGGGTTGCTCCAAGAGAGAATCTGCAGTCTGTGTCCTTTTCAGAATAGGAAGCTCTGCTCCTGGCCTCAGGCTTGTGGCTTTTGAGCAGGGAGCTCCACTTATCCCAGTAGCTGGCAAGCTCTCTTGTGTTTTGCCCTAACCAAAAAAGCAAGAGCCAAACTTCAGGATGAGTCATCATCCTGCTCCTGCCAAGTGGCTGTAGGTCCTAGGTCTGCAGAGGCTTTTCCAATGCCCGTTAGACACTGTGTGTGGATTCTAATCCAAAAAGAGTAATTCACAGTGGACTGAGGGGGAGGGGGAGGGGAGGGGGCAAGAGGGAAGGAGGGAGGGAAGAAAGGAGGGAGGGAGGGAGGGAGGGAGGGAGAGAGAGAGAGAGAGAGAGAGAGAGAGAGAGAGAGAGAGAGAGAGAGGCATCAGAGAGTTCCAAGCAAGGAGAATTGTTGCAAATGTTCTTTGCTTGTGAGCTGCTTTGCCTATGTGCCTCATGGCTGCTTGCAGAAGATGAGCAGGTTTTTAAATGGTAAACCAAGTCAGGAGCTAGAGGCATCTATTAGGGAGGGCTGCTGCTTTATTTTGTAGCTCAGGAGCCAAATATTCAGTGAAAGAAGTTTACTTGCTTGAGATTTCATAGTACCGTAGTATCTGTTTTCTGCCTCTGTTATGAGAGAGAGATTGCTCCTTTCTCCAAGGACACTGATGGGTGGAAACTGGGAGGGAAAGAGAGTACACAGAAACCCACAGGGAGTGGAAACGCCAATGCCATGAAATCACTTCTCTTTAAAACTTTTTTTTTTTTTTACATCTCTATATGTATTTGTTTAGTGCATGTGTATACGGACACGTTGTAGAGGTCAGAGGACATCCTGCAGGGCTTGGTTTTCTCCTCCTACCATGTGGGTTCCAGAGACTGAACTCAGGTCACCAGGCTTAGCAGCAAGTGCCTTTAGCAGATGAGCCGTTTCACCGGCCCAACATCTTTTCTAAAAAGAGTCATAATGACAGCAGAGATGGATTACCAGTCTGTAATCCCAGCACTCAAGAGATGGCAATGAATCATGAGTTTGAGGCTAGTCTGGATTATGTAACAAGGCCCTGTCTCCAAAAAAAAAAAAGTCTGTCTTTGTTGACTTTATTATGAGGTCTTCTAGAACTATCTTTTTAAAAATTGCATTGGCTGGCGTTTCTAGCACACTGTGGAAGAACACTGATAGTCTTCACCCTTTCCCTGATCTTAGAGAAAATACTGCTGATGCTTTTCTACCTTTTCATTTTGAGAGACAGGGACTCATGTAGTGCAGGCTGGCCTTGAACTTCTGACCATCTTGCCGCCATGAGCATCACCTCCCAGGTACTGCTATTACAGGCACGTGTCACCATGCCTTCTTTATGCATTGCTGAGGAGCGAGCCCTTCCTACAGGCTCAGCAAGCACTTTACCAGCTGAGCCACAGCCTGGGTTCTAAAGTATATATTATTTATATTAAGATGGGCCCATACTATGATATTAATGGGTTTCTATTGGCACAACTCTTGAATTATTGAACAAATTTCACTAATTTGTGATGCATTATTTCTTAATGTAATGTTGGCCTCTGCTAATAGTTAGAAAATTCCCAGTGGTATTTGTCTGTATATTTTTTTTACACTGACTTTCTCTTGTTTCCATATAAGTATTATATTTGCTCTATAAAATTAGGATATTTTTTCTTTCCTTTTTCTGTGCTCTGAAATACTTCTGAGCATTGGGATATCTGATCTTTGATACACTGATAGGGATGGTAGATTTCTTGTTTAGGTTCTTTTGTGGGGGGATAGTTCTTCAATACATATCTGTAATTGTGTAATATATATTACCTCTACACCTTCTGGTGCATGCTTCTTAGGGGCTTCGTTTCTGGGAGGCTCCTGTGTCATGTAAAACTTATATTAAGTAAACTTGTATGGTTATTTATGTATTTATGTATTATGTATTTATTTATTTTTGTCTTGTTCATGAATGTGTGATGAGTGATGGAGATTTTCACACACACACACACCCCCAAGATTTCTTTTTAAGCCCACCACAGCAATACTCGGTGCCCAGAGGCACTTGAGGATTTATCCTTGCTGGGGTTTATCCCAAAGGGCAGTTGGAGTTGGAAGCTGCTGTCCTTCAGGAAGGCTCAGACAAGAAGCTGCCTGCATTTTCACCCTCGGCATGTGCTTTTTGATACCGGACTCAATCCCAGATACTGGGTGCTACGGTTGATATAACTAAGCAATGAATTCCGACAAAATCAGAGGCCGTGCAACAGGTCTCACATGGGAGGTTTACTAAAGGGAGGGGGTAAGGGGAAACAGAGGCTGCTTCTGGAAGGAGGAAGGGAAGAAGGGAAGTGGGGAGGAAAAGTGAGGCTTTTTAATTAGGGCCGTGGCGCATGCACAGAAGGAGATGATACCAAGGACATGGAGCAGAGGCAACAATGGGAATATATCACCTCCGGAGAGCTAGTGATGAGGTGTCTTATTGTCACCGGGCCCTTGGGGCTGACCATGAAGGTGCCTGATGGTTCCATTGTCCAGGTCCTTTGGGGCTGGCTATGGAGACGCCTGATTGCTAACAGTGGTGAGTGTGAAAGGTCCCCTGAAGTCTCCTGTGCTTGAACACTTACTCTCCAGCAGGGCCAATGGGCTGGCCCCAGAGGGTCACGCAAGGAGGGCTGTAAGGTTATATCCACTCCGGGCTCTGACCTATACTGTTTCCTGTTGCCTAGGTGCTATAAGCTCACCCCTGTCTGCACCCTTTCCCCAGGCCTCTATACCTTCCCTGTAAGATGGACTGAAAGGTCTTTGAGTGGTGACCCCAAATATACCTTTACTTTCTTCAATTGTTTCTGTCTGGTATTTTGTCACAACGATGGAAAAGATAAAACACAGGAAATGCTCAGTGAGTGGAGGGCAGAGGATTAGGTCTCACCAGTTTGTGGGTTCTCTACTACCACAAAGCAGGGTAGAGCTGAGGGTATTAAGGAGTCAGTAGGCTGCAATAGGTGGGAAAGGAGAGTTGTAGATGTAGGCATTGGTCCTAAAAAGACAGTAGTGGTCACAAGCAATGGTCAGATTCAGGTACCCTTATAACCCCTGTATACCAAAGGCAGAGCTGCTGACTCAAAGCCGGACGTCTCTGCTACCTCTCTACATTCCTGGCCATTTGATGACTTTCCCCAAACACCCATGTTACATAGGTTGCCATTATGCTGATGCAATAGGTCAAGAAGTGAACAAGACCTCATCACCCACACAGCACTCAGAGTGACAGGGGAGAGATGCAGAGGACAGATGCCTCCGTTTAATATGCTCAGCTCTGGGAAAGGCATGTCATGTCACTTGGGGGTGGGGTGGGGCAGGTGGTGGTAGTGGTGGTGAGTGGTGCATTGTGGGTATGGCCTGGAGTCTGAAGAGGACTTCTGCTGACAGTCAACAGGTAGTTACTGAGGCCGTTTGGAGGACTGCGTGGTCCCAGGCATCTTGAGGAATCACAGAGGCTATGGCTGGGGAGAAGTTGGAACCAGGCTTGGGGTGCATTAAGGCCTGGGACTTCATCCTGTCTGCCCAGCCAGAGGTCTGGAAGCTAGCCACCTGCAGTGAGGTTCCAAGTATAAGCAACTGGACCCTTCTTGCAATATTATTGCTGAAGTTTTGAGAAAGGTTTGCAATTTAAGGACCAAAATATGAATTGCATACAAGATTATCAAGGAAATCATCAAAACTGCCTAATATCTAGCAAGGGACAGGGGTGTTTTGCTTTAGAAGTGTAATAGTAACTTTTATTTGCCAGATGTAACTGTCATCTTGGAGGCTTACTACTGAATAAGCTCACCCTTTCTAGTTCTTTCTGAATTCTGGCTGGCTGGTTCAACTCAGCTGTTCTGGCTCAAACTCCTCTCCAAGCTGACTGATTCAAACTGGCTTCTCTCAGCTTCTGACTGAACTGCTCTGCTTGGAACAACTGCCTCTGGATTTCATGAACTGAACTGCACTGACTGAATTGTCTGCATAAGATGAACAGAACTGCACAAACTCAACTGAATTCCACTAACCTCAACTGCACTCCACTGAATTCCACTGCATTGCTTGAACTTAACTGAACTGACCTCTTTTGATTAGCTGTCACTTTTCAAACATCACCAATTCCTTCTACAAACTAACCTTACCTATATTGTTTAGGATTAAAGGTGTGTGTACTAAGGGCATGTTGTATTTTAATCAGTAGAGGGATTAAAAGTGAGTCTGTATTCCAGCCAGATCATACGGACCTAGAAGATCTTTGGATGTGATCCCTTGCCAAAGCAGCCATGTGGCTGGATTAAAATTCCTTTACAAGAAGTATCTCCACAGCTTGGGGTATGGCTCAGTGACAATGCTTGCCTAGCATATTTGAATCCTGGAGTTTGATCCCCAGCAAGAATTTAAAAATAAAATATAAGATAGCATAATGAAAACATTAGAAATGTTTTCAGATAATTCCTAATGGTGGCAGTAGAAGGGGGTTTAAAAGGACAACTTTAAAAGTATGAAAAGAAGCCTGTCTTAGGCCACTAGGGTTCTGGATTCTCTTTGGATATTTAGGCAATCTGTGGTCATGCGCCCTGCCCCCTTTTTCAGTTTGCCCAGGTGTGTGGCTCTGCATTAGTTTTCTAGTCCCTGCCCTCATGGCTCCTTCCTCCCCTGTGGTCTGGCCGTGCTGCTCTGGCTTCCCCAGTGTTCCTTAAGCAGGCCCTGTTCCTGCCTCGGGGCCTTTGAATTGCCCCAATCTCCAAGCCTGCTGCTTTGTATGCTTTGTATCTGTGTCAGGCTCTCCCACCTACACACACACACACACACACACACACACACACACCCCTCTTCTGCCTCCCTCTTCACAACCTGCAACCCTCCAAGCTTCTTTACTCATCTTTTCCCCAAGCACACACCATGATGTGATAGAACTATACATTTTACCTAATTATATTTTATCTCCTCCACTCGAACATAAATTGCAGACAGGCAGGGATTTTGTTTGGGTTCTGCGCAGCTGCACGGAATTAAAGCTGAAGCCACGCTCGATGACTGACGTTGGTAATCTAAAAAGAGCCCAAACATTCCAATTAACTCTAAAAGACCTTTTGATTCACCACTGGCTATTTAAGGTATTACAAATGGTTAAGGTATTTATTTATTTATTTATTTATTTATTTATTTATTTATTTATTTATTTATTTATTTATTTATATATATAGGAAGCTTTCTTGGTGTGTTTCCGGTTAGATTGTACTTCAAAGAGTTCTGCTTCTACATTACTTTTTGTTTTAATAACCCATTGGTCAGTTTCATTGTGTTCAGGAAAAACATAAACCTATTATCCATTTGGCTCTCAGACTGGAACAGGCAGTAGAAAGGAAACCGACTCTGTGGGAGCAGGGTGGATGTCTGGGGTTCAGAGCTGGAAGGACAGCATTGGGGCAGATAGGCACTCGGTACAGAAGTTTCGTGCAGGGTCAGTGCAGTACGTGGTCAGTGATCACAGGACTGTTGCCACACGAAGCTGTTCAGCGGCTAATGTTGTGGCAGCAACTGTCTGGGGAAGCTGGGTCAGAGGACAGGGAGACCATTTTCTCCTGAAACCTTTTGGGCATCATTGTCCCACATCCTCCAGAATGCAACCCCAGGTGAATGTTACACACCTCTGGGTTGTAGAAATCGTGAGTGTCCCAAGTCAGGAGAAACATACTCCAGGGTTAGATTGGTTGAAACTCTGAAAACTCAGTGGGGGGGGGGGGCACGGTGGTGGAAGGAATGTTCTGGAATGTGGGCAGGGTTGCTGGGAAGCCCAGGAAGGGTCTGTGCTCCATTTTGATAGCTTTCTTCCTCTGCTTGATTTACTTTTTCATGAAAGTAGCTTGAAAGGCAAAACAATCGAAGGGGGAGGGGCTTCCTTCCCTGCCACGCCTTCACCTGCTTTGGAAAGATAAACCAATGGATCACCAGATGACTAGAGAATTGAGGACAATGAAGACCTTGTGTCAATTCACCTTCATCTGCACCAGCGTTTAGGAGTACTGCAGCATTTTGCTGTACGCCACCAGGTGGCAGCAGAGTACCACAGTTTGACCCAACGACCAGGGCTAGGGGGGAGAAACCTAACAGGGTCCAGTGACAGGGAATGCCTGATCTACCCTAACGATGCCATTTCCCAGAATCCCTGTGGGTTTCAGGAGCTCCTGCTGTCACTCATAACTCATTGTTAGTGAGAAATGAAATAGAAAACATCCTGCCCCTTACTAGGTGGACCCCATGATGTAACTGTTCCCTGCCCACTGTGCTTTTCACAGCAGAAAAAACCGTGATCTCCGACTTCTGACTCACTTCTTCAAATTTATGTGCATTTGGGATCGCTCAGATAGAAACTTTATCAGCTTTGTTAATTTAGACAATTGCCATTAGGCCCCGATGTATGTAATTCTATGGTGTAAATTGCTTTGAGAGCCGTTAGCTATGTGGGCATGTTACTGCGCGCGCACACACACATACACACACACACACACACACACACACACACACACTCGCGTGCACGCGTGCATGCAACAGGTGCTAGGGTCTACCCTGTGTGGAGTGCAGGAAGCATTATGTCCGATGATGCTGTATGTTTGTTACCAGTCATTTGCTTTAGTGTGTGTGTGTGTGTGTGTGTGTGTGTGTGTGTGTGTGTGTGTGTGTGTCAGAGATCGATAGTGATTGTCTTCCTTTATTGCTCTCTACCTTAGGTTTTTCGACAGGGTCTCTCACTGAATCTGAAGATCACTCATAGGCTATACTGATTGGATGGCAGGTCCCTCAGGAGCCTGTTGTGTCTCCTTGATGCTCTGCTGGGATTACAGGCCCGCACTACCACACTGTCACATTGGGGCTTTTAATGGGCCCTGAGGATAGGACCCAGGTTCTCATGCCTGCAATGCAAGCACTTTATTATATGAGCCATCTCTCATGCTCACGAATTAATTTTTAGTAATGATTGTATTCAACATTGGTTCCTGCAGGGGGATCAGAGCCGGGTGCCACACACCATGGGCTTGGGCTGTCCCCATAGGAGACAATACACTGGACCCTCTGGTGAAACCTCCAGAACACAATAAAGGGCTGTGGTCATTTTCTAAAGATCAGTGGCTCTCCAGAGTCACTGAGGTTGTGACAACCCACAGCTCTTCTTCCTGCAGTATTCTCTTCATGAGAAACCAGGGCTGGTTTGGGGGCATGGGAAGAAAGCTGTCTCTCTCGCTGACTGGGAGGTAAATGTATTCCCTTCAACTTCTCTTGTGGAATGGTCTGTGAAATTCTCCTAGGGACTCAGAACTGCAGTCAGCTGCATTCAATCTGGGCCCTTTTAATTAGCACTTCAGTGTCCTTGGCCCACTGCCCTCCGGAGGAGCTAAGCATGCTTCCTTAACAACAGTAGGAGGATGAGGGGGTTGTTTCAGTTGTCATGGGGTCCCAGGTCTGTCAGATGGGAGAAGGTGGAGTGTGTGGCCAGTGAGGGGTTTACCTTTACAGAAGCAGACTTGTTCTTTCCAGCTTCAGGTTCTTGGAAGCAAACTTAATGTGGGGAAGCTCTTGTATCTGCTGATGCCACAGAGCAGGGACCAAATTCCTTTTACAAACATTAGGAGTTGAAGGAACAGAGGGACGCCAGGCCAAAGCTACTTAGCGGGTGTTAAGAAGCAGAGCGTGCTTGGGGTGGCTGCCTCAGCCTTCTTCTGTTCCCTCCTGTGCTTGGGTTCCTCTGGTGTGTGGAAGTGAGGCACTTCCTACAGCTCCACCAAGTGCCCCTGTACTGGCCAGGAAGAGGCCTGTGTGAGCTGTGACCTCTGGCCTCAGCAGGGCTGGCTGTCCTAAAGAAAACCTGAGGCTGTGAGGATAGAGTGGCACCGAGCTAGCCACTGCTGCCTGTCACTTCTGTGGTGGAAGACTGCAGGAGGGGTTTGTTGTACTGCACCTGGCCCAGTACTCAGCAGCTGAAGTGTGTGTGTGTATCTCGTCACTATGCCGTTCCAGGGCCTGTGCCTTTGATTTGTATGATCTCCACCAAATGACCTGAGGAACTCCTGGGTGGCCTATAAGCAGGATCACTGTAGTGTAATCAGCCTGCCTCCAGGGCTCCAGGACCTGACCAGCAGGAAGAGCCTGCTCTTAGCCTCTGGGTTTGCAGAGTGGAGCATTAGCCAGTGGGTCCCAGTCCTGACTCTGCCTGCAGTTATAGGGTCCTCACCTAGATCCTACCTGTGTGTGGGTAGGCGAGGCCTATAAAACTCCTCATTCCTGCAGCTGCCCTGTGGGAATCAGGAGCAATTATGGCCTTTCTCTCACTATTCCACCAGAGGGAGTTATCTAGTGTTTGATTTCTGAAGCCTGTGGTTTCCTTGAGAGAAAGCAAAGGAAGTGCTGGGGAGAGCTGAAAACACGTGCTGAAGCCATTAGCAATTAGAGATGTGTAGCCTACAGTCTTCAGCTTCCTGCATCTGCCAAAGCCACCCTTGGCTTGCCAAGCTCATTGCGGTCACCGTAGTCAAGCTCTGCTGGGAGAGGCTGGCTTCCTGGCCCTCATGTGTGCTACTCTGTCAATTTGGAACACCAAGAGTCCCCTCTCCAGCCTCAGAAAGGCCCTTTCTAATGAATCTCCACAAAATAACAACCATCAAATTCATTCCATGCTAAATGAGATTTTAAATTGTGGTAGAAGACATGGACACATAAAAAGTTTACCACTGTAGCCACTGACAATTTAAGATTCAGTAAAATACATTAAACATAATTTGCATTGCTGAGTGTTGAACTTTAGGACCTCACATATGCAAGGCGATCAGTCTGCCAGAGCTGACTACCCGACCTTAGCTCTTGTGCGTGTGCGTGTTGTATGTGTTCTTGTGTTAAGTGTACCGGTGTGCACGTACACTTGAAGACACAGGTGGAGGCTGGGGTCAACATCAGCAAATGTTCCTCTCAACCACTCTTTAGCTTATGTTTTGAGACAGGGCTTCTCGGTGACCCTCAAGATCATAGATTCAGCTAAACTGCTAGCCAACAAGCCTGACGCGTCCCTCCTACCTTCACTTCTTCAATGCTGAGAATACAAACTTTTTACACTAGTGCTGGGGTTTGAACCCAGGTCCACACGCTTACGTGGTAATCACCTTATTGACTAAGCCTTCTCCCTCAGCCATGTTAGTTGTTTTTAAGCATTCAGTTTAGTAACCAATGTAAAATATACTAGCATTGTTGTACGATTAACTCTCAGGGTTCACACAGTCTGCAGCGGCTTTAAACAAGGGATCACTTCATACCGGGGGACTGAAACCCTAGGAGCACATTTGCATTTAACACTGGAGGAAGGTCGTGCTTTCTGCATGCCATAACGTCTTGTTCATTAACAAAACTGACCAACCATTTGGCTTCCTATAGGTCCTCCTGCGCTAAGTTTTTTGACCTCCCTTTCAGCTGCAAGAAATCTGTTAGTACTAGACACACAGGTTTACAAGATGAACATGCTCAACGAGGTCAAGTAACAGAAGAGCAGATAAAGCAGGACTTTTAGAAGACTAAACCTAGTGATTCTGCAATCCTTAAGGTGGCTTGGGGCAGTGCTGATGAAGGGGTGGGGCTTCCCAGGGGCGGGTCTTGACGAGGGGCGGGGCTTTTCCACAAACGCTAGCGGCTGTAACAGGCTCATTCAGGTTCCCCTGCTGATACTGTCCTCCAGTTGTGGAGCCTTTGTCTTTTGAGCAAATACAGAGATCAGGAAAGTAGCTCTTCCTTCTCTACTGTCGGGTAAGGAAAACGAAGTTCCTTTGTCTTTAAAATATCCCCTCTCCCGGAGAACGCTAGTGCTACTCCGCTTAGCTGGTCCTTAGGTTGAGTGTTGTGAAGGATAGTTCAGCTGGCGGCCAGAAAGAGAGAGGGTAAATGGGAGGTTGGGCGTCTTGGTGAGGAGGGTGCTGCCAGGGACACTGCTGTCAAGAGAGTTCTCTTTGTCAGACTAGCCTGCCAGGGCCAGAGGGGGGCTCTCTATCTCATGCAACTCCTGGTCAGTAGAATAGGTAGGCCGAGTGAGCCTGGAAGGTCTTGAGAAGGTCTGTAACCTTCTCAAGAGAACCTGTGTCAGTCATCTCACATGAGGGAGAGATGGGGATGAGGGGGATCAATCAAGAAGCTAAGATTCCTGTTGTAGCTCTCAACCCCATCTAGTTCTCAGAGGGAGGAGCACCAGTGTTGTTACTTCAGAGGTGACTGGGTAGAATGCTTTTAAAACTGATGAGGGGGCAGGGGTCCAGCATAGCCAGAGCCACTTGGGCAGTAACTAATTTCTTAAACCTTAGGTTCTTGGCCTATAAAGGAGAAGTGGTCTTTGCCTCCTGCAGGTGTTGTGGGGATTAAGCTATCTATAGTGCTTTGATAGGGGTCCAGCCCAGAGGCCTGGCTCTAGGACCAGCTGAGACTTGTCTTTCCACTCGACCTAGCAGGCTGTGATGGGGCACTCTGTTCTGTGTGATGGGGAGAAGAGGCTCTGCCAGAGTTTAGATTTAGACAACCCCCAAAGTGGAAGCAAGGAAGCTTTGGGTTGGTATTGCAGCCTCCAATATGGCTGACTGGAGGAGGAACCTAAAGAGCCACGCTGAGTGGAAGGTGATCAAGGGCAGGGCACACCTTCTTCCTTCTTGAGGGAATGGGATTGGCTGTTGAGTTACTGCTTTCTAGAGCAGTTGGTTAAAAAGGGAGGCCATCCATGGACTTGACCACTTCTGCAGGCCACTGGCTCCCTTTCTGCTTTTCCAAAGGGGCCTCTGGACAGGGCAGTGGTATGAGGCTGCTTGAATCTTCCAGAATTGTGAGTCAAGTGATTTTCTTTTGAAGGTATTGTCCATCTTTCTTCTCATAATTAAAAAAATTGACATTAAAATTTACATATATATGGGTTATTATTAACTGAAATTCTCAGAAAAAAAGCTATGCCTGTGTTGAAGATTCTACCAGGCTGATTGATTGATTAGAACTTTGTGTTTGTGGAGAATTGAGATGTTAACAGAGCCTGGATCAAACTATGTTGGGCTCGTTTTAGCTTCCCTTACTAGCAATCTACAGCACCCACCTCTGTGTCTGACCTAGAATCCTTGTGACTGTCCCATGATCTCTTTTAGGATATCAGACCACTACCTCTACCAACACAGTCGCTAAGAAAGGCGTCAGATTCTGCCCATGCATTTGAAAAGTGCCTGGATCTATAGCTCTCATTTGTTGTATAATTATGAAGACTTCATGAAACTGTTACCACATTGAACGTGGTATTTGGGATAACCTAATCTGCATTCCTGGGTTTTGATAGCTCACATCTGGCTCTAGAGCAGTGGTTCTCAACTTTTCTAATGCTGCAACACTTTAATACATGTTGCAGTGACCCCCAACCATAAAATTATCTTTATTGCTACTTCATAACTGTAATTTTGCTACTGTTATGAATCATAATGTAAATATCTGACATGCAGGATATCTGATATGGGACCCCTGTGAAAGTCCTTCAAACCCCAAAGGTGTCATTACCCACATATTGAGAACCACTGCTCTAGAATAAATTCCCTCTTCTTCCCTTTGAGATGAGAGCTAAGTTTTGGGTTAACAGTTACCTTGTGATGTTTTGATGTACAGGTACCAATAAGAAAAACAACTTCTGGGATGTCCTAAATTTAATTACGGAAGGCCAGAAGGTGAAGAGAAATAAAGAAGAGGGGCTGATTAGTTGTAAACTGTAGGTTGAAAGGCATCAAAGGCCTGCTTCAGGAGCAACCATTTCTCTTCCTATGGGTTATTGGGAGCTGAAGATCACAGGGAAGAGCCACACCTGAGGGCTAGTGACCTGTCGCAAAGCTTCCCCTTCTGGGAGCCTGCCTATGTGGATTAGCAATAACCCCTCCGATTGGTAGCACATGGGGATGATATATTCGTTTCTCAGAGTTTATTAAAAGTGCCATTATTCCTCACTGCTCTTGAGCCCTGCTGCTGGTAGTTGGGGGGCCCTGTTTTTCTGGCTGCTACCTGAGCTGTTCAAGAGATGCCCATGGTAATGGCTCAGTGAGCGAGAGAGCTTGTTGTGTGCCAGTGTGGGACCCAAGCTCTTTTCTAACACTGTGACCTTTTTATTTTTGGATATGACCTAGCAGTGGGGATGCTGGATCACAAGGCAAAAATGATATATTTTAGTTATTTGTTTTAGTTCTTAAGGAATTTGCATGTAATGTTACTAATTTGCATTTCCTTTTTCCCTTCTCATTCTCCAGGTAAGGTGCCAGCATTCATTCCTGTGTCTTTTGCCACTGTGCATTCCGCATGGAACAAGTTTACCTCATCGTGGCCTTGGGTTACTTTCCTTGACAATCAGTGATGTTTCCTGTGGTGCCACACATCTGTCGTGTTTGTCCTTTTTGTCTTTCCCTTTTTTTTTTTTTTTTTTTTTTTTGAGACATACCTGTTTAGATTTGTTCTCATTTTTAAGAAGATGATTATGATTAATATTGATCTTCTTATATATTCTAAAATCACCCTCTTGTTAGATGCATAGTTTGAAAATATTTCTCTCATCTTTTTAGGTTGCATCTTCATTCTTCTGTCTCCTTCACGGGTGTAGAAGGTTTTCAGTTCGCCATTAACTTATTTGCCTTTTTTTTTCTTATGTTCTCCTTGGTCTTCCTGGATTCCTAACATATTTCCCATCTGTCTGCTTCTACTTTTTATGTGGGGCAAGAGATGGAAGTCCAGTTTTACTCTCCTGCATGGTCTAGTCTGTTCTGCTGTGCTATGAGCCCATATTTTACATCAGTAGCATGTTTCAGTTCTTATAGCTTTGTAGTGTACTGTCAAGTTAGACGATACAGTGATGAATGAAGCCCTATGCTCTTTGGGCTCAAATTTGCTTCATTAATTTTTTTTTGATTTGGTTAGTATTTGGTGCTTCCAAATTGTAGGACCGTGAAAGCCAGTCTGGTTTCTGGTTGAGTTAAGGTTTAAAACCCTGGTGACCCAGCAGGGGCTCCCCAGCAGAGGATAACCATGCAAGGATGGTCAGCGTTTTGCCATGCTCCTGGGCCCCAGGCTCCTGACAGGAGGCCACAGCTCTCCACAGGTCTGTGACCATCAGTCACATAAGGGCAATGCCCCAAGCCACTCCACAGGTAGAAGATGTGTGGTAACATACCCTCAAGACAGATTTCCATTTTAATGAGGTACCTACCTAGAGGCTTAGCCAACAAACTCCCATCTGGGAGTCCAAGAGCCTGAGAACCAGACAGTCTAGCTTCCTCACAGGCTTGAGACCCCTGAGCCAGCTCTGTGTAGTACCTGGCCGGGCTCCCCCACCCCCTGGGCGGTGTCCTGTGACTTCTCACAGCCAGACACCCACTGGGCGTGGGGTGAGCTTGGTCAAACTTCCTGCATCTCGCTTCCCCAAGTGGCCCGAGCCCTGGAACAGATTCGGGAACCCCCCCACTTTAACCCAATACCAAATGTATCATAGGGTCTTTTTCTAGATATGGGAAGGGAATCATTGATATTTTGGTTGAGATTGCACTGGATTTGTAGATTAGTTGGTATGAACATTTTAACCAGAATCAGCTCTTTGACTGTACAGACACAGATATCTTTCTAGGGATCTGTGTGGCATCTCAGTTCATTTTGTCAATGTTTTATAGCTTTCATTATGGAGCTCTTTTCTTTTGGATAATTTTTTCTAGTTACTGTTTTCTGTTTCAGTCATTTCACTATTGCATGTAGAAACACTCCTGATTTCAGCCTGCTTTGTGTCTTGCTCTGCAACCATGTGGAGCTCACTTAAATGTTTTTTTTTTTTTTTTTTTTTTTGGTTGAGTCTTTGGAGTTGTCAAAATATAAGTTCACACCATTAGTCTCTTCTGCTTTTTTAGTTCTCCATGCCTCAGTCTTGGAAAGTTGTATACGGACAGGAATTTGTCCACCTTTTTAGCTTATCAATTTTTTCTATACCATTGTTCATAGTCTCTCATGTTTTTATACTTTGAGTTCTATCTCTTTTCTATCTTCTGGTTTTGTGTTTGAGTTCATTATCTCTTCTTTCACTGTGTTGTTTGCTTTTTGAAAGACCATCTTTTCTTTTTACTAATGGCTCATATATTTTCTTTAATTTCTCCTCTGGTCTTTATTTTTTCCTTCTCTTAACTCTGGGGTTCAGCTCCGCCTTGCCTTTTTCTTTCTTTCAGGTACAATGATCCATTTCTTACTTAAGAACCTTCTTTCTCTTCTTCATCCCCTTCTTGTTTATTTTCCTTCCCTCCTTCCCTCCTTCCCTCCTTCCCTCTCTCCCTTTCTCCCTCCCTCTCTCTCTCCTTCCAGTCTTCTTTCCTTTTCTTTGTTCCATAGATTGGAATTGTTATGTTTCTGTTGTAATTTAAAGACATTTAAAACATTCTTTACTTCTTCATTATTTGTTATCTAGGAATATTTTGCTTAATTTCCATGTATTTGTAGTTTTCCAAGGTTATGTTAAAATTTCTTTATAGTTTATTGCAATGTGATTGCCAATGTATATTGCAAGGTGTGGGGTTATAAGAATCAGTTGGAATTGCTGTGGTCTCACATCGTACATATGGCTTCCTGTAAAGAATGGTCCATGTGCTGTTGAAACTGTGTATCCACAGCAGCCAGTAAGAATGTTTGAGCTGCTCGATAGGTGTGCTTGGTGTGGAGTGCAGGTTCTCTCTGCCCACTCTTTGTTGGTCTTTCTGCTTGGATGCTGTCCATTGAGGAATGATGTTAAAGTAACTTAATTAGCATTGCATTGTGGTCTATTAACATTTGTTTTATATTATTCATTGATGGGTGTGTATATATCTATAATCATCCTTTTCTCTTGTTGAATTGACCTTTTTAAAAAAATTTTAAACTCACATATAATAGCCTTCCTTGCCCATTGTCACTGATTCTGGTTTGAGGTGGATTGCAGCTGTTCACACCTCCTTTGGGTTCTGTTTCCACAGAATATTTTTATCTGCAGTGATGTTTGTGTGACAAATGACTTGAGGGAGGAAATACTTATTTCAGCTCACAGTTTCAGAGGGATCGATCAAGTGCTGTGTGCAGCAGAGAGGTTCACATCATCATGTGCCAGGAAGTAGGGAAATGTGGAATGCCAGTGCTCAGCTGGCTCTTTTCTTTTGCTTTTCTATTGCATTCAGGCCTCCAACCCATGGGATGACAACATTCATGGTCAGGCTAGGTCTCCCCCACCTCAGTTAACCTGGAAACACCCTCATAGATACACCCAGATGTATGTATTTCCAACCTCCAATGTGATTCTAAATCCAGCTATGTGCACAACGAAAATGAGCGGACACACTGCCCTGCCACCTTCTGTCCATTACATATATTTAGAAGTGACTTTCTTATAAGTAGCATAGAGTTGGCTCTTAGGTTTTAATCCATCTGTTGATGCAGTAAGTGGGGAACAGGACCAAACTTACAATGCTATGGCATGGTGTGCTAGTGGCAGGAGACAGCTACAGCTGTAGTTGATGCAGGCTAGGCTACAAATCTATTCCATTGGAGCCTCAATTCTCTGCCTGGAGCCAGAGTGGTCCAGTGTCTTCATTCAGGAGTACTAGCTTGGGCGGAGGGTCATGGGGAATCTGCCTAGCTTGAAGTTCCCTGCTCAGTCTTGAATTCCAAGTCAATGAAGTCAGTGGACTGTGCTTACTTCCCTGTCCCCAGCAGCTGCAGTCTCCCTACATTCTGCTTCTTGAGGCCACAGGAAGATGGTGGAAGGTGGTTCATTGGCCATCAAATCAATGCTCATGGCCACCAGATCAGGGCAGAGAGTATAGACTCTGTACCAGGCTGGTAGTTGGTTTCAAGTTTAAGGGCAGCATTCAATGTTCTTTCCCTTCCTCAGGTGGAAGCATCATTTCCATGTTGTGCCACATGTCACTGGAGAAGGGATGACATAGCAATTCTTTGTCAACACATTTTTTTTCATCATGGGATAACAAGATCCTGTGATCTCTCATCTGATTTGGTTAGCCCTTGTGAAAGTGGTTTTAAGGACGAATGGGGCTATTTAAAATGTTTCTGTGGGGAAGCAACTATTGGAGGGTTTTATTTAGCCCACTACCATCTTTTAAAGTTTTTCAACCTTAAGTATTTTGTTACAAAGATATAAAGCATAGTAACAAAGCCGCAGGGGTGCTGGAGCACAGCAGGCCAGGCTGCCACCTCCCAGGGCTTCCAGCAGCTTTGATGCAGTCTCTAAAGGACCTGGGACTAGATTTTCAGGAAAGGAGGAAGATGATGTCCCATTGAAGACTAGGACACTAGGAACACTAGGTCTTCTGTGACAGGAACCCTCTGCCCCACTCATGTCCAATGGCAGCAGGAAAACCATGTTATCAAAATTTGAAAGGTGGAATTGCAAAGAGTACTAGGTAAAAGGCTTCTAGAACATTCTCACAGAATCTTCAGATTGGTCCCAAGGCACTGTTCTCCTCTTTTGCTCCAGCTCTCAGGGAAGACCTCTTCTGTTCTTTTTTTCTTGTTGGAGGAAGGATTGATTTCTG
>CM052703.1:35139648-35199897 GCA_028551405.1 Uromys caudimaculatus
CCCCCCCCCCCCCCCCCCCCGCACAGAGCCCTGTTCCTCCTTTAAACAGTAAGATATCCAGAGCCAAGGGGGTCAAGTCCTTGTTTATTGTTGCAGCAATTCTTATACAGACATTAGCGTTCAGTTAAATAAGGAGATAGCACATTAAATACATCACAACCCCAAACCAGACAACTGCCGCCACGGCACAAAGAAGGGGAGGGTGGGCCAGGACTGGTGACCAGACTGTCAGAGGAAATACATTCAGTGGGTGTGCAGTATCAACATTCCAGGCTCACGTGTAGATATATTTTATTTATATATATTTATATTTATATATAGAGATCATTGAGTTTCGTGTATACAAAGAACGATATTGTTACAATACAATACTATACTTCTCCCGATGTTTTACAGTAAGTGCTAATGCACCCTGTTACACAACAGGGGTGCGGGTTCATACCCCAGGAGCTGTGCTAAGTATGTACAAGAGATTTCATTCCCACACAGTCATCACACACTGCCTTAGATGGAGGGAAGATAAAATCAGAGTTGTATACTCAAGTGGACCCTAACCAGGGAAGGAGCAGACAGAGGGAGGTGGAACTCAAACTAACAGGTAGCCTGGTGAAGGTGAGAGTTAAAACATCAAGAAGAGGTGGCCCTTGGTTGTAAACATTGGTGACAGCTACACCCGTGGGTGGAGAGACCTGAGCAGGGCTCTGTGGGTGGGTTTTTATCAGTGTGCCCCAGGGAGCATAGGTGTGGGCGGGGCTGCAGGAGGGGGGGGGGAGCTATGGGGGAGGTAGTAGGTTACTCTGGACTCCCTGAAGGCCAATGTTGATGGGCTAAGTTCAGAAAGCAAACCCGCTGTGCAGGCAGGTGGCAGCCTGCTGTGTGCTCTACTCCCCCTGGAGCCTGCTGTGGTGGAGGAAGGGATTGCTCCGGAAGTGGGCTCTTGCCTGGATCCATGAGGCTTCCCTCCTCTCATGAACTCAAGGCTGATGATGGCTCCCTGAATGCTCTCGAGGAGAAGGCAGAGTCAGAGTGGGTTCTAGTGCAACCTCATTGGACTGGGGAATGGGGTGTGTGGATCTGGGAGCCTGCTTCAAAGCCAAGTCACCAGCATGTTCCCGCTGAGTGGGTAGAGTGGTTTTGTGCCTTGCATTTTGAGGAAGGCAGCTCTGTGTGTAGTCAGCCCCATTACAGAGAGCGATGAGATATTTTACATATGTAACTATGCATATGAGGGTGCCAGAAAAGACCTGACCCCAAGTTTAACCATTCAGTCTGATGCTAGCAGAGGAAGAACATGCTTCAGCAGGGGGCTTGGACCAGGCTCTGACAGCTTTCCCTCTGGGAGAGAGGAACCTCCATTAACACAAAAGACTAAGTCATCCTTACAATCATGCTAAACTGTTAGTTCCCTGGGAGAGCTCACAAGAAAAGCTTTGCTTTTCAGCCCCTCTTAAAGCTTCCAGGATTTGTGTGCAACAAGAATGGAAAGCATTCTTTCTTTCCTCTTTCCCTGGGGTGAAGGTACTTCATTGTGATTACTGGGAGTGATGACTGTGGGGTCTGCTCCTGACTGGTCCCAGGTTAGCCTCTGATGTCCTACTTCTGCCTTCCTGTCTAGGTACTTGGGCACCTGCCCATGGTGGCCACCCTGGCTCAGACGGACATAAGACTGTCAAGTGACGTTATCAAGATTCCCAATGCCAGAGATGGCAGCAATAATGTCCCTCTTTGTCCTATCCATCATCTCTGGCAGAAGAGAGATGGACAGTGCCCTTCAGTGTGTGGTTATGTTACCTGACAGATCAGTTATTTCAGGAGATGTAAAGAAAACCCAAGCCTTGGCTCCTAGTCTCCACATTTGCTGGACCTTGGGTCTGGTCATGCAGGAACATTCTGTTAGACACCCTTAAAATCAAGTCCAGATGGCCTGGCTCCTGTGGTCCCAACTCCACATGGCTCTCACCAGCAGGCCTGGTCCTTCTCAGGGAGCTATCCGGACAGCCTGTGGCCTCATGTCCCTGGGACGTTTTGTGCTAGAGTAAAACTGAGGACTCACTGCAGGGCTTTTCCGAGTCTCTCCAGACATCTCATGAAGTCAGGGACTCTAGGGGTTGGTTGTTTCCCACCCTGGCTGGAGCCTCCTGTTCCTTCTCTTGTTCTAGTCACGTCTCTCCTTCCCCCAGATCCCTCTCTTCCCTCCATCAATCCATCCTCCCCAACACTGCTCACTGAACTCCCATTTCCAAAGACACAATATAAATATCCCAGATGCAGAGAACAGGGATTATATTCATACTACAAAATATATTAGTTTTTCTTCCCCTGTCTCTACTGAGGTCATCAATGAAACAAAACAAAACCAAAAACTAGCCACATCCACATGGAAACAAACTGCTCTTTGGACCAAGAATAAGTGGAAACTGGCTCAGAATGATATTATTAAAACACATGTACTAGACTGACACGTGATCCAAGACGTGAGGCATCTGATGGACATCAAGCCTTCCACCCGGCTGCAAACTCCCAGATCTACACGAAGTAGAGGACGTTTCTGGAGCACAGCTGGGGACTCCTAGGCCCAATGCCAAGTGTTAAGTCTGTCTCATTTAGTGGCTTATCTAGTCTAGCCTTTATAAGATCACATCCTCACTAGTATCGGTGACTGGGCCCAGGCTGGCTTAGCCTTCGGCCAGGGAAGCGGGACACTAGGGCACCCACATCACAGTTTGTCCCCCAAGAACCTCCAGTGTGTACATAGGGTGGGGGAGTCTTGGAGGGAACTCTGAGCCAATTGGGATAGAGAAGGACTGGACAGTGTCTTTCTTAGGACAAGGCTGGCTGCTTTCTGCTTAATGCCAACCTTCTGTTAGGGGAAGGGATCTTCCAGAGAGGAGCTGGGGGTTCTCCACAGGGTCTGTGTGCTAGGATTTTAGCCTGCTTCAATGTAGGTAGAGGGCAAATAAGACACTATGCAGGGCTCGTGTGTATATGTGCATGTGCATGCATGTGTGTGTGTGTGTGTGTGTGTGTGTGTGTGTGTGTGTGTGTGTGTGTGTGTGTGTGTGGTGTACACTTAAGTGCCTGTGCAAGTGCATTAGGCAGACAGTACCTGCCTGTGATTATCCCCAAATTGGTAACCTTGGGGCAGTCTTGGAAAGTCAGTACCTGCCTGAGGTTATCCTCCAATTAGTAATCTTGGACAATCTGGGGAACCTCAGAGGCCCTGTGACTTGCCAGAATCTCTGCAGTGTCAGTGTCGCAGCAGCCTTGTCCAGGGTGTCACTTCCTTGTTTCTCAGCAGTTAGGCCTGAATTAGCACACACATTGCAACTAAAAGAAACCATGGAGGAGCTTTAAAACTGGCTCAGAAATTCTGGGCAGAAATAATGTGCAGGGCCCCCAACTACATAGCAGGCAGCAAACATCCTTAACGCTTTGGGCTTTAAGGATGTTCGACGCTGTCACCTGTCACCAACTATCTTCCCATCAGGCGAGGTGAGGAGGGCAGAGAGATCAGCAACTGAGTTTTAGGCACTGCTCAGACAGCTCCTGTGCTGCCTCTGGGAGCTCCTTCAGGGAGGTATGTGTCTCTTGGGGAGAGATGATGTCTCCTTGGGCAGTAACAACCACTTTAAGATCCCCCAAAGGCCCTCCACCACGATCCCAGGTAGATATTAGCTGCTCTCCACCCCCAAGAGGGCACACACAAAACTTCCCTGGTATTAAGGAAGGAACAAAAAAGCAAACTGGAGAGAGACAGAGAGCAAAGAGGTCCTTGCCGATTCTTCTCTTCCTGTGTAAGACCAAACGTTGGGTGTACGAGGGGAATGTCTCAGTGGACACACAGATGCAGCACAAGAAACACAACCACGGTGAGGAGAGCCCTCCATGCATGCCGTCACGCCACGGAGGTGCGGCTCATATGTAAACGGGCTGCTCCTGGGCTGTCAGCAGTCTGTACATGGCTGCTGGCATTGTCTTCATGTGGATCTGAGGGCAGAAAGCCATGTTAGCTGGGGCTGGGAGTGGGGCCTCAGAAATAGTGCTTCTCACTATATACAGTTTTCAAGCCCACCCACCCCTGGCCCCGGGACCTGGTCTTGGAAGACTGAAGCCCACAGGCTTTCTAGAAAGTTGTGGTGACTCTAAATGGTACGAAGATCTGGGTAAGGCTTAGTTTTCCAGTTAAAGGCTCTAGCTGTTATAGCCCTTTGAAAAATAAAGAAGGGACCACGGGAAGATGGACTCTGGCTTTTGGCAGCCTGCTTTCCTTTCTTGGCAATGTGGGAGTGCCAGCCCCTCTAAAACTGCTCAGCTACCAAAGCAAGAAAGCAGCTCCTGAGATACAGTTAAGACTGGATGTGAGCCCATGCCAGTGCTGGGGGTACTGGCTCGATGGGTCTTGAATCTAATTTCTGTCTTCTAAGCACACTAGGTGGGATTAACTGGGGAGAATGAGAGAATCCTGGGAGCCATAAGGAGTAGTAACACACCATGAGCACCGAAGAGAAGGCAGCAGGGGAAGGGGTTCCATCAGCTAGGCCTGAGGCAGAGGGGGTGCTTACTAAGGAGCATCTAGGGAGGGGGAAAGAGGCTCTGGGAGCTTCCCAGCAAGGCTAGCATGGCTCCAGGGGCACACATGCTACCTTAGCCCTGTGCAGCCCCGGGTCTTAACTCCTACCTCCCCAACAGCATTGGAGAGGATGTGGACGATCTTCTCATGTGGTGTGGCTACGACACTCTGGCCATTGATTTCGATGATCCGATGTCCCACGCGGACGCCTCCTCTCTCAGCTATTCCCCCTCTCATGAGGCTGCAGATCTACCAGAGGGCAACATCAGGTTACACCTAATGGGCAGTGCCCCACCTCAGAACCACGTCAGGGTGGAAGACTGTCTTCCCTGGAACCCTAGTGCCTTAATATGAACACCCCTGAGAAGCTGACTTGGTGAGGCTTGGGCCATGCAAATCTCGCAGGTTCTTCTTATGAGCAGTGGGTTCTGTGGCCCGGTATGGTGCTCAGTGGTTGAATGTTTAACTGCATGACAGATTCTGTGATCGCTTGAACCATATTCAGTATCAGCAAAAGTAGGTTCTGTAGACCCACCTGGCTGCCTGTGCAACAGCTTTGCACAGGGGATTTGGTAGGTGTGACCTTCTAGTGTCCTGAACTCTGACCACTTTCTATCCTTGTTGGGCCTATCAGCCGGTGGTCAGTGTTTCAGCTGGCTTTCCATAGTCACAAGCAGGCTTACCCATGAACTGTTTGATGCTGGTAGCTTGTATTTGAGAATCACTATTGCGTGACCCAAAGAGGCACTAGACACCTACTCTGTTCCATGGTGTGGATTGAGGAGAGCAGCACGTGCTGTTCTTCTTGACTTGGTGGTCCCTGGATAAACTCGCTTCTTACTGGAATGGAACTGGTGGCACAGACAGCCACTGCATAGGGTTAGGCTGTGACCACTGGTGAATGAACCCTCCCAGTGCTGCAGGTCGGCCTACTCCTAACTTACACACTTGGCAAGAGTGTGTGGTGTGTGTGAACTTAGTAAAGCTGACTTTACATTACAGGCTGTGCATTTATTCAGAAGTTGATGCAGACAAGGCCTGCAGCAAGGGAGTTTAGTGGTTCTGGACTAAGTGGGTCCTCTGGCTCTGAGGGGCTCTCAGGTCAAAGCATTCCTTAGCTGCCTTCCACACTGGAGACAAGACCAAGGGTCTAGGCCAGGGCTGTGATTCATTGGTAGAGTGCTTGCCTGGCATACACCATCCCCAAACAAGCAAAATCCCAAGAGCTAGTCAAATGAAAACTGAAAACCCCATACCTCTTTACTGAACAAAAAGATGAAGGGAATGGGCCAGATGGAAATATATTCAATATATCTCCATTTTCATTTGTCATTGTATTTTGGAAAAGTGTGTGGTGTGACTTGTACTTACAATTCCATTCTGCACGCTGAAACCTAGCTGGTAGCGAAGGTCCGGCCTCCTTATTAGCACTGTGGTCACTGGGGGGCACCGCACGATGTTCAGCTTTACTCGGGACTGGTTCTTTAAGCCCTTAAACACGAATAAAGTACAGTGGAGATGGTGACCACGGAGTCAGGTGGGGTAAATAAAAGCAGATCTTGCCCGACTCAGGCAGCACCCAGACCTGCAGTCTTCTGAAGATCTCACTGCTGCCTGCGGGCTGTATGTGCCTGAGCTGGGGCTATCCCCGTGAGGCCTCCCCGGAACCCGTGCAGTTGGTGTGAGATGGGTGGGTGTTCTGTGGATGCCATCTTCACTTTGGAAAATGGACTGTGTCAAGGGACCTGGCAACAGTACAACTATAAGGAAGAGTCACATGTGCTCAAAGATGACGGGTGTGCACAGTTGGTAGAGCGGCCCATAGGACATGCGCCTCTTCCTCTACAAGGTAGACTCTAGCAGTGACTCCTAACAAAGGACATACGCATCACAGCAAGCAGCTCATCCACACGGCTGGTCCTCTCTGGTCTCAGACCTCTTCTTCCCCATTCTACATCTGGAGAGATTGTCTAGTTCACGGATGTTACCCCCACAGCTGGGTGTTCCAGTGAGTATTTGCCTCCTAGAGACGTGGGTTGTGAAGAAAGGAAACATGGGGACTGTATATGGGTTTATCCTTGGTTGCCTGCCCTTCCTCTAGGTAAGAGTGGATTGTACAAGAAAAGTTGGCCTTTAATTATGAACAGGAAACAGTTTTTCAGAGCCTGTTTGGAGCTTTTAGCCACACAGTCCCTACCTCAGGCAGGTCCACCTACTACCTTATCAGCTATGTGCTGACTAGTGAGGGCCAGAGAGAAGAACCCATCTCAGAAGTAAGCGTGCTCCCTCCAGTGCTGCTGTCTCCGAGGAAGGCCTGTGCTGCCTGGGTTGCCTCCTGCTTGCCAGAGCAGATACTTTGAGGAGAGCATGTTCAAAGCTCTTTGAGGCTCCCCCTGCACCTGCTCTCCAGCTGATGCTTCAAATCCCAGTTCAAGATACACAGTGCAGAGAAAATGATTTTGGCATTCTGGAACAAACGGACCACACTGGTGTGACTGGAGGCCCTGCTGCTGCAGTTGAGGCCGGGAGATCACAGGATCCAGGAACTGATCTGCCTGCCTGCCTGGACTCCTATCTGCCAAGAGCAGCTGCTTAAGAAATGGCTCAAGGTCAGCTTAGACTTTCCTCCAAAGGAGCAAAGGTAAAGGGTCTCCAGGTGGGTGAGCATGCTTTCCTCTGGGAAAGCAACAATCGCAAGCAGCAGGGATTTGGGGAAAGCTAGATTTCATTCAGGTCCATGATATCCCCAAGAGATAGCACCCCACGTGACTTGATGCTCAAACCAATGCTGGCATCACCAGTGCTCCCAGTGCTTTGAAACAAGCTAGGAAACACCTTCATTAAGGGAGTAGTATTTTCAATGTGGTGGAATGAATGGAGTGTGCTCTTCCTGTATAAGATGCCAGTGACAGATTTGGGCCTTCTGTTGACAAGTCTTGTCATGTCAACAAGGGAGAGATAAGGTCTGGCTTTCTGCTCCCTGCAGTGGGACAAGAATAGCCAGGTGAGGAGAACAGTGCTGGTGTCCCTAGACCTGAGTTCCTGTCGTATTTCTGCTTCCATAACAGGAGGCTCTATGCACTCTGCTCTATCTTACCTTCTCCACTGTTTTCCACATGGTGACACTCACGGAAGTCTCTGTCAGGTCTATATAGTTCTTCATAAACGCCTCGGTCTATGCTGAAACAGCCATTTAATCTTCAAAACTCAGACTCCCAAACATCAAAGCCTACAGTATCGTGAAGCGTGCCAGTCCAGACCTTCACCCCAGGCAGATTATATTTTTCCTTGAGCACTTACTCTTTGTTCATTTAAAAGTCACTTACATACCAAGAAATGGGCTAGGCACTAGAAGGACTATGACTCTCTAGGTCTCCTGGAACTGGGGAGGGGAGAGGAGAGGCTAAGAAAGGACACACAGAGAGTCCCAGAACTAAGACGGGGGGCCAAGGCAGCCTGAGTCCCCCTACATCCATCCACCACATCCCCTGAAGACTGTAAGATCAGGAATTTGTGGAAAACTAGGGCTGAGAGTGACAGGATCTGACCAAAGGGATGGTGGGCCTTCACACAAAGCCACCTTTTAAATGCAGGATTATTTATGTGTGCTCAGGTAATTAGGAAGACCTTACAGAATACACCAAAAAGCATGAGAATGAAGCTATTTTCCCAGTGTTACCTAAAAATTTGACATTGCTCTGGTGAACTGAGTCAAGAGGCCTCAGCAAAATAACTTCAAGACTGGACAAAATGTGCTTCATCGTAAGGCTTAGGAAATGGCCGTGTGAAATAACCAGGGCATGCTCTGCTCAGCTATCCCTAATCAGGGTTTCAAGTTGGGTCCCATTAACTTAGATTTCCTACCTGCTATTTTGTTGGAGGTGCCAACTAAATAAGTGGTCATTCGGTTCCCATGACAACAGTGAGTGATGCAGCAAATTAAGAAACAGTGAGAAGGGAAGAAGCAAGAGTGGTCTCTATAGCAACCAGAGCAGAACCATGATATTCTTGAGAAGGAAAGCTGGGCACTAGGCTGGAAAAGAACAGACATCTAGAGAGCAGGACTGGGAGTCAATGACCTGAATAGACAGATGTTAGCATGCTTTGTCTACCAGTGACCGGGCTGTAGGAGCAAATTATACCTGGAAAGGTAAGAGTTAGGCACAAAAGAATGTAGAGGGGTTCTGTAGCTAGAAACATTCTACTTCCTGTAATGGGTGTGTGTGGGGGGGTCAATTAGTATTGAAGTGGTAAGACACAGAACACATAGCTTTAGATGCCTGTTCTTCAGAGTGCAGGCCAGAAGACTCCCTGAGAGTTTGCTGAAAAGCAGAGCCCTACTTAAGACTTGTCAGAACAGAACCAGCATCTTAACAGCATCCCTGGATGGCTCCTGTGTGAGAAGCAATGAGTGATCAAGATGCAAGATGCCGGGTAGAGCAACTACAAAGCACACTGGGACCTACTGAAATGAACAGCACTGTAATAAAGTTCTGAAGCCCCGACATTCCCCTGCAGTAGCTGAGGGGTTTGGGATTGGGCAGTGTGAGCATCTGTCTAGGTCCAGGCACAAAGTGGGTGATGTCTAGAGAACTATAAAAAAATGGCACTAAACCTACTGAGTGTGTCTTCATTTAGTATTGTGGGTTCCGGCAGGTCCCGCAAATGTTCCGCAGCGAAGACGAGACACAGGCAGGCGATCTGATTTTTTCAGCTCAACAGAGCTGAGGGTCTTGGGGCACTGAGTGCCTAGCAGTCTCTAACTGGGCCTGCCTGCTGCACACGTCTCTCTGAGGGAGGCCACAGAGTAGCAGCTTTCTCAGGACCTCATCAACCGTTGGCTCTTTCATTATCACATGGCACTTTCATCTTCTGAGTCCGTGGTAACTCCATTTACGGACATCAAGTTCAGCTCCTCAAACAAACTTTCCCTCTCCCACCCCCAGGAAGCTTGAGGGCTCCTGTTTGCATTTGGATTTTGCTTTCACCTTGATTGAGTTGGTGATCTGTGGACAGAGCTGAGTCCCTAAGCAGTAGATAAGGTGGTCAGCTTGACCACATGGACACCATGACCCTCATCTTGTCTGTGTCATTTAGAGGGCAATGGGAACAGGTGAGAGGAGAGTTGGGTTCCAATGAAAGGCCAGCTGGGGACCCTAAGCCTTTAGAGTTTCTGGTAAGGGGTGGCTCGTGGGAAGGCCAGGTTGTGACACAGGGCTGGGAGTCATCAGAAATTCCTGCTTCTCAAACTCGGGTCCATCTCCATCCTCACTCAAGTTCCCTATGCTGCCCTGCCCCCACTCTCTCTTTTCAGTCACCTTGGGTTGCCACAACGAAATGTTGTCCACTGGGTAGCATTACTAGTTACGCAGGGCAGAAGTCTGAGATTAGGGTGCTGGCAGCTAGGTGATGATGGGGGGGGGGGACTCCTCTGGGCTACAGACTGATGGTTTGTTGTTGCTTTCACATGAAGGAAGAGAGGCCCATAACATCCTTTGCATGAAGACACTGATCCAATTCATGAATGCATCACCCTTGGGACCTAATCACCTCCCACAAACCCCTGGGGTTAGGGCCTCAACATGTATTTTAAGGAGACATATTCAGTCTATAATGCCCCTCCCTCCAACCCATAACCTTTCCAGACCCAGATCAACTCCCCACAAGGTCACCCACACCAACTTCACTCACCACATTCTCTCTCACGTCTGAATTCTGCACTCCACACACAGACCCTCGACATTGGCACTATCAACAGCAGGGGCATCGTAGGATGTGTCTGTAGTAACTTTTTCACAGTGGGACGGCCAAGACAGTCTCCAGTTTCTGGGGCATACATTATTACCTCTGGCCGAGGATGCACACTTAGTCACCTTCCCTGGAGAGTGCTGTCTTGGGGGCCGACTGCTTGTTCACTGGCGAGTTATCTGTCTGTACCAAGGGCTAGCTCTGTGATCACTGTTCTGTGCCTCAGTGTCTACCTGTGCAATAGGTACCTGCTACATCGAAGTTCATGAGCAACTAGAAGCCATGAGTTCAGTGAGCGAATCTACAAACACCCTCTGGTCAGTGTTCGGTACACAGCCCTTGACTTCTGTAACTGTGGGGTCAGTCATCACTTCTTGCCAGGCCTAGCTCCTGGGTGCAGTCCTGCTCACTGTCTGGGCCACACAGCCCCTTGCAGTTCTCACATGCACACACAAGTAATTTGTTCACAGGAGAGAGGGGAGAGGGCAGGCCAGTGGGTAGAGTGGTCCTGCCTTTCAGTAAAGGTCACCATGACAACACCAGATCAAACCTTGCAGGTCAGGCTAAGATCTTCCCCTTGACTCGACACCAGCCCATTGTCCATCAATTCAGGCAGATACTTCTAAACGCTCATCCTTCCTGACACAAACCTAGGTTTTAACCCTTTCAGAGTTAACTTAAACACTGTCCTATAAATCTTTCCTTGTCTAAATGCTTTCTGCCCTTTACCTCTACGTTGCTACACGTCCTGTCAGCAACATAATTATCTTGCACGTGTATGGCTTCTCCACAATTCAGCTCAGCACCCAACAAAGGCCCAATTAAACCATCTGAGTGAGTCTCTGCATTAAGTAGATTCTCTAATCTCATCATTTCTGTACAGCCATGTGCTGCACAGCTTCGTCAACCAGAGCAACCCTGTAAGACAATACTGAAAGATTCCCATTACCTGGAGACACCACAGGCATCCTAATGTCACAGTACAACTCACTCCATGTCTGTGGTGACTCCCTGCACTGCAAACTTTTATGTATAAAAGCACAGCATGTGTACACACACATGTATGTACAAAGGATTTCATTAAGGCTATGCTATTAGCAATATATTATATTAGCAATTTAATATTCATTGTGCTGCATTTCTATCATTATTTTAGGGTGTACTCCTAGTCATTAGAACATTAACCATAGGATAGTATGCTGTCTTATGCTGGCAGCCCTTCATGGGTCTTAAAATTACTGTCCCAGTTTTATCAAGAGGCCATGTCAGGTGACTGACCTACATTTGTGTAATACTCTGTGATGTTTGGGAAATGACAAAATTGGTGACATCTCTCAGAACTAATTTCTCCACATGTGGCTGTATACTAAGCGGCATATCTACCCTATAATGGAAGCAGAGATACTCTGCCCCATGTGCTCACCGGCACCCTCACCCTAGCTCCTCCAACGAGGGGGTGGACTTGTGTGGGTTTCCTCTGCCACTGAATGCATACTGTACAGGTTTCTTCTCTCTCCCCGGCACTGTGTTCTCTCTGAAACTCCTTGGACCAAGGAAAGCTGAGCACCCCACTTGCTGGGTGTGGGTTCCTGTCACACTGGCCACACAAGCAGCAAGAATCAGCATTCTCTAAAGGCCACCTACACAGATGCTAAGAAGAAAATCCAGCTCTCCCCTCAAGTGTTCACATTCTGTTTCTCTTTAACTCTTTTCTTTTCTATGCCAATGGGATCAGGCATGGACTGAACGAAAATGAACGCGTAGTCTATGGTAGGTTTTCTCCCTAGGCATTCAGGCAGAGTGGCTCAGGGGAAGGGGAAAGTTGACCCGTACCAGTTTCTCTGAAGAGCTGACACATTTCTATGAGCTGTAAAGGGCGGTAAATCATGTGCAGCTGCCTGGCGATAAGGGACTATCTGGGTTATAGAGCTGAGGGAAATCCTGCTGGGGCTGAGCCTGGTTACGTGGGAGAAAGTGAATTAACTGATGAGCTATGCCTAGGATGGGCACCGATGTTATGTAAGCCGCATGTATTACATATCACATATATGTGATTTACAGAGATATGACAGTAACTCGAGTGTTAGCTGCCTCGGGTGCAAGTCCATGCTGTTTGTATTTGGGTCTTCCTCCCAACTATGCTTAAAAATGCTCACAAATTTTGAGGACTGGGTGGTAGTCACATTTCAAATCATTGCAGGGCTGTTACTGAAAAGGTTTTCTCAGGCCTAGGTACCTTAATGATGCTCTGGCAGGTGGACAGAGGCAGGCCCACCAGGCTGGTGCCGTTAATGGACATGATCTGGTCCCCAATATTCAGCTTCCCTGACTTCTCTGCAGGACCCCCATGCATCATGTTGGCGATGATCACGGTTGGTAGAATAGACCCCCAGCCAGACTCTACAATCACAACCCCCAGGATCTCTCCTTTCTGTTTCTCTATGAAGACCTGAAAGGGGAAGAAAAAATAGAAATCTCAAATCAGCAGCCATATGGGATAGGTCCCAGAACTGGTCCCCCTGCCTGTGTGGGAATAAAAGAGACACTTCTTTGGGGCTGCCCATCTAGGTGAGCTTCTGTCTTTCCTATATTCCACGCATGGGGAGTCTGTAAGAAACCACTTCATCCAAACCCATCTGGACCTGGGAAGTCGTCCTCATTTCACATGACCAGCCTGGCTTCACACAAACACAAGGGGCAGCAGGGTTTTCTCTTTTCCTTGAAAACAGTTGTCCTTAGCAGTGAAAGCAGTGGCTTTTCCCGCTCCACGGTGCCCTGTAAATTCTTTTCAGTATTTAAGATTTTTGAATGAAAACTAAATGTATGGAACACTTCTCTGCGCAGAGGAAGGTGAGGGGAGAGAGTGCTGAGGCCGGCATGACCTCTGTTCTCCTGTGCAGCTGTCTTCCATCAGTCCAGAGCTGGCATGTCGCCGGCCACTTTCAGTGTCCTCACCTGGACTGTGGGTTTCCTGAGGTCTATAGACCTCCCTCAAAACTCTACTTGACTCACAAGGGCAGGGGATGTGCAGCCTATCATTTATACTTGTTTTTGATAGTACTTAATGATAGGATCCTCTGGGACGAAGCCAGAGATGTGTATGAGAACCACAAAATATCCTGTGAACACCTGTCTTCAGCCTCCACTCCACAGCAGGGCTGCCTCACCCTCTAGGCCCTGCCCAGCTGGCTCAGCTTGGGAACAAGTTCTGGGAAGTACCTACATCTTTGCAGTTTTCCGACTTGGAGAAGTGGATCAGGTCATCGTTGTACATGTCCTGGGTGTTGAGCAGGTCACTGTATTCCTTCTGGCTGAGGTCTTCTGGGTTAATGCCGTTGGCTCTGAGGAATTCCTGGTACGCAACACTGAATGCCTGTCCTATGGACTGTGCGATCAGCTGGGCCTACAGCAGCAGCATAGGGGAAGAGAGCGGTGAGTGGCGGAACTCCTGGCACACCCACCCTGGACAATTTCCTGTGGCATTTGAGGCTTCTAAATAGCAGGTCAGTCAGTCAGTCTTCATCAGGGTACTAGAGCCTACCAGGGAACTATCTGAAAGAAAATCAGTATGCTTCTTATTATGACTGTGCCCATAAGGGAGTCATTGGTACTTAGTAGACAGGAATACGAGATGCAGGACATCCTGCTATATGTAGGACAGTGATACACCATGACAAGTCATTCTACATCCTGTACAATTTTGGACATCCCACTGGACATTTATATTATATGCAACATTTGGTTCTAATTACTGTGCCCACAACTGAATTCTAGTTTATATTTAAATACAAAGACTCCCTGGGAGGCCCTGGCTATGCTATACATTTTAAGAACAATATTATACAAAGTGAAGGTCCTTTGGGATTTTGTTAAGTTTCATGTCTTTCAAAACCATCCACTTCATTTGTGGTCTTGGCCTCTGAGTTGCTAATGATCACAGCCCTGTCTGTATGCACCGTGGTGCACGGGGGTCCTGCTTGTGTTTATAGACATGGGTGCTTGCTTGGTCCCCAATTCAAAATGTCAAGTAGAAATTATCCACAGTATCACATCAAATACAATATTATTCTCACAGTAGGTGTAAATATCTGACTACTTCATGACGCTTTTTGGAATGGTTGGGCCCTGGTATTTATACAATGTGTGTCATGATTTTATCTTAACCTGTTTTTCTCTGTTATATTTATGGTTATAAGTCATTTTGTAGAGAAAGGGGAATTGGAGAGATGGTTCAGTGGTTAGTTGTCTGGTGAGTGATGTCCCTGTCCCTGGGCTGGGAGGAACAGGGTCACTAACTGATAGCATGACAGCTCTGCACAGCTCCCAGGTTTTCCTCTGTGGACACTCTGGTGAAGACTTGCTTAGACTAGGTCTCCCTCTGTGCCTCCCTCTTTCAAAGTCTGCTGGCAGCATGGCCTCTCTTCCTTCCCAAGCAAACTCAGCACTCTCCTGCCTCGGGGCCTTTGCGCTTGCTATTTCCTGATCTCATTCTATTTAGTTCTCTGTTCAAATGTTACCTCCTTGAAAAAAAAATAGACTATGCTGCTGATCCTACTTGAACTAGTCCTGTCCTTTGTGCACTGATCCTATTTTATATTTTAGTAAAGCACTGTCCATGTCTCATTATTAAGTTCATTTATGTTTTTATTTTTTACCCCCTTCAACCTGCACAAAGAGTAACTCCTGGGCTTTTATTCAGCCTTATATCTGCAGCTCTAGAACAGTGCCTGACACACAGTAGGTACTCAATAAATATGTTTAATGTATGATGAGCCAGACTGATTCAAGTTTTGATAAACTGGCCACTTAGTGGCTATCCAGGTCACCCAGAGGAAGATTGGGGAAGGCAGCCTTACGTCCTCAGACTCAAAGACATGGCAGATCATCTTGTACTGTCTTTTTCCATCCTGGGATGGGTGAGAGGCCTCCACATTCTCCTGGGAGTTGGAGCGGGGCATCCGCCTGCGGGCCATCAGCACAACGATGTTCCCAATGTCTGCGATGTAGGAAATGGTCCTCAGAGGGTGGTCCATCATAGGCTCCTAGAGGTGAAGGGCAGAGCAGGTGAGCCTGCACACAGAGCCTTAGAACTTACCAGACAGTTATCCTCTTCCCTCATACCAGCTGAGTATGGAACCCAGGAGAGGTAGGCCAGGGACAAGCCTTCACTGCCAGACCTTTGAATCCTACCCCCAAGGCCTGAGGAAATTTCCTTGGTGAATGAAGAGCAAGAGATATGTGCAGGAGAAAAACAAATATGAAACATTTTACACTGTGTAGAATCTCCAGTGGTGAGGCTAAAAACATAAAATCTAAATTTTAGAGAGAGAGAGTGTGTGTGTGTCTACGTACATGTGTGTGGTGTACAATTTTAAATAGACTTCCTTAAGGCTAGTGAGTCCTCCCCAGAGAACCCGTATGAGTGACTGAGTGACAGGCAACACACACATTCTGAGTTTTCCTTTGTGCTTTAAGAATGAATGTGACCTTTGAACCCACATTAGCCTTTGAGTTTCACTGGAGCCGGGTGTTGGGGGGGGAGGGTGTGGATGAAGTCCTGACTGAATGTGTATTACTGACATGAACAGCTACATCACGGATCCCAATGTCTCAGACTCATGGGGATGGCAAAGCTTTCCCTGGTCCATGTGTAGATGCTGGAAAAAAAAAAAAAAAGTAGACCCCAGCTTTTTCCTCTCCAGTGTTTACAGCCCGAGGCTGCTCTCCTAAAGAGATAGCCTACTGAGATTAGCTAAACCTGCCCCCTTGTTCAGAGGTATAAAATAAACACACCAAGTTTCTAGGCTGCTGCTGGTACACCTCCCTCAGAGCACATGTTCTACCAGATCCCAGCTACTCTGTCTGTGTGTCTGTCCTTTTTTTCATTCCCTCATCATCCCTGTCAGTTTCCAGGACCCAGAACACAAGTTGTGGCACCCCAATACCTGGGGATAGGCACTGTACAGGCAGAGAATCTATGTTAGAATTCCACTGACCTTCCCCCCCCCCCCCCGAGAAAAGTGGGAATGAACTGGTACCTGTGTATCTGCATTCAATACTTTGATCCTCTGAGTAGAGATGAAGAGGTCTACCTCAGTCATTGGCTGAGATTCACCTTCCGGAGCCTAAGAAGAAAGTGCACCAAGAAGTTTTACTAAGATAATAATCTTAACCACAGACATGGGAGAGGTTAGCTCACATACTGGGTTACCAAGACACAGTCACCAGAACGGCAACACAGGGTTAAATTGCCAAAGCTGAAGGCACTACAGGGAGGATGGACACGTGGGCAAGAGTTAGCATCTCTATATTACAGGGGAAATGCAGAGTTCCTTCTGCCGCTTTCCCCAGAGCAGCGGTCGCTACAGCAGATTAACTCTGGACATGATGGCAAGTGAGCCTTTCTGTAAGGCTTTTGGAGACTGAAGGGTAAGAGCAGCTAACTCATAGTGAGGACCTTGGAATGGTCGCTCAGTTTACCCTGCAAAAGCTAATGGAGGACAATGTCTGTAGCATGTGCACATGAAGCCACCGGATGCAGTTCTGGTAAGAGGGTCTTCATATTCACACATCACCACAGCACCACAGAAGCAACTGCCTGTTCCTGCAGCCACCCCGTTAAAAAAGAGCCCCCCCCTAAAAAAGAGCCCCCCCCCAACGCCTCACATCCTCAGAGTAAGATACAAACACCTAGAAGCTCTGCAATCCCCAAAGTGCAGCCTGGCTCATTGAGGACTGAACCCTGCACATGTGTGGTTATTAGCGGGGTTTCTTTTTTTGCATCCAGCAATCTGAGAATTCCTCAAATGGAATGTAACTGTAATTGAGTAGTCCCGGGTCCCTGCCACATCATTGCTCCTGAATGGCTTGCAGCTGCCACACTAGAGGATTCATTTAGCATCTCCAATCTGCTCCCTGTCGTTCCTCTGAGGTGAAATGACCAAATGAGCAACAGAAAATGGCCACTTGAGGCAATTAAGTTTGGAGAGAGGCTGACTTATGGAGCGACTCAAAACAAAATCGGAACAAAAAACTTGCTGGATGCAGAAAACAAAAACACGAAATCATAAAAAGGCGAAACATAAAAGAAAACGGACAGGCGTAACACCAAGTGATGAAGTTGTACTGCACCTTCTTCCTGCTTTTGGCTAATTTCTGGGCCGTCTGCTTAGCATGGAACAAACAGAGACAGGAGAATAGTTAGAAAAGAATTTGCAGACTCAGAGTCAAAAAGGGAAGGACACACTAACACTGCTTAGGGGTGTAAGGTGGTTGTGGGAGGAAGATGGGCGCACACACCCCACCTGAGGGGAATATTCTGAATATAATGCGAGTGTCGGGGAGGGCATGGAGGGGTGTCTCATGCTTCACTGTCATTTGACTTTTTAAAGAACGCAGTTTGGTTCTGTTCTTATCACGTGCCTCCCTCCTTACCTCACTGACTTCAGCCTCCGTCTTTATTTCTGTTTTCTTTGGGAGTAACCTGCTGAATTTTCCCTCAGCTGCTTCTGATAGAAAGCTACAGCTGTCCAGACTTTTTCTTCTCCTGAAGTTTTGGATCTGTCTCTAAGCCCTGCTTTAGCTGTAATGCAGTTTTGCGCACTGGAATTTCTCTACTGCCACACTACAACACTTCAGCGATGATGTCTTTGAACCCTGAATCATTTAGAGTTGTGTTATTAATTTCAAAAACATTTGGAGGTTTTCTAGCTATCCCATTGGCATTGGTTTTGAAATCAATTCTACTGTGACTGTGGCTTGATAACATGTTATGTATGACTCCAGTCTTTTTGAAAGGGACTGAGTCTATGGCGTTATCCGGCACATGACTGACTTGGGAGGGCGTATTATATGGGCTTCACAGTAAGCAGTCTCAGTTGTCAGTTAGCATGATCTTTCAGTGCTCATGTGGGTTTGTGACTGTGTGTCTGTCCTGCTTGTTCCATCATTTTATTGACAAACTGTATTAAGATCTCACTGTGGACTTGTCTTTGTATTGCTTTGGTTCTATTGGTCTTTGCTTTCTTTGTTTGTAGCTGTGTTAGTGTGTGTGTGTGTGTGTGTGTGTGTGTGTGTGTGTGTGTGTGTGTGTATGTTTAGGGTAGTATGTCTTTCTGTTGAATCAATCCTATAATTCCCCCCCCCCCATTTATCTGTAGCAATAATTTCCTCTTAAATTTTGTAAGATGAACATAATTTGTACCTGACTAAAATGGACGTATTTATCTTTTTTACTCATAATTAAAAGATAGCATAGCTGGTAAACTTTCTAAATCCAAATCTCAGCTCTACTACCTATTATTTGTGGGATTTTTAAGGAAGCCACTTAACATTTCTGCTTTTTCTATGTACTATATGGATTAAAATAGTATCTACCTCACAGGGCTGTTTTAAAAGATAAAATGAATACATGAAAAGAAAGTCCTTCAACTGAGCACTATGTCTGTGCCTGCTACATATCATTAAAATGTACAGGTGTAGGGCGCAGTTCCTCAGTCGTATATATTATATATTTTATGTCAGTGTTAGTCAGTGGCCAGACTGTGGGCGATGCTATGGAGGGTCTGGGTCAAGCTGCATCACTGTGATGGATGGGTAAGGCTGGACTGTTGTCATGGGTGGGGGTGGTAAAGCTGAGCTGTTGTGAAAGCTATGTAGCAGTGGGTACGGCTGTGCTGTTGTGATGGGGGTGGCGGGGTAACTTACCTGTGGGAACGCTTTGCTCTCAGCAATGCATCTCTATTTCACTAGTGGTTAGAATGTGTTGCCTGCTGCCTGCATTCTCCCACTGTGGCGACTGGATGAGCCATCTGAACACTGCATAGTTAATTACTGATATACCCAGGAAGGAGGGCAACCCCACTCCCACACAGCTTCCCCACCATTCTTCCTGGGGTGATGAGATGGCTGTAAGCAATCTTCTCTGGAAGACTCTGAAGTTAATAAAACACACACGTGCTTTACTAACCGCCGCACAAGCCAGTGGGTGTTTCTGAGTATCTGAGAAGGCCTGAGTGGACCTGAGTGCGCATGAGTGAGAGGCCTTCTCTGGATGTTCTGACCCGAGTCAGTTTTCATCTGCCTTGCAACTTCTCTAGGATCTGAAATGCTTCCTTTCTCTCAACTCTTGAAGTAATATGAAATGGCCCAGGAATTCCTACTCCTGTTGGTATCAAAAGTCCAACAATTCTTCAACTCTATGAAACTGTGTTCCAGCTTCATCATCAATAAATTACCCAGATTCCATTTTTTTCCAAATTACAGAAAAATGAGGAAGGTGACCTGAGTTTCATGACAGGTGTTCTGACACGGTTTCTACAAAGTTGAAAATACTTATGCAGCAGATTACAGCGTTTCAATGTAACACTGACAAGATGAACAGGTCAGAGCCGGATTGGAAGATTGGAAGAGGCTGCTAAAACCCTCACAAGGCCAAGGATGCAGTATCGTGGGATCAGAGCTGTGCCCCTCCCTCTCACTTGAGGGTCAATGTGCACCAGGCATTCACCATCGACAGCCTCTCTAGGTTGGTCATGCTGTGGCCCTATCTGTTCTTTACCCAGCTAGCATCTACTGAGCTATGGTCCTTTGCCAGGCCCCTTCTAACTATTTCACACATCACTGTCAAAACTCACAACAGCCCTGTGAGGTAGGAATTATAGTAAGACACTCAAGAAGAAAACAAAGCACAGAAAGGTGAGGTAATCTGCCCAATGTCACACAGCTGTGAGGTAGCAGGACCAGGATGCAAGCCCAAGCAATCTACACTCCTGTTGTGTGGCTTAGGCAGGCTTCTCTTCTGGAATGTCTCAGTTCCCAGTAAAATGGGGCTAACAATTCCTACCTCCCAGGACCCTGAACCCCTCCAGTCTGAGCAGTGAGTGAGGCACTGTATACAAAGGCCTGCAGGGCAGGAGGCAGCAGCCTCCTCTCTACTGATCCGGATCTCTTCAAGCAAGCTGGGAAGTGACAGGACTTAGACAAACCCACAATGATGGAACATTTAATTCTACAATGAAGCTTTACAAAATCACAAAAGAATGGAAAAATAAGAACTCTGGAAGAGACCAAGTAAAGACAGATGACAGGAGAATGGCAGAGAATGATAGAAACAAAAATGTGCGCAACACGGGATCCCACAACAGCACTGTGACATCACCGCATGGGCCTCACAGCTTAGAGAATGGAGATGAGGACCCTCTGCGTGGACACCCACAGCCTCTGTGGCTCAGAGGACCTCCCTAGCCTCTGCTGAGATGAGAGTCCCGGGAGAGAGGACAGCAGGGGAGCTAGCACAGGCGTCTTGTACTCTAGCCAGGGAATAGTCACAGTGTCCTCACTGTGTGGAGAGAGACATTCCAGAGCAGGGAGCGGGCAAAACCTCTCCAGAGGTCTCTCCTACCAGCAGGCTTTAGCAGGATATGCACCAGGGTCCTGATGTTCCTTGCTTAAACAGTTAGGGAGCTACTGCTTAAATACCACAAGGTGTGTCCAGTGTGGCAGGGGTGCTGACCACCACTTAACTATTCTAGTCACATGTTTTATGTCCTCAGGGGTTTTCTAGCTTGTCAATGTGAAGGGTTTTTTTGTTTGTTTGTTTGTTTTGTTTTTTCCTGTTTTTTTTTTTTTTTAAGAGACAGGGTTTCTCTGTGGAGCCATGGCTGTCCTGGAACTCACTCTGTAGACCAGGCTGGCCTCGAACTCAGAAATCCACCTGCCTCTGCATCCCAAGTGCTGGGATTAAAGGCGTGCGCCACCACTGCCTGGCTAACATGAAGTTTTAAAGAAATCATCCCCAATGAAGCTTTGATGTTCTGTTGAATCAGTTATTTTTCTGTCTTTATTTGTGCAAACAAACAACTCTTGGCTTCTCTGATCTTTTGTATTCTTTTATTTCTGATCTTTGTTATTTTGGGTTTTACTTAATTCTTACTTTTCAAGCCTTTGAGGTACCATCAACAGGGCACTTGCAAAGTTTCTATCTTTTATGTAGGCACTCATAAGTGTAACTCATAAAAATAATTTATTAAAACTCAGTTGCATTGTGTTGTATTTATTTTGATTTTTAAAATTATTTTTTATTTGTTGAGAATTTCATATATGTGTATAGTGAAAAATGTAACCAATGCTCCCATTCTAATAACTTCCTACCTGCATGTCTTTTATTTATTTATGTATTTGGTAACTTACTAAGTCCAGTTAGTGCTGCCCATGTGTCCTAGTGTGGGTCCAACCTCTGAAGCATGGGGAACCTACCATTAGCCACACTCCCTGTGAATAAAATTGAATAAAAATGGCTCCCATATGCTCATATGTTTGAATAGTTGGTCACCAGTTAGTAGAACTGTTTGGGAAGGAAGAAGAGGTGTGTTATGGGGGTGGGGGCAGGCTCTGAGGTGTCAAAAGACTTGTGGTATGTCCAGTTTGCTCTCCACCTCTTGCTTAGGGTTTGAGATGTGAGCTCTTAGCTGTTCCCGCCACCACGCCTTCTCTTTACCATCATGGACTCTACGCTCCCCTTTATAGGTTGCCTTGGTCATCATGTTTTATTACAGCCATAGAAAAGTAACTAAAATACTCTCCAACTGCCGATTTGAGAGACGTTTTCATTCACCTGTCAGTTCCTCAGTGATTGACTGCTCCGTGTTGTTCCATCTCCATGTACTTGTATAATTTCTAGAGTTTCACTTGTTAATTGATTTCTAGTTTCATCAATCATTGTGATCAGAAAGGATCTGGCATATGATTTAAATGTTTTGAAAATGCGTTGTGTAGTTACTGGATGGATTATTCTATACATGTCTGGAAGTCATATGATTTATAACTTAACTCTGGTATTAATCTGACTTTAGGAGATCTGGCTGTTCTTTAACTGAAGTGGAATGCTGAAATTCCACACTATTTCTGTAATGGATCCTCTCCGCAAGTGTTATAATGTTTGTGTATAAAACTTGGTGCTTTAATATTAGGTGCATATTAACATTAGGTGCATAATTGTATCTTACTGCTGACCTGACTCGTTATCACATGGTGACTGCCTTTATCTCTATCTTAGTATCTATCTTATAGATAGTCCTTGTTGCTTATTCCTGGGGTATCATTTCGCATCTTTCCTTTTTCAATGTCTGTGTAATTGCTTGTAACGTGGACTACTAGCAGGTAGCATACCGGTGGCTCATCTTTTTTTAAAAATCCATTCAGCAAGACCCCTAAGCTTTAACTGAAGAATTTAGCCCATTTACATCCGAGGTTGTTAATGATAGGCACGGATGTATTCCTGTCATGTATATGTGCTATATGCATGCACATACGTTTTTGTGTGGTGAGGATGGAGAGCAGAGGTTGACACTAGGCATCTTCCTCAGTCACCTTATACACTGAGGCAGGGTCTCTCAATTAAACCCAGAGCACATTGATTCAGTTAGCCTAGCTAGCCTGCTTGCCTTAGGAATCCGGTCTCTCCTTCTCTGATAACAGGAATACAGACAGACAATTCCATGGGTGCTCAGAATCCAACTCAGGCCTTCACATTCTGTGGCAAATGGTTTACCCCATGAGCCATCTCTGCCACTCCTGATGATTTGCTTTTTAGCTGTTGGGATATTTTTGTTTTCTTCCTGTCTTAGCTTTCAGCTGACTGTTGCAGAGGTAATGCCTGATTCCGTTCTGCCTGTCTTTTATGTAGCTGCTCTTGTACGGGAATTTATACTTTCACAGGCTTTGGTGATGTTAGCCGTTTCTTTGATTTCTGTGAGTAAGTTTCCCGTAGGTGGTCTGGTGGTCATAAATCAGTTTTTGCTCATCTTGGAAGGTTTTAATTTTCTCTCTTTCTGAAGAGTAGTCTTTCTTGGTAGAGTAATTCTGATTGACATTTTCATTTCGGGACTTGGAATATGCTATCCCATTCCTTTATATACTGGAGGATTTCAGTGGAGATGTCTATTGCTATTTTAATGAATGTACAGTAGAAGTGACATGGTATTTTTCTCCTGCAGATTGTAATTATTTTCTTAGACTTCTGACAGTTTGATTATAATGCTGGGGTGAAGATCATTTCTGGTTAGATCAGAAGTTCTCCAGACCTCTTATACCTAGATGATCATATCTTTCCAAAGATTAGAGAAGTCTTCTGATAATTGTTTCATGGAATAATTTCCCTGTGTCTTTAACCAATGATATAGATATCCACTTTAAAGTGTGTGGTGGTTTGAATATGCTTGGCCCGGGATGTGGCACTATTAGGAGGTGTGGCCTTGTTAGAGGAAGTGTTGTCACTGTGGGCGTGGGCTTTGAGACCCTTCCCCTGGCTGCCTGGAAGTTAGTCTTTCTGTTTGCCTGCGGAACAAGATGTAGAACTCTCAGTTCTGCCACAGCCATGCCTGCCTGGATGATAATGGACTGAACCTCTGAACCTGTAAGCCAGCCCCAATTAATGTTTCTAAGAGCTGCCTTGGTCTTGGTGTCTCTTCACAGCAGTGGAAACCCTGACTTAGACAGAGGGTTGCACAGATTTTATTTGCCTTTTGTTTGCATGAGACAGTCTTGCTATGTAGCCCAGCCTGTGCTCAAACCCTCAGTTCTCCTGCATTAACCTCCCAAGTATACGCATTGCAGGCATGCTAGGATTGTGGGAACATACAATCCCCGCTGGCTTTCAAAGATTCTCAGTGCATATTCTCCCCTTCCCTTCCTTCTTCCTCTGTGGGTTTTTTTGGGGGTTTGATTTAGATTGTCAACCCCTTTTCAAATTCAGTCGTTATTTCTTCCCCTTGAACTAGTCTGTTGGTTCTTTCATTCTAAGATTTCTATTTGATTGCTCTTATTTTTTTTTCCATTCTTGTCCTGCACTGGATTCCTAATTTCATTTGATGCCTTTAAAATATTCTCTTGGATCTCACTGAGCTTCTTTCTGTCTGCATTTTTAAAATTCTGTATCAGGCATTTCATCCATTTTGATTTCTTTGGAATTTGTGGCTGGAGAGTGACATCTTTGGACATGGCACAATTTTTGTGTCTCTACATTGAGCTTTCTGCATCTAGTAGATCATATCACTACTACCTTAGAGGTGGCCTTCTAAGCGGTTTCTCCTGAAGAGGTGCCTCATTTCAGGGTTCAGTTAGCTAGGCATTTGGTTTTATTTCTAGTTGGACACTGTAGTGTAGCCCTCCTGTAGCTTTGTTGGTTATGGCTCATGACTGGGCACTGTACATGCCGTGTCAGAGTCAGAGAGATATTGTGGGCTACACAAGTTGAAGGTAAGTTAGCAGCTTAGGCAGTGCAGTGTCAACAGTAGAATGTGTGGAATGCCATGTGGCCAATCTTACTGTGGGGGATGTGCTCTCCACCCCCTCAGCCATGTGTTTGCAGCTACTGATGTCGGCTCTGCTACTAGTAAGGGCCTCTGGTACAAACAATCCTAGTAGGACCTGAACTCTTTGTCCTGTGAAAAGACAGTGGCTTTGGCTCAGACACTGCACAGGGAGAGGCTGATGGGAATCACTGCCTATTCTCTGTGGTGTTTATATCCGATCCTGACTGCATTTGCTTTCAGACAAGGTGTAAGGACATCAGGAAGTAGATAGGTGGGGTGGCAGCAACAGTTGTGGCCTCTCCTCTGCTGGCTTCTGAGAGCCTGCCAGGAGTGGGGCCTCAGCCCCTACTACTCTTGGATCCCAGTGATCAGGAGGAGTAGGGCCTGCATACGTGGTGGGTGACAGAGCTGTTCAAGGCTACCTCAGCACATTCTGTGGGCAGAGCAACAGGCCAACCACCATGTCCTGTCAGTAGCAGGTGTGTGTGGCACAGGATGTCAGAGTGTGAATCACCTTCAGTTCTGGTGCTAGTCTTCATGCACATCACCATGGCAAAACGTCTCAGAGGACGCTCTTCTGATGACTGGTTCCTAAGGGGTCACCATCTGTTCCCCACCATGACAAAGCACCAGCTTAAGTCAGTTATTCTGATGGGCTTGCTTAGGTTGTTGAGGCAGTTCCACACTGAGCCAGGGCAGTGGAAATGTGTCTGGGATTACAGAGATGGAAATATTAGGGGTTATGAACCCATAGGGTAGTCCTAATTGGGATGCCAGCTACTTTCTGAAGGCAACTCCAATCAGCCAGGTGTGGTTGTGCATTGTGTAATCCCAGCACCAAAGTGGCCAGATAAGTGGAAGGAGAGCCCGGTTACATAGACACACCCTGCCTATGGCTCCAGACTACAGCATCCTCGGTGTTTGCTGGGAGATGATGTGAGATTCTGTTCCACAGTAAAGCTACAGGGAAGATTTCAGGTTACTTAAGTGGGATGGTAGCCATGAGAACTGTCAGTGCCCGCAAGCATGGGCTGTTAGAACCCTGCATTTCATCCTTCTTTCTGCAAAGGACAGACAAGTCTCCCTCTCCCCTGGCTGTTTCTCTTACTATGTTGTCTCAGGTTTTTGAACCCCAACCTAGTTACTTAGCTCAAAGCACAGTTACACACTCTTGACTCGCAGTTCTTGTGTGTGGAGAAAAAGTGAGTCCCGAGGGTCTATATCCAGCCATTTTAAGAGAATCCATTCTCCAAGCCTTTAACAAGGGAACAGATATGGAAAATATCCAGAGATGGAGTGTTTCTTGAACTTATTTGCTGATGGAGATGTAGTAATAGCAAGTACTCAGCATGACTAGAGTTCTGGAGAGTACAGTTGAAGACAAGACGCCTTATATTGCTGTCAGAGAGCAATTTACAGGCCACCTTCGGGCTACCACACACAGCAGGCTCTCTCTGAGCCTGTCAATACAGACTCTTTCTATTGCCTTATTGTCCAAGCTTCTGTCTTGGGAAGTCTGGGGTCAGGCTGGAGAGCTTGCATGCCCGTCAGGCGTCTGTGCAAGGCTGGTCTGCTGGTTCCTGGACCATACTTTGAGATTCACAGTTGTAATGCATTCGTGGTCGCTGCTGCTGGTGGTGGTGGTGGTGGTGGTGGTGGTGGTGGTGGTGGTGTGTGTGTGTGTGTGTGTGTGTGTGTGTGTACATGCATGTGCACACAAGTGCACACTTCCTGCAAGGATAGTAGTTCTCCTAAGGTATAGTGACAAAGGTCCACAGGTGGGGAAGTAACGGCAGATGAGCTATAATTCTGCTGCTGCTGCTGTATATAGACTTGCTTTATTCCTGTATCTTGGTAGACGGAACAGGGTTTTGTTTTCAGATCCCTCGGTTTGCCATACTGTAGCATCAGGTACACAGCCTTTCTGGTTAATTCATTGGAGTGCCAGTTTCTCAAGGTTTAATACTGGATGTTGGTTAAATTTTATTTCTAAAGTGACTATCACAAAAATCTCATATATATATATACACACACACACATATAGTGTGTATGTATAGTATGTGTGTGTGTGTATGTATATGTATGTATATGTATATGCATGGTCAAAACCAAATCTAAATTCTCTTTCCACTTTGCAAATAAATCTGAACACTTATATTATTAAAGAAAATATAACTGCCAGACAGTGGTGGTGCACACCTTTAATCTCAGCACTAAGGAGGCAGAGGCAGGTGGATCTCTGTGGGTTTGAGGCGAGCCTGGTCTGCAGAGTAAGTTTGACAGCCAGGGCCACACAGAGAAACCTTGTGCTGAAAACAAAAAAAGATAGAAAAGAAAAAAGAAGTAGCTTTCAAAATTCCAGGTGTGAATCCAATCCTGGCCCAAAGCTGTGGTATGGATGCCATGCAGCAGAGCAGCAATGTTCAGTGAAGTGGAAGCTCTGGCTTCAAGCTGGCATCTGCTGGGTAAATCACCACAAAGGGCAGGAAGCCCTTATCTGTCTGGCCGTGCATAGCACAGAGGCACAGGAAAGAGAGGAACAAAATGGGGGTTCCCATGAGGAATGAGAGAGAAGATAAGGCCAGAAGACCAGGGAAGAAAACAGTCTGCTTTAAGCAAGTGGAAGGGCCAGAGATTACCATTGGCTTGGCCTCATGGACTGCATAAGCAGACTCCCTTCCTGGGTAGACACTGAGATTCATGGCCCTGCTGCACTCTGTGTCTACTGTGAAGTAACCTAGAAAGACTTGTTCTCGAAAGGCCAGAAGTACCCAGTCTCTCAGAGAGTGATGTCTCTAGAGCATGCTTGGAGCCCATGGCACTGCTGGGGACACACCCGTCCTCCACCTGCTATGAGGTCTGAGCCAGCTCCCAATGCAGCTGCCTTCTAGGTGAGACAGACAACACAGCCATCTCTGCTTACAATGGGAAAAGGCTTCAGGCTGTGTGCGGTGTCATTCTGAGAAGCATTTAGATGGATATAAAAGGATCATGAAGCAGAAAATATTTATTGACAGGCAGTAGTGCCTTCAAACGCACAGAAGCACACAGTAAAATGATACTTATAAGCTGTTAAGTGAAACGCAACCATTTAATTTTACTACTTTATAATGAATTCCTCACACTACCTCAATTTACTTGCAAAAGATAAATACATGGTTTTCAAATACCCACTCTGCTCTGGGCAGGCTTAAAACATGCTTATAATCAGTTGGCCACTTGCTCTGAAAGCACCATCTAGTTTGAGCTTTAACTGTGCTGTGTGGTTTCGGGGTGCTGGTCACTTGGGAACTTGAGAGTAAAGGGTCTGATTTTCATGAAAGAACTGAACTTAAAGGTACAACCACATGGTCAGCTCCTACTGTGGAGGCAAGAAAGCGGTCCAGGGTATGGCTGGTCCAGGGGGCTGGTGAAGGGATGCTGCTGCCTGCCATGTGCCTGCTTTCTGTCCAGAAGATGCTGCGCCTGCCGCTCCTACTCACTCTGAGCACCATCTGAGATCTCCTTGAGTGCCACCAGAGGAGTGGAAAGACACGGGTGCTCAGATGAGGAGGTGAATAAACAAGGGGCTTCTACTAAAGCCTGAACCCCAAAATACAGCCAGATTCTACTTGATAAGTAGAATCAATGAGAGACTAACCTTAAGGCAACTCTCAGTTTTCTGGTCCAGGCAGTCTCCAGTAACTCTTAAAGTCAGACTGCTGTTTTCTTCTGGAAAGACCACCAAAGTGGCCCTGGTCACAGGACTTGGTATTTTGACACAATCCTCATGTATGGCTCTTTGTTCTGGATGGTTTCGGAGTGTGGAGAATACTTGGTTCTGGCCTAAAGGGCACGTGTTAGTGTGACAGCCAGAGATGTCTCTACCCATTCCCGGACACTTCCTGTCCATCAGGAAGTCATCAGGCGAGCTATGACAGGTCATGGTGGTCTGTTTAGCCATTGGGAGGCTCACGGCTCCACTCATCCGAGGGACTTAATGTGACATGTGGTATTTGCAGGAGTCTGGATTGAGAGTCCATTTGGAGCCTAGCTTGTTTTTCTTAAGAGATTTATGCATTATTTTAAAAGGTGTTAAATTAAGATGAGGAAGACCATGGGGAAACTTTCTGGCATTAGTGTGTCTGTGGGGTGAAGCAAACTAAAGGAAGTAGCCAATGCCTGTGACTTGGATATAGAATGTTCTCCCAGAGGTCCATGTGTAAAGGTTTGGTAACCAGCCTATGCTACTTTGGGAGGTGGGGGAACCTTTAGGAGATAGGGTCTAATGGAAGGGGGTTAGGTTATTGGGGGTATGCCCTTGAAGGGGTTATCTGGGCCATGATTCCTTTCTTTCTCCTTGGTCCTAGCTACTAGGAAGTGAGCAGCCTGCTCTTACCATGTACTTCCTGATGTTGTACTAACCACCTCTGGCCCAAAGCAACATAGCCAAGTGCCTGTGAGCTGACACTTGTGGAAGTGAGAGCCAAAGCGGACGCTTCTTCCTTTATCTTAGGTATGTGTCTGAGTGGTGGAAATCACAGTGGTGGAAAACCGACTAACACACTAAGCCCAGAAAGCCTGCGGATCAAACTGCTACTCTGCTTTCCTGGTGCTGCCCTGGTGGGAGTCTGGGGCAAGATGCACATCTGTGAGGAGCAGGAGCTTCTCTCAGAAGAACTGATGTGCCTGCGTCCCAGCATCCTGGAAGAGGCTCGTTTTAAGTGAGATAAGACATGTACGTCATGGAGGGGCCTCAAGATACAGGCAAGGCGTGTGTGTCACAGATGAAGTGGCCGAATGGTGCCCGACATAACTGTTAAGCCAGACTCAACACTAAGGTTGCTATCAGTGCAGTGACCTTTGAGGGAGCGGGAAATCATTCCCTGGGTTTCACGTCCTAATTCCTAACATATCAATGGTAACTTCAAGTCACAGCTTACTACATCTTTGTTTGTTTGTTTTTCAAGACAGGGTTTCTCTGTGTAGCTCTGGCTGTCCTGGAACTCACTCTGTAGACCAGGCTGGCCTCGAACTCAGAAATCTGCCTGCCTCTGTCTCCCAAGTGCTGGAACTAAAGGCGTGCGCCACCACTGCCCCGCTTACTACATCTTCTATGAGTAGTTATGGAGAGGATGGCTCTGAGCTTGGGCAAGAAGCATTTGCTTTACAAGTGAGGCTGTCCCAAAAGCAACGGATGCCTAGTGGCTGCATCAGTAGGTGCAATGGGAAGCTACTTGATGAGGAAGTGATGAGAGGGGTGAGGGAATACCACAGAGCATCCGGGGAGTGCAGAGTGACTGGGCAGCGTAGACTTAAGATGCTTAATCTTATTTATTTAATCTAGGGCCAGGACTTGTGATAGAGCTCAGGCATCTTCCTGTCTTAGCCTCCCGAGCACAGGAGAGGCAGGTGTATGCCAGCACTGGCTGCAATGGTTAGTCTCCACTGATGTGGGTGGAAGCTAGTAGATTACCCTTTCAGCATAGACAAGTGCTCACTCTTGCTGCCTGTCTGCTTTCTGGCTGCCAAGGGGCAAGCAGCTTTGCATCTTCCCGCCCTCCTGCCATGGTGTTCTTCATCACCACAGCCCAGAAACAACACTTAGCTGATGGAGGGCTCTGCAGCAAGCACTTGTCATGGCAACTTACAAAGGAACAGAAAATTGGTGCCAGCAGAGGTGCTATCTTCATGACACCTGATGACAAGGCTCAGAAGCCTTCACAAGCAGCTTGTGAGAAGAGTCTGGAGATATATGTGTTAGCATCCCCAGAATTCTCTCCCCAGGGCTTAAGGGGCACTGATGGCAAGACCTCATATAATACACCATGGACAGTAAAAACTGCTCATGGGGTTTCAAATGGAAATGAGGAATTTATTTGGAAACTGGACTAGTGGCCATTTGTGTTAGATTTTGTCCATATGCTGAGACTGTGTGTTAGGTTCTATTTTAAGTCTAGCAGAGGGAATTTTAAGAAGCCTCTATTCAGACTACTGCATGAACATGGCTGTCGCTCTGGGTCAGATTTGCAGTTAGAATGTGTAGTAGAGGCAGGATCGAAGGACATGACAACCTTGCAGTTTGGCTTAAAGTCCACGAAAAGTTTGAGTTATGGAAGGCATAAGTAAGCTCCCAGCTGAAGAGCAGTACTTTGTTACAAGTACAAAGATGCCTTGAAGGCACCCCAGGAATCGGCAAGATCTTGTTCATAGTAGGTTCAGTGATGTGAGGATGTAAATTGACTTGAACGACTTTCCCTGGGAAGAGAAGGTTGCCGGGTGCTCTGAATGCACACAGATACCCAGGAAGTTGTTACCACAGCAATCATTTTGCTGTGCTCAGCTGCCCAGACATTTGGAGGTTCCTGTAGCCATGATCCAATGAGGTCCAGCTACTGCTTGGGCTGGTGCCGGATACTGGTGCTGTCCATGTGATACTGGTTCGTAGGGAGCCCCCAAGGTGTGTGAGAATATGAGGGTGAAGACAGATGAAGTGGAGATGCCAATAACACAGATGTAGGAACAGGAGCTATGAACCACTAAAGCGCCAGCCTTCTGGGGCAAACCTTGTGGGCTACCATTGGCCAGGCTGCAGGAGACACAGCCCAGGACTTTTGAAGCTCACACTATGCCACCTCATTCCTCCAGATGCTAGACAGAAGGCTACAGGGTTTTGTTAGCTGTTGGGTTTGGGTCTAGCTGTTCAAGTCCTTCCTGTCATTTGTCTACTCTTCCCTTTCAGAATGCCAATTTTTATTCCGAGTCTAGAAGTGTTTAGCTTGCTTTTCACAGGGGTTCACAGTTAAGAGTTTGTCTAGTGTACCAGGGGAGATGTGGGAGAGTTAATATCCTCATTGTGTTCTTCATTTGGAGATTAATTATGGCTCGAACAGATATGTTTACGGAATTAGCTTGAGAAGAGATGAGCTGATGATGGTTATTCTTGTCCACTTGATTCTTGATTGGTCTGAGAGACAGCAAGTAGTTAGGAAAGCATACAGCTGGATGCTGGGGAGGGAGCTGGAAGAGAGGGTTCGCATGTGGCTCTTCTGTTTCAGTGAGGTGAGCAGTGTGGCTCCCCATGCTCTTCTGCCTCAAACACCATGGGCTAAGGCCTCTGAAACCACGAGCTACAGTAAATCTTGCTTCCTTTCAGATGGTTTCTCTCAGGCATGCACCTCCTACCCTAGGGTACTCCTGTGGCATTCCACATCTGACATCCTCTCTTCCTGACACCTGATGCCTCTATAGGCTGGTTTATTCCCTTTGAGTGGCTGTGGTTAGGGATGAAGGACCCCCTTCTTCCACGGTCACCCTCCCCCATTGTCCTACATAAGGCAGGGCTCAAGGATTCTCTTTTCTTCTCTGCAGATAAAGGCCTCTGGCCTCTTGTTCTTTTCTCACTCTAAATACCACACCAGCACCAGGCTCTGTGGTACCAGAGGAGAGGGGCAGAGAAGATTCAGTTATAACTAGTTGAAACCAGAAAAAAACATGAACTGGTGAATCCTAACATTTCACTTTGCTGGTTCTCTGAATGTTTTCCACGTGCTGACAGCTCGGGGACTTTCAGCTAGCATGAGTGACAGTCACATCCCTGCTACCCTGCTGGGTCTGTAACTCTAGATGGCATTATGGGGGAGACTCTGGGGTTCTGCATTTACAGACTGACTCTTGCGTAGCTCAATCTCCTTGTGAATTATCGAGACTAGATGAAATTGGTTCTCAATGTATCCAACTGGCTTTCTCCTTTGCCTCTTGATAAAACTAATTTAACCCGATGGTGACTGTGTTCAAACTGGTTTAAACTAGGATTTGCCTGACTTCTTCAGACTACCTAAGTAAGATTTAATCAAATAGTTCATTTTACTGGAATTGAGACAGTGTGAATAGAACCTAACAGAGGACTGCTCCAATCAATGGCTTCTAGTTGTCAGTGGTAAGCCAGTGCTGGAACTTCGCCTTAGAGGCATAAAGAGCAAAGTCCATGGGCGTATGGATTTATTCTCAAGAGCAACCTGAATAGGGCTTCTATGTAAAGACTTGGGCTTTTAGTTAGGCAGGAATAAGCCCTGCTTGCAACATCTTAGTCCACTCTCTAAGAGCTGCGAGATGATGTTGCCTGCTCAGGTGCCTCCAGCCACCCACCACCTCAGACCACGAATACCCCCTCACCTTGATCCGGCTTACTGCTTCCTGGGCCTGCATCATGCGCACATTTTTGGAGGGAGTTTTGTCTGAGAGTAGCTGAGTCGAGCCAAGGTAATTGGCAGCAAAAATAATTCCATCGATCAAGTCTTCAGGGTCGCAAGGTCCAGGAACTGTAAGACACAGAGCCACAGTAGTGAGTGAGGTCATAGGGGCTACCACACGCCAACCCCCACGTTCACTGTTTACACATGTGGTGCGCCTGCTAGTCTAAGACTACTAAAGTCTACTAAATCTTAGAGTCATTTACTAGGAGAAATGATGTATTTATTTAAATATGAGTCTATCCAATAGTAAAAAAATGTCTCTTAGCCAGGCCTGTAATCCTAGTTGCTTGGCAGGCTGAGACGGTCTGCTCAGTTAGCCTGTTAGGCACTTGCCTGTCATGTGTGAGGCCTTAGGTGAAACATTCCTCACTCCCCCAACATAGTACTGGGGATCTGAGGGTGAGTTCTCTGGTAACAAGGGCCATGTCGTACTCATCGCTGACTTTCATGCCTGTCACGTGTGTCTATGAACTGTGTTTTGCTCGGGTGAATGGCTTAGAGGAACAGAAAGCTGTAATAATGGAAATCACCATTTCCTGACACTTCCTACCTCCTTGTTACCCACTCAAAATTTCCTCCTCTGTTTGGTCTCTGATGGAGGAATCACATTTCATACATGAAGAAAATGGGGTATTTCTTTCCTATCATGGCATCAGACTCCAACATTGGAAGTTGATAACATCACCACAAAGCCATGGTCCCATGCTGACAATATTGCTGATAGACCATGATGCTCCTGGCTTCACGTAGAGATCAATCCCAAGGAAAATCAGATTTTTTCTGTTCTCACTTCCCAGTCTACTAAATCAAATCTCTGTTTTAAATAATGGGCGCCTGATTTGAATAACAGTCACCTATGATTCACAGCCCAAACTGAAGCATGGCAGAAACTACTGTGTGTAACAGGTTCACTAAAGACAGACATTTTAATCACAAGTAAAACATATATTTTCTTTGACTTGAATGATAATTCTAAGGAGACTAAAATATAATCCACTCTGAAACCTCAGGTTTTAGAAATGAAATAACTCGAAGTGGAAACCATTTACATTCCCTCTTGTACGGCCAGTCTGAAGTGATTTTTATTTTCATTTTTAATGGTCAAGCTCACCTTGAGTTGTTCCCCATGAAAAACTCCTGGCCAGGGTACAAGCTTAACTTATTCACTTTGTTGTTTGTTTGTTTGTTTTTGAGACAAGGTTTTTCTCTGTAGCTCTGGCGTCCTGAAACTCGCTCTGTAGACCAGACTGGTCTTGAACTCACAGACATCTGCCTGCCTCTGCCTCCTGGGTGATGAGATTAAAGGCATGTGCCACCACTGCCCAGCATCTTATTCACTTTCCAACAACCAAGATTGTGGTCAAAACACAGACATGGGAAGTTCGCGAGGACCTTCGTGACATACTTGGGGCAAAGCTTTACTACTTGGCTGGCCCCCACCCTCTACCTTTGGTCTGTGATAACAAAGGATTCATGCTTACTATACTTTTATACTGTACTTTTAGTCTAAGATGCTCAGAGTTAGCAGGTTTGTGGTCTCTCCCCTATGTTGTTTTATACCCAGTGCCTACGGACGCTAAAAGATTCATGAGTGACCCCAGGACTCACTATTTTTCTCTTCAGTTCTTACCTTCAACGTAGGTCGGGAATGAAGCCAAGCTTTTTCTTGACTGTAATTAAGACAAAGAAGTTTCAAAGGGGGCAGAGCATGATTAAATATACATTAGCACAAGTGTCCATGTAACATAAAAAAGAAATGCATCACCGGTGGCATTGGTAGCCAGTTATTGCCCAGTTTTCATTAGAGAATGAACTGTGAATAACTCTATGCATTTACTACTACAGTTGCCTAAGACCCAGAGTGGCTCATTCAAGTTTGAAGCGATCCAAACACCCTGCAGTTCAGAGATGCTTACCAGCTTTTAAATCAGCAATAAAGACTGTACTTTACACCTTAAGAATGTACTCAGTGTGGAAAACTATTCAGTATTAAATGTGCCAATAACATGGCTGTGTGTTCTTAACGTTAAGACTCCCTGGCGCGGTTTCTTTAGGTCCTTGACACAAGGGTAGCTGCTGAAAGGAAGATAAACTCTTCCACCTTTTTATCTCCCACTGGTTCATTTGGGTTGAAAATGTCCATTCTGTAAATCATGGATTTGTGTTTCTTTAGCGTAAGGATGAAAGACCAGGTGAAAACACTATCGGTTCTTGAGTTTCAAGTGTCAGCTCATATCGGAGGTCAGCCTTAACAGCTCTGCTGGATGGGATGAGCTGGATGCCTAGCACCTGGCTGGGGTGAAAGTTTAAATGCCAGCAAGCCAAGGGGCAAAGCTTGCCACGGGCTCCTTTGGAGGCATACATGCCAGAAACAGCTCTGTATGAGAGAAGAGCAGGGAACTCATTTCTGTTTCAAATGGTAACAGAGCCTGTAGCTGAAATGTGTGGGGCATTAGAGAGCAGCTCCTGTTCAAAAGGAAGCACCCAAGACGGGCCAAAGGTAGAGTTCACATGGCTTAGATGTTCATTTCCAAAGATTTTACCATGATCATTCTGACGTATGCTTTTTACAGACGGACATCTGTCCGGTACACTGACCTGTTAGATGATGGCATGCTCTGAGGTACCTGATGGGTTAGATGAGCCAGCTGTGGGTGAGGACTAGGGTGTCACTCTTAACATGCAGAGGATTCGAACATGGCATGCTAATTGTTTTATGTGGAAAACTGGAGTATCTCATCATTCAGGACAATGACAGGAATTCCACACTAATTGCACGGCAGACATATAAGGCAACTTGGGGCAGGCCCTGCAAATGTGCTCACTGGGATGACACGGCAGCCCGCACCGAAGCTCCTGGCTGCTAATGCATTTGTGGAAAACTACACAGTATATGAGGCAAGGTATATGGCTAGGAGACTGCATGCTATGCAGAAGCGTTAAGTCCTTCCCAGGGGTCAAAGGCTCCATTTCCCACCCATCTCCCTGCCCTTGTTCTCACTCCGTGTTCTAGGGTGACGAGAAGTCACTTAGCTTCATCCAAACAGCTTAGTCTCCAGGTGTCTTTAAAAAGTGGATTCAGTTTTCTTGGGCTACTAGGACACTTCTCTGAATACTGAAATCTGTTTCAGCAGAAGCTTCAGGAGAATTACTTTAGAGAGACGATGGTAGGCGACTGATAGATTCACTCACGCTCCATTTGTTAGCGCGGGATCAATTTCATTTCTTGGGTAATACTTAAAAGACAGCTTTGTAAAGTGAAAGGATCTCTATTGCATACAATGAATATTTCCATCATTATTTTTAAAGATATGCAGAGCCATGGGCCAAGCCTCGTAGGAACTGGGAGACTAACCCATCTACCTTGCTTGCTACAGCTGATTCATAATGGAAAGCTTAATATTCAGACGCCTGCTTAGACGTGCCTTCTCACATGTGGACTGAGATGAACATCGGTCACCCTTAGAAAGCATGAATAAGGTTGCATTTAATACATGACAAGCTAGGCTGGATGTGGTGGGGAACACCTGTAATTCCAGCACTGGACAGGAAAAGGCAAGAGGATTGTGAGTTCAAGGACAACCTGGGGTACATAGCAACGTACTCTTTCTCAGATAAAACAAAACGACAGAAGAAATTGAAGCTGAGACATCAAGGTTTTTCCAGGGTCACATGAACTCCATTTAGAGCCCTAAAGAACTTCTAGATTTAAACCATGGCTGAGCAGCGTAGCCTCAGCTAAGGTGTCCGAGTTCTAAGTTTCGGAACATCATTTCCCAGAACTATTAATAGGCTCCTCAGAGACAAAGCCTATGACTTGCTCAGCCTGGTGCCTGGAATACCGCAAACGGCTGATAACTTGTAACCTCTGTTAGTGTTGCTGGCCCTGAAGCAGTCCCCCCTTCCCTCCTACCCATCCATGCGCTGTGAACAGAGTATCAAATAACGGCAAAGGGGGCTGGCAGAGACCAGGACCTGCCACCCAGGCTCCAGAGGCAGAGTCTGAATAGACTAGAGGACAAAACATGTTTCTAGTCTCGTGTTAGTATCATCTGAAGAAAACTTCAATAAAAACTACAGCCCTCTCTCATAAGTAGCACACATTAAACAATCTGTTACTTGGGTTAGCACAGTGCTTTGATTTTCCCAGTTGATTCAACCTAGAATTGTTAGCACGGGGAGGGAGAGTGAGACACCCCTTCACCACATCTCCTCAGGCTGATGAAGAAGCATCTACTGCTGGACCGGTGTGTGCCCTTCAGTTACCGTGTAGGGAAACACCCACCTGGTGTGGATCCCCACCAAGTAGTACCCATCACCTTGGGACAGGAGGGCACTGGGTCCTAATGGAGGCAGAGGCTCTACTCAGGGAAAACACCCACCCTTTTGAGCCCAGAAATCTGAGCCGCATCTCGTCACTTCAGAACTCTGTCTGCATTCAGTGTGTCCCCTGCGAGTAGGGCAACGTGTCCTCGGGACACTCTACAGCCTCCTTGTTGAGTAGCCCCTATGATTAAAATGAGAATTTCAGTTTCCCGGTCCTACCGGCCATGTTTCAAGGCCTCTCTGGGCCCCGGAGGTTAGTGAATACCCCTGACAATACAGAAGTGGACCATTCCTTCATCACAGAATGTTCTTTTGGAAAAGATGCTGGTAGATAGTTTTGAGGGTCAATGTCCAGTGGTGGAACTTCCTGTGATACAAAAGTTCCATAACCAGCTGCAGACAGCACTGAACACTGGAACCTAGCAAGCCCAAGGATGTGAATTCTCAAATTCAACACTGTGGCCTGTGACTACCGAACTGGACAAACCAACCATGGCTTTCATTGACAAACGGCAGGCACACAGCAGTGGAGAAGAAATACGTCTCCTCAGGGTTGTTTCCGCCTGGGCAGGCAGAGGTGAAACAACAAAGCATTATGGGGTGAAGGGTGAAGCAAAACACGCATGAGACATGAAGATGGTGCCTTACCTCTTTATCTGTGGAGGCTTCTGTGGGGTCACCAGGATGGAGGGGTATGCTCGATGACTCAGCACCCAGGGGTGAGGAACTGCCAGGAGACAGAGACTGGAAGACAGCAAGAGGGACAGACAGCAGTGAGGATCTGAGGGCTGTGGCATCAAGTCACACAGAGCAGAACTGCTCCGAGAGGACTGCAGCGGGAGAAGCCTTTTTGGCAACAACTGCCAGCTACACTGAGCAGGCCTGGCCATGCAAACTTTCAACTCCATCTCTTCAAGGAGTTTTACAGCTTCGAGACTTTATCTTCCCTCAGGCTAATATTTTAAAGAAAATACAGACTTACAGTAGGCATCAAACTTAAAGCCCTAAGGGTATAATACAATATGTTAATTTTTTCTTAGTGAAAGTTAGATACTTAGAATACACATGCTTAAAGGTCACCTGCCCAAGATGACCTGAATGGAAAACTGAAATTACCCATTGCAGTTTTCTTGTCTGCTCACAAGTCTCTTAATTCATGGGCTGCTGAAAATTCAACATTCAGACCACATGAGCATGTCAGCATGGTCAAACAACAAGCTTGAAAACAAGGCTTAGATAAACAGGTCTGGGTAGTATGGTCCCTGTGTTGGTGTCGTGGTGCCTCCATAAGCAGGCACAGGCTGGTATGAGCTGTAAACATAAAACTCGGGTTTGCATGTAGAACACAGCTAGTATCCCGTTAAGTACTGAACGAATGACCAAAAAAGGCAAGCAACGGGACAAATAAAAGCCTGGGAATACACCCACCCGATGTTAGAAAGTTCCGTGAGCTCCTGAGTCTTGGGAGATGAGGGGAATGTTTGGGTGGGCCTCAGAGGTGGTTACCTTAGTGATACACTGGGGGAACAAGGGTGTGGTGCTTCTAGCTGTGGGTGACATCTGAGAGCCCACATGCACCATGAGAAGAACCATGCAGGGTGTGCTCTCCCAGGATGGGTGGAGAATGGGGGCCAGGGAGGCAAATCCTGGGCAAACGAAAGCGACGCTTGTGCACACCTGGCTTTTTGCAGCTGGTCCTTTTGGGGGAGTTAAGGCACAGAGAGGTCAGTAAAATATCTTTGCACAGGAAGGAGAATGTTTCACAAACAGCTGAGCAGTGCTGGTGGCAGGGACAGGGTATGCTAACAGACAAGAGAAGCTCAGTGGGCATTATCTAAAATTGGGGGAAAACTTTTCCAGAAAGTCTGAATTGCAAGAAAAACAGGAACACCAAAAGATGACATCGTGGGACACACTATTCAGCTAAGAGGTTATGAGGCCCCAGTCTCTGGTTATGTTATCACTTGATTCTACACAGAGAGATGAGGGCCCATGAGCTCCTTACATGGTGACACTGAGACATCTTGTCATCACAGTCAAGCCAGGAGGACAAGCATAGGGTGACAGCAGATATAAAGTATCCTAGGCTCCATGGCCTCTGTCCACAATAAAGCAGCCTTGCATGCCTTTCAAAAGAAGCATGAAGAACTTCCCGGTCTGTGCCCAAGAGAACTGCTGGGTGCTCATGGAGTTAGCACTCTTTGGCCTACTCAAAATTACTGTGGGAGAGGACGAGGATTTAATGCCATAAATCTCCCCAGTTTTTCCACACTGAAAAAGCTTCTGTTGATATTTGTGGATAGATTCCTTTCTCCAAAGACATTCTCTCTGTCCCAAAGTCTTTAAGGTGTGTGCTGAGGGAAGCTGCTGCAGCCAGGTTTTCTCCAACTGCTTACTCTCAGGGCCGTGGACATCTCGCAGGGAACTACCCGACAGGTGGCCCCGTATTTCCCGTTTCTTTATTTTCTACTCCAAACGTTCTACAAATAGATTCCTTACCACCCTGTGGGCACCAGGCTGTCCTGTGGTGTGGGAAGACAGGCTATGGACAGTGGGCAGGGAGGTGGGAGGGAGGTGTGGTTAGTGCTGGAGGAGGACATGAGCCATTCCCCTGACAAAAGCTTTTATGGACTCACACTGACCTTATCAGGGGCCCACTTCTCCCAGGCACCTTTGGCCCGTGCACAGCTCAGATGTTTCCTCCACCCATACATCTCCTTCATCTCCTGCTACAGTCAATGCTCAGTTCAGAAGCATGCCTCTCATGGGGCTGAGATGCCAACCACAGCTCATCTCTCCCTTGTGAAACATGCTGTTGTTTATGTATGTACCTAATCCCCAAGAGCTCTTAAGCAGTAGGGATCTTGTCTCCATCATCAGACAAGAGCCTAGGCTTAGGTCTTCGAAGTAGTTAGGTACTTAGCAAAGGGAGGCATGGACAAATGACTGGTTAGACTGCTTCCATCCCGCACTGAACGGAGAAATGGAGCAAGGCTACCCACTGCCTCCTTGGGATGACATCTTTTAGTGGTCAGTGGTGAGTCCTCTTCTGATGTAGTATCCCTCTGCTTCTCTGTGTAGAACATTCATTGCTCATCTTGAGCTCTAGAAATCTATTTTTCCTGTATAGACTCTAACTTGGGCTCCAGTGAAGTCCTTTGGACACACAGAGTTACAAATTTGCCACTTGCTGACCAAGGCAAGCACGCATAAGCACCTTCAAACAGACCCACTCTTTAAGGCTGAAACAAAGCTATCCAAATGCCTACTTCAGAACCTTCCTGGTGAGTATACTCTTAAGATAAATTAGAAAGTAAAAAGAAATTAGATAATAGGTTTCACTTTCAAAGAACACATCCCAGGCAAATTTGGGCCAATGACATATAAGAGGAAAAATGAAGCATTATAGAGGCAGATTTGTGCCAGAGTCTCTTGGTATTCAACTCAGGCAAACGAGACCAAGGGTAGGAAGCAAATGTGATTAGATAATTCACAAAATGAATTCTGGGAAGCTGGGTGTGTACTAGATAGATAGATGCTAGCACCCTTTCGAACACCTTGTGGAGCCAAGGAAGGCCCAGGCCCAGTCTATGGTTCCACATCGGGCCCAGCATCTCACATTCATAGCCTTGGAGGTCTCCTTCATGGGGTGTGGCTGCAGAGGCAGCTTTGTTGTTGCTGTTGCTGCTGCTGCTGCTGCAGTCAGTGTTACCAGTCCTGCCCCTGAGAGCATGCAGACAGTCTTGTCCTCCCCACATTACACACCACCAAAGCTATGGAAGCTGCCACTGCTGCTTCTGTGTACGCAGGGATGAACTCTGTAGAGTCCCCAGATACATATAGAAACCTGTGTCATGACCCCTCATAACATAGACACTGCTGACAAAGACGACGGCAACAACAACAACAAATCTAAGATTGCTTTGGAATCCACTATTGCCAAACTCAAAAGAACCCATCCAACTGATGTCTTTCTTACATCTCATCTAAACAGATATGTCTTTTCCTATAAAAGCTATTTATAAAATGTGAAGAAATAGAATGTTACACCAGATGTGCAGACATCATAAGACACAAGAAACGTAAAAGGGAACATGATATTTGAAAGGAAAAATATCCAGAAGTGGATCCATGCAAACAAAACCTATAAAATGCCCCAAAACAGACAAAACAAGCAACAACAGCAACCACAAAAGCACTAAGCAGCAACCCTAAGGAAACCTGGGGAGACATGAACGGGATAAGCTGTCCAAGGAGACAAGAAAAGCAACTCAGGATAGGAATAAGGAGTACACCAAGGACAGATGACAGAAAAGAACCAACAAGAACGCTTGGGAGTAAAAAACTTCAATCGGCGACATGAAAGACACAGGAAGCTCCATACCAGGCCGAAGAAGACATTTCAGGATGTAAGGACAGCTCCCCTCAGAAGTCACTCAGTCAGACAAAAACTTATAGCATTGTACAAAAAGGAGGAAGCTAGGAAACACACGGGAAACCACTGGATTAAAAGACCTTTGCATCACAGGAACTGGATAAAGTAGGAAAGATGCCGAAAAATATTTCTCATGGGAAAATGCCCCAAAGCTCTCAAATCTTAGAGACACACAGACATGCAGCTTCTGGAAGCTCAAAGGACAATAGGTCCAACCAAAACAGACCCATACCAAAGCATATTAGAGTCAAAATGACAAGAGCACATGACAAAGAATCTTAAAATAGCGAGAGAAGAGGGCTGGAGAAATGGCTTAGTGGTTAACAGCACTGACTGTTCCTTCTGAAGTCCTGAGTTCAATTCCCAGCAACCACACGGTGGCTCACAACCATCTGTAATGGGATCCAATGCCCTCTTTTGGTGTGTCTGAAGACAGCTACAGTGTACTCAAATAAAACAAATAAATCTTTAAAACAACTGATTACAACAGAATGGGATGATACATTCAAAATAATGGGAAGAGAAACCCTTGCCCTAAGAACTACACCCAGAAACATCAGTAACAGAGAGAACAGATCACCTGAAGACCGGTGTTAAGATAAGTATCTAAGGGACCCTCCTGTGATAACAAAGGGCAGTCACTGCCATGACGACATCTGGGCACACGCAAAGCTTACCAGAAGGAGAGATGTATCACAGACAGACTTAAACCTCAGCAGGACAGGAAGGTTTTATGATGCAAAGGGGAACAAAGTGAAAAAACCATCTGCGTGCAATTAGCACAACAGCAGGAAGCTCACGGTTGTCAGGGGCAACCCTGAGTAAATGGATTATATTCACCAGTCCACACAACTGGATGAACGGGTTAAAACGAAAAGACTGTATACTTATAAACTCACTTCTTCAGTAAAGAATCGTAAGTCTAAAAGAAGCGAAATCTTAGAAAATGATACATCACACACATGGAGTACTTGAAAAAACAGGAATAACTATGGTGATATTTGATAAAACAGTTTTTTTTTTTTTTTTTTTTTTTGGTTTTTTGAGACAGGGTTTCTCTGTGTAGCCCTGGCTGTCCTGGAACTCACTCTGTAGACCAGGCTGGCCTCGAACTCAGAAATCCTCCTGCTTCTGCCTCCCGAGTGCTGGGATTAAAGGCGTGTGCCACCACTGCCCGGAGATAAAACAGAATTTAAATGAAAAAAAAATGCATAAAGAGACAAAGAATGTCATTCTATGTTGATAGAAGGATCAGTTTACAGGAATGTAAAAGCTGTAAACATACACACCCAACCCAGGATCAAATCAGAGCTCTTCGGTAGATAAGGAAAGTGTGGTATGTTTATACAGTGGGATATTACTGATCCATAAAAAGAACATGGGTGGGACCGGAAATGACTGTGTTAAGTAAAACAAATACTATGTGTTCTTATCTCATTTGTGGAAATCAATGATGCCAACAGTACGGCTCTCTGGCCGAGAAGGACACAGGAGAAAGGTGTCAGGAAGTTTTTAGTAAGGGTGAAGGAGCCGCTGCTCTCTGGAGTTAGGTGAGTCAACACGCACAGCCTACAGTCCATAGACAAGGTGCATAAAGTAACTATGCATTAGCAGTCCATAGCACATAGACAAGCTGAGTGTAAGGTCTCGGTAACCGAGGGTTAGCAGTGGGTAGTGCACAGACTAGGTAAGGATGAAGTCCCCAACACTTAATAATTAATGGCTGAAGAGAGGCAAATGCTTATTACTCTAATTTGATAACCACATGGTTTATATGTATTAAATTGCCATAATGTGACCCACAAAAATATGCAAAATATAATACACCAACAAAGTATATAAGTAATATACAAGAGCCAGATACTAATGATCCCAAGAAGATGGCGCCATTAAACAGAAATCCTCTACGCATGCTCACTGCCCCCTCTTAGATGGGCAGGGCTATAGAGAAAGCTCCTCTGCAGATTTTTGTAAAATTAAAGAATATGGTTGTTTACTCCTAAAATTCTACTTTACACTTACTTTTCACTTAAATTTAGAATGAAAGAAGTGTTAAGATTTGCTAGGTAGCTAGTTAGAAATGAACAGACTCGGAGGTCATGGAAGAGAGGCTCCCCTCTAGTGAGTATCAAGAGTGCCCCTCCTAAAGACTTAAAACCTCACAAGGAAGAAGGGAAGGCATAGGCCACTACAGCAAAGGCTGCCTTAAAAGTTAAAAAAAAATCTTTTCTGTTATGTGGTGGCATTTGTAGTTAAAAAAAAAAAAAAAGTTGGTCTTCTTTTTTTACTGAAACGTATGCTGACCCATGCCTGTAATTCCAGCATGTGGGAGGCAGAGGCAGGCTGGCTCTTTGTGAGTTCAGGGCTGGCTTGTTCTACACAGCAAGCTCCAGGCCATTGAGGGCTACACAGACCTTATCTGAAACAAAACAAAACGAGCAACAGCAAACACACAGGGGGTCTGACCTGACTTACACCTGGCCCTCGGTGGAGGTGTAAACTGTCCAAAAGATTACAGAGACATATTCTTGTTCTTTCTCTTAGGAGTTGATCTAAATATGTCTGTCAAGCACCTGGACAGGAAAATTCCCCTCAGAAGAGCTACAGGAAACTCTATGATAAGAGGTACACCAGAAAGTCCCTAAGTTGGGAGGAGCGACTGTGCCCTAACAAGGTACCTCCTTACACAGCCTCTGGCAGCTGGCCCGTTTGAGTTCTACCCAAATGGTAACTGTCTTTTCCTTCTAGCTCCTCTATCTTGAGTTAAGACACAAGTCTTCCTGTCTCGACACTCCATGTGTTCTCATCCCCCATCTGGAGAGTCTCCCACACTCTGAATGATGTAGCTGCTTGCAGGCCTACAACTGCTGAGCTTGCTTGCCTTCCTGACCTCGGACTCAAAAAGCATGTAGTTTTCGCTCTCTCTTATCCATCTCCCTCCTCCGGGCAGCTGCCGAGAGCTCTAGTTTGCCTGACTTTTATTCTCTTAAATTTCAATAAAATTGTCCTTGAGTTTCCTTACTAGCTTTCTAAAAAGTTATCTGTGAAATGAAGCTGCAAAAAGGACCCCACATTCCCCATATAGAAATGTGTCCCTATAGTCATACATTGGCAACTTAACCCCAGTTTCCTAGTGTTAAGGGCAAGATCTTTATGAGATAGCGTTCTTTGAGATGTTTCAGCTGATCCTGCATAGGGGTTGACTATGAAAAGGGGGGCTCTTAGTTAGCTTTAGTTGTCAGCGTCCATAGCCCAGTGTCATCTGAGGGAGTATCAACTGGGGGACTGCCTCAGTCAGATTGGCTGTGGGGTACTTTCTTGATTGCTGATTGATACAGGAGGGCCCATCGCACTTTGGATAGTACCAGCCCTGGACAGAGGCTTCTGGGCTGTGTAAGACAACCAGCTGGACAGAAGTAAGCAGAATTTCTCTGTGTCTTCAGCTCCAGTTTCAGCCCTGACTTCCCTCAGTGATGGAGGGGGACCTGGAAGTGTTTGATAAAATAATCCCATTACTACCCAAGTTATTTGGACCATGTTGTTTATCATAGCAACAGAAATCAAACCAAAATGGACAAGCATTCAGCCTCCTTTTCTTCCGTGCATGCTTGCCTTATGCCATGCTATCAAATGGCACACAGGCCCTTGGCAGGTGATGGTGCGAGACTCTGGGACTTAGCCTGCCGAACTATGAAGCAAATAATCAATTCTTTATGAATACTCAGTCTGCTTTTGGCACAAAAACTTACAATGTCCATAATTTAAAGTATCCTTTCCAACCATGCTGCCAGAGTCACATGTGAATGGAGAAGGCTCTTTGAGTGTGTGCTTTAGTGTTTTTCCTTAAAAAGTAAATTGCATCTCCTGCCTTCAAATCAATACCCTAAGATTTTCAGATGTGACATGACGTCTGTGATGAAGGTAGCCCTGCATCACAGTGAGAGGAAGCAGAGACCACACAGACTCTCTCCTTCCACAGCACCCCCGACTTTGTTCTGGAAACTTCCAAGTCTATGGTTGGTTAAAGCATATATCAGTTAACTCATAAGACGTTCGGTTGAGTCCTCAAAGCTACTGAGATAGGGCTTTGTAACACCAAGGGCTCATTTTACAAAACACTATGCTCATAGTAAAGTTTACATTTTCCCCTTAAAAATGACTTGGCTGTTTTAATTTTTTTATCATGTCCAAATACATATTTTGTGTTTTAGGATGATGAAGTATTTAAACTCTCAAGCTCTGGTGTCTAATAGAGTAGAGACTGAGTTCAGTCCTGCCTACTCATAGCTCTGAGTCGGGCAGGGAGCCTTTCCTCTCTGACACTTCCTGAGAAAGTGGGAAGCCAGTTCTAACCTCCTCCTAAGGACCAGCTGGGCTAATGCAGTTGTCTGGGCACCTACCCAGCACTTACATAGTATGAGCAGTCTTTTATAAGTCCATGCCACAGATTTACTTTCTGACTTTCTCAGGGAGTGCTTAGAGGGCAGGCACAGCCATGGGATGCTTTCTTCATCTCATTTTGTTTCCTCATTAAAATTTCATTGATGGATAAAGTGAAAAAGGAAGCAGAAGGCTCTATAAAATCACACCGCAAAGACCCTACATTAATGCCTAAGCTCCAGCACTTTAATGGGATATTGATAAAAATAGCTCATTAGTGGCTACAGCTAGGGGGCGGTACCTGCAACTGCTGTGTATAACTTCTGGCGTGTCCACTGCTTTCCAACAAAGGTTTTCAGAAAGTTGAAAGTGATGCTACTGTACTGACTGATCTACAAAGACACACCTACCTGCCCTCCTCCTGTTAATCACGGCACAGTGCAGATGACCCCAGTACACCACAGAGTAAGGACACCTATGTCTGTCAGCTCTACTCAGCCTTGAGTCCAAGTGAACACTGGTGCTTCTCTTAGAAAGAAACTCAGGGACAGAAACTCACTTCAATGAAGGGTGGGAGAAATATTGAAAACACATACAGCTTGGCCAAACCCACCAAGGCACTAAGTTACACAGTAATTTCACCCATAAAGAACAATTCAGAGAAACATTTCCTTTCTGTTTTTTCTCCCTCTCCAACCTCCCCCCTCCCCACCCCGTGACTAAGGAGCTGATATACCAAATGAGATAGTACTTAAAGTTCACAAGCCTTCTTCACCAGGGACCTATTTTCTCTCTTTATAAAAATCTCCGAGCGAATCAGTTTTGATTCAAGCCTTTAATCTCCCTTCTTCACTTGGAGCAGAGGTTCCAGACTATCTCAGTGCTGAAGGTACCCTGAAGTTCAGTGTTAACTCCTTTGCTCCCCTCAGCACTGCTGCCCTGTTCTAACTTTTTCATTAAGCCAAACGGAATCATGCCCTGTTTCGAACCTATGACCTCATGTTCCCCCCCAGTGACTTTATTTCTGCTCCTTGCCTGGACTCTACGTATGCATGGCCTCCTTTGGAGGCCCATTCTAACTATCACTCCTATGCAATCTTCTCAATCCCCTTAGGTGAGACGATTCCCTCTTGACTGCCTTGCGTGCATCTTATCTGTACCGTTCATGTACTGCTGGACTTTCTCCCTAGTATATTATAAAATGACAGTCCTCTGACATAATATTTTAATAAGTACAAAGGTGGGATTTATAATTAATTTACATGTTTCTTCTCCAAGTACCTAAGACAAAGGCCCTCATAAAATATTCAACAGGATTTCAATACATGTGATGAACAGAGAACGCAGACATCTATCTTGTGTCATTTGGGAAAGCAAATGAAAATGAGTTTTATGCAACCGAATTAAACTCTGAGCACACGCATGGTTATTAGTATCCGAGGCTCTCCACTCATTCTGGATGGGGTTCTGTCACCCCGGCTTACAAACCATCCTCCTCAAGAGTAGGGCACTGTAGCGGACACTAGAGGCACTGGCATTCACAGAAGCGACCTTTACATTCACTGTCAGGGAGCACTTGATCATTCAGTCCTTCCCAGCCTGAACAACATCCTGCTTCTACGAGTTTCTCCCTGGGCTTTCAAAGGTGAGCCATGGCACGTGCCTCTGTTCTTCAGGCTCGTTTTGAGACTCCGTGGGGCTTCTTACTCCCAGCGTTTCCAGATGGTGCTCCCAGTTATGCTTAGCTTGCTGCGTTGGCCTGCCTTTATCCCCTTCTCCTAATCAGTACACACTGCTTCCCTATGTGTCTGAGTTGCTTTAAGTCAACTGCACTCCACTGTAGAATTGTTTTTGAAAAGCCCCAGATACGAGTTTCTTCCCAATGTATGTTCATGCTTCTGAAATTTGAAGCTGTTAAGAAGTCCATGATTATCCACTCTCCAGTATAACTCAAACAGTATTGTCAGTGCACATTTGTATTCCTTAATGTGGTGAAGAAGTGAAGTTAGCATAGGCACTGAGTGAGCATAATTATGTCATTAAGATGATAATAGCTTGGAGTAATGAGGTGTTTTATATATACATTCATAATGGATTCAATTAATACTGGTGGAGTACTTGGAAAGAACGTCCAGCTCACCTTCTCAAAGCATTTCTGTTCTCTCTCCCACAGACGATACCCTCCATTCCCACCTCGAAGCCCATAAACCTGTGTGGAAGCTGCCAGGACCCTAGGGGGCCGTGCTGGGCAGCATCCTGCTCAGGAGGTGATTTTATCTTGGGAACGACACACAAAAAGTTGGACACTATCACCAGAACCCTAAGCTTTTAAAACCATGTTCTCAAGGCAAAAGATTAACTAGTTAATTATAAACCATGTATTAGTTGAGAATAAATCAACCCACCACTCGGTAAAGCTGTGCATGCCAACAGGGTGTCTCTTGCCAAATAGCTCATTTGATGTATGTGAAATGCATTACACTGGACAAATGAGAAGGCCTCTCGTTCACTTCCCTTTCAAGTCCATTCATCTCTTGATGGATGCCTCATGATTTCCTGCCCAGGCTCTGACAGCAAAACCCAGGCACTTTAAACTTGTATTCAGAAATGCAACTGAGGTGAGTGTAACCAAGCCGGGTGTGGTGGCGCACACCTCTGATCCTGGTACTTGAGAAGCTGAGACAGGAAGGACAAAGGCTTTGAGAATGCCCTGGACTATATGGTGAGTTCAAGGCTGGCCTGAACTGTATAGAAAAAGCTGTCTCAAACCAAGACAAAGGAGGAGGTACAGCTGCGCTCATAATGGAGAACAGCACATCTGCTAGAAATGGTATGAGCAGGGGCACATATTCCTGTCACCTCATTTTCCAGCCAGCTGGTTATTTGTGCACAAGGCACTAATAACCATTGATATGCACCAGCCCTCGGCAGTGGAAGAGGCCACAGCCTGGAATGGGGTGTGTGTGTGGTATCCAGATGAACTCATCCATCAGAACACAGAGAATAAGCAGCAGCACTGGAGAGATACAGCAACAAGCACACCTTCCCCAGGTCCTGGCTAAGTACAAAATGGCCCCTGCTCTCCTGGCCGTCATTCACTTCCAAGCTCATTTCTGTCCATCCTGGGCAATGCCTTCTCCTCACCTACTCCCTATTATCAAGGGAAATGCAGAGCATAGCCTACAGTCTGGCCGGGCAAGAAGCAGAGCACTGAAGCCAGTCAGCATACCCTGGTGCAGCCCAAGGGTCACGTACCTCTTCTTCATGACTTTCAAATTGGTACATCCAAAAGTTCTCCATCTTTCCAGGTACTGTTTGGGCAGCGGGGCGCAAGCCCTAGTGCATCCACTTGTGAGCTGCAGTGTGCTCCTGATATCAGTGCCGCTTGGGGGGGGGGCACTTCTGGTGGTGTCAGGTGCCCTTGTCAATAATGCAACTGGTAATAAGAGATGTGACCACCTCCAGGGTGTCTGACCCTCCATGTTAACCCTTCAGTGTCGGGTAGCCAGGACTGTCTCGAGTCATTGGCCCAGCGGCGTCAGCTGATATTTCTGAGAAGAATCTAGCCCACCCTTGCTGTCAGCAGCACCTACTATTTCTGGGGAAAATAAACTCAGCACAGAGGTGCTACCAGGGACTTTCACACACCCCAGACTCTGCTATGTTTATAGAACCTGTGAAGAAGCATCCAGCTCTGGTGAAGGGAGGGGAGGGAGGTGGCTGAAACTGTTCTTTCAGGCCTTGATCAGAACATACCTGGCTGTGTGGGGAGAGCTTAGGGAATTCTGATCAGCTGCTGGCTGGGTGGCACAGGCTGTTGGAAGGGTACCACCCCGTACTAATTGTATGCTCTGTTACTGTGCTCTGACAACTGTGTGCCACAAGTAAGAGGGGGCTCTGACAGACCAGAAAAGAGCTGCCTCATGGTTAGCATGGCTTGGACCAAAACAACTGAGGACCCAAAATTAGGCTGAAAAAACAACTGTATCTATCTATCTGTGGGGCCAGAGCCAACAAGAGGAAGGACAGGACACATCTGGGTAGTACTGATCTGGGGGAAACACAGGGAAGCTGAGGAGGGACCTGGGTGCACAGAGGCCCTCAGGGAGCATCAGCTTCTTAGTCACCAAGCCCTCCATCAGACCTGTAGGCAGGGCTCCCTCTGAGGCTACCTATCTAGTCAATTAGCTGTGGACAGCACTAAATGGTAGAACAAACCACACAGGATCGAAAGCAAGCTACAGTTGAAAAACCAACCATTCTTACTGCCAGTTTCCCATGTGCGGGCAAGCTCAGTGGTCAGTGGGAGGATCAGAGACTGCATCTCTGGACTGCCCATCTCCTCCATCTTGTGAGCCTGATCAGACTTGCTATCAATCAAGTGCACCCTCCACAGCCTCTGTCAGTGCCCTGCAATGCCTGTAGCGATTAGCCACCGTTCAGGAAGGAAAGCCCTTTGCAGAACAGTGCTCAGAGTGTTCCTAGATGACTAAGTTGGACATCTCTTCCTATGCCCTTTCCTCCTGTTACCTGTTTTAAGTGGAGAAATCTTTGGGTATTAGTTATGAAGTGTCCAGACTAACACTCCCTGCTAGTTAGCTCTCTGGCTCATGGTAAAACCGCCTTCCTCTGACCATGCTTGACACTGCTTTGGCTTTAGTTCTGGCCACTGCTGCCATGGAAACCTTGTCAGCTTCTCAGGTATTAGCAGAGATGACCAGCTCACACATGAATTAAGGTATCAGACCACAGAAGACTCAAAATCGAAACCTAGGCCTTCTGTGGTGTAGGAAGCATCTGCGCGCAGCATCCTTTGGCCTGATGGAGTTTGAGTCTCTTCCTCTGGCTGTTTTGTTTTTTATTCTTCCTCCCCTTTAATGTTCATTCTGTACCTGAAACCTACTTAATTATTCATCACCACCTTCTCCAGGCGGCATCAATTATGGATCACATCTGTGATGGAAAACTTTACTAGTAGCAAGATCGTGCTGAGATGGGAGCGTAAGGAATAGCAACCACACACCACCCTGGAGGGAGAGAGCACAGTGGTGGGATAGCAGCCAGCCTCAAGCCGGCTCACCCTGTAGGCCTCCCACTCTACAGGCTTCTCCCAACCCTAGCAACTCCTCCGAATTCCACGCTCCACAATCATCCCAGCGTCTTGGCCCAGAGAGAAGCAATACTGTTCATGGAATACACTAGGTCAACTAGAGGCCCAAGAGAGGCTGATCAGGGCTGAAGGCTACAGTTGGGTGGGCAGATACTTCGGTCCCCACAGTCAAGGGAGACTACCAGCACAGAGAATGAATGCTTAGCCATAACTCATGAGTCTTTACAGATTTTTTTGCACACTGGAAGCTCCCTAAGATTGGGGGGCGGGAGTGGGGAACAAACTCATCTCAAAAGCGTACAATGGACATGCTTATCCTTCAGGGCAAAAGCTCTCCTTTAAAATGTCTCCACTGCTCCTTCACTCTGTGTTCTTGGATGCAACCACCTGCTTCATGCCTGTGCTGGCTCACTTACACCTATATAGCACGTGGCTTTGTTCTCCCATCAGTCACTTTGGGACCTGTGGGTTTTCTTTCTCACAGCCACAAGATGGAACGACAGCCTGGGAACTGGAAATGGCTGTAGAAGTCAATGGCAGAAGACACAGTTAGCTGTGGTCTCACCCTTGCGGGCTTTGCTGACATAATCACTGATACCAAATATGGGGGAGAGGTTTTTTGAATGGCCCCCAAAGGTCTCTACTTCCTGGGAGTCAGAACCCTGTGTAAACCTCTCCTTGGGAAGGACATTTGGGTCAGATATCTGCCTAAACAATGAGATAAAACTACATTAGTTTTATGTCACTCTGTCTTGGGTTACCAAGGACTATGGCTTCCATCTTGCCATCAGACTCTGGAGCCTTCTTGTCTTGCATACTTTAAGGGTGAGACTGGGCCCATGGGACAAAGAACTGAGAGTGCCCTGGCCATGATCAATGGGAAACCAAGGCTGCCAGCCAACTGGCTTTGAAGAGCTGGATCCTGCCCTCAGCATGGGAGCTCAAGAGCTGAGCTTTTCCCAGGAAAGCTTTCTGATGTTACCCACCCCACACCCTACACCCCCTGTGCCGTGCCTACTTGCAGCCTCATAGAGATCCTGCAGAATGAAACAGATGTGTGTGTTGCTTTATGCTGCTAAATTTTGGGATGATCTATTATGTAGCAGTAAGGCATCACATAAAGATTCAGATGAAAGCTTTAAGAGCAGAGTAGGCTGAAAGGTCTGGCTGTGGACTTGATGAAGGACTGGTCTCAAGTAGAACGCTATGCAGACAGACCTCTGTCTGTCACACAGTATCCCTGGGGTCTTGTACAATACCTTAGGTGCAGAATACACTATAACATGTCAGTCCAATTTTAAGGTGGACTTTCAACTTTCAAATAGGGACCACAGTCCTAAGTCTCTTTTAGTTCAGTAGAAAAGTGATGGACAGGTCAGGGATGGAAAAAAGGCTTAGAACCCAACTGCTACTGGTGCTCTCAGGTCAGGGAAGGTGCAAAGACTTAGGGCTCCACTGCCAGGCTTTGCTCTGAAGTCAGGGAGGAGGATGAGACCTAGTGCCCCCTGCTGGCCAGTCCCCACCCCCCAATTAGCCCTGTGAGGCAAGGGAGCACACCAAGACCCTTGCCCCACTGGAGAGATTGATTATTGATAAGATCACCTTTTCTCTTCCAGGTTCAATTCCGAAGTCAACACTTAGTACAAAAACAAGAAATAAAGATGGAGTGGATCACAAGAGAGAGACACTCCTGCTCAATGTCCTGACAGCAGAATGTGCTGAGAGCTGAAGCAAGAACCTGGTATAACCATCACTGCCTTAGAATCAGGCAGCCCTCGCCAATCAGAAGCAGGGATCACAAATCTGCAAGGGCTGGATAAGCCTCAGAAGGACCATAAAAACTCAGGCAGCTCTGCAGCTGCTGTCTCCAGTGTACCTCAATGCACACGAGCCACGTATGATACCAACAAGGGACTCTTCCAGTGACCATATTGTCACAAAGATGTCCTGCATCTGACCTCGGTGATCACTGAGAATCTCAAATCCTGGTTGACTTGGCTGATTGGGTGACCGTGTGGCCTCTGTTGTTCTTAAGCTCTCAAGGAGTATCAGCTGCAGAGCCAGCACCCAGTCACTGTCCTTCCCTCGTCAGTGGACATGGTGGCTCCCTGTGCACTGGGCTATTGTGTCCGAGAGCGAGTCCTCCTCAGGATGTCAGTGGCATCTCTTACAGCTAGATTGTTAGGTTGTTAGATTTGCTTGCTGTGAGTTGTTCCCCATTTCTAATGCATGAACAATAAACCATGCATTTGGGAAAGACACCTATCTGTTTCTCTGTGATGGGTAAATCATATTCAAGACAGGTCCCTAGCACCCATATGGTAGCTCACAGACATCAGTAACTCTAGTTCCAGGGGATGTGGTACCCTCTTCTGGCCTCTGAGGGGGTGAGGCACACATGTGGTATACAAGCAGACATGCAGGCAAAACACTCATACACATTAAATGAAATCAAATAGATTTTAAAACAGGACTCCTGATCCAGAGCTAGATTCCTGTCAGCTCTCCTTATTCTCTATGGCAACTCCTTATCTATATAATAACCAGTCAGTATATACAGTGAGTCACCTGGTCCCCCACTTACTTGTCTTCTGCAAACCTACCTAGGCTGCTGTGCTATGCAGGGTCTCTCTGCTTCAACCCACCCCTACAAGCAATGTGACTGTGCTACATGATCTGAATGGATGTCATTACACTTCTTTTTTCAGCATACCTTGAACCACACCCCCACCCCCTCTACACCCCGTTAGTCCCCTCTTCTAATTCCTATCCTAATACTAACCACAACTTTCACCACCTCGTTTCTTGCTTCTTTATCTTCTCTTCTGCTAGTCTGACCTAGCTGTAACACCTCTGAACTACAACGACCAGCATGGCACAATAACCCTAAGGGTGCAGTAGTGACACACATACCTTGAAGGTAATCAACAGCTCTGTAATTGGACTTCAGACTTACTCGACAAGAGAGAGATCGTGCCTGATACTAAAACTAAGCTAATTACTCGGAGCTAGTGAAGTCATAGATCATGGAGAACCCAAAGTGCCATTTTATTAAAGCATAATGTATAACTATATTCTCAACATTTGTCCTTATACCTAATCAAGGAAACTTCTCTTTACAACAGATAAAAACTATTACAGAAAACTACAACCAATCAAAATGCAACGTTTTGGAGCCCAATGCCAGTGGGAAATGCATCTATAATACAACTTCTTAGGCTCAGGGACCACTGTGGGAGAGTGGGAAGATCGTAAGGGCCAGAGGAACGGGGGTTTGCTGTGGGAGTGAATAAACAAGGGAACAGCAGACATGCTAATGTGGATCTGGGAGAGCCCACGAAAGGCTACACAAACAAACACACGCAACCAAGGAGTGCCAAGGGCAAAGAAACAGTCTTCCCCAGCACACAACTGATTACCCAACATATATACAGGAAGAATTACACAGACTGAGCACGTTGTGCTTATCTACTTAGAAGAAAGAGAGCGAACAAGAGCACCAGCATGTGCTTACAGCAATTAATGAAAAAAGTCCATAAATCTGAAAGAGACGGGGGGGGGGGGGGATATACAGGAACATTTGGGAAGAGGCAAGGAAAAGGGAAAATGATGTAATTACATTATAATCTCAAAATTTTTAATTTTTTTTAAAAAAAAGTTCAGTGGAAAACCTCACTAATAGAATGTATCATGTAGAGGAAAAACAGGGCTTGAAGATGATGTAGAATAACTGAATTATTTAGCCAATGTCAACAACAATTTTTTTAAATGTATGAATGGAAAATGTAAGACCTTTGGGACATCATGAAATAGCAAAGTCTAAAAATTATAGAAAGAAGGACAAAAATTTCATACTGAAGACATAGGCATTATTTTCAATTAAATCATAAAGTTTACCAAGTCTATGAAGAAAAGTGCTTATCCAGATACAAGAGGCACAAAGAACACCAAATAGACAGGACCAGAAAATAAACTTCCCAAGTAATAGCATAGTTAAAACAGTGAATATACAGAACTAAGAAAAACTACTGAAATCTGTAAGAAAGAAAGATCAAGTTGGGCTGGAGAAATGGCTCAGTGGTATGTACTCACATACATAAAATAAATAAATAAACCTTTGGGACTAGAGAGATGGCTCAAGGGTTAACAACACTGACCACTCTTTCAGAGGTCCTGAGTTCAATTCCCAGCAACCACATGGTGACTCACAACCATCTGTAAAGGGATCTGATGCCCTCTTCTGGTGTGTGTCTGAAGACAGCTACAGTGTACTCATATACATAAATAATTCTTAAAAAAAAAAAAAAGAAAGAAAGAAAAAAGAAAAGGAAAAAGAAAGAAAGACCAAGTCACATTTAAAGTCAGGCCCATAGAATAACAACTGGTTTTTCAAAGGAAGCCTAAAAAATACATATTTCAAGTTTTGACATACTACAGCTTCAAACCCAGGCTAACATACCAGCAACACTGTTATAATTGAAGGTGAAAGAAAATGTGTCTATAATAAAAAGAGGCCAAAAGAATTTATACTATCAGGCCAGCTCCATGGAAGATACTAGAAAGAATACTATAGCTAATGAGAAAAATAAATAAATCTAAGAGGCTATAGGACAAGATAAATGAAGTTAATGTGGTATTAACAAAAAGAGAGCTAAGAAACATACAAACAACCACAAATTAACAACAGGGAATCAATATACACCTTTCAATAATAATACTATTAGTGGTCTTAATTATCTCATCAAAAGATTGGGAGTACCACACTGGATTAGAAAACAGAATTCTCTCTCACTGTCTCCAACAAACACCTCTCACTATCAAAGATAGAAACTGTCTCAGGGTGGCAGGTTAGAAAAAGGTATTTCAAGCAAATGGAACCAGAAATAACCAGAAATATTCTAATATGTGGCAAAATATACTTTAAACGAAAATCCAGTAAGAAGAGATCAAAAGGGTATAATCCACAGAGAGAACATTACAGTTTTAATCATATATGCACTCAACAGAGCAGACCTGACTTCATAAAGCAGATGCTACTATGCATGAAGTCATAGATTAATTCTACCAAGTAACAGAAGCCGACTTTAATATTCCACACTCATCATTAGACAAATCATCCAGAAAAAATTTACACAGGGGAACAAGAGAATGAAATGACACATAGATGAACTTAATAGGTATTTACAAGCATATGACCCAAACGTTACAGAATATATATTCTTTTCAATAGACAAGGAACTTTTCTAAAACAGATCACATATTAAGACACAAAGAATGTCTCAAATATAAGAAAATTAAAATAACACTTTGCACTTTAGCTGACCACAATGGAATAGAGCTAGACATCAACAGTAAGAGAAACTACATTTTCTCACAAAGTCATGGAGATTAAACAAAATACTATTGAGTGATCAATAAATTATCAAAGGAAATAAAACAAAAATTTGTAGATTTGAATGAAAATGATAACACAACATACTAAAACCTGAAATACAACAAAGGCAGTTCTAAAAAGAAAGTTTATTGCTCTAAGTGCCTACATTAAATAATAATTAATAATAATAATAAAATCTCAAATAACTAACTTAATGATGCATCTAAAGACATTGAAAAAAATAAGACCATCCCAAACCCAAAGTAGTAGATATGAAGAAATGGTTATGATCAGGTCAAAAACTAATGAAACAAATATAAACAAAAATCCAAACATTTTGAAAAGATAAATAATATTGAAAAACCCTTAGCTAATTAAAAGAGAAGAAAAACCCAAAATAATAAAATTAGAAGGGGCCAGAGAAATGACTTAGTAGGTAAAAGTACTTGCTATGAAAGCAAGAGGACTGTTTTCAAATCTCCCCATTACTCTCTTCAAAGCCAGGCATGGCTGCATGCACCTATACCCTTAGCACTGTGTCGTAGAGACAGATGGATCCCAGGAGACCAAAACAAAGACCTTCGGATTCAGTAAAGCAACCTTGCCTAGAAAATAAATTAGAGGGCAATACAGAGGAAGACTCCAGATATCCTCCTCTGGCCTACATATGCATGTACATCAACACACACACACACACACACACACACACACACACACACACACACACACACACACATGCATGCATGTGAGCATATGCCATATACAAATAAATATACATGCATCACATATACACATATTCATGAGATAAATAAAATAGGAGATTAAAAGAAGACATTATAACAGATATCAATGAGATTCAGAAAGAAATCATGACATACCTTAAAAACTTATACTCAACTCAGTTGAAAAATATGAAAGAAATGGATGTATTTCTAGGCTTACCAAAGTTAAACCAAGATTAGATAAATAAATTAAACAGGTGTATAAAAAACAATTAAATTGAAGCAGTAAAAATATTTTCAAATAAAAGAATCCCATGTCCAGAAAGAGTCATCAAATAATTCTACTACATGTTCAAAGAACAGTACTTCTCAAATTATTTTGTAAAACAGAGCATGAATGGATTCTTCCAAATTCTTTTTTATGAAGCAATTACTATCCAGATACTCAAAGCAGATAAAGACATAACAAAAAAGAAAATTATAGACCAGATTATAGATCAATTTCTCTGATGTACAGACATTAAAAAAACTAATAAATACTTGCAAACTAAATTCAAGAACACTTCAAAAAGATCATATGCCAGAGATTGGCTTCATTTCAGAGATTTAGGAATGGTTGAACATACATAAATTAGTAAGTTTAGTTCAGCATATAAACTGACCCAAAGACAGAAACTCCATGGTTACCCTAGTAGACCAAGAAAAGACCTTAGACAAAAATCTAACATCCCTTTATAATAAAGCTCCCATAGAAGCTAATGCTAGAGAGAACACATCTTTACATAATAAATGCTTATTATGTATAGCAAGCCTTATAGCCAACATTATGCTAAATGAAGAAAATTCAAAGTATTTCCACTAAGATCAGGAAAAACACAAGGTGTCCACTCTCTTTACTCCTATTTAATATAATACTTGAAATCCTATCTAGAGAAACAAGAAAAATCAAACTGATATAACCAGGGAAGGAAGGAACAGTCTGTAGACAGTATGAATCTATACATTAAAGACCCTAAGGATTCCATAAGAAAAATGTAATTTTATTCAGCTGAAAAGAAAAATGAAATTATAGGAAAATGAATGGAAATGAAAAAAATCTATGCTGTCAAAGGTAACCCAGACCCAGTAAGTGGCACAAGTTCTCGGTCACATGCAGATTCTAGCTATGAACTTTCAGAGTAGCATGTTTAAAGTAGAATGCCTGTAAGGGTCGAGAGGCTACAAAGGATCTACTACCTCTAATAGGAAAAGGGGAAGCCTTATAGGAGGGAAGAGTCTTTGTTTTCTCAGTAGATACAAGCTAACGTCATTTGGGAAGAGGGACCGTCAATCGAGAAAATGTCTCCATCAGACTGACCTGCAGGTGAGTCTGTGAGGCATTTCCTTTCTTAATGACTGATGTGGACGGGCTTAGTCCACTGTGGACAGTGTTACCTCTGGGCAGGTATATAAAAGGATGTATAAGAAAGCAATCTGAGAGCGCCATGGAGTGCAAGCCAGTAAGCTGTGTTCTCCCACAGACTCCACTTCAGTTTCTGCCTTGAGCTCCTGTATCATTTTCCATGACGATGGACTGTAAAGTATAAGATGAAACAACCCCCAACCCCCGAGTTTCTTTTGGTGTGGTGTTTATCACAGCAATTGAAACCAAACTGACAGGAGGATGGAAGGGCACGTGATATGAAGTAGGGGGTAGATATGGGGCAGGAAAGGTTTAAGTGGGGATGAGGGAGTAGGATAGGACAGAGGAGAGAGTAGGGGAAGAGATAACCAAGACAAAGGATGTTATGGAGAATCCCTATGAGAACTTATTTTGTAAATTTAGTAAACAAACAAAAAAACAAAACAAACCCACCACCACCACCACCACCAGCAACAACAAAAAACCCAACCCTATGTGGGTGTATCATGTTCTCTGTGGAAGCCTAACCTTATTAAACATAACTGAGAAAACGCCTCCATCAGACTGACCTGTAGGTGAGTCTGTGGCGCACTTTCTTGATTAATGACTGATGTGGGAGGGATATCTCCTTATGTGATATTGGTCAGTGTGGTGGTTTGAATGAAAATGGTTCCCATAGGCCCATAGCGAGTGGTACTACTAAGAGGCCATGGTGGAGGAAGTGTGTCACTGGTGAGGGCTTTGAGGTGTCAGAGCTCACGCCAGGCCCAGTGTCACTTTCTCTCTCCTTGCTGCCTTCAGATCTATATGTGAACCTCTCAGCTACTTCTCGAGCACCATGTCTGCTGGCATGTTGCCATGCTTCCTGCCATGACAATGGACTAAACATCTGAATTGTAATCCAGCCTCCAATTAAATGTTTTTCTTTATTAAGAGTTTCTGTGGTCACAGTGTCTCTTCACATCAGCAGAAACCCCAAGACAGTCAGGGAGGCTCTAGAGGCTCCCAAAACATTATAGGCTATTGTCAATGCATTTGCTTACTCATTAGAACTAGACCCTAGGATCCTACTGCACACCTCATACTTGGATTGTAGGATGTTGAGAAATCAAACTGGGTCTGAGCTTGAAGTTTTCTTGGTTTTGGATATCTTTCATACTACCAGAATGTGCTATGCAAACCTCTGGGGAGAAAAATCAATCAAAATCATCTATGTGTGGAACCCCACAAGCTATAATAAATAACAAGAGTGCCCAAAAGTGCAATATTAGCATGAGTATATGGGGTACCCAATAACATTCTGATTGGATCTGAGGATGTTCCATAGCAGAGATTCATAACGGGCACTGTAAACCTGGTCAAGAACCATGGCTAGCAGGTCATAGGCTCCAGGGGAGAACCTACTACTGTAAGGAGCGGTTAGAGTATTCGCCATTACTAGATGGCGCTGACTTCCGCTGTCGCTCTGAGGAAACTTGTGGATAGCGCGGGGTGGCTCGCCCGAAGCGCCTGCGCATTAAGGGTGTACATGACTAATCACCGCCCACTCCCGGGGCGCGCCAATCAATGGAGGACACGCTGCCTCAGGGCTATATAAGCAGCGCCATTCTGGGGCCCCGGGTTCCTCCTCTATCAA
>CM052703.1:35200397-35224464 GCA_028551405.1 Uromys caudimaculatus
CTAGATGGCGCTGACTTCCGCTGTCGCTCTGAGGAAACTTGTGGATAGCGCGGGGTGGCTCGCCCGAAGCGCCTGCGCATTAAGGGTGTACATGACTAATCACCGCCCACTCCCGGGGCGCGCCAATCAATGGAGGACACGCTGCCTCAGGGCTATATAAGCAGCGCCATTCTGGGGCCCCGGGTTCCTCCTCTATCAAAGGCTGAATAAAGTTGAACTGCAGACGGAGCCTACTGCTACTATTGTTTACTTAAATGGACATGGTGTTAAATGGCTTTCTACATATGTTTACATCAATAGATCAGCATTGCTCTCAAATTTTTCTCAGCGAAGCTTTTTTTAAAAATAGGTTTTAGTTTGTCTTAGTTACTTTGTTATTGCCGTGATAAGATATCATGGCCAAGATAACTCATAAAAGAGTTTATTTGGGGCTTATGGTTTCAGAGTATAGTTTCCATGACCATCATGGCAGTGAGCATGGCAGCAGACAGGCAGGCATAGCGCCAGAGCAGTAGCTGAGAGCCTACATCCACAACTACAAAGTAGAGAGGAAAAGACTGGGGATGGTGTGAGTCTTTAGAAACCTCAAAGCACAGAGAAACCCTTTCTTCTGTAAGTTGCTTTGGTCATAGTGTTTCATCACAGCAACAGAAAAGTAACTGAGGCTGAAGATGGACCAGGAAGAGGGATATTGCTGACCATACTGGTCTTTTGCAGAAATGAGGAAGACTTCTTTGGGATTTTAGACCAGGAAAGCAGTTAAATGCTATACATGGGTCTTAATAGGACATCCTAGTAGGAGCCTGGAGTACAATAGAGAAATGTGGACTCTGGAGGCCCAGCAGCTCAAGAGGTATCAGAGGGGAATAATATTAGCAATTGGGTAAGAGACTACATTCTTGTGAAATTTTGGTCAAGAACGTGGCTACTTTCTGCCCTTGCCCTAAGAATCTGCCTGAGAATAAATGAAAGTATGGGATTAATTTCCTTGGTGGTGGAAATTTCAAGATGACCTAATACTGAGTCTGTCCTGTGGTTATTAGTAATCAACCTTCTGCAGGTCTACAATGAAAAAGGACAACCAGGGCAAAAAGAGGTATAGATGTACTGTTTGAAATAAAAAAGAACACCAGGAAATTTAATTTTGAAGCAAAGGCTTGTGCAGGAAGATTAAAGGAAGGCCTGTTCAGGCTGGAGAGATGGTTCAGTGGTTAAGAGCACTGACTGCACTTCCAGAGATCCTGAGTTCAATTCCCCGCAACCACCTGGTGGCTCACAACCATCTGTAATGGGGATCTGATGCCTTCTTCTGGTGTGTCTGAAGACAGCCACAGTGTAATCACATAAATAAATAAACAAACAAATCTTAAAAAAAAAAGACAGACCTGTTCAAAAATGGAATAAAGGGTGGGTGGTCCCAGGGCAAGACCCCACCCTGCTAAACTTCCAACTTGTATGAAGGAGCAACAAAGGAAAGCTGTTGGAAATGTGATCCAAGGGGGTCAGGCTCCTCCCTGAGTGATCCTCCAAACTTGTCAGTATCTTCCATGTGGTTCTGGTTTTAGAGTCATGAAGGATACGGGAGTAAGTAAAGGAGTTGTAGAATCTTCCTTTGAGGTTAAGGAGAGCTGCTGAGGCCAGGCATGTTAAAAGGGAGTCCCTGCATGGAAGTTCTGAGAAGCCATTTTCTGTGGCTGTAAAAGTGAAGCCTGGATTGCACTGGAGAGCCCAAGATGTGGGAGATGCCAGTGCCACGAGATATCTGCCAAGAAAAGCTGCAGATAGGGAGCAGAACCAGCCCGAGAGAGAAGTGTGTTAGATTCCGCAAAGTCTGAAGGACAGAGGCATCTGAGTCCTTTAACATCAGTCGTGGAACTACAGGTCAGTAAATGCAATAAAAATCTCTTCCTGTAGCTATGCCATATTTCTTATTCAGGCAACGTCCTCTATGTCCAAGTATTCAATTAAATCCAAAGTGGCTGTCTAAGCATCAGGTTTCCTTCCTTTCTGAGGTCTGCTTGGTAGAATGAATACACTGGAGGCCATTTCTGCTGTGTCTATGTGATTCTTTGTCTCTATGGTTACACATCTGTTCAAACCTGAGTGGTGTTGAACTACTGGATCCATTGTACTGTAGTATCTAAGTTTGAACAATCTGAATCCTGGAAGATAGCACCGAGTGCACTGGGATATGTACTTTCCTAGCAAGTCAGTAGACCAACCTGAGCCATGGGTGCTTACTTGGGGTCCAGTCCTCTTCAGGTATGAATGTATGCAGTGTTGGAGCTACCATAAGGCCGTGCTTCCTCTTCCCAAGAATACCACCTCACATTCCAGCAAGGAACTGACCCCAGATCAGGCACTGACAGAACACATCTTCATCCTAAATTCTGTCTGCCTGACTTTGGATCCCATTTCAACTCCACCCCTTGCTATCCGATCCTGGAAATATTGTGGCAGGTCAGAACCTCAGCAGCAGGTGGAGATCCGCAGAGAGAACCCCTCAATTCAGAGCACCTCACAGGAATCCTGCTCAGAAATAGAAGCTTTGGCAGTGGTGCGATTCTTTTTATTTGTCCTTGTAGGCTTGTCAACACAGCAGCAAGGTCAACAGGGCAAGATGCTGCTAATGAGTCTTAATTAATTAGCATGTGCATTTGACCTTGGTAGACAGTCTCCTAGCAACAGTTAAAAGGAAAAGTAAAATCCTTGCAAGCCTTATGCTCAATTCAGGGTAGAGAGGGGATAACATCAAGACATCTAAGACCCAGGTGAAGCCCAGGCATTCCTCATGACTTCTTTCCACCAGCTTACAGGAGTGCGAGTACAGGGCAGGTACTAACCTATTAGGCCTTCACTTCCCCACAGTGTTAATAATGCCTCTCTTTCAGCAAGAAGGTGGCTGGTTTCTGACTCTGGCTGAGCAGTGTCAGGGTTGAAACAACCTCCTGTCTCAAATTATTTTGTGCCTTGGTCTCTGGGAGGGAACAGGATGCCAATATAAAATACTTGTTATCTGGAGCAGGTGCTGCATGCTCCATTTTCACCGACCAGTAGGCTAGTCTGATTTAACTAGCACAGTCCTGGATAAAAAGGGCTGGCGGGTTGCTGCTTAATGCAGAAGCTGGGAACCAGGGTCGCTGATGGGAGGGGCCAGGATCAGTGGCATGGTGTGGGTTGCTGGAAGACAGCAAATAGAAACCCCAGTACAAAGAAGGTGAGGCCAAGAACATTAATTCAGTGTGCCAGTTCCCACCCTAAATAGTGAGCCCTAACTTCCGGAAGGAGCCAACATGCTATACCCGTGATCCTTACATCACATTTCTGGAGAGAATTCCACAACAGCAAAGACATCATATGATTACTGAGAAACTCCTTTTATGTTAAGAGCACGATGCCAACTGTCTTAGTTAGGGTTTTACTGCTGTGAACAGACACCATGACCAAGGCAAGTCTTATAAAGGCTAACATTTAATTGGGCTATCTTACAGTTTTAGAGGTTCAGTCCATCTTCATCAAGGTGGGAGCATGGCAGCATTTAGGCAGGCATGATCCAGGCAGAGCTGAGAGTTTTACATCTTCATCTGAAGGCTGCTAGTGGAAGACTGACTTCCAGGCAGCTAGGATGAGGGTATTTAAGCCCATTCCCACTGTGACACACCTACTCCAACAAGGCCACACCTCCAAGTAGTGTACTTCCTGGTCCAAACATATACAAACCACCACACCAACTATGCTTATAAAAAGAATAAATTTCAATTTAAAGATGGTCCCATTTATGGATAATACATGCTTTATGATTCAGCAGGACTGCATGACTCTGGTATTTAACTGGGTACACATACAGCTGGTCTTCCTGTACCCACCCTTTCTCTTCAGTCCACTTACCACATGTAATTCTGAAGGAGCCATTTGGAGAGGATGAGACAAACATTCTTAGGAGTCGTGGGCAGTTTCTTGAGCCCCCACTTTGTAAGTGAACCTGTCACATTTCTGAACCGTGACCCTGTGTGCTAACTCTAGGGACCAAATTTTCTCAGTGGAAACTGGCCATTTGCTTCCGGTTGCTCTTCTTGTGGTTTCACACATAGATTGTTTGGTGAGACAATTCAGATTCCTCTTGGGAGTGGGGTCAGGTGAAGAGAAGTTGAAGCCCATGGGTTAAAAAAAAAAAATCTTCCCCACAACTGTTTTCTTTTTAATTCTAAGGAGATGGGTGGCTGGGATAGTTGACTTGTGGTGGGCCACCATCGGACAGATTCTGCTCCAGTGATTCCGATATAGCAATGGTTTCATGGCAGTAGGAAGATAGCTTTCAGACACCAGGGCTTGCCGGGCACTGAACAGACAGGTGACATTCTAGAGATGAGGTAAGTTAATTGAAGGTAACACTTTGAGCCTAGGAGAAGCGCACAATGCAAACATTTTCCCATCCCCTTCGGCTCTCTTCATGGTTGAAATGAATCATTTGCTCTTCAAATGGGAGTTTAAGGTCAAGCCTTTTCATTTTGAAGATGTAACAGTTAAGACTATTACATCTCTAAAGAAAATTACCCTGGTCACATCGGGTCCTCGTGGTTCACAGGAAACCGGCTCCTTTTTGCCGTTGCTATTGACAACTGAGTTTTGCCACACAGTGCACCACCTCCTGCTGGGATGTGGCACTTCACTGTGCATCTGAAGGTGCAGCAGGGGCTGCTAAGTGCCTCAACTGCGGTGCTTTCACCCTGGTAAAGGCAGCTCTCAGAAACATTTCATCATTAAAGCAAAGGCTGTGAACTTAGGTAATTATTCACGTCTCTGGAGAAGTCAATGCACCGCACTTGACTCCGGCATATGGCATTCCCAGAACATACAATGTTCTTACCGCTTTCTTCCCCACCAGTGTTCCAAGGCTTCCGAACTCTAAACACACTTATAAGCCCACGGCTTCTAAATACTTCGGGTTCTTTACTGTCCATTTGTGTTCTGTGGTGAGCACAGCTCTCCTCTTGACCTATAGTTGCTTATTCTTATATTTGTAATTTCAGCCAAATAGAGGTTTCACGCTTAATGCAAACACTGTATAAGGCTCAGAACACCAATCTTACCATACGTCAAGAGCTGACAAAGAAGTCCTTTCCTTCCTATAAACTGAACACAAAACACACAGAAACATTTACCCTTTTTTATTTAGTTCAAGAAAACAGGACAATGAGATAATCTCTTTGCTCAGCGAACTGTCTCTGCTTAAATCCACATAGTTTTCAAAGCCAAATCACACTACGCACGCAGCTTAGGGCAAAACTCAAAAAGTCTTTTTCACACCGCTCCACACTTCATGGCCCCATTTCCAATTCTTCTGGAACTTTCTTCTACATTTACTTTCATGTTCAGAGGTTACGTGTTTGTATTGCCTCACTTTCATTTCAGAGTTAGACTTTTTTTTTCTTGGCTTCTACTGCAAAGGCTAAAATCTATGGCCTTTTCCACTACACATTTCTAGTTGATCCACGTTCAGTGTTTGCATTCTAAAGACTACACCTCTGACTCCCCAGCCCAGACACTTGCATATAGTACTGCATTTCTGGATTGTGTAACAGTTGTCAGAAGGCCAAATAACCAAAGAAGACTGGAATTGTTAGTATTGGTTTTTGATTCGCTTAGTTTTCCATGTGCTGGTCATCCATCTATGCTAAGGCCTCTCCAAACCTCTACTCCTTCAATTCCACGCTCACCAGGCTCCACTGCTCTCTTCTTTCTGGACGTCTCCCACTGGAGTCTGGATTCACTGCTTCCTTGGCTTTTTGCATAGCAGCCATCCCCATGTCTCGTCATGCACCCAAAGGGGTTCCCTTTCTGTGTTTTCTGTGGTGGAGTCCCTCCCAGCCTCTTTTCTTGGTTTGGGTTTTTGGGTTAGGGAGCCCCCCCTTTACTTATAGGAGCCACACGTCTACAAGAAAGAATCATGTGACTATATACACTAGAGGTACCCTGAGTTCTAATGTCTCCTGCTTGCTGACTGAACTTTCTTTCTCAACTATATCCTCACATTCATGCTACCTGAAGCACTGGGGGTATTTCAAGTCCCTTTCTGGGGTGTCTAAGTTCAAATCCTCAGAAATCTTGGTAGACAAGAGAAAGCAGAAACCTTCCTAGTAAATTATTCAGCACTGACAAACTGTCCCCAAATTCCTGTGCCCTCGCTGAGGTAGCTTCAGTGTCTCACTGGGATCACCAGGGAACCCTGCTCACTCTGGGGAAGCAGATGCTTGCTGTGCTCAGGGTTATACCCATGTGTCTTACCATGTGGCTTCTGGGGTTGTTGCAATTAGAGCAAGAAGAATGGTTTCTGCTGCTCCTGCCTAGAAGTAACATGTGTCTGAAGGCACAGGTCTCTGGCCTTGCCTCAGTTCAGGGATGAGGAAGAGCAAGCTTCTCCAACAATCACTGAAAACAGACCCCAGCATAAAACGTCCAGCATTGCTCAGGAATTCAAGCACAGTTTATTACACTTGGCTTCTGCTGCTTCCGTCCTGCTTCTTATTGCTTTACTGTCATTTTAATGAAGTTTTAGGAAAGAAAAGTGAGTAGCACCATTCAGAATACCTCAAATCTCCCAGCATGCACTGTGCTGGCTGATGTCAAACCAACTGTTACTGGATGACCAGGGCTGCCCTGAGAGAGGTCACTGAACAGGAAACTTCTCAGGGCACATTGTTCACTAACGGTATTTGTCAAGCAGAGGGTTCGGAGGAAATTCTTAAACTTACCCAGAAGATAGAAAGTCTTCACTAGGCCAAAAGCATGCCCCCCCCCCCCCCCCGGTTTTTTTTAGAAAATAATTTTCACTGAGTGCTGGTTATCTGTCATTTTAGTAAGGTGAACATGTTCCCATGGTTAGTTGATTCTCAATTTCCTTCCTGTCTTCCGCACCAGCAAACAAATGCCTGCTCTACATGTAAAGTGTTGGGGTTCAGAGAGGAATGGGTAGGCATATCAGAAGCAAGCTTAACTGCTAGCAATGACCTCCGGCAATGGATATGTGGCTGTTCCCAGCTTCCCCCGTTCCTTTGCACTTTCTGGTTTTGCCTTTTTTAGACACCCTATGGCCTTTGGAATAAGAATTTCAGGGCCCTCTGTTTCTGCAGAACATAATCACAGTGGTATAGGTTTGTTTGTTTGTTGTTGTTTTAAACTGAAGAAAGCCTCAAGTCCACAAGCCCCTAAATGGGTTCCCCTCCCTCTTTGAATCAGTGGTTCTCAATCTTTTATACACTTGAGATCTCAGGGAGAATTTATGAAATAAACAAACCAAAAAAAAAAAAAACCCAAAAAAACAAACAAAAAAAACCCTAAACCAAACACAACAACCACCCGCTAGATCAGTAGTAGGCTCTGCCTCGGGCACTGGGCTTTAGGACGGTTGGTTGTCATCGGCATTTTTAACAAGGTTGCTGTGGACTGCAGACCGCACTAGTTTCAACAGTGCCTTCCCATTTTCTATGACAGCATGCATGGAATGAGATTTCAGTAAATACTTTTTTGACGCTGAGGTGAGGTGAACTAATACCATCAAAGGGGGAGCAAATGAAGTCCTTCCTATCAATACAGCATGATAGAGGAAATATGACCCACAGGTCCAAATGGCACAGGTTTTGGCTTTGCTTTCTTTAACTCTTCATATCCTAGTAAGCCCTACTCACTGATTCCTTAGCATCAAGATGGATTTCTGACAGTATGGGGTCCTAAGTACTATTCAGTACTTTATAATGAATTCTGTTTGGATTAAAACATAACACAAGAGGCTTAAAGTATCCTCCTAGTTCAAAGGAACAAATGTTTTCTGGTCCTACCACTGCCCTTGGGGCTCAGCGTGAAGCTCCTGGCCAAGCAGTTAGTAGGTCATTTCAAGGAGCCAACACCACTAAGGATGCTGACGGAGGAGGCCAATACTTGCACCAGATTAGACGAAACTGAATTTAACCTCTTGACCCTAAAATGAAATTGCTTAGAAATTACTGAAGGGTGCAGAAAGGGGAGACTTAGAGCAAAAAGCATTTTCATAGCAAGGTAGAGGGGCAAAGGTCAGCCTTCTTAATTTATTTTCAATAGATTGTGACACTTCAGCTTCACACGGTCTCAAATGCCTTAGGTATTTCAAAAACGGCAAATAAGCTGTCGACAGGCTCAGCAACAGCTTTGCCTGTGGCTCTTCACGGTGAAGCACATCTGGTTTAAATGGAAAGCATACCTCTGTGGAATGACAAAAGCTCACTCCGTGCTAGAGGGAGTCAGTGTGTGTGTGTGTGTGTGTGTGTGTGTGTGTGTGTGTGTGTGTGTGTGTGTGTGTGTGTGTGTTGGGGGTGGTGGTGCTGCAGAACCCCTCACAGGACAGGGGGATTTCCATTAAAGAGACCACAGTGACCATCCAAATCTTTAAGATATGGCATCATGGCAATAGTTCTCTAACTGTGGCCCAGGGTCAACAGCATAACCCGGAACCTTGTGAGTTGGGAAAACATTGGCCTTGCCAGCCTAGAAAACAAAAACGTGTTTAGAAATCCCAGAACCACTCTATTGTAAAGAACCCTCTTCCCCTGTCTTACTAAGACTCTGTGATGCCCTCTGTTTATTCATGACAGGGCTTGACAGATTCTCCACGTTGACATCCTTTGTCTTTCAAGTGTGATTAGTTGAACTGCTGATTAACCAGGAAAAAAAATGCTCTTGGATTGACTTTGGTGGAGTTAACACTCCTTTCCCCAGGTGTCTCCACACACCTGAGGACAGGCTGGTCTCCGGCTAAATCCTGATCCCGGTGCCTACCTGTGCCAAGCCACCATTCCATCCCATTTCCACATACCTCTTCTTTCTCACGTTGAGTACTCCTCCCTTTCAGGAACCCTTATGTATCTTCTTACAAGACAAGACGCCATCTTGCAAATATCCTCTCCAACCAAGCCTCTTCTTACAAAATGCAGACCTGATATAAATTCTGTGACCCCAGTTTGGACGTTCTCAGTGAGTACAAAGAGAGCCATGCACCCAAGAATGCAACTCTCAACAAGCCCTCCTGGTACAATTTGGAAAGCACAGGGATGCCTTATGGGACTGATAAGTAGTCCACTCTTGACACCCTCTTGCTGGCACCACATTGGTTGAAACTACCATGGGGAGATGCGTAGTGCCCCCACAGACCATTTATCCCATAAAGTAAGTTCCCAAAGACTTGTAAGACCTCAGAGCTCAAGTCTCTCCTCCCCAGGGGCCTGCAGTCCAGCCTGCTCGAACCTACATATACTTACATCTCCGTCCACGGGCCTCTGGTCGTCACAGTCCCTCGTGGGGCTAATGTCCTGGCGCATGACCCAGATGGGCTCTTTGGGCTCGTCAGGGGTGTAAGGCGAACGGATGGTCCTGGTTTTCACTTCTTCGATGGCCTCCTTGATGTCCTTGATGGCCAGCGAGATGGCATCCCTCTTTTCCTTGCTGTACCGCTGCCCAACCTCGCTGCCTCCTGGGGTTCCCACGACTCGCTGCTGCTGCCCGGCAGGTGCTGGCAGCCCGGGACTGTCGGGGTGTCCCCCTCCCGGGGTCGGGGCGCGCTCCAGGTCCTGCTCCGCCTCGGGCATGTCTTCAGCCGCCTTGTCGAGGCTCTGCGAACTCATGCTCTGCTTGACCTCGGCCACGATCTGGTCGATGTCCTCTTCCTGCTCATAACTGTCCATGCGCGGGTAGGGCGCGAACTCCGCCTCCTTCTCGGGGCTGTCGGACTCGCCGTCGGAGCGCTCGTCGTAGTGGTGCAGCCGCGCGCCCAGGGCCTCCTGGCGGTAGGCGGCCGCCTCGTCGCGCTCCCGCTCGTAGAGCCGCAGGCCGTCGCGCGCCTCCAGCTCGGGCGCGTCCCCGATCTCCTCGTACACGTGCTCCTGGAGGCCGCCGTAGTCGGCGTAGGGCTCGGCGTAGGGCTCATCCTCGGCGCGGTGGAAGAGCCGGTGCGTGTAGACGTAGCCTGAGTAGGCGGCGTTCATGGCTTCCTCGTGCTCCAGCGAGTGGAAGTGCAGGTGGTTGGGCAGCGCGCGCCGCTGCGCCGCCTCGGCGTGCTCGGCCTCCGCCTGCTCCGTGTACTCCTCGGCCTCGGGCCGGTACTGCACGGCGTAGGCGCTCTCATCGTCGGCGTCCTGCGCGCGCTCCGCCTCGTAGCCGTCGCGGGCCGCGGCGAGCACGTCGCCCTCGGCTGTGTCCGTGTGGTTGTGGAAGCCGCTCTCGGTGCTGGCCGAGCGGGCCAGGCACTCGCCGCGCTCTTCCTCCTCCTCCGGCGGCGGCAGTGGCGCCGGATGCGCGCGGTGGTCCCCGGGCGCGTGACCTGCGGGCGGCGGGGGCGATGGCGACGGCTGCTGCTCCTCCTCCACCTCGGGATGCTCCAGGTCGGCCTCCACAGACTCGTTCACCTCCCCTCCTGGCGCCTCGTCGGCCACCTCCACCTCCGCGGGGCCCTCCAAGTGGTTCATGGTGGGCGTCGGGGGATGGCTGGTGAGAGGCTGCGCTGGCTCACTGCGCGCTCATTTTGGCTCCACAGGGCCTGGAAGAAACAAGGAGAGCCGCTGCTGAGTGGTTCAGAATGGAACTCCGAGCTGAGCGTCCAGACAGACATAAAACCAGTCGCTATTGATCCCTTTCTGCATCTGGGTCAATTAAGGCATGATTGCAAATTTAAGTGTAATCAGACAGCACTCTTCACGCACGTATTGTAATTTGTAATTACATATTTACTTGCTTAATTGCTTATTGCATTCACCTTCCCAAGCCCCCAGACAGAAAGCTTCGCGGGCGCTTTGTTCTTAGCGTGCTCTTCCGGTTGCATTTTCTGAGGTCTAGGGATAGAGTACTACTCAATTGAGTGGGCCTATTGGCATATCTGCTCAAAGAGAAATATCTCTAAACTAGGATCCTAGATACTTTAGAAGCAATTCTTTAAACAAATTTCGTGTGTGTGTGTGTGTGTGTGTGTGTGTGTGAGAGAGAGAGAGAGAGAGAGAGAGAGAGAGAGAGATCTTGCAATCTTTTTGACGCCGTTGCTGAGTGTAAGGTCCTGGGGAGGCTGGTAACCACCAATAGGCCCTTTGTTCTCTTACACCCAACAAGGGTTTGACTTTCTAGACCTTCACAAAGACACAAGAGTTCTTACATGCAGGATGAACACAAGAGAAAAATGGAATCCCTAGTTAAGTAACCTTGGGACCAGCCAAGTGACAGTTAACATTTCACTGTGAATATCCAAGGGGAGGAAGTTACAAAATGCAGGGTTCATCTAACCCATTTGACCCAGAAACACTTTCCCCTTAGAAACCAGAGTTCTGACAAATATACAAAGTAGGCAGCAGCTTCCAGTCCTTTCCCCAAGTGCCCTCGATCTAAAATCTGTAATTCTGTGAATACATGCCATCTGAAGCTAGAATACATGGGTAATTTTCAGAAAGTATGGGGAGGGTAGGTCTCCACCTATCTGTGGGGAACTTGCATTTAGAGAGGAAGATGGATTCCAACTCTTAGAGTTCTCACCGCAGAGTAGCCTTTAAGGACAGGGAAGATGGCTCTGGTGGGTGATAGCAATTGCTGTAAAAAGAAAGAGGACCCGAGATCAGGTGTGCAGCATGCAGAAAAAGGCAGATGTGGCTGAGGATGCCAGGAATTGCAGCCTTGGGAGATGGAGGCAGGTGCATCCGGGGAGCTTGCCAGCTGGCTAGCGTAGCCCAAATGGACAGATTCCGAGTCAGATAGAGACTGTGAAACAGCGAGGTAGAGAATGATCAAGGAAGGTGCACAGCATCCTCCTCTGGCCTCCAAATGTGTGTTTACTGGTACAGCGCCCCCATATGTGCATCACACACACACACAGACACACTTTAAGCACAGCCTGTACATGTCGTATAGAAACAGACACAAAGCATATAATGAACAAAGAAACCAGGCAGGGTTTTTTGGCTTTCCAGAAACTTGTGGTAAATGAGCTGTCATACTTAGCTCCGGCTGTCAACTTCACGCAGTCCAGTCACCAGGAAAGACAGAACTTCAGGTGAGGAATTGCCTAGCTCAGATTGGCCTGATGCCTTGTCTGAAGGTCTTTTCTTGATTACTAATTGATGTCAGAGGGCCCAGCCCACTATGAGCATGCCATTCCTAAGCAGGTGAACCTGGGCTGTATAATAAAGGTATCTGAGCAAGGCAGTCAACAGGACTCTTCTGTGGTTTCTGCTCCAATCTCTTCCCATGTATACCTATCTGCCTTGATTTCCCTCAGTGACGGACTAGAGCTGTAAGATGAAACAAACCCTTTCCTCCTCAGTTTGGTTTTGGTTGGACTGGTTTGTCACAGCAACAGAAAGCAAACTAGGACATGGTTCAGTAGTATGCTTGGATTTCCCTCATTGTGTTCCTTTGCCAAGTCCTTCCTTCAAATGGGCAGGAAGTACTCTTAACTGTAACAGCCCGAGGAAGAAAGGGGTGCCTAATCAACTCTTCATATCTGCTATACACCACTCAACGCCATACCAGAACCACACCAATTCCATTCCAACGTTTACGACAGACAGAGCAAATAGAAAAGGAGGCTGTGTTGGAGTGGCCACGCCCACCTTCAAGCAGAATATCACATCCCCACCCCCACCCTGCCTCCACCCCCCAACTGATTCTCATTTGGTAATCGATGGCTTATCAAGCCAAATTTTTTGCCGTCCCCTCAGTCTCTTCTGAGAAAAATTGTGGTCTCTTCATTAAACTCCGAGAAGAGTTAATTGTGGCAGCCAGAATATAAGAAAGTTTCCCCAAAATAGAGTAAATTATCACTGAGGCTTTGATGGAGGTGAATAAATGGGACAGAAAAAGCAAGTGTTGGTTCTGAGGTATGCGTGGTCAAGAGGTCCCTAGTAGATTGTGGAAAATACAAAACAAATGTTCAATACAGCACAAAGCCACTGTTTCTGTTTCCCTTTCCAGGACTCAAATACAGATAATAATCACAAACATATCACAAGAGCACTGACCTGTACACCAGCCCAGTTCTAATGGGCATGTGGCAAGTTTTCATGGGGAGGAACACAACAGACTTCCCTGGGCACCATCACTGTGCTTCATGGGTCAATGTTAGAAATACAATAACCACACAATAACCTGAATGGCTAACAGTTCTTGATTCTAGGTACAGAATTGACAAAGCCACTGTTTTCTGTGAAAATGGGCTTTTCTATTCACAGATGTATTACAAAGAAAGTTTACAGTGAATTAAATCATATCTGACTAGCAGATACATTAATTTAAAAATGGATTTTTTTGTACATGAATATATACCAAATCCTGATAAGGAAAGTTCTTTGAGGAAATACCATTAAAAACATGTAGTTTTATGTGAGCATTTTGCCCACATAAAAGTATATACTAGTGATGTAATTATTCTCCCACACTCGGCATTTATTGGACACATGCTAGAGACTGTATTGGGCAAGGGGGCTTTAAAAGTTTCTAAGCTATGATCCTAGCCTTCAGACAGATAGCATTAATAATTACAATACCTGGTGATGAATGAAAACTGGAAATAGGTTCAAGACATGGAAGAAGCCTATAGTGAAAGTAATGGAAACCGCTGTGTCACCTCAAGGTCTGTGCTGGTTTGTATACGCTGGGCCCATGGAGTGGCACTATTTGGAGGTGTGGCCTTGTTGGAGTAGGTGTGTCACTGTGGGTTTGGGCTTTAAGACCCTTCTCCTAACTGTCTGGAAGTCAGTCTTCTGTAGCAGCCTCCAGATGAAGATGTAGACCTCTCAGCTCCTCCTGTACTGTGCCTGCTTGGATGCTGCCATGTTCCTGCCTTGATGACTGAACCTGTAAGCCAGCCCCAGTTAAATATTTTCCTTTATAAGATTTGCCTTGGTCATGGTGTCTGTTAACAGCAGTAAAACCCTAACTAAGACAAGGTTCAATAAAGTGCTGTGGTTCTTGAGCTCACTTGCATTCAAGAGCTTAGGCCTAGGAGGACACTACCATCCAATTGGGACCTTGGTAGTGGCCCAGGCACCTCAGGAGGCAGGAGCAAAGGGATGAGGAGCTGACTGAAGGAAACCCTTTCCAGCTACATATAAAAAAGGCTATGGACCATGAATACATAGGCAGGAAAGTCTTATTCTTAGGGCATCTACAGCGCGAAGATAGGACATGGCAGGATCCAGAGAGCCTGCAGGCTGCCTGTAAAAAAGCACAGACTACTTTGGTTCGCAGTTCTGGAATGTTCCTCCAACCTGGAGAGAATGAACAAAAGGAAGGCATTCCATAGCTGCAGAAGTGTTTAGAAATCAGAATTTCAGGATCCAGAGGCCAAATCCGGGTATTTGATACTGCTGGCCAGGATTCACATAAATTTGAGACTGATAGAGGGAAGGTATATGTTGGCTTCCAGTCATCTGTCCTTAGCTTGTTGCCAAGCATTGCCAGGTCACTGTCTGTTTTTCTTTTTCTGAGACATTCAAAAGTAGCTCTAGAAGAAATATGTGACTGCAGACAAAACAGAACATAAAAAAAGAACAAAAGCAGGCATACCAGGTTAACACAGGTGATTGTGCATGTGTGCACACATGAGTGTGTGCATGAATGTGTGTATGTGTGAGTGTGTGTGAACGTGTGTGTGTGTGTGTGTGTGTGTGTGTGTGTGTGTGTGTGTGTGGCCAAGGGTGCTGCTAGTCATGCAGATGCAGGGGAAAACTTAAAGGTGGAGTGGGGTGCTGAAATGGAAACAGAAACTTTGATTCTATTATATAGGAGATTTTGTATCTGTCCTTATCTAAGCTTTTACGTCTGTGCCCAGGTGCCTCTGGGAAAGTGCCAGGTTAAACTTTCATCCCTTCAAGCTGAATTTACCTTCTCGTGCTCTCCCAGCACAAGGGGCTGGGTCCCATCCTCACTCAGTTAGCCTTGGTAGACTCCATATTTACACAATTACCTCCAAAGCATTTGATGCCCATTGCTTGTCTTTTCCCATTGGAGCTGGCAGTCAAGTTCCACTTCTTGAGACTGAAGTCTGTCCTAATACCTACACGTACTACACTACTTCGGTAAATTGATGTCTGTTACTCAGTCAAGGCAAGGGCAGAATGTAATCCTGAGATGTTCCTAACAATAAACAATTTATGCCTTGGATGTGACAAGTGGGTATGTTCATATCCTGTATGTGTTGTGATTAATAGTTCTCTCTCTCTCTGTGTGTGTGTGTGTGTGTGTGTGTGTGTGTGCTCATGTGTTCATATGTGTGCGAGTGTGCATGCATGTGGAACCCAACAACCTTGGGTGTTCCTCAGGTGCTGTCTTTTTCTTTTCTTAAAAAGAGAGTTGCTTTCTGACCTGGAACTTAGGAACTTAGGCTAGACTAGCTCACCAATGAGCCCCGGAGATCTGTCCGTCTCTTCTTTCCCCCATGCTGGGATTACAAGTGCTCACAACAACACACAAGGCTCTTTCAAAAATAGTTTCTGGGGATCAAACTAACGTCCTTGAAAGTGCTTCACCCCAGATCTATCTCCCCAGCTCCAGATGTTTCTCATTTTGCACAAAGCATGAGAAAGTAAGAATACACACAGATTTCCTATGCTACAAATCTTCCTTGCTTTCTGAGTTAGATTAACTTTGAGACATCCAATAAGGAATTCAAAGGATCTCAAGAGCCTTGCATCCTGAGCTCCTTTAAATATAATGCATCTATTTATAAGACTGCCACAAAAGACAAGAACAAAGAAGACGAGGGCTCGTTAAAGCTTAACCCTATTTGATTCATTTGGAAATTAAATTTAGTGATAATGGAAGCCTAAAAATGGACACTTAAATACATTTCTCCTTCCTAAAACCATGTCCCATTCAGATGGCTCATGTGGTAAGGAAAACACTTCCAACACAGGACTATCTTGCTCGAGCAAAGGATTTTGTTCCTTCTCATAACTCTGCATCGGATACCGTGAAGTGGGACCTGGCAGCTGGCACCTGCAATGATTTCTGAAATGAGCATGGGTGTGTTGCTGAGTGGCTAGATCCCAGTCAACGTGAAGTCGCAGTGCTGGGTCCCTGAGCTGGATCTTGTCCAGCTTAGATGACAACGTGGCTGTACATCTTCCCTGCCCCCCTGCAGAGCCTCTCTGCTGCCTTGTCGGCCCAGGGCCTTTGAAGGCACTCTTTGGACACTCCATTAGGTATGTGGTCCTCCATTCATGTTTGGCCAACAAATAGTGAGATAACAATGGAATGAAGGAGTCTGGGGTTGAGATATTCATTCTCCCAGGTCATCTCTGACAGTAACATGTCCACTCCTAATGGCATTACTGTAAAGACATGAGGGCCCCCCACCTCCTCTCTTAGTCTTATGGACCACAATGGTGCTGCGGCCCTGTATAGGCTATGTCTTTTTAGCCCCGATACTACATTCTTGTGTCTCTATAAATTACCTGATTTGAATACTCATCTATTTCTTACTGGTTCCTAACTGTTACCTAAGGTAGGATGCTTTTATATAAGTTAACAGATGGCAAAATTAGTCACAGTATAGTCCACTTGACAACAAAAATAATATTCTAAATAGTACGGTTGTAGTAAAAAACCATGAAGGTGACATTCTAATGATGAGTCCTGTGCCAGAGAACCTCTCTGCCTGGTACCATGATATGGGGGTATATAGATTCAAGAAATTGACCCAAGAAGTTTACACAGGATGCCTGATGGGCATAAGAACCCTGCCAGGCTCTCAGATGCTCCCTGTTTCCTCTCACCAGGGCAGAGACCACCTGCCCGTCATTCACTGGGATATTTCAATCTCTGTGACCTGGGTCTCAGCCTCTACAGTTCTCTTCCCACCTCAGCAGCAATAGTTAGGGTAGCACATGCTAGTCTTCACCCTAGATGTAGACTGTCAGACTGAACTTCCATCCGCAGCTGCGCTGAATGCACCTTCTAACTCTTGCCCAGCGTGGGTATGTGAAGCCTGATCTTTCTGCAGCCAGGCTTTGTAGACTTATATGTCTCAAGGGCATTGCCTTTGTTGAAAGACCTTGAACACTCCTTTTGGGAGCAGCTTTAAGTGTTCATTTATGGATCTGAAGTTACCAGAATATTGTCTCACTATAATACACTTACAATACAATAGTGATATTTAATCACATTTGGTTTTTGACCTCAAAGAAGGTATCAATGGCATTCTTCAACTGTTAAGTCCCTAGAAGAGTATACTATCATTTACTCTATATAATGTAGTACTTTAGTAATTTAGATTTAGTGTTTATGTAATGTAGTATTTAGTTAAAAGAACAGGCTTAGGAGACAAAACATCAACTCGGGGCCCTGGTTCTACTACTTACTAACTTTGACTTTGAATAATTTACAGCAAATGTCCCATTTTATAGTTTCTAAAACATATAATATAGTATAGTATACACTATATATAACTTAGTATAGTATGTCAGAACAATAACAGATTCAGTGTAACTGCTATTCAATATCTACTACTATATTTTCTGGATACACCATAATTAGCATTTAAGAAGTCAATACAGAATTTAAAAAAATTAAAACTATGAATGTGGGGCACATGATGTATTTCTTACTATTATAACTTACTGACTAATAGGTATAAAACAAGCAGTTATGTCTCTTTTAGTCCGTCTTGAAGTATGACTAGATGTATATAAATCCATGAGATAACAACCAGTCACCAAACTAAGCAATGTAGAGGCAGGCTCCACCTACATCCAGTGCTTCATATACCCCACTTCTAACCTCACAAGCATCTCAGTGGGAATTATTATCTCCAACTGCTGCTTGGGAAGCAGATGCTCAGACAGCTGAAATAAATAGTCCAAGGTCACTCGGAGCAGAAAGGGATAGCGACAGATCTGCTGGCTCTCTGCTGTGTTCTTCCTGTTACATTACACTGAGCCCAGAAAGTAATGCGATTGATTTTTTAAAAAACAAACATTTAAATCGGTATAATCATTTTTAGAATGGTGACCTTGGCAGACTCTCCTGGACTGAAGGCACTGCCTTTGTTCAAAGCACTCTGGGCATGCTTATGTTGGAATTGATTTCTAAGTTAACCGAAGGGTTTTAAAACCACCAGTGGGTAAATTTCAACACTCTACAGTCATAGTTAGTTATATCTGATTTTTTTTAAAAAAAGAAACATAATGGGAATTGTCCAGATCTATGACTCAAAAGATTTGGCTATAGTGTTTTTTAAATTTTATTTTTTTCTTGTCTTTTGATATGTTCAGATGTTCTGCAAAGAGCAAATCTGTTCCAAGAAGATAAAGATATACAGCTGCTGTAATTACCGAAGACTGGTCAAGTCTCTGAGGTTCCTTCCAAAGGGTAGCCCTAAGAATTGCTTTGGTCAGTGGCCCCATCTTTCATAATGAGGTTCTATCCTCACTGGAGAAACTCGCGCAGAGCATAGCTGGAAGGGTGGACCCCTATGCCATTTCTCCAAAATCAGGTCTCTTCCTATCATCCCACCTTGAAATCAGTACTAATGCTGATCAAGCAGTGTGATTAGCTTACCAGCTAGAATGATTTCAACCACAAAGCTCCATCATAGTCCAGCCTTTGGTTAAGAAGAACTTTCTAAATGTATTCAGATTTCCTTATCTTCTATCTCTTTCCCTCACATTTTAATGATCAAATCACTCATTTATCACCTCGATTCCAATAAAATACACTCGACAAGCCCAAGGCAACCACAGAAAGTCAGAGGGGAAATTTCACAATTTTCATCGAAAACTCAAGGGATACTGTCTGGAAATCAAAGCCAATTAAGTTTCTCTGAATTTCTGTGAAATGCCTCTGGTATAAAATCAAACATATCTACATAATCCATAATTTACAGAGCACTAGAAGAGCTTTATATGGTTTTCCTGTTTTAATTCCTTTTTGTACGCTCCAGCTTCTCCCCCTGTCCCTATGGCAGTTGTGATTTCTGCAGGGCTACGCTCGGTTCAAAAGTATTAAGTCACCTGTCACAGCCAATCTATTTTCCTGATATTTAGAAATACCTCACCTCATCCCCATCCCCCAATGATTACTACCACCATAGAGTTAAAGATGATAAGAAGACTCTGAAATTGGTTCGGCTACGTGACTTTTCAGGGCTCATTAGGTTATACCGTGAGAGGAGAAGGAGACAGGGGAGTTTCCAGCTAAGGACAAATTGAACAGTAATTCATTAAAATGCAATCTTTCCTCTGAGACCACATCACCTCAGATTTACTGCTATTGTTACTTTTTACAAATTATTTGGCTCATTAGAAAGCCAGTTAACTTGCTCTTCTCTAATCCCCTTAGTTTCCTGTTTGTTTTCCTTCCTCAAACAGACACCAGAATGGCAGCCAAGGCCCTAATTACAAAACCTCAAGTTAAGTTCTTGTTTCTGGACTTCTTTTTGTTCAGTGTCAGGAATGGGTCAGCAGAGGGTCTACTGTCCGTACATGCAAACGATATTTTCACTTTGTCCTCAAATCTGTGAAGCATGGACTAACTGTGCTGATTAGAAACACCTGCATGCAGGAAGGTCCTCACTCGCAAGCCCAAAACCAAATTCCATTAAGCAAGTACTATGTAGCAACAACGCAGAGACCTGAATTTGAATTTGATGAGCCAGAAAACCCATACGGAGCCCAAGTCTCCCAAGGCAGTACGCTTTCTGCTTCGTCACATTAGCAAAACTTTTATAGGCAAGGAAACATAAAGAGGGAAAGCCAGAAAACTATGCTCCCTTCCAAATGAATCATGGGTAATATGGAAAACCATCAGACTCCACTGACTGTGTTGATTAAAGACAGTGTGTCTCAGGTGCCCCAAATACAAATATTCCTGAGAAATTGGGCATCCATGCGTAGAAGAATGAAACTAGATCTTTATCTACCACACTGCACAAAACTCAAATCCAAATGGACCACAGATCTTAACATAATACCTGAAACCCTAGAGGCTAAAACAGAGCAAACACTTTGAGACAATAGGTATAGGAAGGACTTTCTGAATAAGAAGACTGCGATTGTTCATCCATGTTTTCTGCTGCTCTGTTCACAACATCAAAGAAATGGAACTAGCCTGGATCTCCTTCAACAGAAGAATGCACTCAGAGAGTGTCTTGTGTACACACAATGGAATTTTATTCATCTGTAAAGAGAGATGAAATTATGGCATTTACAGGACAGGGGATGAAACTAGAAAATGCTGCATTGAGTTCATCTAGGCTCAGAAAGACAATTATCTTCATATTCTTACATGCAGATCCCAGTTTCTAATTTTGATATGTGTATTTATGTGGGAGAGGCTGTATACAGAGGGCAGGCAGGAAAGCAGAAAGAGGCTCATGAGAAGAGGCAAAGAAGCTCGAAGGGCAAGGGGTGGGCAGGGCAATAAAGCACATGTGATGAGACAGAAGAAGAAGAAGGAATCCTGAGCCTAAGGGTCTGAGCTGAGAGGAAGATAGGGACTGGGGGGTGGGGTGGGGGGAGGACTTGCGGTGGGGGAAGGGCAACCAAATTTTGTATATAAGAAAATGCTACTTTGTAAGTTAATTAAAAAATTTAAAAAGTTTTCAAAAATGAAATTTAAGAAAGAATTGGAGGAGAGATACGCTGCTGTTTTTTAGAAGCCATGAATTACTAAATAAAAGTCCCGATGCCAGGTGTGTGAAATCTGCCATTAAGGGGAGCTCCATAGACCCTAAAACGCTTTTGGCACTCTTCTTGCTTTCCAGTGGAACTAAATGATAGCATCTTACTGCTGAAGACTCCACACATCTTGATTGCACAATATCGAGAAATCAAGCTTTAACAGCTGGAAAGTTCTGATCACCAAACAAAAGCTCAGAATTTTCCCTCCTAAATAATGGAAGATGGGGAACGCACTTGAGTGAGTGAAGACTGGTTGTCATTGTGCCCTGGGACCAAATATCCTACAACCAGCCGTCAGTCTCTCCTGGAGGCCAGTGGCAATATAATCTTATCGCTGAAGACACCACACATATTGATTGCGAAACAGAGAAGCTGGAAAGTTCTGCTGTCTAGCATTGGCCGTACCTCCAGGATTTGTATCTCAAGGATTTGCCTCCTCCAGTCTGCACATCTGTCCACTAAGCTCAGGTCCTTCAGCCCCTCATCCAGTAGCTGCAACGTTCCCCCTTTCCCTCGTCTATCTCAGCCTCCCCTCCTTTGCTATCTCTGAGTACCTTCCAAGGTAACCCTCAAGGGCATCACAGCTCCTTCACAGCCCCTGCCTTTCAATGCTCAAGGCTCCACTGCAGAAAAGAGCAGGAAAGTTATTGAAGGATTCTTCACAGCAGCAATGCGACTTTGGGGAGACCTGGAGATGCAGGGATATCTACCATCAGTCGGGGTAGGAAGGGGAAAGAAACTTCAGGGACTGGGAATGAAGGCAGAGGCAGAATAGAAGATGGTTAACAAATCAGAGTCAAACTATTTGTGTTCAAGCCTCAGTTTGAATAGGAGTCAGGCAGGTGAACTTGGGCAAGTCATTTAGCTTTCCTCTGTCTCTGTGTCTTCTTTGTAAGTGGAAGTGACATCAGTCCCCTCCTGGGTAGATATTGTGAAGATCAGGTGAGTAAATGTAGCACCAAGAACAAGAACAAAAATGTGTTTGCCGACCCAGACTGTTTAGCACCAAGAGTGAACCCTAATAAGATTTGGGGTGATGAGGTTGTGATAATATTTCAGCAATTGTAACCAATGTTCTGGAATGGGATGTCCGCTGAAGGGCAGATTGTGTGTATGGGGACTCACTATTCTCCTTTAAATGGTACCAGAAGCCTAAGCTGCTCTTAACCGTGTATATAAACATATCTCTGTGTGTTTATATTAAGTCTATCTATGTATATGTGTGTGAAACATAGCTACTTTACACTGAAGCTTGTCTGTCATTGTTCTGTCACCGTGTGTGTGTGTGTGTGTGTGTGTGTGTGTGTGCACGCGCACACATACCACGTGTCTGCTATTTTGGGAAGCCTCCTACCAAGCTGGATCCCATACTCTGGCTCACAGAGTGTCTGCTCAGCCATCAGCAGTACTCAGTTCACAGCTGCCACTGTGACTCTCCAGCCTGTAGCAGCCAAACCTCATTATTCCAGCCTGTGCCTCCATGAATTGCTGAGTGGTTCTGCTTGTGCTCACACACCAAGCTCCATCGACCTTATGACACTTACCCGTGTCCAAGTCAGAAAAATCCTACCACTTCCTACCACTGGCAAGCTATCTGTTTCCAGCTCCTGATTCACAACCACTCATGCTTACCGTTCCTCATCTATAAAATGAGACGAGGAAGACTAGTAAGAAAGTGTCTACCAAAATCGCCATTTGGCAAGATTTACATATGTACTCACTCACAGGTGTCTAAAATGACTCAAGTACAGAGTTGATTTACAGTTTTGTTCACAAAAGACAGGAAACAACAGTAGTGTCAACCAGGAGGAAATTGGTAAAGCACACACGTAATAATGGATTGCCCATGGGACAGAATACATAAACACAAAAGACATAGAAAGAACTCCCAATCCATTAAGTTAAAAGCAAAGTCAGAGCAGTGCGGTCACCTGTCCCCTTATTCTTGGCAAACAGTCGGCATCAGGAACCTCACTGGGTATGGGAAACTGTAGATGGTAATGGACCCTGAGCTTCAGTATGTAAACTACGCATAATATGAAATTATCAACAGTAACCCATAATAAGAACAACTGTAACAACACCCTGTAATAAAAGTCACATAAATGTCACTCACAAATGATCTTATTGTACTATAGTGTATTTGGGAATCTTTGGTTGACTGACTGTGATAACTTAGACCATGGATAAGGGGCACTACTATATTGTTCCATAAATACCGTAAGTGTGCATGCGCGCGCGCACACACACACACACACACACACACACACACACACACACTCCGGAAGGAAGAAAGCAGTAGCTCCATTTGGAGTGCAGAGGCAAGAATGAGAACTGGGCAGGTTCTCATGCAGAAACACTCTCTGATGTCTGAGCAATGAACCTATTTTAAAATCCAAACACATTGTGAAAATCCTGCCGGCTAGACAGGATGGCATTTTTTGTTTTCAATGCAAAGAGCCTGGAGACATGTCTTCCCTGCTTGTGGAGGAAGGTGCCCAGGCAGGGTTGCATCCCTGTGAGCTTTCAGCTATGCTTTGGATCTCCTCACCATTTGTCATGCTTCCTGATGCCATGTTGGCATCTCTGTGGTGGTTTGAATAGGCTTGGCTCCCATAGACTCAAATGTTTGGATGCTTGGTAAATGGGGAGCAGCACTCTGAGGAGATGTGGCCCTGTGGGGACTTTGAGGTCTCTAGGCTCAAGCTCTGCCCAGTGTGGAATTCCAGTCTCCTCCTTGTTGCCTGTGGATCAAGATATAGAACTGTCAGTTCCTCCTCCAGCACCGTGTCTGCTCACATGCTGCCATGCTTCCTGCCGTGATGATAATGGACTGAACCTCTGAAACTGTAAGCCAGCCCCAGTTAAATGTTTTCCTTTATAAGAGTTGACTTGGTTGCCGTTTTGTCCTATTGACAGTGTCCTTTGCCTTACAGAAGCTTTGCAATTTCACAAGGTCCCATTTGTCGATTCTTGATCTTAGAGCATAAGCTATTGTGTTCTGTTCAGGAACTTTTTCCCTGTACCCATGTGTTCGAGAGTTTTCCCCACTTTCTCTTCTATTAGATTCAGTGTATCTAGTTTTGTGTGGAGGTCCTTGATCCATTTGGACTTGAGCTTTGTACAAGGAGATAGGAATGGATCAATTTGTATTCTTCTGCATGTAGAACGCCAGTTGAACCAGCACCATTTGTTGAAAATGCTGTCTTTTTTCCACTGGATGGTTTAAAGATCTTAACCAATCCTATGTCCGATAGAGGGCTAATATCCAATATATACAAAGAACTCAAGAAGTTAGACTCCAAAAAACCAAATAACCCCATCAAAAAATGGGGAACAGAGCTAAACAGAGAATTCTCAACTGAGGAAACTCAAAGGGCTGAGAA
>CM052703.1:35224964-35355904 GCA_028551405.1 Uromys caudimaculatus
GGGAGCAAGAGCGTCAATGGGCCTGACCCCCCCCCCCCCCGTCGTCCTGGAGTTCGGACCACTAACCAAAGAATACACATCTATGGACCCATGGTTCGGACCACATATGTGGCAGAGGATGACCTCGATGGCCATCAGGGAGAGAGGAGAGGCCCTTGGGCCTGAGGGTGTTAGAGAGCCCAGTAAAGGGGAATGTCAAGGTGGGAATATGGGAATGGGTGGGCAGGTGGGTGGGAGGTGGGATTCCCTCATAGAGGCGGGGATGGGGAGGGGATGGGGGTTTTCAAAGAGAAGACCCGGAAAAGGGGAAACATTGGAAATGTAAATAAAGTATCAAAAAAAAAAAAAGAGTTGACTTGGTCACGGTGTCTCTTTACAACCATGAAACCCAAACTAAGACAGCATCCAATCTCTGTTTTACTCTGAGTCTTACTGTTCAAATGTAATATCTCTATAGATGTATTCTGGGGTTGGCAGGGGTGGGATGGGGTAGAAACAATAGTTTCAAGAGTTATGCATCCATGAGGATCTCCAGTATAGTCTGTGGTCTTCATGTTTGTTCTCCAGAAACATATTACTCATCCACTTGTGGATGTAATTATAAAGTGGCAGAATTAAAAGTATTTCCAAAGCAACAAGAACTTCATTTAATAGATAAACAAGCCCAGGGGTAGAAAGGTTGTCCATAGTCATGATTATTTGGAAGAAGCATCTGGTTGCTAGATCTCTTTCTGAACTTCCTTCCCCTCTACCACCATAGTGCTAAGATACCCACAAGGAGGACATTGGTCCTGTAAGAGACATACTAAGTGATTACACAAGATATCAAGATAAGAAATTAAAAATATACAAGCAACTCAAAGCAAATTATCCTTCTCATGCCCAGAACCCCAACCTTTCCAGGGTGCACACACATGGTAGTTGCCTACGGTATTTGGAAACAGAGTGGTTTGTTGTTCATCACCATTTTGAATTCATCCCCACATCTGTGATTTGAATGTCTCCATTAAAGATCATGTTGGAACATGATTGCCATTATCCTATTATGGAAACTGGGTAAAGTGGCACACTTACTCCAGTAGGCTGAGTTGAGAGGATTGTGTGTTCAAGGTCAGCCTTGAGAGATTCAATCTCAAAGCAAAGCAAAGCAAAGCAAAGCAAAGCAAAGCAAAGCAAAGCAAAGCAAAGCAAAGCAAAGCAAAGCAAAGCAAAGCAAAGCAAAGCAAAGCAAAGCAAAGCAAAACAAAGCAAAACAAAGCAAAGTAGCGCAACAATGGTAACTAACACAAAGAGAGGGAAAAGAGGCTGGGCCTTTCAGAGGTGATTAGGACTTGAGAGCTTTGCCCACACTAAACCTGTTTCTGTAGGATTGGGTTGGGTATCTCCGAGATAAGCTGTGCTACAGGGATGCTCAGCCTAACTTTTCTTCCTGCCTCCCACACATGCTTCTTCACCACGGGATACCCTTTGCCATGGATTAGTCAGTTGGAAGTATACACCAGATGCCACTACCACGTTGGTCTTCCCAAGCTGTCTTCCCAGGCTCCAGAACCATAATAAATCAGCCTCTGTTCTTTATAAATTACCCAGTCTCAGGTACTCTGTTATAGTAGCAGAAAACAGGCTAAGCCACTTCATTTTGTAAAACTGTCACCCAAAACTACCTTGCAAGCTCCCCTTACATCTGGATGAGGCCATGATTATGTCTCATCAAAGGAAGGACAGCAGAAGTGGGCATGTGATTTCTGAGCCAAGGCATTTATACAGAGAGCTTGTCTTTTCTATATATGCTTTCTCCATTCACTGAATGCAGAAGACTCGAGGACCTGGGAGATACTGGAATTTGGAGGAAGAATAGGCCTGGATCCTTGATAAACCATACAGAGAAAACGATTTCATGCCAATTAGAAAATTCACTTTTGGTGTGTGACACTAATAAGAATGTGAAGGTAGTCTGATCAGTCACTGCAAGGAACATTTCAGGGAAGCCTGGAAAGAAGTAATTATCTCTCATGCTTTAAAAAAGAAAATGAATATTGCTACAGCTTGGGCATGGAGTGTCCCCAGAGGAGAACATGTTCAGAGGTGGGGACTAGGTGTTAAATCATGAGGCCACTCACCTTAACCATGGGTGGGGTCAGGGCTGAATGGGCTGTTAGGAAGTAGGTCACCCAGAGCGTGTCTTTGAAGGTACATCTTGTCCCCACCTCCTTCTACTTCTGTCTACCATAGGTGAATCACTTCACTCCACAATATGCTCCCTTCCATGAAGTTCGGCCTCACCCATGGCTCAGACACAATAGAAGCAAGCGATAGATTATAACCACTGAAACTGAGTCAAAAATCAACCCTTTTCCCTTTAAGTTGATTTCCCTCCAGCTCTTTGTCATAGCAAAGAAAAGCTGACTAGCATGAGGGTTAAGAGAAGTAACGCTTCTGAATTACTTCTGACTCGATTTTATTGTAGGGTTTTTCTTAATTGTTTCTAGGTACCATCTCCATAGCTATGGAATGAATATATTATATATATATATATATATATATAAAACACATATATATTATATATGATATATATCATCTCCTGAATTCTTGTCATGTATATTCATATATATTAATTTCTACATCCAAATGGCGCTATTTCCTGAATTCCTGCCATATGTGTATGTGTATATATATATACACATACATATATGGCATATATGTATTATGTGTGTGTGTGTGTGTGTGTGTGTATATATATATACACACACACACACACACACACACATATACATATATGACACTTCTGAATTCCTGCCATGAAAGATGAACAGTTAGTTGAAGTCTTCTTTTGCTTCTGCCCCCCCCCCCCCCCCCAATGCTTACTACTTTTTTGTAATGAGCATTTTGGCTTCTTTTCCTGACACATCCTTGATCTTTCCACTTTATTTTTCCTGTCTGACCTCCTATCTGCTGTCAATCACAGTTTTATACTTTGTTCTTGTCCTTGTCAACCTAATGTTTATTTTATGCCCAGTAGCCACAGTCAAGTCTTCTGTATGTAAGCACAGAGGGTGACTCAAAATGCTGGAAAGCAATACACAGCTCTTGCTTTACCAAGGTTACGCAAATAACATCCATCTGTGTGTCACGAAGACTGCTGTCACTACATTTTGGTCTTCCAATGTCACTACTCCTGTGTCAATCAAAAGAGGTTTCCTAGCACCAAGGTCAAAAAGAATTCCCCTCAATTTCACTGAATGCTTTAACGTGCCATGAGGTGGTTTCTAAATGGTTGGGTCATAATTAACTTTAATAAGTTTCATCTTAATTAAACTCCTTGGTCATTCTTACTAACCTTTCATCTTATTGGCCAACAGAAAAGCAAAAGCATGCTGTCACCATGATGTCAACTTCTCTGGTGATTTTTCTAGAGTACATCCCAAACTTTTTATGACGTTCTGAATTCATGAATGTCTCAAAGGGCTTTGGTCACACCCTTACATATAGCTGGTCACTGAGCATATAACAACAATGCCAAACCCTGCTCTGCTTATGGCTTGAAGTTATAACTCAGCTTCACCCGGGGATCTCCATAAACTGTGGGCTCTGCCAGTGGGTCTGGTCTCGTAAGCCTGTAGATGACAATCCTCTGAGCATGCCACAGTGCTGATGAGACACCCTGGACTAGACTAGCTCATCCCTTGGTAGCCAGTCACCCCTGGGATATTTTAATATGCTTTTGTTGTGTTCAGTGTTTGGAAATCTTGAGAGAATGAGTCTAGGCCTTAATGGGTGTTTACTGTACAGCAGAAAGCTTTGCAACCTGAAAACTTGTCTTTCTTCAGCTTTGAGAATGTTCTGATGACATCAGACAGCAAAGCCTCTGAGATGCTCAAGTTTTCGTGGCTTTTCTGTTTCCGGCCTGCTGCTCTCCTCCCCTCTCTCTTTCATATCTTGCTAGATTTTCTATCTTCTTTCCCTAAAACCTTCCCACTGAAGTTTGAAGTCTGTGCTCACTTACTGTCTGAGAGCTGCATCTTTCTCCACCATCTAGTGTACATTTATTCTTCTAAGGAGTTTACAAGCCTTGGAGCTCTCTGAGCATATGGGTCAGAGTGCTCTTTTCTCTGGAGCCTCCAGGTTTGTCTTTCCTTCTGCTGGACTGTTAGTCTTACACTATCGTCCTGCTTTGATTCCCCATGTATCCCATGCAGAAACGAATGATGAGGTGGGTGTAGGTTATCCTTGACGTACTACCATTGAGATTGCTCTAATTCAGTATGTGTGGTAATGGCAAACTGTTGTTGAGATAGTCACTGTTCTACTCATGATCATTAGGGCTTTCTCACATTTGTCTATACTGTGTTTTGACAAATATTCTTATAGACATATGTCATTATGTGTGGGTATGGTTATTTCTATGAGAGAATGTCCAGAAAGTGAGATTAAGTGGTTAAGAATAGCACACATATTGTGGAAAAATTCAAAAATATGGAAAACTATAGAGAACAGTATTATTATCCTCCCACTTTGATTTTGAGGGTTGAAGACAGGATGAAGGCCAGTTGTGGTCCATTGATAACCCTTCCACTTGCTGCCTCTTCTTGGATTATATTGAGGTAAGTGCAAGAGATCCAATCATTGAATAAACATTTTGCTAGATGTGTGTGTGTGTGTGTGTGTGTGTGTGTGTGAACATGCCATTGTGCACACAGAAAAGTGAGAGGATGACTTGGAGTCAGCTTTCTCCTTCCACCATGTGGATTCTGGGAATGGAGCTCTGGTTGGCAGGTGTATTGGCAAGTGTCCTTACTGTTGAACCAGCTTGCTGGCCCTAAACCACACTTTTTTGTTGTGGTTAAACATACATAAAATTTAGCATTTTAACCATATTTAAATGTACATTTAAGTGTCATTAAAAGCATCCTTATTCTTGTACAACCCCTGACATTACAACATATTTTTGTTGTAATACATATTAACAAAGTGACTTTCTCAATTCTTGGCAATTCTTTGCTAACTCTGAAGAATTTCTATTTCTACACATGTAATCATGAGCATATTCTCCCTCTTTCTCTCTTCTTTCTTCTCTCTCCTCTCTCTCCCTCCCTCCTTCCTTCCCTCCTTCTCTCCCCCCTCTCTTTCTCTCTTCCTTCTTTCTTTCTGTTTCCTTGATAGGAACAAGGATAAAAACTTCCTTTATTTCTTAAGTTCTCAACCAGCAAAGAAATATGCATTAGCCACAGAAATACAAAATTTCCCCTGTATAGCAGGGTTGTACAGTATGTTCTCAGATTGGCCACAGGGTCTGCAGTAGATGGGTATCCTCTGTTATCACTGGGACATCTGCAGCCACAGGTGACCCTGACAGGTGCAGGGGCCACCTGGAGAAGCCTTGGGGTATGAGTATATGACATACATTCTCATGGGAAAGAAGGTGCAGATGACAATTAGCCCTCTCAGCCTCTTTCCCTAAACTTACTACGAACATGCCCTTCTGGGGATGAGGAACAGGAAGACACCTAGTCCACAGCAAATTAAGACACAGGGTATGGAGTTCCCTTACCAGATGTTACAAAGAGACTTAATCCTAGCAAGTCTAGTGAGTGATGCTTTAGCTCAAGTTCCTGACAGTTAAGAAAGAGGCCTCTTTTTCATAGACTGGCTGGGTATCATATTTCCTTTTTTTGAATGGCTTGGTTTTTTGATTGACTTTGATTTGTAGCCACGTGAAGGAGGTCTTTGAAGATTAGAGGTATTAAATGTTTATCTGTCACATAGTTGCAAATGTTTCTCCCAATGTGTCACCTGTCTGCTGACTGCCTTTGTGATTTCTTTGTCTTGAGAAAAAAACTTATTTCCTAATGTCACAGAGAAAAGATGAGCATTGCCTTGTGAATGAGCAGCTTTCTTCCCTACACGTGCAGTCAAAAATGCTACAAGTTCTTCCTTTTCTCTGGTGACAAGAAAAACCTCATTAAGATCTACAAGCGGTTCTAGTTATCCACACGACACCTGGCCCTTTACATGGGCAGAATTATAAAATCAATTTAAACAGTTTGGGAAGTGAACAAGGCCACCTAAATTATTTTAATCTACTGCACTAATTGTGTCTAAAGTGCCCACACACTTTTCTGCCAATTAAAAATTCTAATTATGCATTGCCACCTTTAAAACACTCTGGAGAGTGTATCTGTGCTATTCACCCTTATCCATCTGAGATGAGAGGATTCTCCTCATGAAACCCATGGGATTAAAAGACAAGAAAGAGCCCTAGAGTTCTCCTGCTCTAAACTCCCTGCTTAAGGGATAGTGAGAATGGGCTGTTCCACCCATTGAAGGGCTATCTTCATCTTCTTCTCTACCCCACGCCAGGACAAGGGATCTTAGTTATTCGCCTACCTGGCATATCACAGGGCTTTGTTGATGTTTTGTGAGGTGTGGCTCAGGGTCACATGACTAGCAGTTGTCAGAGTTGCCCTGGCTCCTGATCCACAACTGTAGCACACAACCTGGGCTTTGAGGGAGGGACATGTGAGTTTAAACTATAGCTTTGTCACATGCAAGATATCCCCTCCTTCAGCGAGATCTTCCACCCTCCTGGATTCTCCGGGTCTCTCCTCTTCCTCTCTTCGGCCATAACTCTTTCCATGTGGGCTCTCATCCCTACTGCTCCATGGACTCAGCTTATCCCCACGTGCCAGGTTCCACACTAAAGGCTGTGACACTTCTGCAGCATTTGACACAGCCAATCACACCTGTCTCTCGAAGCAGGCTTCTCTCCTGGGCTCTATACCACTTTGTTCTTCTCGGCCTTCAGAGCTGGGCCTCTCCTGTCTCATACACTGCTTCTTTTCTTCCAGGCTTCTTTCCCCTGGAGGACCCAGGATGTTTTGTTGCTGTTGCTGTTATTGTTGCTGTTGTTGTTGTGTTGTTTTGTTTTGTTTTTTTCCTTTACTGGCTATCCAGGATTGTTCAGGCAATCCCATACAGGCTTGGGTGTCATCTGTAGTGACGAATCTCAGGTTCATATTGGCAGTAGAGACCCCTCCCTTGAGCTCCTACAGATGCCATCTGCCTCCCTAACAAGTTGCCACGGATAACTGGGCGGTGCCGCCAAGAAGGATGACTAAGAGCAGACTTCTGCCTTCCTCCTCCTAGACCTGTTCTTTCCACTGTCACTTCCATGAGGAGTCCTGTAACTCAAACTCAAGGCATCATACTTAAGTCCTTTCCTCCACACTCTAGCAAATCTGAGACACTCACCATTTCTACTTTCAAACTTGGCCAAGAACTAACTAAACGGTTCTTCTTCCTCACTAAAATTGTCGCCATTCCTTACCCAGAGGTGGGCAATTGATTTCTAGGCTTTAGCAACCATGCCTAAATGTAAATCAGATCGTCTATCTCTTCTAATGATGTGGCGATGCCTCAGTCTACCCTCACTGACCTTTGACCTCAACCTCCACACACACTCACACACCCAGCCACAGGGACCTCCTTGCAATGTCATGGAATGCCAGAACTTCCTCTGCGTGTTCTGTCCCTCCGCTTGAACTTACTGTCCCCAGACAAAAGACAACTTATTCTTGTTATGGGTCTGCTCAAATGTCACCGTATAAGAGAAGCTCCCTGAATCACGGTCCCCGGCACATTACTTTTATACGTCACCTGACACACTAAATGTTCATTTATCTTCCTCCCCCACACATTTTATTAGTTTCCATATCCTGTGTCCCCAGAGGAACAGCGTGTGATACTTACCGATGCTTACTGACTTATTATTCCAGGACAACCCAGGGCGTGGGGTATACCCTACAGATTTAAGCAGCATACTATGACGATGTTAACGACAAGTAAGATATACAGCAGAGCTGAGGGCATTATACTTTGTATCACTGAAACTTTCTACCTGCCCAACGGCAGCTTCTCCCCACTACTCCCCAAGTCCTGGCAGCTGCCTTCTATCCTTTCCTTCTGTCAGTTGATTATAGTAGACTCTTCATGTGTTTCTGTGACTGGCTTATTTCACTCAACAGAATGTCCTCCAGAGTCATCTGTGTTGCTGGGCAATTAGCTATGTCCACCACTTTAAAAAAAAATTTCTTTGGGCTGAAGAGCTGGCTCAGTGGTTAAGAGCACTAGCTGCTCTTCCAGAAGACCCAGATTCAATTCCCAGAACTCACATTCTGTTCACAATTGTCTGCAACTCCAGGTCCAGGGGATCTGGTACCCTCAGACAGATATGTATGTGGTTAAGATACCAATGCACATAAAAAAAAATGAACCTTTTAGAAAAAGAATCTTGATACAAAATCTCATAGCAGGAGTAGGACTTTATGGCCTCATCAGCAAAATACAAAGCTAGTTTTTCTACATCCACATCAAAGCCTCTTTACTTTTGGAGGGGCCATCCAAACGTGTGCGCTGACGCCTCATGATTTTGATTGACACTTGTCATCAGTGATGCCAACCATGCTTTTTCATACCTACTGGCCAATTGTACCACATCTTTAGAGAAATGTCTAGTCAAGTGATTCCCTCCTTTTTATTTCTTTTTGCATTGTTGTTTTCTTGCTATTGAGTTATAGGTCAATAAATATTTTTGAGTGAATGAGCAAATAAGACTGTAGCTAATAATGACTAAATCAACATATTGTAAAGCACCTAAGAGAGCCTCAGTACACTGGAAATCACAGAACACTCACTACTGTTAAACCTAGGAAAAGGGGAGGAGAGACTTTAGTACGGGTTCTCGTACAAAGAGTAATCACACTGTAGAGGAGCAATTTCCTTCCCTGTTGCTTAATAAGCACGTTGACATTTATTTTTCTTCTTAGCTCCAATTAGAGCATCTTGCTTAGAAGTAAGGTGAACATATGTTCTGCTCTCTCATGTAAAATGATCCTATTGTGATAAAAATATTTTCAGAAATTATTTTTAAAGTGTGACAATTTATGGCAGAGCTAATAATATGCACAGACAACATAGTTTTAAAAACTAAGGACTCCTTAGAGCAGTCTAGGTTCATAGCAAACTGAGCTGAAAGCACAGCAAGCTCCCACACAGACCCCTTCTCCACACCACTGTCACCTCCACCAGAGTGGCACATTTGCTGCAGTCTGTGAACCTCACTGGCAAGTCATGACCCAGGGAACAATGATAATGGGCTTACACTGGGGTTCAGGCCTGGTGTGTGTTCTGTGAGTTTTGATGGAGTTTTGAACCTGTGCTGCCACCATAGCACCATACAGAGCACACCCACTGCCCTTCAAGTTCTCTGGGCTCTTTCTCCTCGCCATCTCTTTCCTCAGCTTCTGGGAATCACTGACTTTTATCTGCCTTGATAATTTTGCCTTTTCCAGAACATCATATACAGACAATCCTCTAAAACTACTATGGCTGACTTATGCTTTCTTCCTCCCTTCTTCCTCCTCCTCTTCCTCCTCCTCCTCTCCCTCCTCCTCCTCTTCTTCTGACTCTCTGATTTCTACAGCAATATGCACGCTGTAGTAACAGTATTTCAAACTTTGTGTCTTGGTCCCTTGCCAGCTTAGCAACAGAAGGTAGGTACATCCTGGTGGAGATGCTGGGGCAGCACCAGCGAGCTAGACAGTCCCCAGGCAGCCAGCAGATCTTCTGCAGAGAAACTCTGGTACTTTACAGTGTGCTCTGTCACCAAGCAAAGATGTTTAGTAGGTTAGGAGCAGCAAACACACTGTGGACTTAATGATCTCTTCAGCTTACAGCCAGTTCATTGGGATTAAACCTTGCTATAAGTTAGGATCACATGTAATTGATCCATTAGTATGAACATTTCAGACAGCTTTGCATAGTACATACACTGGGGAGTCTCCCATGCCTTTTCTGTGCCTTGATAGCTCACTTCTTTTTAGTGTAGAATGCTAATTTTAAAATCCATGTACCATCTAAAGGACGTCTTGGCTGCTGATACATTTTGTCAATTAGGATCAATGCTGCTATAACCATCCCTGTGTGCAATTTCTATGGAAATTTTTTCAACACATTTGGGCCAGTCCCAAGTGGTTAAATGATGAATCATACGTATGGTAAGCACATTTTTAGTTTTGTTAAGAAGCTGCCAAACAATCTTCCAAGGAAAATTATACAATTTTAGTTATGTTGAGTGCCTCCTTTGGTTCTCAAAACTATCTAAATGTAGGTGTTAAATCAGACCATTGCTGTATTTAAGACATAATTTCTCACGAATTATAGAAATTCAGCAGTCTTCTGAGGATGACTAGGGAGGGGCAGAAGGGCAAATGAGCCCTTCCCTCCTCATTTCCAAATGTATCAGCATCCAAGATGTCCTTCGTCTCTTTTTCCTTTCAGGGACACTTGGCTCTGTGGGCCCAGACATCCAACTGCACCTCGGATAGTGGTCAGATTGTCTCCAACTGCACCCCGGTGTTCACTCCTTCAAAGTCCAAAGCTCTTCCTTTGGTACCCAATCATTAAAGGTCCTTGGCTTCCACGAATGGCACCCCACGGGTTTCAAGCAGCCCACAGCAGTTCTGGGACCGGGGTTGATATCTGATGAACACAGAGAAGCCCTGACAGTTCTGAGCATGCGCTGAGCTGCAGGCTGCTGGCTCTCTGCCTCCCTCGCCCCATTTTGCTGGACTCCCTATCTGTTGGTAGAACACAGCTTCCAGGGCATCTCAGCTTTTCATTGGTGTTGGCTTCCCTACTCATGAGAGGGTAAAGACATCTAGAAACCATCAGGAAGTGGAGAATTATAGAATGCAGGCAAAGCCTGATCATGTCCTGCCCCCTCCCCAGCCTTGCCTGCTGATGAAGCCACTGTGCTCAACATAACTGTAGCTGTGCCCACACATCAAGTGCATATGCTCCAGGCTGCGAACGCTATTTCCTATGGCCCAGAGGCTATTATGTGTGCTCAACTATTTTTCATCCTCATAACAGTTCTGTGACATGGTTATTGTGTGCCTTCAACCTTAATAGGAGGAAGCCTAGAAGCAGGTGGGTTAAGTGAGTCTCCCACAGTCACAAGGCAAATGAGTGATGAGGCTGGGATTTGAACTTGTAGACTCTGGCTCGTTCCTGAACACTGCACACTGAAGCCACGTGCTTCTTTGCCATCTCGACAATGTCTAGATCTTCTTGCTTAACCCAATGTGCTAATTGGATGTCTCACTCAGTACAGTTTGCATCCAAAGGAGTATTTTACAAACACTTAGGAAAAACACATTAGTTTAGATACAAATAATTTGACATACATTTCATGGATCTTAAACTCAATTTCCTTATGGATGAAACAGGCATAGATCCAGTACTCATGTCTGTCACAAGAATAGAACAAAGAAAGGTTTCTAGGGAGCCAACACCCTGCATCAGAAAAGCACACACCAATACTGGCTTCTACCACTCTCACTGGATTTTGATTTTGAAGCCAAATGGGCCTTTCTGTTTGCAGTGTCTATGAACAGAGTTGGTGAGATGGTGAAGTCAGTGCTTTCAGTACTTATGGTGCCTTTAAGGGATATTTCTGAAACACTCTGGAAGCATTTGCTCACATCTCAACCACCACCACACAGATTACAAGTCATGCCTAAATATTCCTTATGGCAGGTGGCAGAGCTCTTTGCTTCTCAGCAGCTTGTTGGCTGAGTTCCTGATACTCAGTGTGGCTGAAAAGAATGCAAAAGTAGTCGATTTCAACACCCTCAAAGATTCAGAATGGACATTCTAGCACTTCCTTATATGTATGCGTCTAATATACTGCTACATAGCAAAGTGTCTTTAGACAAGTTCATAATGACGCAATCAACAAGGGCATACATAAAAATAAAATTCACGGAAGAGCTTCCTGTCACCCAATACATCCACAGTTTCTTGGCCCATGCCCCACCTTACACACAGGGGTTCTTAAGTCTTGTGCACGATAGGACTGCTTAATTAAAAATGTCCCTATTATAGTGCCCAGTGATTGCAAAGGTACATGATGACTACAAGATATAATCAATTTAGAAACAGGAGTTTAAACTGCCTGAATTCACCAGCGTCGATACAGATCTGAAAAGCATCTGCCCTCATTTTTTCGGGAGTAGTACTGACTCAGTCTTCAGAGAATGGTGCCTAGGTAGCTGCTGCAAAGAAAGACTCATGGCGAATATGCGCGTCCACCTTCCTGTCTGTCCATTCTCAGCCAGGCCTGGGCTCACAGCCTAGAAATCAATGTGAGGCTCTTCAGTCAGCTTCCAAGACACCTGTGGGGGCTCCACAGCTTATTGCAAGTCTCCCATCTCTAGAATTTCCTCTATGCAATCCAGAGTACTCTAAAAACTGGCACCTGCCAGCCTTGTTCATTCCACCTAGTTGTACGTATTCAGCTGATCCGTCAGGGGTCATGGTTCTTTCTGTACATACAAATTTAGGAAGGGGACTAAGATCTCACATCTCATCGGCTGAGTTTCTGAACAGAACAAAACCCACAAGGAGCTGTACCTTATCCATATTACACAAAATGGGTGTGCTTCCAGGCACAGAGGGACTGAAAGAGAAGGTAAGGGCAGGTAAGAGGGACCTGGAATAAACAAAACCAAACCAACCCCAAGCCTGAACCCCAATCCCAAACTGTCCAAGCCTGCCAGTAGCGGTCTGGTCCCTCTGATGGCTAGGCTGCAGTTTGGCTCTTGGGACCCATAAGACACCTGCATACCCTTCCAAATATCTGCTTTCTGCTTTTTCCTCTCTCTACACTATTGTTTTGAACTGGTTCTATTGCAAACAATAATTCTAAGCATTAGAAGCAAGAACGCAAGGTCTTGATGGAGGGGAAATAGCCACGGATGCCCTGGGAGATGACGTCAAACAGACACAAAGCTTTTACATCTTTTTGTTCTTGCTCTTTGCCATGTCTTTGATGGAGCGCTCCCCTTTGAGAACACAGCGGACAGCCGCACTAAGGCCTTGCTAGAATTCATAACCTCTCTAAACTCCAATCCACAATCGTCATCCTACAGCCTCCCGGCTCCTGCTATTTTGGGCTCATCCCTTAAATGATTTTTAGATGCTAGGAAGAGAGTTTGAAAACAGCATGTTTAAGCCAATTAGCTTACTGCTGGGTGACCTTCAACAAATTGGCTTTTAAATGTCATGGAAGACCCAGGTGGAAGTCACCTCTTCAGTAGAAGTAAGGAACACGTGAAGAGACAGCAAGGCTTCCGCTGGTGGGAATGGCGTCTTTATCCTTCTGGGATTTATACATTTTCTGATGTGGATTGCATTTTGAAATTAGAAAGATAAATCTACTGCCTCCCTCCTCCCCCTGCCCCCTCCCCCCTCAGAGCTGAAGATGGAACTCAGGGCCTTGCATTTGTTAAGTAACCTCTCTAGCTCTGAGGTAAGTCCCCAACCTCAAGATAAATTTACTTTAGAAGTTCACAGTTTGGACTGAGAATCCTTTAGCTCAGCAATATGAGAGTGTCATTTCTATTTGGGGTTACTGTGTGTACCTTTTGGCCTAGATTCTCTTTGGTCATTATGAAAATTATTGTTTTGCCTTTCAGGCAAATCCCCAAGACTTAGAAAAACGGTAACCCTTCTGAGCAGCTCATTCATTCACTCTGCTGTGATGTAACTGGCCAGCTCATGCTGTAGGCTTCCTTTCCTGGCCACAGTTCTGTTCCTTGAGGAATTGCTCTCTGAGGCATCCTGCCCAGGCTGCTGTGGTTTAATTACAGTTGGAGACTTTGGGTAGGGAAGTGGGGGGGCCTCTCACTTAATGGATCACTTGTGCAGCCAAGCACGGCAGGGAAGTTTGTCTTCTTCCAGCCTTGCATTCACAAGCTCTGATGGTTTAGGACACGGCCCGGAGGTTCAGCTTTGAAGTATAACAAAAGCAATTGAAAGTTTATATATATATATATATATATATATATATATATATATATATATATATATATATATATATATATATATATATATATAAACCAAACAAAACCAAGCTGGGCATGGTAGCTTACACCTGTAATTCCAGCACTCATCCAAGCTGGAGCAGGAGGATGGCTGCCAGTTCATGATCTGACTGGGTTATGGCGTGACTCATGGATTACGGACATCAATGGTCTGGGTGTCCATAGGAGGTTTCCTGTGAACATGGCTGCCTTCTTTGAGCTGACTTGAGCCCAAATAAACCTGGGTTCTCTTACCAAAGAAGGCTTAGGAAGAGATGATTGAATGGTGAATGGATCTCTTATGTCAGCAACAGAATGTTAATCGAGCTTCCTTCCTCTTCCTTCCTTCCCTCCTTCCTTCCTTTCTTCCTTCCCTCCTTCCTTCCTTCTTTCCTTTTCCTTCCCACAGGGTCTCACGCCACAACCCATACAGATCATGAACTGGCAGCCATCCTCCTGTTCCAGCTTGGATGAGTGCTGGAATTACAGGTGCCCACTAGCATGCCCAGCTTGGTTTTGTAAACTTTCCATTTCTTTATCATACTTCAAAGCTGAACCTCCCGGCCATGTCCTAAACCATCAGAGCCCACACAGCCTCGGCCAGGCTGGTGAATGCGAGGCTGGAAGAAGACAGCGTCCCTGCCTCCTGTACGTGCTTGGTGGCACAAGTTGTGTTTCCAGATATAACCGCCATGTGGGGTTCCTTCCGAGGCAAGAACTGGGAAGCACTGGGCTAGGCAGAAGGACAGCCACCGCAGATGCCCACATCAAATGCTGGGGCTCACACACATGCTGCCCCGTACTTTGCAGGGCTTTTGCAGTTTGGGGGAAGGGAGTAGACACTGAGATGAGATTATTCCAGATTATCAGATTGGACCCAACCTAATAACAAGCCCTTGAAGGGAGAGAGTTTTTCCAGCTGAGTTTGAGTGAGAGACCAAAGAAAGAGGAGAGGTTTGATGGCCAAGGACAGCTTGACCCACAGCTGGCTGGGATAGGGGAAGAAGAACGTCAAGCCAAACATTATAAACATCTGGCAATTGTCCTCTGCTGACAGCCACCAGGACATGGGGACATCAATCCTACAATGGGATCAACTGAGTTCCGCCATCCAGAATGAGCAAAGAAACAGACCCTCCCTGAAGCCTGCAGCAAGGAGCCGAGTTCCCAGATCTACTCCGTGGGGCCTGTCTCAGGTTCTGGTTTACGGTTCTGAAGTTGATACATTTGCCCTGTTCCAGTGTTAAAAATATAACCATCTGTTATGGCGGGCATAGGAAACGAATACATGTGGGCAGGCAGAAGCTACTTTTCCTGTTTTAGTGCAAGGTGGTAAGGAACTGCCCCTTGATCTGCGCAGAACAATCTAATGGGGGGGAGGGGCTCTCAAAGGGTAACAGGAGACAAACAGAAGTAGTGAGTTTCTGGCTGTGTCTTAAAAATAAGACCAGCACTGCACACACATATTTGTTCACTGAATAACTACCCTCTGGGATACACAGAGGGGTCAGGCTCAGGTAATGGCTTGTGTGTGGGGACTAGAGAGCACATAACTATGCCAGAAGCTCTACAAGACAATTTGAGTTAAAGCATAGCATCAGGCAAACAGTTCCAACAAGAGGATGAACAAAGCTGCAGGATCATCTTTTGTTTCTGCCAGGGCCACCCGGAGAGCAGGAAATCAGAAGATAATGTTGGGGTAAATGGGGAAGCCTCGAAAGGTACCTAAAGGCATACAGAGAAGAAGAGCGAAAACCAAAACTCCAGGAGAGAAAGGGCATGGCCTCTCGGAGGCTGCCTCTTTCCAATGACGTGCGGACAGGGTCTGCCATGCAGAGATGCCCCAGTTAGAACATCCTGCTCATCCACCCCACCCCACCCTCCTTTGAGGCAGACAAGGTCATCCACTTCAGATCTATCTAGACAAGAATGAGCGGATGTTGCGGAAGCAGCTGGTGAGACCAGAAGGCAGGGGAAGCCCTGAACGGCTGTGGACACAAGACCTCCTAAAGGAAGAGCAAAGAAGCTTGTCTTCACGGAGGGCAAAGTGAAAGAGGGCCCACATGGAGCCCCGGGGACAACCTCAAAAGTCTACGAGGCTAAGCAGCTAGAAAAGGAAATGAGTCATCCTTACGCAGCTGGTTAAGCACAAGCCCCCAGTCTGTCCTTAAAGCAAAAGACAGAGAAGGGTCTCAGCAGTCTCCCAGTCACCTGAGATATTGGTTGAGGGAGGTCAGTGGCCCTGGCTCTCACTTTCCTGGCACACCACCTGGGACCCTGCAGGTGTAGGGAACAGCAGCAGGGACAATAACAGGGAGAAGCCTCCGAGGATTTTTTTTTTTTTTGTCTTCTTGCATTCCAGGTCCCTCCCACCCAAGGTCCTCATCAAAGCTACGAATCTCATTTCCCACCGATTTGATTCACCAAGTCATCACTTCACATCCTGTCAGGGTCTATACATTTTTTTTTTTTTTTTTTTTGGTTTTTCGAGACAGGGTTTCTCTGTGTAGCCCGGCTGTCCTGGAACTCACTCTGTAGGTCAGGCTGGCCTCGAACTCAGAAATCCGCCTGCCTCTGCCTCCCAAGTGTTGGGATTAAAGGTGTGCGCCACTGGGTCTATATATTTTAACTCTCAAGTTCTTCACCACTCAGAAGTGACGAGGTTTTGCCCTCACCGGGTTGCGAGTGCCCTCTTGTGGTGAGCATCTGTAATTGCAGAATGAAGAGCCTCAAATTGAATTTGATTCCTGTTAAGCCAGTATCCAAAAAGAGAAAGGGAAGACAGCTGAAATAAGTTTGTAAAAACAAACCAACAAACAAAACCACAAAATAACAAAAAGGAATTGTTTGAGGTTAATATACATCTGGAGCCGAGGCCTACATTAAGGCAAAGGAGATATAATTTTCCTGTTGTTTTTAAAAACTCAGGATTGTTGCAAAAATCTTCTATCTCAGGTGTCAGACTCCAAAGACAAAGCATCAAGGCTAGGATTGGGCACGTGAAAGATGTACACACTGGCCTCCCCACTGAGTCTCTGAGACTCACCTGTACACCTGGGAAATGGGACTAACCATACCCATCCTAGATAGCCAGCTGTAATAAGGTTCCGTACAATGTGAACAGGTGCAGACAGCGCTGCCTGGGTTGGACCTTGAATATTTTGACTCATGACACACTTCACCAGTGGTCACAACCATGTCTCTTTCTTCCACCCTCCTAAATGCCTTCTGAAAGTCCTCTCCTTCTCAGCTCAACTTGGATCAGTTCCCCCGCCCCTCCCCCATGCCCTTAACCTCTTCTGTCTTCAGTTCATTTTCAAATTGTCCTGCAAGTGCCAGTTAGTTAGCTCATGCATACTGACTCTGACTAGGAACGATGCCTGATGTATCATAGAGCCTTTAAACCACCCGGTCCTTCTTCCATATTGCAAACATTTCTTGGGTTTCTCCAATATGTGTGGCAGTGTGGCAAACACTAGGAACATGGACTGAATAAAACAGCCAGGGCATTTGCCCCTACGGGACAGAGACTGAGGAGTTTCCAATACAAATATATACTTTGAGCTCTGAAAGGGGCCTGGGATTGAGCAAAGTGAGGATTCAGGCGACGGGAGGAGTATCTAGTTATCTGAGGAGGAACAAGCAGCCAGATCAAGAGAAGGGCAAGTTCAAAGTTCAAAGGTCCTGAAGTAGACTCAAGGAAGACCTTTATGTTGTTTACCAACATCTATAATTTACTGTAGCTCCACAGACATTTGAATATGCTGTATTGATATTGTATAAATGTATAAATATATATACTTGTATAAACATGTATAAATATGTCAACAAGAATACACAAACAGGAAACAAATGTATATTAACGCATTAGCATAAGCAACGTGAAGAAATCTATGTTGGCGTGTTATGCTTTCGGATAATGGAGTGCTTGCAAATTCATCTGAGTCCCTAACCAGCTGCTGGGTCTCGGTGACAGATTTCAGGTGACTGTCCTGGCTGCTTTGTATTGCTGTTGGAAGGTTGAGCTCATGGGAATATGTGTGGGGCTTCACAGCTTAACATCTGTATTTAAAACCAACGACACAGTGCCTCCGCCTTCTTATTTTGGTGGATAGAACTTCAGAACCAACGCCCTTTCTTTCTTCTTTTGCTACCCTGCTATTTTGTCACAGAAAGTAGTCTGTGTGACCCGTTGTTGTTGCTGTTGTTGTTGTCCGTTAGGACAAAAATCCTAATTACTCCATGTTATATGATGAAGTTTTGGAGGCCAAGAGGTTCCATACAATCTTTTGGTGCAAAACAAAACAAAATAGAAACAAACAAAACAACAACAACAAAAACCTGTGTACCAGGAAATGGCAAGTCGGAAACACATCAGTTTGAAAAGAATCTTGTGTAGACAGAAGCAGGCTCTGTTTTCCTCTGCTAGGCACCTTGGTAGCTGCTCTGTGGAAGTTGTGGGGGTTGGGCTTCCAATAGAGAGGTGGAGATGCAGTACCCAGGAAATCTCAACAACATGATTTTCTAAACAAGGCTTATATAATGACTACAGCAGTTGAAACACTAATGGGGATGAGGGAAATTTCACAAAGCCCCACCCCTCGAGGTGAACTACAGGAGGTGGGCAATGGATTTAGAAGGAAGGAGAATCAGTTTTCTTCAGGTATGAGGACCCTGATAGGTTATCTAAACCCAGATGGTCAGCCCTGGACCTATGTATCTGTGAACAACACTAAATGTGCTCAGAAGGATGTGTGTGTGTGTGTGTGTGTGTGTGTGTGTGTGTGTGTGTGTGTGTAAAGCATAATAATTATAGAAGATGAAGTCATGAATCTGAGGAATAGAGGGAGGGAGGAGTTGCAGGGAAGGGGGGAGAAATGATCTAAAAACAGTGTATTCACGTATAAAAATTCTCAAAACTTAATAGAAGTTTTTTTTTTTTTTAAAGAAATGAGCTGAGAATTCTAAGTTATCAGCATAGATATTTTTACAAATCGTTGTAGATGCGTTATTGCAAGTTCCTGGCAGAAATAGAACACATCTTTGTTACACTCTATAAAGTGTCGGCATCAGAATTATTAAGTATCCAGTTCAACCTATTTGGTTCGGTACAGTGATAATGAGTGCACACGCCTGGATAGAATCCCTGATGATGGGCTCGCTGGCTTTTCTGGTTAAAAGGGTTCTTTTCCTCTGTCTTAGAAAACAGCGGCGACCTCTGACCCTTCTCACCAGGTCACACTACTGAGCAGAAAGCAATAGGAGACGTGGGTGTCACCCATTCAAACTACTCACTCAGACAAGAAATTTAACCAGTGAACATCACTCACCCTGCACAGCTGTGAAGACATCCAGGAAGGGATTTCTTCAAAGACCCCCTGTGTGCACTGTTAGCCAAGGTAAACATTGTAATTACCATACGTTGACTCTGGAATAACACATATTATCTTTGATTTGCGCAATTAACCTGTGCTGATAACTAGTAATAGCCACATGTTGTTCTTATAGATCATATACGTTTTCTTAAGCCCTTACTACTTTGACAAATTAAATGCATGTCCCCCCCCACCCCCATTTCAGAGGAGGAGCCAGATTGAGGGTATTGGGTAAACTAGAGTCACATTCTCAGTATCTAGGGAGGCCAGACTTTGACCCAAGATTGCCACATTCCAAAGTCTCTTCATGCTTTGCCCCAGGACAACAATGAGTTAGCATCACGTGGTCCCTGCTTATAGAAGACATATAAGTGCAGATGGCTCGTCTATAAGGTTGAAGACCTCAAATACCTCTTTTCCAAAAGACCAGCACATAGACTCCACAAATTTCCAACAGCACAGAGCCTTTTCAAGGAACTTAGGTAGGCAACAAAAATATGTCTGATGTGCTGAGAATAACCAACCCCAGTGATTCTGTGCCACCCCAGCCAAAAACATTTCATTTTTTTCCACATTAAAATAGCATTATTTTGATTGTGAGCTTTTTGTCACTGCATTTCAAATGAGACAGATACTTTAAAAATAGTTTAGAATGGAAGGTATTTTTAGGTTGGAACACATGTAGTCGCAAGCTTTGTATATGAGCTTTCTCCATTCATTCTGTAGTAAGAACATCCGTGGAAAAGTCAGCTCCCTTCACAAGATGACAGTTTCTTCAAGATGCACTGCATATGTAAGCAGGTGACAGTGTGGGGAACCAGCTGAGGGAGCTGTTGTTGAGTCCGGTGTTTTGCCTGTGTCCTGAGAAGGCACCGTTTCCATATTTTAAGTATTCAGAACTAAGAAAGGCAGCAGCAGATAAGAATGTTCCATCTGTGGACACTATCCTGCTTGGAGACAGTCCAGGTTTCTTCTGAACAGTAGTGGATGCTAGAATGATGGAAAGGAGCTTTGGTGACTCTTGCCTAACTCTTTTCCAGTGCAGAGGAGGAGCCTAGTATAGTAATGAGTTGTTCACTCAGCTTTGAGACCTTCCTCAGATCAGTGGTCCTTGCCCTGTGGGCCGCGGCCACTTTAGGGATCATGTATCACATCTCCTGCATCTCAGATATTTACATTACAGTTCATAACACTAGCAAAAGTGCAGTTATGAAGTAACAATGAAATAATTTTATGGTTGAGGATTACCACAACATGAGGAACTGTATTAAAGTATCCCAGCAGTAGGAGGTTAGACTGTATAAGGAGAAGACAGATGGAATGGATGTCCACCCTGGGCTTGCATCACATACCCTCCTGATCATCTGTCTGGGGAGGTGAGCCGTGGAAACTGGGGCTACCTAAACTAGCATTTGTCTTCTTCATAGACATGCTATCTGGGTTCTAAAACATCTCCATAAATAGGTGTTTAATTCCTGTAAGTATTATGGTTGGACAGCAATTGACCCAATCATTGCCAGCACTTCCAAACTATTACCTCAGGGCTGGAGATGACTCAGTGGTTAAGAGCACTGGTTGCTCTTCTGGAGGACCCTGGTTTTATTCCCAGCACCCACCTAGTAGCTCACAACCATCGGAATGCCAGTTTTGAGGGATCTAATACCCTCTTCTGGCCTCTGTGGGCACTGTATGACATACACACAGGCAAAAAACACCCATATACATAAAATAAAAATGAACAAATCTAGGAAAAAATTAGCAACAAAACTACGATCGCCTCAAGGTAGACAAAGGTGTAGAGAGATAAGGATCTCTCACTGAATAGTGACATCCTTGGAAAGTATAAATGGTAGAACAATTTAGCAAATACTTTGGCAATACATATGAAAATTTACCGTTTTAACAAAACCCTTCAATAATTGAATTCCTTTTCTCCTCCTCTTCCTCCTCTTCCTCCTCCTCCTTCTCCTTCCTCCTCCTCCTCCTTCTCCTCCTCCTCCTCCTCCTTCCTCCTCATTATTACCAGCATCATCATTTTGTGTGTGTGTGTGTGTGTGTGTGTGTGTGTGTGTGTGTGTGTGTGTGTGTGTGTGATGGACACCCCTGTTACAGAAATCCTTATGGAGTTTAGGGGGACAACTTTTGGGAAATGGTTCTCTACTTCCGCCATGTGGTTCCTAGACATAGATAGAGTTTGGGTTGACAGGCTGGTTAACAAGTGTGCCTTCACCCACCAAGCCAGCTTACTAGCTCTCCACGTGATTTTTGAGAAGAGATTTTTTCACTGAACTTTCAACTTGTCTTTTCAGCTAGGCTATCGAACCAATGAGCTCCAAGGGCCTGTTTGTCCCCACTACCCTATCCCCAGCATTGGGGTATAGGCATTCTGGATCTTGTTGGGGTGCTAGGCATCTGAACTCAGGTCTTCATGCTGACCCAGTAAGCACCTCACTCACTGAGTCATCTCTCAAGTTTTATTACCAGAAGTTTTAGAAATAAGTAACCCAAAGATGAGAGAGGACATTTTATGTTTGCTTTAATTCACATTTTGGTGGTTACTGGTGAGTTGGGCAGTTTCTCAGTGCACTCTGACTGTCTGACTTTCTCTTTAGGGAATTGTTAGGTTCTCTGCTCATTTATGGGATATAACCTCGATGTTATTCATAAAAATTATATAACCTGGTTACATAATGAGGCTGCTGTCTGCTTAACTGTAAGATTTTATATATGATTTAGGTGCTTGACTAATCTAAGCGAATGCTGAACTCAAAGTGAGAAAAAAAGTCTATGTGGCAAAACCAGAAAACAACAGTCCACTTCTGTATTTATAACAGGTCGTGAATTGTTACTTGAGAAGAAGCATTAGCTAATTCTCTCACTGGGGACTCGGATGCAGTGAATTGAGTCTTTCACAGGAAACCTTAAATACAGCAATTATTCAACCATGACCCCTAGATTTGCCACCATCATGATGTGTCTCCTACTGTATATCAAGTGGAAAATATGAAATCAATTAAAGTACATCAGTATGTAAAATAAAACAAAGTTTCCCCTGCTCAGAAAAGAATGACCCGCAGCCTCCCAAATGGCCATTTTGTTCACACAATACAGTATGAAGTCTTGGACCAGACATAGAAAAGCAGGGACAAGCTGGACACAGACACTAACATGGACAGCCTGTCATGGTTTCTACAGATGCTTCCGGGGCAGCCTCTATCATGTGAAGGGTTCTGATGCCAGGCTCTGTGATAGACCCAACATCACTTATCTTTGAAAAGCACAGATCTGTACACTGAATTTAATCCCTAAAGATAGGACGAAGCTTGCCCTCAATAGTTACCTTAGTTCTTCAATTACAGTGTAAAATGAATGGCGACAGATTCCTTTATTCCTTCCGTGTCAACCGAAACACCCACGGGATACATAATTTGGTGATCAAAGCCATAACGGAAGGAAGTTCAGGAAGACTGCAGAAGACAGTCTGATATCTAATTTGCAAAGGCAGAGTATAGAAGAGAAGTCAGTGAGCATTTAACTAAAACGTTCTCAGGGCAGGGATCCATGGTGATAAATAAATGGGATTATTCTAGTTTGAAGAGCCACCTGGGGGAGATTGCTAGATTACTTTGGGATCACAACATTCCATTTACCTAAAAACGGAGCTGTGTCTGGAATTTCTAGGTCAACAAAAGATTCAGAAGAGATACTGAAGCCTAACAAAGTGAGGGGCTAACATGCATCCTTTGTAAGTGGTTAAGAATACCCTAGGCTTACAAATTAGGAGTATCTAAATCTTGAATACTGTAGCTATGATAATGATTATTTACACATCACGAAAAAAAAGCTGAGACAAATAAATATCTAAGTAGAATTTCCACAATCACCATGATTACCTATGGGTTTATTCAACTTCACACAGAGAATCTATGTCCCACAGTGTGGGCTCTTATTAAATGTACTCAGTGTATAAATATAATGTAACTGCAGGGAGAAAGATATTTAATCTGTTTTTTCATGTGTTCAGAGAAAGGCTTCATTCAACCTCTCCCAGAGGTGAACTGAGGACCAAGGAAAAAATCCAAATCCATCACAGATTATAGTAACCAAACTTTCGACAAGGGACTCTTATACACTGTCTCCCCTGCCTCTTGATTTCCTCCGTTCCCCCAAGTAGAAAATGTTTGTACCAAGGAAATGACTGGACGGAGGGCTTAACCCTTTGTGACGCTTTTCCTTCTTTGACGAAAACCATGAGTCTACCAGCGAGTTTGACAAGGTGGGTTGGGAACAGGAGCATACGCTTCACCCTGAGTGAGTTCAGAGAAGTCCTTCACCATGATGGAGAAGGAGGAGCCTTTTGCTTTATTTGGCTTTTGCCTTAAGAAGACCCTTGGCTTATCCTTTCTAGACACTTCTTTTGCGGCCTTATGTTCAATTCCTATCAGTGATGGATATTGTCTCTTGGGACAGGGGTATTTACACAGTTAAAGACAAGTTCATATATAGATGTTGTTTAAGTCACCCTCTGGTCGTCTCTTGTCTGCCTGAGCTCTCTCATGATCTTGTGAGGGCTGTGTGTTTGCAATTTCTGAATGTTACTGTAAAATTGCTGATGTCTCCTCACCACATTTATTTACAAGGTTCAAGCTCAGGACTTCTGTACTTTCTTAGTTATTTATTCCTAAAACATTGTTTCTGTATAAAAGCTCCCTTTAGGTATAAGTGGAGCATATGTAAGCACATGTTTATGTGTGTACATGTGTGTTATATACACTGATAATTTACTTTCGTATGGTGAATGTTAACTGGCTTTCTCTTTTCCATTCTTTTCCTTTCTGCTACCTGTGCCTTTTCTGTATTTTCTACTCTCTTGAATTTTACTAGATTGAGTAACTTCGAGTTCTTCTTTCCTGATCAGTCCATGAAAATCAGATATTCTCTTTCTATTGTTTTTGTGACCAATTTTAAAACGTTTTAAAGATCAACTCAAAGTTGAACAACACTGTGGCTCTCTAGAGTAAAACAAACAAGGATCTTAGCCCCATCTGTCTCCAGCTCCCGCCTCCCATGGCTGCTAGTGTGTCAATTCTTTCTTGCCTTAACGCCTTCCCACCAAAGTCATCATTGTTAGTCAGTCTTTGCTTGAATGAAAAGATTTATCAACTATTTTCCCCTTCGCTGCTCATTCTTAGAACCCACTCAACCTTCTGAGCTCTATCTCATTTTCTTCGGGAAGTGTGTCTTCTGTGGTACTTTGGTATTTAAAAAAGTAAAATTAAATGTTTTTTTTTCTTGTACACTCCTTCTTTTTAAACACAGAAAGCCTGAAATGCACACCAGGGAGGTGTGGCATATGAGTGTGAGCAAAAGCTGTTCAGGACAGTGAGCTTTAGGTATGTCCACAGCCATGCAAACAGCACCAGATCGACTTAAAATAGTTCACTGCAACACATAGGCTTTCTTATAGTCCTTGTTTGTCAGTTGCCATCCCCGCCACTCAGACAGCTCTTCCTAGCTATTAGTTTTTCCTATTTTACATTTCATATGAATAGAACCATTCAGTAATTGCTCTTGTTTCTGGCCTGTTCGCTCAGTACAATGTTTTGGAAGATTGCTGTGTTTATCTGTAATTGTTTTTCTTCATCCCATGTCATTATCACCCCGAAGAGATAGTTTAAGAGGGTATAGAATTCTGGGGCAATAATTGTTTCCTCATATTTTGAAAAGACGATCCTATTGTTTTTTAGTCTTCATTATTGCTGAAAAGCTCTATCCTGGCCATGCAATTGCTTCTCCTTTGATGACCACTTCCTGTGGTTATTTACTTTCTCCTCTCTAGGTTTAGAATATTTTCCTTCCTCTCTGGTGTTCTAAGACTCCACATAACATCATGGGGCCAATTTGTTTCAGGGAATACTTAAAGAATGCACACATGTCAATGTCCTTCCTCAGTCTACAGCCTTATGACTCTTTCATTTAGAAGCTGACCCCAGAACCTCAGACATCTGTCCCAGGAGGAGAGTGTGGACTCCCACATCAGCTCATAGAAGAATGAGTAGAGATTTAATTCCTCTTCTTGAGAAAGACCATGAGGTGCTCAGGTCATAGGGTTTATATTGTCTATATAGGGTTTATATTTCTCTGCATGCACAGGTCAAGTCCTGACTGCTGTCCTTGCAGGTATAGGAATTCAGGAGGGTGTCTGTCACGAGAGCTAGCAGCCCCAGCACCATGACTTGTCTTATCTGGTTCCTCTGAGCTTCTACTTCTTTTCTCCTACCTGCTAACTTCTTGTCTACTTTCTTTGTTAATTAAAATTGTATTTTATATGTATGGGTGTTTTGACTGCATTCCTGTCTATGCCCCATGTACATGCCTGGTATCCTTAAAGGGCATCAGAAAAGGGTATCAGATGATGCCCTGGGACTGGAGTTACCCGTGGTTATGAGCGTTGTGTGTACTGGGAATCAAATCTGGGTCCTCCGTGAGGACAGCCAGTGCTCTTAACCACTGAGTTATCTCTCTAGTCTCTCTTTTTCTTTCTTTGATCTCAATTATCATGGTACTAAAAAAATGCTAAAAAAGGTGTAACCCAATTTTTATAACTGTTTGGACTTTGCCTGCCATGCCGCTAGTAGGAGACCATTTCATTTACTTTTCTGCCTTTACCCAGGCTTATGAGTGGTCAACAGTCAGGTCTCTGTAGGCTGAGAGTTAAGTCTTGATCGCTGCTACCACAGCCAACTTGAGCAAAGCCACCTGCTCTGTAGTGACCTAGATCTAATGCTGCATGGTCTGTATGACTGATGGGCGGGGCTCACTGATGCCCAGGAAACCCAATGCACTGCCCACACCTTTGCCTTGGACCCCAACAAAAAGCTGATTGTCTTTTAAAATGGTTATTTCTTTGTCCTAAGCAAGTTGCTCTTTAATGAGGGCAGTTAGAATACTATTGATTTCCCAACAGCCCCGTCATCACTCACTAGCTATTTTATACTAGATCTTTGTTTCCTCCTCACCAAGAGAAAGATAATGAAAATTCTTACCTTAGAGCATCATTGTGAAGATAAAATAGGTGGCTGTAAACAAAGCAGGCAGCCCTCAGTAAAGTCTCACCAATCATTAATATTGTTAAACAATGTGAAAATATTATTTAGCTAATTTGCCTACCCAAGAAGCAGATAATATAAAAGTTGATATTCTAGCCACAATGAAAAGATGTATTTCATGAAAAGGAATAAAATGGAATCACTAGATATAACAATGTAGACTTTGTATATGTTGGCTATAAACGCAAACTCTGACATGTAGTACTTTGTAAGTCTACCAGTGGGTGCCTGAAACCTTAACAGTGACATTGCATTTATTATATTTTCCTTATACACAAATACTATGATAATGGATGCTTTATCAATCAGGTGCAGTTAGGGGTTAGCAATAATTATAAAGCAGATCTATAATAATATACTGTAATGTATATGAATGTACTCTCTGTCTCTTTATTTCTAAAGAGTCCAATTCTTCATTGTACTGCATCATATTTCCAGACCATGGATGACTATAGAAAGCAAGACCACAGATAAGATATTATTCTATGTAAAGTAATTATTTTCAAATACTATTCAACAAAACACCATGCTCTTGTAATTTTCTCAGGTTTAGAGAGATTGTCTAAAGTCAGAAAGAATTTAAGTTAGAGAGACATAGTAATGAGCAATGAGACAAGGTCTTGTCTCAGTGAGTAAGTCAGTGCGTGGAGAAAGACCTCACTGGAGAATGTATTCTGCAGTGATTGCCTTCTGTGAGGGCGTGACTCACTGCAGGCTTATGACAAACAGCCCAGTATTTAGGGAAAGGTTAATATTTTGGCAAGATCGAGGTTATCATTCTATAGAATGCGTCCTGGGTGCTCAGGACCAGAGTAAAGCAGTAACCTCGGACGGGAAGTAGAATGAATCCTGCTACATCATCGAAGGACATTTTGTAAAAAAACAACATCTGCCGCCAACTCCAGAGGCTCCCTGGAGCCTCGACAGCAGGTGATGTGGGGATATGAATGGCTCTGCCCATCCTATAATTTACTGTTTATGGGTCTAGGAGACTAGGGTATTGGTGACTGTGGCTGCTGCAGTAATCACTTCTGCTATCAGAAATGAGAGGAGGGAAGGCGATCATTTTCCTAAGTTAGGCTTTTCATTATTTTCCCCAAGAAGTAACAGTTGTAATCACCTGCTGTGCTCCAGATAGAGGATGGTTTCCATGCGCACTTTAGAGGAATTAGCTGGTCCCTGTAAGGCCAAATCCAGCATTAGACTGTGACCACAGCAAGATTATACCTTTTAATGTAAATATTATCAGGACCTTCAAAACACTTGAGATTTTTACTGGTTCTACTTCTATTTCTGTTTTAATTAGGTTAATGATATAAGGATTACAAACACATGAATGCACACGCATGTATCATATATGCCTATAGTATGCTTAGTCTGTTCAAATAGAACAAACTAAATCTGCCTAAATAGAAACTTAAAAGTTATTTATTTATTTATAACTTAAATATTATTTATTATTTTTATGTGTACCATGTATTTGCAGGGTCCATGGAAGCCAGAAGAGGGCACCAGATCCCCTGTGACTTGAGTTACAGTTGGTTACAAGCCACCATGTGAGTGCTGGAAATCTAACTCAGGTCCTCCGGAAGAGCAGCCAGTGTTCTTAACTGCTGAGTCATCTCTCCAGCCCCTCAAGTAGAAAATTGCAATTCTGAGCTTACATACATGACAGGGCTCTTTTATAATACTGACGTTTAAGAAACAAGAAAGTTAAGAGCCCGTCTGACAGAATGGTATTGGTACAGAGCAAAGCTGTAGAGAAACAATGACTTAACACTTATGACCACTACCAATTACATACAAGTTTGCTTCTACAATTTAGTTTATTTCCTCAGAAATGAATGGTTTGGTCTTTTGAGTGGAAATCATCAGATGATACATAAAGCCTTCTGCTAAACTTTGCTCTGGCCTTTGGCTGCCCTAGGCCAGGCTATTTCATTTGTAAATTGAAGTCTATTTCACATAAACCTCAAGTCTATCTTGGCCTGTAAACTTTAAATGACCCAAGTTGGGAAGACCCTAAATAAAATGGAATACAGGATCTTGCATATATTGATTTCTATCATTGGCAGTAAATTGAGGTTAAAAAAAGTATAGCCAGCTCCAACTGTCACTTTTCTACCTAGAATTGACTTGTTTTCCCTATTCATAAAAGTGGACTTTGAAATTAAAAAAATAATTGCAAATGAATGTCTTATTTCAGTAGAAGAGGGGAGAACATAAAATTTTATTAAAGGTTGCAGTGCAAAGCTGACCTGCCACTAATAGTTTCTCAAGATACAATTTAAGATACAATGTCTATCCTCTGAAGTGAAAACATTCCATTTAATTCAGAAGTAAAAAGGTTACTGTGTGGGTTAATGTAATTAATTACTTGTTTTGCATGGTTACCATGACTGATCAACTTCACCTGGTGCCCGTGCATAGAGAACCTATCACTTCCAATTTAACTGATGACTTAGCTTTAACTTTTAGCCCACTTTTCTAGAGAGACTGGTCCATCCATTAAGATCAGATCACTAAAGGGTCAGCAGCTTGGAATCTTACGGCTTCTGACACTGCGGTGACCAGCTTTCCCCAGGATACGGGGAAGACAGGAAGTAGGGCCTTCTAGCCTTGCCAGTGCTGATTATTTCCATAGTACCCATTTAGCTTTTGTGGATGTGAAAGTCTCTAGGAGAGAGTGTGGAGAAATACAGTGTAGCCACCCTTCGATGTGGCATTCAGTGAAGCTGCAGGTGTCTCAGAGGCCCTGTCTCCCACAAACACACAAAAAATGTGACTCCCCAACCCTCAGTCCCAGAACTCCTGCTTGAACATTTTGCTCTGACTCTGCACTTCGAATAAGTACATCTCGGTTTCAGGACAGGCAGATGAGTGATGGACTCACACCCGAACACAGTCTGAAAAGCATGGGAGGAGCGGGAGCAATTTAATCTCTGCAGCAATACTCTGAACCCAGTGGCAACTGTAATGGACTCAACACCAAATGATAATCTCCTCCCAAGAGCTTTATGAATATTAATAAGCCATTACAGAGCAACAGTTAAAAACAAAAGCATGCTCTCACTTTCAGCGGTAACATTTCTGAACTACCAAAGGGCCATTTCTTCTCATTCCCACAGGTTATGGTGTGGGCTCAGCTTTATAAATGAGGTTAGGAGGTCACATGATCTCTGCGTGCTCTTGCTCAGCTGACCACAGTGAGAGCCCATGACTTCAGTCTGTCAGGTTCTAAGTAAATACCCAAGGCGTGCTCCATTCAGTGAGCAGTTGGCACGAGGTAGGTGGTGTCTGTCGTCTCCCAGACATCTGAGTGGCTCTTGGATGAAAGTCAGAAAACCAGCTGGGCAAGACGAGGGACACTGGAACCACAGAGCATGGCTGAGGGAGGGTGGGGGCCACTGCTGTCGAAGACAGATCACTGTTTCTGACAAGACCAAACGTGGGATGACCACATGCTCCGGCGACTCCACCTCCCTGAAGCAGACTCCAACAGATACGTGTGCACCCACACTCCTAACAGCCTTCTGCCCACGAGTCAAAAGGAGGAGCCCATGAAGAAATCCCCTCCTTTGAACTAAGAGTCCAGTACACTTTTAGAAAGAAAGAGTTGTAAGGTAGTTAGTTGAAAAGCTGTAAGTCAGGTGAAGAAGGAAGAAGAAAGGCCATCTTCCTTTGTGACTACTCGGATAGCAAGGGACATCGAGCCATGAAAAGGAAGCATCCAAAAGTGCCCATTCTAATCTTAAAGCCGCAGCAGGGACCAGCTGCAAGAATCTCTGAACAGCCAAAATCTGAAGGTGAAGGGGGGCACCTTTCAGGTAGAGTCTCAGGCTCATTGATCATCTCGGAAGTCACCTGCCCAAAGACCCTCCTGATCGCAATGTGCCTTTCCTGCTCCAGGTCCTCCCAGTGTGTCCTGAAACACCACACTATACCTCTGCCTAAGGCCAACTGTGAGAGCTGAGGAAAATACCCAACTGGTGTGGCTCCATCTGCTCATTCCCTTAACCATTTACCCATAATGGCCCCAGGGGTGTAGCCCTGCCTCAGCCCTCTGTGGAGCTTTGTACCAGACAGCCACCGGCTTACTACAGATCATCCTCAGCTGCCACACGCTTCTCCCAAAGAAGCATGTCATCCTCCACTCCACCTCACTGCTTCTCCACAGGATGTTACTCTCCAATACTCTCCATTTTCCAGCCAGCCCTGTGGTAGCAACTGAGACTCCATCTTTCTCCATCATGTTCCGTGTCCTCTCAGACAGTTCTTTGCTTGTTTAAATCCATGGTATCACCTCACACCCACCATGTCTGCTCTTTGCCTTGGCCTCGGCATAGCTTCCAAATGGTCCCTTTTAGTTTTTTAGTCTTCTCTAAAACATTCTGAAGATAGTATTTCTATAACACGTGTCTATCTGGTCATGTTCCTTTACTATTTAAAATGGGTTTTCGTGGCTTCTACTGTTCTAGAGCAAGATAGTGGCCTTCCATTCAGAACCCAGGAAGAATGGCTTGTGCTGGCAGACTCCCCAGAAAGCTCCCTTTACACCCCTCCCAAAAGCATCATATCTTTGGTTAAAACTGCAAAGTAAGGGAGCGGGGCCAGAAAGGAAGATGGCTGCATTCTTGTACAGCCTAGCCTACCTAGGAGATGAGCTAGAAGTCACTTGAATGTCCTGAAAAGGCCCCATGCACCATATAGGATTTCTCAGTAGGCCCATGATCCGTGTCAACAGTAGCTGCAGCAGAGGCCGGCCCCAGCAGCGACCAATAGCCATCTCTAAGTCTATAATGAATCACGTCTTTCTCTGACTGTCTAAATCTGGGCAGAAAGATTCTAGCCAAGCACTTTAGATTTTACAGCTTAATCCATTATTTGAAACAGAAGAGAACTAATTACATCTTCCACTTATTTGCTATAAAAATACAGCCAGAATGCATGCATTCTATCGTGAGTGTACCAGCAGAATGAGCAATGGCCCTTCCAACAAGCTCTGGTTGCCTCTGCTAGAGTTTTCAGTATGCCTTAAAAAGGAGTGTGTGACCCTCTTTTTTTTCAGTCAGCAATGGAAGAGGTCATATCTATATAAATAGCTTAGGATTATGGTCATTTGAGGTTCTTGAAAGCAATGCCCATGTTCTTTGGGTAGTGAGACCATGAAGTGGCTGAGAGTGAGCTCAACCCCTGAGCTGCTGTGTGTACACATGGTCCACAGCTGGCTCTCTAGGTGGTACATGGTGGTGTTAACAGTGTCTGCCTAGTGGGATTGTCATAAAGACAAGAGAAAACAATGAAAATCAAGGCTTAGGGCAGTGTCTGGCATGTCTTGGGCAAACCCCATCAGCTCTGTTTCGTCCAAACAAGACTATTACAAGTGTACTTGAGTCAGAGTGTTAGACATGAACTTTGCAGAAGGGCCTAGTGTTGACAATTTGATCTATTATTGGGAAAGAATGCTCAAAATGGAAAGTTCTATAAGAGGAAGGAAGAAATGCAATATCCACTTAGCTACAAGCAGATGTGTGTTAATTTTGTCGCCGTTTCCAGGAGGCTCCCTTTTTTCCTTCAGGTGTGGCTGCGTACACACAATCACATCACATCTGTACACTGGACAGGCATTCCTAAAACATGTGGTCTTCATGTAACAAATGAAAAAGCCAAACAGAACTTAACACGTTATCCAAATAGAGGATGTATGTTATATTCTTTGATTTCTACATGTTATAGTGCATGTGTGGAACTGAGTCTCAACTGGGAATTTTGTTTCCATATTCAAGATATTTGCTAATGTCTGAAGCCATTTGTGTGTGTGTGTGTGTGTGTGTGTGTGTGTGTGTGTGTGTGTGTGTGCTGTAGACACAGGAGGTAAGGGCCAGGGATGCCACCACACTTCATAGACTACACAGTCCATGTGCAATGGTTAGATACAGACAGCTCCCTAAAAGGCTTATGTGTTGAAAACTTGTTTTATGACTGGTAGAACCATTAGGGGGATTGGCTCAGGCGGGCACTGAGTTCATCAACGTATAACTCTACTGGTGAGTTTATAGCTAAATGGACTCTCAGGAGGCGAGGCCTGGTTGGAAGAAACAGGTGACTGGGGTTAGGCCTTTGAAGCCACACCCTCCCACTGCCATGATCTATCTTGTCTCAGGCCCTATGCAATGGGCCTGGGTTGAAACCATAGGCTTCTTTCCTCCTTTGTTTCTCTAAAGCATTTTGTCACCACAACAAAACACTAATATATCATGGAGAAGAGGCTGAGACTGGGCTGAAGTGGGACAGGACTAGGGTGAAATTCTGACTTCTAGCTTTTTATACTCTTGAATTCACAGAAACTGTGATTACCTGAATATGAACTCTACAAGATTGGGCCTTCCAAACACCCTGTCATAGAAAGAGGAGAGGCTTATGACCATGTCCTGCCCCTACACAACCTCAAGACCTATAATGGTTGATGAGGAAGGAGAGAGATTTTCTTTGGTGAGGTATCCACCGGGAAGATACCTCCACTCCTGTAAACAAGACAAGTCCCAGGCTTAAAACTAGAGGCGGGGTGCTTCCTCTTGCTTTCTGCCAGAATAACACTGATTCAAAAATCCTCCCTGTTGGGGGAAAAATTTCCTAGAGTCCTTTTTTCTTCCTAGACAGATAAGAATAGTTAAATGGAGCCCCAGACTGGATTAAATCCATTACAAGTTTTGAGGGTGTGGGGGTGGGCATGGTCACAACAAGGCTGCCAGGCATGCACTCTTCACTGTGAGACATGCTGTGGGCTCTTGTCCCCTTGCCAGGTGGGTCAGGACTGAAGAGAGTATTAAACATACTCTAAGATAAAGTCTGAGAATGTTCATCGGGGATCTGCAAAGCTTGAAGAGCATATAACACCTCCCCTTTCCTTCCAGAGCCCGGCGGTGGCTCTCGACCTTCCGAATGCTGCACCCCTTTATTATAGCTCCTCGTGTGATGACCCCCCCAGCCATAAAATTATTTCACTGTTACTTCATAACTGTAATTTGCTAGTTATGAATCGTAATGTAAATATCTGGTACGCAGGATATCTGATATGCAGTCTCTAAAGGAGTCATGACCCACAGGTTGAGAACCGCTGTTCTATGGGCATGGTGTAGACATGGGTGTTTAAAGCCTGCTCACCACATCTTTGTGATTAAACCATTTATCTTTACTAATTTTAAATGTGTGTGTGTGTGTGTGTGTGTGTGTGTGTGTGTGCATGTACAAGTGAATGCAGGTCCCTGAAGAGCCAGAAGATGCAGTCAGAGCCCTTGGAGCAAGAGTGAAAGGAGCTGCCCAACCGGGTCCTGGGAACTGATCTCTGATTTTCTCCACACTCTGCATCCATTTCTACAGCCCTCAGCACATCTTAGTAAGGTCACTAGCTGGGACACGGGATGTAGCTCAGGGGTTCAGAACTTGCCTGGCATGTGCAAGCTCCAGGGTTTGTGTGCAGCACACCCATACGAACAAACAAAGTGGCTGCCCAAACACAACCTGCTTCGTTCATTCGTGTTTAATATGAGCACAATATAAGTATATTATATAATAACTATAAATAGAATATAAATAGAATATAAATAAATCTAATACAAACATATTATATTTAATATAATATAAATATGATATAAGTAAATATAAATATAAGTATAAATAAATATAATATGAATATAATATAAATAAATATAACATACTATTACTACATATATACTAGGCAACAGAAGAAATCCTTGGCTTCCCTTGGCTGGAGATGGAGACATTCACAACAGAAGAGCAATGCACACATAGTGGTACCACCTGATGGTCACATGATCTTATCAGAAACCCAGGTGTCATAATCTGGGTAGCTGCAGCATACTTCCTGGGGAGCAGGATGTCTTCATGATTTTTAAAGGATGCAGAACCATTTGCCAGACAGAATGTTGGTTGGGAGGGTGAGGATCCTGTGCAAAGGCACTGAGGTCTAAACTGGCAGGGCACATGAGGAAACTCAACACTGGATTCCTGGAACTGAAAGAACATGTCAGTGTGCACAGCCAACATACTCTAAGGTATCACTAGAAGTACATGCTGGAGCCAGTCACATAAACACATGATTTGGTTTGGTTTTGTGTGTATGCATGGAATTCATGTCTTTGCATGTGTGCATGTGTGCATGCATAGACATGTGTGAGATCATGTGTGTGGAGGCCAGAGGCTGACCCTGGGAGTCGTCCACTCTTGCTCTCCACTTTATCTTTTGAGACCGATTCTCCCACTAAACCCAGAACTCACCAGCTGAGCCAGAGAGCCCCAGGGATCCAACGGCCTCTGCTCTTCTACCCCCAGTATTAGAGTTCTAGGCATGCATGATCGTGGCTGGCTTTTACATAGGTGTCAGAGACTCGAACTCGGCTCCTCATGCTTGCATAGCATATGGTTTACCAAACTGATCCATCTCCCCTTCCTAAATGTAGTTGTAATATCAAAAGGCTAGGAGTTCTCTCCACTGCATATGGCCATCTTTTGAGATAGTTTATTTTATAATCTATCTTTGATTTGTTTTATTTTGAGACAGGGTCTCACTATGTAGCTACAGCTGGCCTGGAACTTCTTACATAGAATAGCTGGGCTTAAACTCACAGAGATCCACCCACCTCTGCCTCCTGAATTCTGGGACTAAAGGCATGAATCACCATACCTGCCTACTCTTTATCTTAATTCAAAGTGTCTCTTCCAAAAAGCATTTGGAACCTTTTTCTGATAGAGATTTATGAACAGACTATCACAGAATGGTTCCCTTTAAGGAGACAAAGCTTTTACAGTCCCAGAATTCCCCTTTCTAGCCTACTCTGCTGCTGGCCTAAGGAGCCAAGAGACGCAGTAGGGAAGTGCCCATCACGTTCTTTGTATCATTTTTACACAAATAAGGAGTTCTAACAATAGGGCTGCCGGCCAGCTTCTATCCGCTGTGCCTACATAGCACTGCAGGCACCCCACTCAAATGTGAGCGGACTCTGAATTAAATCACACTCCATCCAAGGGCCACCGATCTCTAAAGTCTATGAGGAGAGTCCTGCTATTCCTCTTGGTTTGTTTGTGAATGTGATCCAAGAAAATACTGTGTTAATAAATGAACAGGAACAACTGAAGCCTAATAAAGCAAGTCCCTTCTGGTTTTCCTGACTTATTAGATTGACAGAGTAATCCTTCTTGCAGCTAGGGGTGGAGTGGGGCCTCTGGGAAGCTTGTCTCTCCAGTTCCCCACTGCTCTGTGGCTGTGAGGAGATCAGTTGTCCTGGACTTTAATCGTGAAGTCTGTGCCATTCACTGAAATAGTCATTTCTCTCTAACATGGAATATTATATAGATGCTATCTTTTATGAGGACATTTAATTACATGCATAATAAAATTCCTCACTAGGAAGTTAAATGATACATATAAGATATAAAACTGAAATTATGACCATAATTTTTAAGCGTACAGACACAGAGAGGGAGGGAGGAGAGGAAAAAGAAGAAAGGGAGAGAGAAAGAAGGGGAGGGGGAGGGGAGAGGGAAGGAAGAAGAGAGGGAAGGGGAAGGAGGGAGGGAGGGAGGGAGGGAGAGAGAGAGAGAGAGAGAGAGAGAGAAGCTTCGGGATGGTAGAATTATCTCTTAGTACTTTTTTTGTTGTTTTGTTTTGTTTTGTTTTGTTTTGTTTTGTTTTGTTTTGTTTTGTTTTTTGTTTTTTGAGACAGGGTTTCTCTGTATAGCTCTGGCTGTCCTGGAATACTTTTTATTTCAGTTTTTGTATCGAACATTTATCACCATGTAAGGGAATAAAGCTTTTCTGTTTCTAGTGTTGGTAACGATCACTTCACAACCATATAAGATTCCATTAATTATAACTCTTTTGAGAGGAAAAGCAGGTCACTTTTTTTCAGTTCTAGGTTGGGTGTTCCTTATCTAATGCGTAGGAATAGATCGCCAAGTTTTCCATTACGGAATGTTTGCATGGGCTTGACTGGCTGTGCACTCACAGAATCTGAAATGCCCAAAGCTTGAGGCTTTCTGAGCAGTCGGTCTGCATTCAGAGGGTTCTGGATTTGGGGGTATTTTGGATTTCAGCTTAGGAATGTTCACCCAGTACCTCTCCACCCTGAATTAATTTCTGCCTGTGTTTCTAAAAAAAAATCAAGCCTGCTAAAGTTCCAAGCAGAGATACGGATGCAGGCAGGAGCGTGGAACTTTCTCCTTAGTATCCTGTCTTACTGGGCCTTGAACCCTCAGTCATGTATGGGATGACACAGAGTCCTTGCACATTCAGGGCACCCAGAGAAGGGGGCTGTTCCTGTTATTCTCACACACTCCCCTTCCCCAGGCACACGAGCACTCACCTCCAGCCAAAGAAACTAGAAGTGAATGAATACACACCACGCCCTCCTCCCTTTGGCTTCTACTGCTCTCAGGTGTGTGGTTCTCTTTTAGGAAATCCCTTCACTTCCTCTGACAGTGGCCCAACATATTTATTACATCACACACACACACACACACACACACACACACACTCTCTCTCTCTCTCTCTCTCTCTCTCTCTCTCTCTCTCTCTCTCACACACACACACACACACACACACACACACACACACTCACACTCATACATTCATCCTCTCAGTTCTGTTCTTCTAGAGAAACCTATCTGATCCAGTGGAATTGCTAGTTTTGACTTATATTGCTGAATGGTGGGGCCTGGCCCCTTCAAATCCCAGTCCCCACCCTCTCCCATCTATTGCTGTAGTGTTCCAAATGAATCAGCACAGCAGCAAGGGTTAAGGCCCTCTCCGAGAGATGGCACTCTGCCACAGAGAGCATAGACTTTGGTGAGACACACACACACACAGCACACTGACAGGTTGGGAAGGCTTAGAGCAGGCCACTTTCCTCAGCTTCCACGGTGGCTGCAGAGCTGACTGACTGAATGGTAGCTTCAGTCATTCAGCACCGTGATCTTCCTGTGTGGTTCCGTCCCTCCTCCCCTGACCTGATGACTCTGTGGCCCTTCTAGCTTTGTCTTACTAGGTTATGTGAAATTGGTGATATTCAAACATTTTAGTCCTATAGAAATAGCAGTAATTATGGGTGTGTGTGCACATGAAACTATACATCCTCAAATACATGTTTTACTAATAAGGCAAATATTTTAAAAATGAGAGATGTTCAAACATAATTGAGTCTCTGGTCCTGGGTAAGCGTCACCTGCATTCGTTCCTATCTGACGTGAGGGACAGGGTTCTGGATTTTCAGAAAACTGCCAGAATAATCATGAGCTTACTGAACCTTACAAGTCACCAGCACAGACCTCACCCCTCATGGCCTACAATCACGTCCATGCCCTCTCCAACATGACTTCCCCGCCTTCCAATTAAGGGCAAACATTTGCTTCTATATGCTTTTCCTTATGTATGCTTCCCTCTGGGTTGAAAATGAAGGCCAGAAGATTAATGAGTTAACATTTTTCTTAAAAGCCCATGTTTATAGAGATAACTTGCAACAAAAGAAATAAATGTTCATTCTCTTATTGAACTTTGGAGAAAGAGACCTTGTTAAGTTTCTGGGGAATAAGAGTTGAGCCAGCATAAAGGGTCACTTAGTCTTTGGAAGACAGTACGCTTGCTTTACTTTTATTTTACGGTACAGAAAATACATTTGTAAGAAACTTAATTTTTTTTGTAAAAGTAAAAAAGGAAAGTCAGACTAATAAAACATGGAATAATTAGAGTGACTGTAAAGACGCAGGGAGGAGACAAGGGCAGGGCTTGGAGCCCGGGGAGGACCAATCCTGTATCACCAGAAGCCTTCGTTCTTTCTTCATTCTCTGACGAGGACCCACTCTGCCACATCTGGTGCAGGGGGAACAGTGAAACAGAGTGGGAAGGCTTTGGGAAGAACATGGAGCAGTCAAGAGCACCAGGATCAGACAGTTAGAGAGCTGAAGACAGCTTGAGAGTGAGGAGACAGCATGAGGAAATGTTAGTCAGTTAAATAATAATAATAGGTTAATGATAATGACTATATTATTATTATTATTATTATTATTATTATTATTATTATTATTATTATTAGACAGGATTGCCTCAAACACCCAATTTTGCTTAGAGTTTTGAGGGTTGGCATTATAAGAATGAAACTATGTCTAGATTATCAAATGGAATGTTGTAAAGAATAGCATTATTACAAACATAGTACCACTTAACAGGAATTGAATATGGGTATTAAAAATGAATATAATCTAGTAGGTAAGCAGTGCTCATTCTTTAGTTACGTAAAATCATCTGACTGTCTCTACTTGGACTTTAGCTAAGGTCAAGTATAAAATGATCTGGCTAACTATTCTAGGGGCTGCTTTATTTAACTTAAATTCTTTATATTTTACATGATTCAGAACAGGTCCTGAGAGGTTAAGGGAGTTGAATAAGATGACACAGTTGGAATTCACGATTCTGGACTTCTTCCTCTGTGGCAGTGATGTAGGCAGGTACCAGAAACCACGCTGGCCTGGCTGCTGCAGAAATCCTTTGTCTTGGGGGACTGGCAACACCCTCTTCTGCAGCTCTTAGCTAATCTAGCATAAAGCACTTGAGTTCTGTCGTGCTAAAGGTAACTGCTAAAGGAGTCCAGAGGCGAATTAGTAAACATCGATTGCAGCTTCTCCCTCTAGCTTGAGAAATTAAATCAAGTGGAGTGAGTGAGAGCATCCCAGCTGCTGTGGCAAAACAGCCTGGCCAGATTCACCATGGCTCGAGAAACGGAGACCCAGGGCCCCTTCTGTTCTCACCAGGCAGCTCTCTGGCTACACAGGAATACAGAATCTAACCATGACAGTCGTCTGTGTCTTGCAGACCCTACCACTCCCAGGAGGTACAACTGCCACTCTGTGGCTTCCTTTGTGAGCAGGTGGCAACCCAGCATGAGGAGCCTAAGGCATCTAAGGTCAAGATTTCATCATCTTTTGAGGTTCAATTTATATATTTGGAAGGTTCCAGAGTCATTTCACCTTCACAGGTTTCTCCTCTAAAATCTACTCAGAACTCTGGGTAGAAGTGGCTTTGAGACTGCAATCTAGTTGAAAGCAAGCACGCTGTGTACGGGCTTTAAATACGAAGTTGCAGTTTCTAAAATGTTTTTATTTGTATTTTATGACAATTGAGAAATCAATCACCTTTCACTGTTGGGATATTATACAGAAGGCTGAGAAGATATGGTGGGGTTTGGCAGGAGCAAGAAACACCTACCCTGGACACCATTGGCACTATCTCTGCCCTTGTAGAGACAGTCCACTTAGCAGTGCAGTCTGTGTGCTATAAGAGATTTGCATTAGAAACAAACCATTTTGTCGAAACTGTAAGCCTTAAGTCCGTGGCTCTGTGAGGACAAGGCCATTGTCTTTGCGAAGACATTGCACTCAGCACTGAGTACCACGTTAGCTCATACAAAACACTAAATGGTTGCTGCATAGACGGGTAGGAGGATTGCTGGACGGTGGAGCGTGAATAAGAGATATTTGGTCAAACACAGCTTTATAGAAAACCATTCTTTCAGCAGACAAAAGTGGATCAGGACATGGAGTTCCAGCAGTAATTGAGCTCTGTTTCCTAGAAGGTCAGTATCAGCGAAGGCAGCAAAGAGGACAGCAATTGTTGGGCAGCTGCCAGTTCCTGTGAAAAAACACCCGAGATGACCTACTGGAAAGAAGGGTTGGTTTAGGTTTATGGTCTCGGAAGCTGCAGTCCACAGTCACTTGGCCTGGTTGTTCTGGACCCGTATGAGGCGGAATATCCTGGGGGTGGGGAACCACAGCAGAACAAAGCTGTTTATCTCACATTGGCCAGGCAACAAAGGCGGGAAGACCAAGGTCTCCATATCCTCTCCAAGGGCATGTTCCTGGTGCGGTAAAGATGTCACCACCTCCCAATAGTGCCATAGGCTGGTGACTGTGCCATGGGCTGGTGACTAAGCCATAGCACATAGCATCTCTGGGATATTTTAGACCTAAATTATAATACCATATTCTCCTAGTTAGAGAGACACCAGTTAGAGATTTTCTGTCCATGATCTTGCCTTTCATACAGATTTCAGCTATAGAAGGACTGTTTATATTTTTCTGTTCAAATTTTTCTACTTTAATTCATCATTTAAAGAGTAGATGGGGGTATTTTATATCCATCTATGGAATAATAGCATTTTCATCCTCATATTAACCCAAGCCTTGGATTAGACCTAATTTACTACTAAGTACTTTAAGGTTTCAAAGACCTGAGAAACTTGGCCAGGATCAGATAGCTCAAGAGGGAAGGCTTGGGGCAATCAAACCCAGGCAGTGTGGTTCTTAAACCAGCTCGCTTAAGCAACTCACCAATGCTATTATGGTGCACACAAAGTGGCAGATGCCAGTTGTACGTGCTGTCCAAGTTCCTGCAAAGATGTCATCAGTGAAAGCAAGGAGGAGAACGGTGTGTGTGTGTGTGTGTGTGTGTGTGTGTGTGTGTGTGTGTGCGCGCGTGCTTAGAGGAGAAAAAGAAAAACCAATTTGGAAATAGATCTAATTAGATGCTTGCACATTTTATCCCAGTTCTCAAAAGCCAATTAACTGCAGGAGTGGTTTTTATAGCTGTGATCACACCTAGCTGCACCAGCCAGTCTTTAGCCTACAGCTGTGATTATCTGTAGTCATATATGGATTTTTTTTTTTTTTTACTTCTTAAAAACATACCTATGTCTGCCCACTTGAAAGCATTCTCAATGCAAATGCGAACTTAACAGCAGACCTTTCCAGGACAACAGAGACAGCCGAGTGAGGAGCCCCATAGCTGGCCTTTTGTCCTTGAGGGACTCATTTTAAATGCACATTGGTGTTCTTTTGTGTGCCAGTCCCTGTTGATTGATTGCAGCTGCCAAGAGCCCTTGTGGCAGATTCCCAGCCTGAATCCTGGTTCCTTTTTGGGTGGGTGCTGTGATAAATGGAGATGACCGCTCGGGACACACAGTATGGGCACCGCCTTTACATTCACATACAAATTCCCTTCTTCAAGTTAAGGCTTAGAAACCTTTACACTGACCAGAGCAACACAGCCTAGAATGGACACTGAGAAGGCAAGGTGGACTCAGCCAGCAGGCTGTACAGACACTGTGCCAGTGGTCCTTGCCTCCCCCCAACTCTTGGCCAGTCCTAATAAAATTCTGTTGGTGAGCTCAGTATGTGGTTTGGGAGTAGTGCAGGTGCTTAGCATATGTGAGGCCCTGACTTTAATCCTCAGAGCCACAAAAAATAAAAACCAAATGAATCCCCTTGGTAGTTATCAGTATCCCATTATTCCAGCAAAGCCCCAAATTCCTCTCCACAGTGGTCTGACACTATCTGATTGGCTAGGACTCCGAGTGAAGTCTGACTCGGGCAGTTATTTTTTTCTGTAGGAAACTTGCTGACAGGCCTCCTTTGCGAAACAATCAGCGATCAGCGTGAAATGCTTTTCAGCCCAGTGAATAGTGTTCCACAGGACACAAGGACTGAGGCTCCAGATGCCCGTGGGCTATAGAAAGGACCTCCGCACTCTCCACTAAATAAGCTCCAAGTGTCCCTCTGTGTCACCTTGCCAGCTTCATAGGACTTTTCTTAGGAGAGCCAATTGGGAGCTCAGTAGCCATCCCCACACTCAATGCTGGATTATTTTGCAGATTCCTGATGGGTACTCTGACCTGGATCTATCTGCGACACGCCTCTATGAGCCTCTGACACTTTATGTCACTTATAATAACTGCATTGCCTTAGCAGCAGGTGACAGAGATCAAAGATGGCCCAACTGGTGACACAACCCATACAGCCTGCGAACGGTATCTCCACCCATCCTTTCCTGGCTTTGGTATTTTCTGGTCTATCTGACCTAAATCAAATTTGGGCGCAAAGCACACCATTTAAATGGCAAGACTGTCACAACACATCTCCCTTAACCCTGCCCTGCCATTTCTCCACCTTAGATTGTATGTTTGCCTGAGACCTGCTATTATTTCTGTCGCGAGTGAAAATATGATTGGTCACGGAGAGGCTCGTTGAGAAAACATACCTGACATTTATCTTTAGCACATCCAGGATGCTCAGCGCACCACATGTCTCTGAGGACAGGGGCATGGGGGGAGAGGGGAAGGGGGGGAACAAGCAAGTCCTGTCTCCTTCAATAAAAGCTCCGTGGTATAAAAGGACAAATCATTTTGTTAAGGAGGCACATAGTCTTCAGGTGTGCCATGCGGGGCTGCTTGTGGAAAGCTTCCACACTTGAAGGACAATTATATTCCCCCCCTTGGAATTTGGTTTCAATACAAGCAAGAACAGAACAGTCAAGTGCACAGTAGGTACTCCATAAATACCCAAACGAATGGAGGAACACCTCTGCAGTGAGTATATTCCTTCACGGCAATGCCCTGGGGGGAAACAGAGGCACAGAAAGCACATATGAATTCAAATCCCTCCTCACACCGAGAAGATCTGAATCCAGTTCCCACCTCCTTCTTTCTAATGTTTGACTCTCCCAAATCTCCCCAATTAGTGGACCTTGGTCTTCTGGGGGGTGACCTGGGGACAAGTACCAGAGCCTGGTTTCTCAGAATCTGCCTGGAGACAGTGGGCAGGATGGAGCACTGTCTGTGTGGAACAGCTTAGTGTAGTAGAGTTGTTGACAGAGTCCTGGATCAAGAGCCAATATATTCGCAGTCCTGGTTGGACCAGGTGAATCACACTGTTGCTCTGAGTGACTCCTATGAAAGTCTGAGGGCCTCACTTCAGTGATTCTCAAGGTAAGATGGAAAGAAAAGGCTATTTTTCCCAGCAAATGGGCACACCTAGTTTAAGAGTCCACGAACAGCTAACTGGTGCCTACCATGTTAAGTTGAGCCATGATCTGTCTACTTAAAGGATCAGACACAGTGAGGTAAGCAAACAGTGGAAACTCTCACAGAGCTCAGTATGGGGGTCCACACAAAGAGCACAGTCTTACATAGCCCCGATTTCTACCTCAGCTCAGGCACTCTTCCATCAGCAGCAGCAGCTCTCCACCCGAGATTTAGCTAATGAGATGGAAATATAAGAGCCTAGGAAATTAACCCCTGGACTTTGGACAAAGGGGTGTGTCTTCTCAGTGTCTCTCTGCCTCTTGCTCCTCACGCCTCAGCTCAGGTAGCTTCCAGTCCTACCTCTCCTCCCCTTCTCACCCCAGCCTCTTTCCTAGTGAAGTGAGGAGATACCATTGCACTGCCCTGCCCTCTTTTTTGGAACTTGACTCTGCTCTAACTTGGATCTTCTCTCATGGTTGACTCATCCACGTTAGCCTTAGATCACCAGTTCTACTCACTACTGCTGGCTCCTTCCTCTCACTGGGAACTTCTTGGGCTTCTCCTAGTCCCCTAATTCCTTATGTTCTCATTTGACCTCAGCTAGGAAGGTGAGACCCATGTAAGCTGGAAGCTGTCAAACTCTGAACAAACTCTAGATTAGGCTCACAACAGGTGTTTGTTGAGTGAGTGAATGAATGAAGCCAATGAATGAAGAAAGAGACAATCAACCTATACAGAAGCCTTGTGTTTAATGGATATGACACTGAGGATTTATTTGAAATCTATAACTGTACTGCAAAATTACCCTGCATCAATCAGATGGTGTTCTTAAGAATTCTATCTTAGGCTCCTATATCTCAAGTAATTATACTAAAATGGTGTTATTAGAGCTAGCTCAAGAAAATTATCCAGCAAATGAATGGGATTTAAAAAGAAAAAAAATTTAGAAGAGAATTCTAATTACATAGTTTAAAAAATTACCAGAGTTTCTGTCTGACGACGCCTTGCATTTCATGAAAAGCCTTAGAGAGCAGAACATTTCATGACCCACCTCCTCTCACCCAGTCAGCAATCTTGAGGTTCCGGTGTGCAGTTCTGTAGACTCACTGAGAGCACTGGCTCTGTTGTGTGCACTAGCCAGCTGAGGCCCCCAGGCAAGCGCCTAGTCTCCCCAGGCCCCTATCGCTCCATCTCCTAAATGTGGGTACAGTACCTAGCTGGAAGGGATAGGCAAACATCCAAATGCATCATTCAGCATAGTGAGCACTGAACAAATGTCAGCCACCATCTTTCCACCACACAAAGCTTTTCCATCACGTCAGCTGAAGGACAGCTGCGGTTTTTCGGTCCATCACCCTGCTGGGGTATTTGCACAGTAAACCTTTATTGGTTCATCTTCCCAAACTTTCCCAACTCTGAGGAAAGGCTGATTACCCCAAAATAAAAGTCAAGTCCATCCATCTATATTTAAATATCCCCACATTTGTGCACACACATGTGTGTAATATATTTGCACCCTGCTTATCTTTCCTACAATACTTGGGGTCCCTATAGAGATGACAGGTGGAAAAGGCCAATAATTGTTGAGTATGCATCATATTCTGTTCTAAGTGTTTTGCATGTGATGCTCACAAGAAGCCCATGTGATGGTCAGTATACTGTACTTATCTTATACTTATCCAGGAATTGAAGAGTTACATGCTATTTATTGACACACCTTTAAAAGGCATATAGTAGTTTAAGAAGGAGGAGGCAGGGGGACACATTTATGGAGATTATTTGTATGGACTGGAATGATGCTGGCTTATGCATCTCTGGATAAACAAAGCTCTGCTTTATTACTGCACTATCTGCACAATTTCCTCAAGACCTGGTGACAAAGTCTGAAACTTGCTTAGTACCAGTGAAGACGAGTGGCTTCCCATGAGTACCATGGGAGAGCAGAGTGAGAGGCTTGCTCACACTCGCTCACGTCTGGGTCTCTGTAAACTCAGTTCGGCACCCAGTCTTTCTCTTGTACAAATGCTGTACTTTGAAGACGTCAGCACACAACTAACAGAGAACATACAAGAAGTCACTGTTCCTTTTGTCCCTCATTTTCCTTTTCTTCTCAGAGTTTCTACCAGTGTAGTCATGGCGTCATGGGTCAGTGGTTCTGTCCCTTTGACACTGTGCACTTTTAGAACAGATGTTAACGTTCTGTGACAGTATGCTCCATTCCCAGTGCCTAAGGTTCAAGTTAGAGTGTGCAATCCATGGTTCATGCATTTCTGTTCTTTTTCACAATGGCACCTAAAGAGACCACCCTTAGCAAGGGTTGTTCTTTTGTTGAGGTAAAAATAAAAATGAACAAGCAGAAAACACGTGGCTCAATGAAGAATGGTGGCTTTTGTATAGTATCTCATGCACATTTAACATGGTGGACATAATGCACCGTGTGGCTACAGAGTTACTAAAGCCTCAGTCTTCTGGTTATTTTTCAGATCTTCAATTTTTTTTTCTTTAAAAACAAAACAAAAGCTCCCATCTCTGCCACTTCCGAGCTGTATGACCCTAAGTAAGCTACTTTGCCTTAGTGTCTCTGCATGCCAATTTCCCAATGGCAAAATGAGAATAAGAATAGTGGCAGTCACAACGAAACCAATATAGTGCCTTAGGCAATTATTATAAAGGAGGAGCCCTTATATATTAAGGGCTTAAAAGACTGTCAGGAATACTGTGGATATTCTTGTTAATTTTAGTTAATTTATTACAACATTTTAAGGGAGGGAGTAGTAACCTTTCTATGAAGTAAAAGTGATTCTATTCATTCTAAATACAAGCAAACAGAGGTCATTTTTCATTTCCTGTGTAAAAAACTAAAGGCTAAAGTTTGACTTAACATAAAAACATGAATTACTCAAAGAATATCAAAGAGAATGAAAGGCTAACTATTTGGTGCCCAGGAAGAATTATGCATCATTTACATACAATATTCAGAGGAAACCTTAAATAACTTAGCATAAACCTATGAGTTATAAAACAGGCAAAATGTATGGGAAGAGCAGAACTAAAGCCCAACAGAATGACTGCTCACTTGCTCTTTCAGTTCTTTACATCTGTTCACTCAACAACACGCTGAGCATCAACTATGCATGATATATACTCTTTGAGGCTCTAGGGACCCAGCAGTGAATAAATAAAGACCCGGGGAGCTGGCAATCTTGCCTGACTCAGGGAGCTACAAATGATTTTATATATATATATACTAATGCGCTAGGCAATTACTAAAATTTTGTTTTGCAAAATTATCTTAAAATCCTAAAATTAGAGCAGAAAGACTTAAAGACTTGAAGTTGCCACCCAGCAATCGTCTGTCTGGCCAGTTAGCTTAGTGACGAGAAGGCTGTTCAGCAGATTCCTTCACTGCTGCTAGGAGGATGGTGGGCCTAGGCCAAAAACTATCTCTGGAGAAGAGAGCATTTCGGAGACCAATCCAGTCCTAGCTCTGGGACATACTGTCTGCACCTCTCCCCTTGCCAAGGTGAGCCTACCCAGCCCCATCTGCAGAGTAGCAAGGCCAGGTCCTCTTACCTTGGTCATGACATGTGCTAGAGGGATGGGTCGTTTGGAGCTTTCATCTGTGCTGTGGTTTGAAAGTAAGATGCTTCCCACTGACTCACCTGTATCCAGGTGTTGAATGCCAGTGGTACTATTTAGACAGATTGTAGAAACTTGAGGTGGGGCCAAGTCAAAGAACTAGGCCACATTCCTCCTCTAACCCTTTCTATATTTGCTTCTCTCTACTTCCTGTCCACCATGAGGTAGAAGAGGCTCCCATGACACACAATCCCACCACCATGAGGTTCTGATTTCCCAAGAGGCCTAGCAACACAGAGCCAAGAGGCCATAGGCTGACCACTCTGAAACTCTCAGCCAAAATAGCTTCTTCTTAATTTACATTAAGTTAAAGCTTTTAGGTCTTTTGTTACAGTGACAAGAAAAATAACCAATAGAGTTTGCCATCCTGGGCGCTGTCTCCAGACCTCTTTCACCATTTCTGATCTGTACTCTGTGTGAAAAGTGGACTTTCCCTCTCTTCTGAGGCGGACTCGCTTCTGTACTGAGATTCATTTGTTCTGCCTAGTAGAGCTTGCTCTGGTTACTTGCTGAGAATGGATCTTCTTGCCCATCCTCTGCATAAATCAGTCACATTTCTTCTATGTCCCATTCACACAGCCATGAAATAGGTCATTTACCTGCATGGATACTTCATCAGCATTTTCAAAGCGGGCTTGTTTCTGGGCTGTCCACTGATGTACCTACCTGCCTTGTTACTTCAAGATAGAACCCTGCCACAATAACCAGTTGCATGGCCCAAGACTTTGCCCTGATGCATGGAACTCCTGAGCCTTCATCGTGGCAGGTTCTCTGCTGGGACAAGTGGTTGGGACCATCATGCTGTCCCCTCCTTCACAGTGTGACCTTGAAAACTCAACTACTGCAGTTGTTACCCATAAGCATCAGCCATGGGAGTGGCCATTAGAGTCTTCTCAGCCTTCTGACACAGAATCAGTGAGAACGGTATCTTATGTTCCAAATGCAAACTCTTTTTAAAGGTTTATTTATTTTTATTTTTATATGAGTACACTCTAGCTGTCTTCATATACACCAGAAGAGGACATCAGATCCCATTACAGATGGTTGTGAGTCGCCTCTGTGGTTGCTGGGAATTGAACTCAGGATCTCTGGAAGAGCAGCCAGTGCTCTTAGTCACTGAGCCATCTCTCCAGCCCCAAATGCAAACTTGTATAACCAAGCATCTATGTTGATATTATATTTGATGGTTTTTTAGCTTCTCTTCTTATGTTCGTCAGCTTTCCATTACTGTAACAAATACTCAACACAGCCCAGTTACTAAAAGAAAAGGTTCCCCCTTGGCTTCTGTACTTTGAAGTTTCAGACTGTTTGCTTTTGGTCTGTGGTGAGAGAGTATATCATAAAGGAGGGAATATGAGAAGCAACACTGCTCACCTTATATCTAGGCAGCAAAACAGGAAGAGACAATGGTCAAAGACATCTCCTTCCAGGGCACATTCCAGGGACTTGAAACCTCCTATGAGTTCTCCCTCACCTCTTAAAAGGCCTCACCATTCCCTAACAGTCACACTGAAGACTGAGCCTTTGACACATGGTCCTTGGAGGGACATCTGTATCAAGCTCTTCCACCAGGGTAGGGACTGGGTTTGTATCTGCTGAACTTCATACAGGGCAGATCGCCACAGGCGTCAGCACACATTTTTTATGGCTTTAGCAAAGTAACTTCTGGTTGACAGACGCAAGGTCTTCCCTGACTCAGTCCACTCCTATGTGAACCATCTTAATCTGAGGATGTCCTTTATGGTCTCTTTATGGCCACAACCCAGTTCTCCCAGCAGGGCCATGCTTCCCTTACGAAGTTTCAGTGGTGACTGTTTCTTTAGCATGACTCTTACTTTTCTGCCCAGAGGAACAGTCGTTATCTCCTTTATTTCGCCATAAAGCTTCCATATCATTTTATGCCAACTCCCTAAAGCTCTCTCGAGCTGTCTTAGGCATCCAACGCCTTCTGACTCACTTAACTTCATCCCTTGGGCTCTGGAAACTTCCTGACTGGCATCATTCTGGATGATGTTAAAATAAACATGACTCCTAAGGTTCTTGAATCTATCTCCTCCAAGAATCTTGTTCTTCCATTAGTTTTGCTGCTTTATATCACCCTATAACTTCCCCAAATTTTCTATGAATTCAGCAAAGGATGGTTGAGTTCATATAATGGAAGTCTCAGCTGCCTCTTACACTTAGCAACTCGAATAGAATCTTTCGCTTTACTACCATGAACCCCAGGTAAATTTCTCCTAGGTGAAAGTAAATTCAGGCTAAAGTAAAACAAAGCAAAGAGCCAAGCATTTCCATGTACTTTCTAATATTATCGTGGATGTGCAATGTGCTTCTGGCAGAGGCCAGTGTTTCTAGGAATCATTTAAGAAGAAATGTGGTCCTGAGATGAAGCAACTTGGAAAGTGTCTGGAGTTGTATACAGTTGGATGGTAAATCGTAGAAGCTGTAACTTTATTTCCAAACACTGTCACCCGTCCTTCCTATTCTCAATAGGAGTAGTTTCATGGTAGCTTCTACCTCGTGTTGATCCAATATGGCTCTCGAGGTTCCCAGCCCATGTCTCAAGTTCAAAGATGGAGAACACAACATTGGTCTGAAGTCATCAACAGGCCATTCACCCTTTGTAGTGGTAAGTGGCTCTGTGAGGGAACAAGGACCTAACTAGGTCAACAAACTACTGCAGCTTCCAGTCAATGATCAGTGTTGCTGCTCTGTAAGTGGGAATGCAAAGAGAGAGGGTGGCCTCCCTGAGACTGTGGGCAGAGGGAGAAGACGGGGGAGTCTGGAGTCACTAAGCATCTGGATGAAGCCTCACACTCAGCCTCTGTGTGGTGTGGAAGTCATTGACATATTTGTCATACTGTTTTCTCTTCCTGAGCAAAAAGATTCTCTGGCCTTCTTTACAGGTAGGTGGGGCCTATGAGAATGAACTCTAGCTAAAGTATCACGCAGAAGTAAAGTAAGCCATTCCCAAGACTTCTCCTCAACACAGCCTTTGAGGTCTGCACCTTCACTGACCCCATGAAGTACTCCTGAAGATCTTCCAAATGGAATAAAACGAATGGAAGAAATTGGATTGGAGGTAGGGGAGACACTGCCAGGGAAACCTTTATAAAAATGACATTTGGACAGAGATCTGATTTGCAAAAGTAAGAAAGCAACAGAGCTGAGAAAGAACGGTTCCAATAGATAAAAACTGAATTCAGAGATCGTCAGGCAAAAAGGGGCTTGACATCCTGGGAGAATCAGATGGGAGTTAGTGTCATTGGAGTTTTGTAATAGGACAATGAAAGGTCCGGCGGGCCAGGGAAAATAAAACACTATGTCTTAACTGCAGTCTTAAAGGAGGAGGTGATTTTACAGTGGATTTTTGGAAACAGCACAGACAAAACTTTCTGGTTGGATGGACATTAGGGAAGGGTTAAAGGGGGGGGATCAAAATGTCTCCCTAAGTTGTTGACTTGAGTGTCTTACAGAAGCTGCTATGGCATGACTGTAGGCTTCCTCCACAGAGCATGCTGCTATTTTGACAGCTACAGAGCCTTTGAACGTTAGCTTGGCTGGTGAGTCACTGAAGGGTCTAATCATTTTGGTTTCTGACTTGCATTCTCTGCTTTCTGGTCCACTAAGATGCAAAGAATCTCTGCCACATGCTCCTTCTACCATGAACTTTGCCGTGCCTTTCTGGCCTTAATGGATTCAAACGCCCCAACCTTCCCTCCCTGAAGCTATTTCTGCCAAGTATTTAGTCATGGTGATTAAAAATAATATATAGATATTAATACCATTTAATCAGATGGCAATTTAAGACTAGTCCAAGCTTAGGGAAGTAAGCAATCAGGACTTCCAATTTTGAAGATGTTAAATTTGATCTGACTATTTAGATATGTGGAGATGTCAGCACAGACATCTATGCTCATACGTCAGAGCTAACTTCCTCTAGATAATGATGACGATAGTGATGGTGGTGGGGATGATGAAGGCAGCTAATACTCACTGAGCATCTATGAAATATCTGGCATTGTTGAGATGCCTTCCACAGACTGGCTCATTAAATCTCATGATGTGCTGTCAACTAGGACCCTAGTTTACATACAATGAAACCTGGTTAAAGGTAATATGTTTAGTAAAGACATAGAAGAAGAGTTCTACTGTCTATGACATAGGACATTATCACATGCAAGGTACTTGGGAGAAGGAGCATATCCTTTCTCACTTTGCATCTCAAAAGCAGTGGGCAGAAGGCTTTGTAGTTAGAAGGCACTCAACCATTGCTGGATGATTCCTCATTCCTTGAAGAAGAATGGGGGATCCTGAAGGCGGGCCTCTATACTGATCTCTCTTCCTTGCCGTCTCACCTCCTTACTCATCTGCTCCTTGTAGTAGGGGATTTCTGACCCAGTACTTCACTTCTGCCTTCCACATGAAGTTAGAGAGCTATACAGAGCCATACTCTCAGTTTGCATTAGAGGTTTGAAGCATAGAGTTGTCAGAAGCAATAAGAGGTGGGGGGGTCTCATCCACAGTTTCACTCAGTATTTAATTTGTTCTATGCCTTTCAACTGGGCTCTTCAGGTTACGGGGATAGTAGTTCGTAAAGTTAGAAGTCATTCTGTGCTCTACACTCTCAGCCCTCAACTCGAATAGTTTCCAAAAATTGCTGCAATCACGAGCAAGAACTGATTGAATCAGATTCGAGCAATTCAAACTGGAACTAGCTTTTCGATTTCTTTCTGGCCAAACATTTTAGGTCAATCTTTCACTTGATGAAATAGAAATAGAAAAAAAAGATAATTCAATACATGCTCATAGCATCTTCCACTGTAATTTTAAGAGAAATGAGATACTGAATAAAAAGTGAAGACCTGACTGCCTTCCAGTAGAGGGTCCCTAGAGGTGGAGTGGTAGCTGCTGCTGATCAGCAGGGCCACGGGGAATTTCTATGGTGGCTTCAGGACAGTGAGAGGCCCTGCTGCCCATCCCCCCACTGGCCTCCGTAGACCTACCCTTCTGGTCCTTTCAACTTCCTTCTTCTTACTCCTAAGAATGTACAAATTCACTTCTACTGGCTTTCTATCCTATGGAGATTCCTGTCTTGATGTTTTTATATTATAAAATATGCTACCAATGAATCGTCATTTCCTTCCTGGACTATGGGTTCCTCATGGAAAGAGGTCACATGGTATCCTATCTTAGAAAGCCTAAGGTTTGTCTAGGTCCTGGCAGACTCAAAATGATTAAAACTAAATCATTGTTGAACTACATGGTAAGCAGACAGTACTACTGACCTGAAGCCTTTGTACTAGCCCAGGCTTTGGAGAGCTCCTTATACAGCACAGGACAAGCGCTTTACCCTCTGTAGGTCTATTTCTTCATCAGTTAAAATAAAGGCTGGACTCACTCAGCTCTTAGGGGCTCTCAGTTCTAGCCTCCACGGTGTGTGGGTATAGATGAATAATCTACAGAGGAGAATGCATTTACGCAGGTCAGCTCTACAAGACCCTTGGACCCAATCACAGCTCTCCAACGAGACAAAGTCCCTTGCTAAGTGACCTTCAAAGGGTGCTTAAACCAGGAACAGAGAAACAACTGCTGTGGGTCCCCAGACAGAGAATCACACTGTAAGCCCTTGTTCCCAGCTTCTCATGCCCGGCTTCCCTAGGATGGGACTAGGCGGAGGTCATGGCAATAATAACCAGTGACAGGTTTTCTGCTCCCTGGCACGTTAGCATACAGCTTAACAGTCCAGAGAATGTGCATGCATTTTAATCTCCACCTGCTTCCAAATTCAACATTAAGACCAAGGTCCTAAGAGAAAGCGGATGGCTTTTTATTAGTGTGTCATTTCTATCAGCGAAGATTGTAATGGATCCTTGAGGAACTACCATTGTGGCCATGACCCCAGGATGGCCATGATCCCTCTGTTCCAAACTGGGAGAAGAACAAGCAGGAAACAGTGATAATGCTTTCTCTGGAGTAAGGGCGGTGGTGGGAGGTGGGTTGGGGCTGGCTTTAGGCTCCATTTTCCTACTTTCTATCAGAGCAGAGCTTTGGACTATCCTGTACGTGCAAGTCCCTCTCCCACTGTGTGCCTTCTCTTCTCTGTAGTTGTCTATAGTTTCTTTTCTTTAGACTTATTTATTTCATATGTATGCCTGCTTTGCTTGCATGTATGTCTATGCACCACATGCATGCAGTAGCTGCAGAGTTGGAAGAGGGCATTGGATCCCCAAGAACTGGAGTTATGGAGGGTTGTGAGCCACCAAGTGGGTACCTGGAACCAAAACCAGGTCCTCTGAAAGAATAGCCAGTGCTCTTAATGGCTCAGCCATCTGTCCAGCCCCAAGTCTCCATCTTTCTTACTTCCAGTCTTTCCCTGTTGATTACCAAATCAAACCAATGAGATAGCATTCAATGTTTTTAAAAACAGGTGGGTAATCAATATTCTTTCAACATTGTTTCAGTAAGAAAAGTGTCTACTTTTTTCTTGAAAGCCAAAGACCACACCTGCCACTCCCCTTGAAGGTCACAGACAGAAGCCACGAATGATCCATGCCCTGTGTCAACAGACAGATCTGTAGCATGTACTCAGGATTTCCAAGTAACTTGGTGGGAGGGAGGCTTTTTAAATCACAGCTTACAGTCACAGCTGACCTGTTCACGACCAACACTGCATTTACATAATGTTTTCTGGTGGGTTACATTTGTAAAAGTGACTTTTTAAGTGGATACTCTCATCACTTTAGATAATTAGAAAGCAATTTACCTAAACTGGCCCATTTAAAGGTTGAACAGAAACCTTCCTTCTCTCCACTTCTTATGGTTATAACGCCTTTAATTCTATGAACTGCAAATTCATCATTTCTAAGCCCAAGAAAGTGATTCCTTGTGTAAGGTTTGCATCACATTTTTTAAATGCACCCCCCATGCATGCATGCTCGTATTTATGGATCTAGCTGCGTATACGCCATGGTGTTTGTGTGGGTGTTGCCTTCCACTTTGTTTGAGACAGGTTCTCTTGTTCATCACTAAATATACACCAGGAACGATGACCTGTGAGAGTCTGATGCTTCTCCTCTCTCTTCCTCCCATCTCATCGTCTCATGCTAGAAGGCTAGCATTAGAGATGTATGTCACCATGACCAGCTTTTCATGGACTTGAACTCAGGTCCTTATCCATGGAGGTCTCCTCAGCCATTCATTATATATATATGTGTGTGTGTGTGTGTGTGTGTGTGTGTGTGTGTGTGTGTGTGTGTATGTGTGTGTGTGTATGAGTGTGTAGCTACATATATACACATGTACATGTGCATATATACATATATGTACGTATGTGTGTGTGTGTGATTATAATCCAGTAGCAAGAACTGAGTATTTTCTGTGTAAAGAGTTCTGTTATGTCATTTTAGCAAACTAAATGAAGTAAAATAACAAAGGCCTCTACTATCAAGAATGCCAGATAAGAAAGCCAGCCAGTCATCCAATCACTTCAGAATAATTACCACTGTGAGAAGAGCCCAGCCTTTGGCTTTACAGTGTCCATTCTTCATAATATCATAATGTTTTCCAAAGATAATGCTTTTAAAATACAAGACTATGAGCCTGATTTATGCAACATTTGCCCTTTGAAAGTCAAACAAAAAAACTATTTCTTTCTCCGGATCAGAGTATTTGCAGGGAGACTGGAATAGACCTGCGCTCCTCTGTGTCTATTTACTTATAATCTCTGGAAGCATGACATTTTTGCTTCAAGAATTGGTTTTTAAATCAGCAAGTACACCATCATGCAGAGATGATATTAAGCAGCTCCAATAGGGAAGATGCAGTGTGTAATTAATTCCTCATCCTCGCCAAAAAATATCAAAAGAATTATAACCCTAAGAATTATCAGCAACTACCAACAAGGCGGCGAAGGTGGCAAAGGCGTGGGGAGCTTGCAGAGCTAAGGCTGGGGAATCAGAAGACAGACTTGATGTGAGGCTGGGACAGGACAGCAGGTTAAAGTTGCATGCTCTCGGCTGGAAGCAAAGCATTTTTATGCTTCAGTTTGGAAAACAATGGGGCAGAAGACAAAGGCCTGACCATTTGCTGACTGGAAATTTCAAATGCGATAAATTCTTGCACACATCTACTGACTCTAATGAAAGCCAAAAGCAGATAAGATGGCTAGGGTGTTTTAAAATTAAGCCAAATAAACAAGACTGCTTTTCAAATAACAGAGGGCTTTTTCCCCCAGCTGTTTTCATCTCTGAAGGATACACCATTCATGAGATTTGTTCTGGAAAGCTCTCTAATGACTTCTCTTGAATGACTTTCACGACCTTGGTCATCTGGATTTTACTGTTCCCAAGATGGCCGGTCTGCTGGTGTTAGATTCCACAGGTGATTTTTATTTGTACAGAGGAAGCCTCTGGGCTCTTTTGTTCCCTTTACTTATCATGTCCTCGAGGCTGAGTCTTCTTTCTGCTGCTTTTGTCTCTTTTCTATTTGCCACTTGGGATCAGCCTGTGGAATGACCTATGCCAATCATGGCTGCAGCATGGCAAGGGTCAAGACACCCAAATGTTCATGTACCAGTGATTACCTGGGGGTGGGGAGCAGGGTCATGGTGACGATTCTGATCCAGCCAGTCTGTATAAGCACTAAATCTGTACTGCTGTTGGCCCCCAGGTGACATCAATGTTTCTCACTACACATTTTACCCTAAGACCCTGTAGTGGCTATTCCTGGTTGCCAACCTGACTATATCTAGAATGAACTACAACCTAGAATTGGAAGGCTCACCTGTGATCCTGATCTTGAGACTGGGAGATACAAGTTTCTGACCTGAATCTTGGCATGGAGATCTTGAGGCATAGTGGCTATCAATCCCAGGAGACTAAGGCAAGGAGATCTCTGAGTTCAAGGTCACCTGGGATAAAGCAAGCCCCAGATCCAGGCATGGTGGTACACACCTTTATTCTGGGCAACACCTTCTGCTGGAGACTTACATAAGGACATTGGAAGATGGAAGAGTCTCTCTTCTTTGCCTGCGTGCCTTGTGGGACTGAGCAACTGCTAGATCCTTGGACTTCCATTCACAGCTGCTGCTGACCATTGTTGGGGAGTTGAACTACAGACTGTAAGTCATCAACAAATTCTCTTACTGTACAGAGACTACCCATAAGCTCTGTGACTCTAGAGAACCCTGACTAATACAGACCCCAAGAGCTAAGTGAATAATCAAGGCCCCGCCTCTTCTGGTAGGCCATATTTCACAGCAGTCTGGTATGAGCAGTTCTCTTTACCCATCTAGGTTACTACTCCCAAGAAGGAAGTGATCAGAAAAAAAGTAATAGAGGGACATGTGAGAACCAGGGGAAGAGGAAAGAATGACACTTATTGGGTGATGTCACAGAGGAAGGGGGCTGCGATGAGATATCTGTAACTGAGCATACCTATGCTTCGATCATGTGACCATGTGTGATGGGAATACAGTCACGTGTTAATAACATGACTGAGGATGGTATGGTGATAACATGAACTAAATACTGATAGACAAGCTCATCTGCCTAGCTTCTCAAAGAATTCTTAAATGCCTCCTATGCAAGACTTTTAGTTTTTTTCTGAAGTGAGCATTTCTGAGCATTACTCAGACCAAGCATACCATGCTTTCTATCGGAAGTCACAGGCAAGAGCACATTGCTCTCAAGTTTGCCAAAAGCCCAGGATCATGATTTGCTGATACTTGCAATATTAGGCAATGGCCTGGCATCTCTGGATATAATCTCTTTGCCTGTAGTGTGTGATATTAACCATTAAAATTTAGTTACATGAATTAAACAGAAAACACAGAATGAGATGCTTACAAAGACTGGTACAAAGCAATCACTTGATTCATGATAAATGTTATAAACACCATTCATAATAAGACACAGGTTCAAGATAGTGGGATGGCTCGGGAGGTAAAGGCACTTGCTGTCAAAACTGACGACTGGAGCTTGGTTCCCAGGGTCCACGTGGTGGAAGGGGAGAACAGAGTCCTGAAAATTGTCCTCTGACCCCACCCCCGCTCCCACCACACCCAGACCATGATGTGACATGCCCTTCCTCTTCATCCACAAATAAATGCAAAAACACAAAAACAAAAGGCACGTGCAGAGGTTTACACACACACACACACACACACACACACACACACACACACACACACACACACACACTTCACTTGAGATAACAATCCTGGCAGTCCTGGCAAGGATGAAGCAAAAAGCTAACACTCCCATCATGTGAAAGCTGCCCTGGAGTACCTGAGCAGTCTCTACAGTGTCTTTTAGTTTGAGGTTTTTGTTTGCTTGTATGCTTGCTTGCTTGCTTGTTTGTTTTTGAGACAGAGTCTCTCTACGTAGCTCTGGCTGTGCTAGAACAATCTCTAAGTTAGCCAGGTGGGCCACAAACTCTCAAGAGATCTGCCTGCCTCTGCCTCCTGACTGCTGGGATGAAAGGTGTGAACCAGTCCTCCTGACTGCTGGGATGAAAGTTGTGAGCCAGCCCTCCTGGCTGTGGCCTGAGTTCTAACACTAGATGTTACACAAGCAATAAAGGCAAAGAAATATTAGGTATTTAGTAGTTTCAGTTTCTTTTCTTTTCAAGCTTGACTTCCAAGAAATTCTGTGTTTCTGGGGAACTTCAGGGCAGACTCAAGCAAGGCCGGCTTGCTCCTACCTGCTGAGACTACTACCCCTGAGCTGCACTGCCCAGGTTGCTCTCGGGTGATGATGTCTCTGCCACTCTTTGAAGACCTATTCTAGGGGGTTCATTAATTCATATACCACCTTATGCCCACAGGCTGCAATCTGAGCATGGCTCCGTGGGACCTGAGCAATAAAGGATATGCATTTACTGGTGACTATTTCTGTTTGTATTCAAAGATATTATTTTCGTTTATGGACTCATAGATCATTCCAGGTGGGGGAAGCTGTCCATTGGGTTGGCGTAAACAGGAGCAGGAGGCTGAAGCTCAAGGAGACATTCAAGGGGAGCTCAGCTACCGCAGCAGTCTGAGGGTGGGTGACTCTATTTACCACCCAAGATCTAGGCTCTGGAAGGGTTGTTCTGGATTGTTTGTTCTGATTGTGAGCCAAAGTGAGGGGCAGAAGGGGGCTTGTGGCACCCCCATCCTTCAGACTAGCTTCCTCCCATCTGCATATATGTCCGGTCTGCTGAGGTTGGCTTTTGAAATCAACAACGTGGAATTCCTCCTTAGTCAGGCATCTATAGCTCTCCACCCAATTTATCTGTGTGTCTTTACAATGAGATTTATCTGCAAGTAATCATGACACCGGCTCACAGGGAATGAATGTTTATCAGTCTTTTGCATAAAAATCCAGATTCATACTTTATGCTTTGCCGTATAGTCCCCGATGGATGCGTGCCGCTCTTATGCCAGGAAAAAGTTGAAAATGGAAGTAGAGGGACCGCACAGGCAGCTCATTCTAGAAAGTACTTGCCCTGTAAAAATAAGGACATGAGTTCGATCCCCAGATCCCTTGTAACAAAAAGCTGGGTGTGGTTGTGTGTACATTTGTAACCCTAGGTTGGAGAAGGAGGAGATAGGAAGATTCCTGGGGTTTACTGGCAAGCCAGTCTGCCTAGTCAGTGAGCTGACACTCCCTCCCCCCCAAAGGGGGCAGAGCGCCTGAAGAACAACAGTAAACAGAGAAAAGACCCTGAAAGTCACACCATGCCTCTGCTACAGACTATCCTTAGTCAACTGGTCGGGAGATCTGATGTTCTTGTCAGGTCTTCATTGAGCTAGCCGATTAGGAAGGGGCGTGAAAACACCTTGAGAAGTGACAAGTGACATCACAGTGGCTGCTTAGTTCTGCACACAAGCTCTGAGCCTCAAAGTGGGAGACCAGGCAACTCTGTATTTGCAGGGCAACACCGACCTTGGCTATGGAGCAAGGGTTAGATTACCTGCCTACATTCTGTTCAGGCATGGGAAGACAGGCACATGACAGAGAGATGCCTATCAACCCAGTCAAGCATTTGAGAAGACATTAAGAGTCAGAGCTTCATCGTGTGGAGCTGCGCTTGCTGCTGCAGCTCCCCTCACTGAACGCTGGCAGCTGGGAACACAGCATGCGCTCCATCTCTTCGGGCCTCTGATGGAAGCCTTTGGCAGTCCAGAGGGTAATGAGAAGCAATATAAGCTTCCCTTCAAGTCCCTGACCCTTGAATCACACACTGCGACACCTAGTGTGAGATAAATGTGCACCTGCCAACAAACAAATGAAAAGATGAGGTTGGGGACCACATTCTCTCTAAAGGCATCAACGGGATGGGTTCCTGTATGAAGTGCAAATGAAGGTCACCTGTCCAGAGAGAACAGTGTATCCGCTGCTCAGGAGCCATCTTGCATCTCACCCACAGTAGCCAGTGTCCACTGTGAGTCTTCCAAGCTTTCCTTCTTGTCCCAGGTGTTGTTTCTAACCAACTGAGCAAACTTTCAACTTGTTTATTAGCTCCCAACCCCAGCCATCCGATCTGCGCACCAGAGCTCCTTAAAAACGGGGTTTTAAAAAAATTATTATTTTAGTTGTGTTCAAGTATCTGTATATGGCTATGTGTATGTGAATACAGGTGACCATGGAGGCCAGAGGCATTGGATGTCCTGGAATTACGGGCCGTTGGGAGCTGCCCCACATGAGTGCTAGGAAGTGCTAGGAATCTTGGCCCATCCACAATAGCAGGACACGCTCTTAAGGGCTAAGCCAGTTCTCCAGCCCCCTACCAGAGTTCTCAAACCAGCTGGCAGGGTCAGTAATGTGTCAACTTCCATGGTCAAACCTTCCAAGGTGCCCTGCTGATTTCACCCAGACACTTTGGGGGTGGGGCCTGGAATCCTGCCTTCCCAAATCCTTGAGGGACTTACCATGCACACAGAAGTATGAGAATGCTCATTCTTGTGAGTCTGGTGCCTCCAAAATGTTAGGAAGCAGCAGAGGAGAGGGAAGAGAGGGAGAGAAGGCTGATGTGGATGTCTTCTCAAGAGGTTCTAAGCTGAAATCCACAATGGCCGAAGGTCCATGTTTCCTGGGTAGCATGGTATATACATTTCATCTGGTTATAGCCTCATGCAGCCTCCAGGAGAGGACCCAAAGCCTCACACTGACCCCTGGCCTGTCTTGAGGATCATCAGCTCTCCTCTCCCTTTTTATCTGGTCTGTGGCTTCCTTAGTTATGACCAGGATAGGGCGGGGTATTCGAGACACTGGTATCATTACTACCCCTTTCTCTGTTTTCATAGACATATAGGAAATACATAGGCTGTGGCCACTAGCAATTTCCTAACTACGATCCAAATAATTCTGCGGAAATTATGCCAGTGGCAGAAAGCCCTACTCAAGTCCAGCTTCAGGCTCTCACTAATAGTGTGGTCCCTGCCCTTGGCTCTTTTGCCATCTATGAAATGCAGCCAGAGGGTACTGTCTGTACCTCACCCTATCACTTACCAGTTATATGCTCTAAGCTGGAGCAAGTTTCCTGACCTTTAGAATGGAAATATTATGCTGAGCCAGTTCTCATGGTGGAGCATGCCTGCAATCCCAGTGCTTTAGAAGGTAAGGCAAGAGGATCAGAGGTTCAAGGTCATCCTCAGTTACTTAGAGAGTTTGAGGCCAGCCTGGATTAATAGAAAAACCAAAACAAAAACCAAAGATATTTGCCCATCTTCTAGCTCAGAGAATTGTGAGGATTAAGTGAGTTTTTTTTAAAGCTATACTTATTTTTATTTTATGTGTATGAGTGATTTGCCTGCATGTATGTATTGCATCATGTGTTCCTCTGGTGCCTATGGAGGTCAGAAGAGGACTTTAGGTCCTCTGCAACTGGAGTTACCAACAATCATGAGCTACCATGTGGATGCTGGGACCCAAACCTGGGTCCTCCACAAGAGCTGCAAGTGTCCTTAACTGCTGAGCCATCTCTACAGCCCCAAGATCATATTTTTAATACCTGTAATACACTTCCCACATGGTAGAAAAATATATTTAATATTAACAATGATGTAAAGCTTTTATGTAAATATTAGGTATTGCTAATATAATCTTAAAAACAAAAGGAAAACTGGTAGACGATGTGATGTGGAGAAGATTCAAGCACTTGAACCAACGACAACAACAAACGACAAACATGGTACAAGGAATTGATCATAGGAGAAAGCCACCATAAATAGAGGGAAATGACGTTTGAAAATTCTGCTTGGCCCTGTATGGAAGAGGATGGAGAAACAACTCCAGTCAATTTCCCAACGTTCCAATGCCCTCTATCCTCAAATAGTGCAGGCACCACCAGATCGCAACCCAGACACACCAGGGACCCATAAGCCATGCTTTGGGGGAGGCAATTATTTAGACTATTTTAGCATAGAAGAGCAATCATCAATTCACCCAAGAGGCAGTTATTAGACACCAACTACAGCAGTGAAGAAAGTATAGAATGTATTCATCCTTTTTCTTTGTGAGTAAAAATAAGATATAGTTAGTATTCCACAAAATTAATCCATTTAATGACATGAACATGGAAGATGGAGTACTGGGGAAGGGGAAGAGACCCAGGAAAAGGAGAAAAGGGGAAGATGGCAAGAGAGAGAAGAAGGGGGGAGAGATGATGGACACAGGTCTTGAATAGAAATCTCAGTTAAATCCATTAATTTGCATAGTTACTCTAACTGAATAGTTAAAATGAAAATATACTAACAGACAAAAAAATCCTCATAAAATAGGAAATGGTACTTAATAAAGCATTCAGAAAATTGTGCATTCATTACCACTATCTCATCCCAGCAGATTCTCACCACAGCCAAAGAAAAATGAACACATTAGTAATTACTTTTCAGACTTTTCTTCCGTCCAGGTGTACACTCCCAGCCCCCATGGCTTTCCCTCATTCTTCCAATTTGTGAGCACCTACATGGCACTGGACACTGGCAAAACGGGCTTCAATTCTGCTTTAGTGGAACTTCTAATTCCAGTGTCTGCATGCATTTCAAAATTTCACACACACACACACACACACACACACACACACACACACACACACACACACACACACTGTCCCTTTGCTCAGCAAATCTATGCTGAACACACCAGCCTTCCATTAAGCACTCTGTAGCTGTCTACCAGACCAACCGCCACAGCATCCCGATATTTCAAGCCACTGCGATTTTACTTCAACCATACAGAGGAATTGCTAGCAATCCAGCTGCACCAAAGACAAGCAGGGTGCTGTTCCTTTAAGTGAAGGAGCAGAAGTCCTAAAAGACAGAAGGCTGTCTGTACTCGAGGCTACTAGGATCTATGCTAAGGAGGATTTTATTTTATTTATTTTTATCCATAGAATTATGAAGAAGAAAAACAGAGGCCCACCCTAGTTTTGCCACTGCTTCTCAAACTGTAGAAGTTATGGCTGCTGCTTGGCAAGTGCTGAGCCATATTCCTGTCCTCACCTTCCTGTCCTCACCCCATCTCACACCATCATAGTGAGATGGATAAGGTGTAAGACGCCTTGAGAAAGTCAGAAACTACAGTCACGGAACTTTGATTACAGTATTACTATATCTGTATTTTATCACTAGTTATTATTCTTAGATTTACTGTACCTAACTTGTGAATTAAACTTTATCATAGATTTGTATGCATGATAAAAAGATATAGTATATGCAGAGTTTAGAATTGCCTGTGCTTACTGTCATTCACTAAGGCCCTTTTTTTTGTATGCATTCTCCATCCTCCAGGCAAGGAGGGACTGCTTCATGTTTAATCAGATACACAAACAACACACATGCACACACACACACACACACACACACACACACACTACAGTATATAAAAACAGATCTAGTCATCCTTTTTTTTTAGCTTTTTCTAGAAAAACAATAGTAGACATTTTCCTCTTCTCTCCTCCTGGTCCTCTGTGAGGATCAAACCAAACAGCCAAAGAGCAAGAGATAGAAATGAGCCCTGTGCCATGGGCAATCTAGACTCTCAACTCCAGAACAATCAGACAATCAGACATATCCTCACAGGCCTTACTCCACAGGATGTCATTAGAGCCTGGTCACTGGTTGAGTGCCTCAGCTCTGACAGCAAAAAAAAATTTTCTGGCAAAAGCAAAACTCACATCCAAGATGGCAGACCAAACCCTTTTGAGTCTTGGTTGGTCATTGATGCTTTTGTTTTGGGTGGGATGAGCTGGTACAATTTTGTTCTTTTAACATTTTGAAGGAAGAATATTCTAAATCCTATATTCACTGACCAGGATTTGCAGGCTCTGACTCCCTGGGTATCAAATTTTATCAGCTCATATTTTATAAAAGATTTTGCTGATGAAAATCAGTCAGTCGCTGCTCTGAAGTAGCCAGCTTTCTGTCATTGCTATTATACACTCTGTAAGTAAGACTTGGAAAGTCTACTATATATAAGACTTAGAGTGTTAGAGACTCTAAGAAAGACATTACCAAAAAATGTCTGTGAATATCACATCTTTAGCCATCAACATGGTTCAGTGAGAACAGAGTTAATGAGGAAAGTAACCGAAACAGCCTTAATTGGATCTAATAGGGCCATAGGTCAAGTTCTTTGCAGAAATGGAGCCGCTTATAATTTATCATCAGATGAGAGTGAAAGGGGCACTGTTAATAGATAAGGTGAGACATCAGTCATGAACCTGGGCAGTCCCGGACAAATCTAGGGAATTGTGTGGTTGTCACCCTGTGAATGGCACCATCTGGGTACTAGCAGAGAGCTGTACCTCAGTGCTGACCCACTGCCTAGACTCTAGAGGAAAGAGAAAACACTGTTATATTACATTGTAGAACATGCTAATTATTTCACAGAGGTCATCTCTTCTGATTCTTCTAACCTCAGGACAGGCTTGAGATGGCCTGAATATTAAAAGCCTTTGAACTCAATGTCGAAATGCTCCAGAGAGCAGTATAAAGTGAGAGACAAGTAATGGGTGTGAGGTAGTGGGAGGAGGTTCCAGGGACCATGAGTGTAAGTGTACAGACATGGGCAAGTAGCAAGGATGTGCGTATGAGGGCCAGGCATAGTAGCACGTGCCTGTAAGTCCCCTCTCCTTGGGAAGTAGAGGGAGGAAGATCAGAGTTCAAGGTCATCCTCAGCTGTAACTGTCCTGGCAGGGGTAGAAGATATTCTAAAGAGACATCCACGGCCTTTCCCTGGGCTCTCAGATCATTGAAACAATACAAGTTCGGATTCCCTAAGGATCTCATGCTGGTAGGAAGATTGAAAGCCTGGTGCTGGGACAACTTTTCTCCTGCAAAGAGATCTCATACATCTTGCTGGAAAGATTGTCGCCTACATAATGACGGCAACCCACCTTGCCAAGGTTATGCATACCTCTTGCCCTCTCTTTGAACTTAAACTTCATAGGAGGGCCCTAGAAGCAGGAGCAGAGGGCAGGGGCTTCTTTACTCCTCTCTATAATGTGGCCACACCGGATAACTCTCCTTTCTCTGTCCTTTACACATTCGTGTGTTACCATTGTGTCTTAAGGAAGGGTGGCTGAGCCTAGGTTCTTAGGGTTTCCAGAGCCCAACTCTGGCACAACTCCAGTAATGAGGCTATATGGTAAGTTTGAGGCCAGCCTGGGCTATACAAGACTGTGCCTCAAAATTAATCAATTAATTAAAAATAATTATAGGAAACAGGCATATGACAATTCGTTCATGTGTAACATAAGAATATAATAGCTCAGTTCACGAGTACAAAGATCTGGGGGTTAAAAATAGCTATATATTTCCACACAGCTCTTTTTTTTCTGATAAGTCAAGGTTATAGCTAGTTTTTTCTAAACTATTTATATATACAGAAAGAATTTTACCTGTAGGCAACCTTTTTCTGGAGCAAGCATTTTTACTTGAATAATAGGGCTGGCCTCTTTTACAGAAAAAAAAAATAGAATTTATTTCAGACCTCCCAAGGGCTAGCAAAAAAAGTTATTATTATTATAACACTATGAATGCCTTATGTTTAAAGCTCTCTCATTGCTATAAAATCAGCACAAATTTATAACCAATAATATATACAAGGCCACAAAACCAATAAAATCCAAATGAATCACATTAATTCATGCAAGTATATTGTGTTGGAATTAGTTTCCTTACTGTGGCCTGGTTCTTCAGAGTCTGCCCAGCCTGTTCTGCTCAATGGTATGCAGTGACTCAGGTTTCACCTGCTTCTGCCTCCTCAGGCTCAACTGCAGCCTTTAGTGTCACCAAGGCTTCTCCATACTGTCTTCTGGCCTGGCCTTGGCTGGAAAGGGTCATTTGTAATTACAGTCACTTCAGTCATTTGAGTTGATAGTAATAAACAAAATCCATTATTGGGTACCAGGGCACCAATGGCCACATGCCAGTGTGGGATCTAAAACCTCACAGCAACATTAAGCTTCAAGACGGTCACCAGAGAGTTCAGAGTGTGCTCCAATTGAATTTGCATAAATCCTTAAGCTGAATTTTACTGAAGTTATAAATTCCATGTAGTAAAGAATGTGAGTTTATTTCATTGACTACGGTATTTCTAGTACTTAGCAGTGTGCCTAGTACATTGTAGCATACATTTTCTCACCTTGTATGCACACACATACATATATACACATATATCCATACACATATAAACATATACATACATAAATATTCACAACACATATACACGTATAATACATATCCTGCACACATGCATATATGTGCACATACAGACAGAAACATGTATATACATATCACATATGCACATACATGTAAACACACATTACATCTACACACATATACACACACAGTCCACAGACTCATATTCAGTAAACTAAAGAGTACAGAAGGGATGGGAAATTCTCAAAGAGAACTCTTGTGACCATAAGAAATTTACCTGTGGCCCTCAATCTACTGGGATCTGAAGGAACAAAGCGGGCCAAGAGTCCCACCACCAGGTGTGACAGCTGTGCACCCACATAAAATACATCTAGCCTCCTACTAATTAGACTTTATGTTCAAATCACCGCGGGAATGAAAAGCATCCACGTGTAAACAACTTAGTGGTCTTTCCCACGAATATCAGTGCTGACAAAGAGAGCACCTTTGGCCATCGGCAAAAAATTGCTTTTGATAGCAAACCCAGCATTATCAAACGGTGTGCAGGGAGCAAGAAGAAGTGAGTGAGAACAGAACCAGAACACATTGCCTAGCACCTACCTGCAACAGGCCAGCAGCGCCATGCTGGAAACTTAATGTCTGTTGCTTAAACTTTCCAAGAATGCTATGGTATATTCTGTTTTTTCCCCTTCTCCCTCTCCGTCTCACCCTCCCTCTCCCTCCCTCCCTTCCTCCCCCCCCAGCCCCCCTATCTCTCATGTGTGTGCACACACACTTATGTGTGGATGTATGTGCACATACACGCATGTAGACGTGGTTGCCCAAGGTTTATTCTGAGAATCATCCTCGGTGGCTCTTCTATTATTCATTGAGGTGGGGTCTTTCACCCAAACCCAGACCTTACTACTATAGCCAATCTCACCAGCCAGCTGACTCTAAGGCTTCTCCTGTCTCCACTCTCCAGGGCTGCAATTACAGGTGAGTTCTGGGCATCGGAACCCAGGTCCTCCCTCGTGTTTAGGATGCAGGCACTTCAAACACTGAGCCATCTCTCCAGCCCCGTGCTCCTTATTTTTTTTTGACAGAGAAATCAATGCTGAAAAGTGAAGCAGGGAATGGGGAAGCTGGCCTGTCCAGTTGAATTTTCCACAGTTCTCAGGCCACCCTCCTTCCTAAAAGAAGTGGAACATGGCAAGAGAGAGTAGAGGATGACAGGGTCCCCTGTCTTCAAGAGACAGACCATTAAAAAGCAAAAAGAATATCGTCATATTTATTTCTAAGAAACAATTAGATTATGGAACCTCCAATGTTTTCAGGTTGAACTTATTCGTTTGGGAGATGAGAAGTTTGACCTTCATCTGTGTAGAGGCTGCAGCATCTGTTGGTACCCTGAGGACTGGTGGGCACACGTAGCTTTTGATTCAGGGACTCTCTATCATCACAGCTAAGCTGCATCCTGTGCACTGCCAACACATACCAGCCTTAATGGTGTTTCCATCAAGAAGCGTTACTAATTTTGACCTCTCAAGCTAGTCTATGCCAATGGATGGCTCAAGGGATGGAGGACTGGGTAGGGACTGAGCCAGCTGTGGCTCCAGGGACACTCCTTGGGCTGCAGTCTCAGGGCTGCCCCTTCCTAGCTATCTTGCTTTGAACCTGTTCTTCAGTAGAGTTCTTATCGATAGAATGGGGATGCTGCCAACAGCTCTCTCATGGGGAGAGCATTTGGGAACTTATGGGTGTAAAGCACTGAGTGTGTTTGCCATAATAAGAACCAGATCAACGCTAGTTACTTTATCAGATTACGTCTGGAAAATAGTAGAGCTAACAATGCAGCATCTGCTGGAAACAGGCTACTATTTTTAGATTACTTTGAACATAATAGATTACATTTACCTAATAGGAAGTGCCTAACACTCTAAACTACTCCACAACTCATTCTTTTTATAAGCAGTGGTGTTCCCCCGAGAATACTTAGCACCATACTTGGAAAGAAATCACAGAATCTTTTTAATTAAAATAATGAATACTGTTGGCTGCGAACTCAGTAGTAAAAAATAGAAATGTTTACCAAGGTGGAAAGTTCCAGAGTGATACATTAATGTGCCCATGCCAGATAAGACATGTCTCAATCCATATGGTACATTTTTTTTTTTTAACTGCAAGGAATTTTTGAATCTCTGTCATCGTCTACTAAAAAGGAGATGGGATGAGGTGGAGCACAGTGGGTCTGTAACTCAATGCCTGATACTATCACTTGGGTTTCAAAGGCCTGGGAGGGCGCTGGCAGATTGGGAAGAGAGACGGCCGGCTGCATGGGGAAGTCGTATTTATTTCGGGCACTGTCCCCTTAAAACAGTATTTCTAGCATGCTGCTTCAACATTTCCAGGAAGAGGCTTCTATGAATGCCAAGCTCTTCAAATGGGCCCCAATGGGTCATCTTGTCCTCCTAAAAAGTGATGGTAAAGGCACAAAGAGCAACTAGAGCAATTACCTCCAGCTAATGAAAGCAATGAGCACCCAGAGCAAGAACTATGGTTTTGCCTTCAGTGCCAACCTAGCACACTGTCTCAAATTTTGAGGCCCATTTTTCTGGTTCCTATCTTGTCCTGTTCCTCTCCATGTTAGATGTCCCTTCCTGCCACCAGGGAACACCTTATCACAGTCCAGTCTTTTCTATTTTCCAGACACGATCCACTAACAGCCATTAGTATTTAGTTGGTTCTTGCTATGTGCAAGTGGGTGGTATTTAACATGGTGGAGGATCTGTTTCTAATCTAAAATATTACTTTATCCAATAACCATGTGCTGTATGTGTAAGAGATTGCTCTGAACACTGTGGGGAACATAAAAGCAAACCAGATATCAGTTCTATTTCTTCACTTAACAACAGAAAAAAATGCTTCTCCTATTCCTAACAGGAATTACACTTGGAAGTGGGAGGGAGAAATCACGGTGGGTACAGTAAGTGTAAGACTCATAGCGTAGCCAGTCATGGTGCTGCAAGCCTATTATAACCCAGCTGCCTCAGAAGACGGGGCAGAAGGATCACAAATTAAAAGCCAACATGACAATGCAGTAAGATCTTGACTCAAGATAAAAGTTCAGAAAGGGCTCAGTGACAGAGTACCTGTTTATCACACACTAGGCTTTGGCCTCGATCCTCAGTACCATTCCTCAATCCCACATCCATAGGCATATAGTTAGTCTGTATAAGTCAAAGGTCAAAAGAGCGAGACAGCATCCTGGACAAACTGCAGTGGCTGTTAGAGCAGAAAAATGTCCCTTCCAAGTTTCCCATTTCCAACATGGTTAAGTGGAGCCATTAAGAGATCATTAGGGTATGGAAGCTCATCCCCTGTGAGTACCCCTCTATCTCTCTGCACAAGGTCTGGAGGTCTACCTCATCCTTTTCCTTCTCTCCTCCCCTATGCAGTACAGCGACCAGGGGCTGCCCTGCTGATCTTGGATTCCCCACCCCCAACTGTGTGGCAGTGAGTTTCTGTCCTTTATCAGTCACCTAGTACATGGGATTCTTGTGTTAGCAGCATAAAATAACCAGGAAAAAGGCTAATGTAGTAGTCTGTGTGCATCAGCCTATAATTGAACATAATGGGCATTGACAGGCACCTGTGGACTCTTCCCCACATTACCCCACGGTAAGAGTCGAAATTCAGCTTTGTGATCAGTTCACCCCAGATCACAGCACATATTTGTTATAGACTTAGGGAAAGGCTGTGAAGGAAAATCATAGACAACAAGAGGGGACAGAGCTACCTCGCCACTGTCCTCGCCTCCAAACCTCTACATGTCACCACTACTACCACGAAAGTATCGACACCAAATAGTTGAGCTTTTTTTTTTCAACTGAAAATAGTTTTGTTTTTCCATACAGTACATTCTGATTACAGCTTCCTCTCCCTGAACTCCTCCCAGATCCACTCCCCCACCCAAATCCACACCCTCTCTTCTTCCTCATTAGAAAACAAACAGACACCTACAAATAATAAAATAACAAACAAGAATAGGACAAAACAAACACACAAAAGGCACAAGAAACATACAGATGTTTCTGGCCAACAAAGGTATAGTAAAATAAACAAAATCTAGAATTTACTATGATAGCCATTTTTAGGTATGCGGCTCAGTGCTGTGGAGTACTTTCATACTGACTGGACCATAGTACTTCTTTCTAAATCTCTCTCTCTTCTCAATCAGAAGATTCAGTCTGTTGCTTACTGACATACTTATGTCTAGCAATGCTGAGGTCTGAGCTCCAGCTGCTCTACTGTCATATTTTTGTGTGTGGATACACACATGCCTGAACAGATGCACACACATGCGCACACACACACGCACATACACACACCACACCCACATACACAGTGGAACAATGCAGGTGGAACACATACATTTTCCTAAATGTCATCTTTAAGTGCTGGTAGTCTATCTATGGGTAGACATTGCTGATTAGTGCTCTGTGGGAACAGTTAGCACTGTGACTAAGGTGTAGGTTGGGTAATGAAGGATAGTGACCGCCATATTTATCACTGCTAGACTGGCTGCTGTGATCTAGGGCCATACAAAGGGAATCGGGTTCAGTTCTTTGACAGGCACACAGCTGCAGATGATAGCGGTGTGGGGCATCACCATATTTCTTCAGACTCTTCAAGAGCCAATGGTGTAAGTCACTGAGTTGGCACCGGCTGTCTTGGAACCACTCAATAGCATTCGCTCAATGTTTAGTGTAGACTATCTGTGTACAAGTGAGAGTATTCTAGGTTCTCCTATGACTACGGGGTAAGCAGGATGCATATGAGCAATGCCCTGGAGGAGTTAAGATATGTACCTGGACAACAGCTGCAGGAGATGGAGAGGAGACACAGCGGAGTCAGAATCGCCAGCTAATCAGTCAAAGCCTACTTGGCCATGACAAATCAGAGAGCTGTGACAAATAGCACCAAGCTAGGTTGTTTTGTCACAAAGACTAGATTAATAGCTCTCTCTCTTGTGAGACTAAGGATAATGTGCATGCATAGATTCGACCATCTTTAGAACTCATACAAACACAAGACACCACATTTACATTACCTTAAAGAGTATAAGAGCAGTCTCACGGTTATTAAAACCGCCTTCTCCCTCACTTACTTGGGTGTATCCTGGGACATACAGGGACGCTTCCTAGCTTATACAACAGAGCATGCTTTATGGAAAAGGTCAGGCCAGATATGCATTCACGTCTTCAGTTCTGGGTTTGAATGGATGTGGCCTGACCTACTTGTTTACATCAATGGGAGACTTGGAAACCTCTCTCTCTCTCTCTCTCTCTCTCTCTCTCTCTCTCTCTCTCTCTCTCACTCTCTCTCTCCCCCCCTCTCTCTTATACTGTGTTCTGCTTAATAACATAAAACCAAAATTTCCATTTAATGTCTGTACAAACAAATTTTCTTACAAAACCAGAACTTTTTGTTCTGTGTAAAACATTTCCTGAAGCCTGTTCTCGAGCCGCAGGGGAAAGAGATTCCCAACACTGAGAAGCAGCAGTTAAGCGCTGCAGGGCCTTCCCCTGACATCAGGGTCCCAAAGACCTACGAGCCTCTAAAATGCTTGCCTTTTCCTGGCTACAAAACTGCCTCTTCTTGTCATGCCAAAACCGGGGCTCGCAGCCGGCACTAAGGCCCTCCAGTTTCCCCTGAGAATGGTCTGGTTAGTGAGTTACATAAAAAAAATTAATTATCCTCTAAGCCAAAACAAAGCCTGACATCAGTCTTACCCACACTGGCATTGCCAGTGTTGAGTCAGGTAAGGAGCAGGTGGAAAGGAAGTGATAAGGAGGTGGGTGGTACCCAGCCTGGCAGTAGGTCAGGGGGCTTGGCTCTGGAGATGATAAGCAAGTTCACAGTCACCTCTTTCTTGTGTGTCTGGAAGGGAAGCACTGGATGGGGGGGGAGTGCGGGGGAAGCTGCAGCAGGGGCCTGCCTCAGTCTCTCAAACCCAGTGAATTCATTCCACAGGGAAATTAGAGTGAGCAGGCCAGGCCAGTCTGGCTGTCCTAGCAGCTATACAGGCAAACCGTAGTCAGGGCCAGAAAGAAAGAGCAGCCTGGGCTGAGCAGAGCACAGTCAGGGAGTGAGCCAGTGCTGAGACAGGGACTGACTTCAAAGGCCTCTGAGACAGCAGAGCCACCTGCCTGGCCATCCAGTCATTGTGATGTGAGGGGTTTTGATAGTGTTAGCCTCCCATTTAATGTATTATACAAGATTACATAAATTAAATACAGCACATTAACCCCATTTGGTCCCTTGTCATCTAGTATTTCAGCATCTGAACGATATGGAATCCTTTCCTGAAGGCAATGCCACAGCTGCTAGGTTTCTACCCTGTCTCTGGTTTCCAGGGATCTGACATAGCACTTCCTGATGCTGCTGATCTCACCTTACCTGGAGAAAATCTGTTCTTGCTATTTCCTGGCTCTCCTCTTATTCTCTGACCTTTCCTTTGCCCTTCCCTGACTTTCGGTCCAGGATGGAAGCCACCACCATGGCTGCTTTCCATGCTCCTGGCAATCTGTACTCAACACACCCCATGCTACCCACGCGTGTTCTGTTTCTTCTCAGTCTGCCTTTTAGTCATGCTTCCTCCTTTGAGTGAGAGACCCAAGTATTCCACATGTCCACAACATACCTCAAACTCAGTCAGTACAACAGACAGGCAACTGCTCTGCTGACCAACTGGAGTCATTCCAACCACCCTTCATCCCTGGAGGAAAAGCCAACGAAAACCAAATAGTATAGAGGCTGACTGCCCAGATCTTGTGTTGGATAGCTTAGGTTTAAGTTTTGGTTCCACTACTTATTAACTGTGGGACCATGGGCGTGTTCTTTATTCTCTTTGTGCCTCACTGTCCAATTTCTGTAAAATGGACATAATAATAATAAGTTCATAGAAAGTTCATAACTTAGACAAAGAGTGTTAGATCACTGTTACAATTCTTCTCCATGAACATAATAGAAACAATATGTGTGAATAAGGCCCAGCAGGCTCCGCAGGCAAATCTTTTATGATCATTAATCTGCCTTCTACTAGTGAATAAGCTGTGGCATTTGGCAAAAGTGAAACAATTATTTGGAACCCAATAGTGGCTATGATTAACAACAAAGAATGTTCTATTTTCCCATATAAGCCTGATGCCCAAGGTAGATATTGTCCCTTGTCCCATCAAAACTGAATGGTCTTAAAGATTGTCTGATAGACTGGCAACCAACTTTAGGGGCACTTGTAAAAAATACATATCCCAAAGCCCTCCACTCAGACTGTGTCTCCGTTGGTCTGGGATGTGTCCATAGAATCTTGAATAATCTATGTGTGTTAGATTCAATGATTCAATCCATTTTTCTTCTTGTCAAAGATGATGCACCATAGACTCAACAGAATTAGCCTGTTTGCCCCAGATCTCAGCAAGAGGCAAGGCAAAGCTCACGTCATACATATCTCCAGCATGCAAGTAAAGTAAGGCAGGAATGTGGCACCCTGGGCTGCACGCCTGGGGGCGACTAAGGATGAGTGTCTATGTGTGGTTCACAGCCAGGTTTCATGAGGCCTGAATTTACAGACAAATGCTACTGCAAGATGCCTCTATCCCGTGAGGTCACTTGGTGAGAAGCATCTGCAGGCCATGGGGATATAAAGCCTAATTTTTGCTTTTTCACTTTGAGAAGCCTCTGACAATGTAATATATGCTTCCAAGAACAACTACTCGAAATTCCTGCCGTGCTAAAGATCTCTCCTAGAAGTGTCATCATGGGAGACAATATTTCCCAACCCCCAAAGCCTTCTAATGTTTGGAAAACAGCTCATTGTCCACAGTGGTTTTGGCATTTGCAGTCCCTAGAAACAGCAGTGTTGTCTTTGTGACCAGCACAAGCAGCCACAGACTGAACAATGACCTCATGACTTAAATGTCCACTCCCTTGGCAGAGGCACAGCTCCTGCTACAAAGATAAGACCTGGGCTTTATCACAATGGGGCAATATCAGACAAGGCCTTTATCTCAAATAGCCAAACTCTAGTGGAAAAGTCTGGAAAATTACACATTCAAGAGTGGCTTGGAGGGACTCATCAAAAAAAAAAACCTATGTTACTAAGATATTAATATTAAGTTATTACTTTTCGAATATGCTTTTTAAGGGATGCTTAGACTTCACTGTGTGCCCATTTTCTCTGGTTTTCTGTGATCCAAACTGGCCAGAGGCTATAGGAAAATAGATGACACAGGGTGATATTATAATTTACAGGGGGCCTAATTTTTCTCATTCCCAAAAGTCTCCTAAGAATACAACTGTTTAAAGCATAAGTCCTATGGAAGAGTGGCAGGTTCAGCCTTTGTTCATTTTCTTCTCAAAAGCCGTCTGGTCAAAGGCAGCAGACTGCAATCTTGAAGTCATAGAGGGAGGGACGTATTCAGAACCAGAGAAGGACAAGTTAAGCCATCTGCCTTGACCTCACAATTCAGCCAAGGGCCGACTTATCTAGACCTACCTTTTCTTTTCTTTTTCTTTTTGACTTAATAAAGTTTTAGTTTTCTAAATGTCCAGTTGATTGAACCCAGCAGGCATCACCCACAGCTGGGGCATCTCCACCCTTTGTTTTTCTGGTGTGAATTACTTGGGCTCTATGCTTTGAAACCAGCTTCATAAGTAGCTTACTAAGTAGCTCCTGAATTACTGCTCCGGCCAAGGGATCTCTCTTCTTCAGTCTCAGCTGGGAACTTCCTTAACAGCATCTGATCTGTAGCTTTCTTGTCCTGAAGTTTGCCTTTGGACCACTTCGTTTTAGCCCTGTCCCTAGAGTTGTTTAATGGATCTTTGTCTGTCTTGACCAATTGAAAACAGGGAATACTGCATGAGAGCACACGTTCTCCATGGAAGTCAGCCAGGGAGGGGTGGCCTTCAAATACAGATTCCTACCTCTAAAACGGAACTGTCTGGTATAGGTTTTGTGGGATCACAGGAACCTGTATTCTAACAAGCTCATGGTTAGCCTTTTTTTTTTTTTTAAATACTTTTTCTTTTATTAAAATAGATTCTTTTCTCATCTATTCTGACTATAGTTTGCCCTTCCTCTACTCCTCCCAGTTCCTCTCCCCTCCCATTCCTTCTGGATCCACTCCCTTTCTATCTCTCATTAGAAAAGAATAGGCTTCTAAGAGATAACAGCCAAACATGACAAATAAAACATAATGAGATAAAGCAAAAGCCATCACACAGAGACCAGACCAGGCAACCCAACAGGTGGAAAAGACCCCCCAAGAGCAGGAACAAGACAAGGCTGGCTGTCCGCTCTCTCCATGCCTATTCAATATAGTAGAGTAATAAGATAGCTGAAGGAGATGAAGGGGATACAAACTGGAAAGGAAGAAGTCAAGAATATGTGCAGGTGATGTGACAGTATACATGAGTGCCCCGAAACATTCCACTGGGGACACCTACACCTGACAAATACTTTTAGTAAAGTAGCTGGATCCAAAAATTAACTCACAAAAATGTTAGTCTTAATATTGGGGAACACAATTTACACCCTTTAGAAGGTTTGAAGGGAGCTGGTGGGCAGTTTTGTTGCGTTAGATTGGGCCCTTGAGTAGGTCTTTGATGTCTGATTTGTGTTGGCACCTCTTATGTGGGGTGTCTTCAGATCACTTGTAATTTCTGTCATGCGATTATACACAGGGTAGGGATGGTTGCATTTTTAAAAATGTAAAGCAACATAAATATAAAACATAAATTATCAGAATCCCTTCACTCATATATAACCTGTACTTAGGATCTATTGGCAAAGTGTTTCTGAAAGATTCTAGATATGAAATGCCTGAAAGTTCCCAGAGGACCAAAGTGGAATTAATGCACAGCCTGAGCCAGCTTTCAGTGAAAATCAACATTTTCTAAATTTAATAAAGAGTAGTGTGAATTTACAATCCTGTGAGCATTAAGATGGGTGCCCAGAATGTATCAGATCAGCGCAAGATGTGCCTGGGACCCAAACCCCACCAGGCTTCCATAGCCAAGGCACTTGTCTGCATTCTGCCACACCGTCTAGTCAGACCAGAGCAGGGCCCAGATGCAAAACCACACCAGAGTTGGAAACAATGTTTCTATTCCCAGTAATTACTTTAATTCTTAGTAATTATCCTGAAAGTTCTCCTAAAGAACATTTTCTGTAAGAGCAAGGAGATCCAGCAGAGTCCCTACCCCTGTCCCCACCATGTCCCCACAGATCCTTGGTGAAGACATCCAGCCCGTTACCAAGACCTGGTTCATGCTTGTACCTAACTAGACTTGCCTCATCTGAAGACTAAACGTGTTCTGAGTTTTAGAAGGCAATCCACTAAAGTCAAATTTTTAAGAAATTACATCAGTCTTAAAAAAAAAAAAAAAAAAAAATAGAGCAGTGTGACCAAAATGTGATCAAGGGTTTTAAAAGCAAAACACGGTTTATAGATTTTTCACAAATGAGGCTTAGAGAGCCAGCAGCAATAAAGAACATATTCTCCAAATTTTTCTTCTTATTGGAAAGAAAAAAAACAGGTCACAGCCAGCCTTTGTTAGACTCAGAGCTACAAGAACCAGCCCCCAGCAGAATCCTCTCAGGTCTCTGGCCTCCACACTGCTGTCATGGAACAGACAGTCCAAGGATCTTTTTGTTATGTCTGCACGTAAACTCAAATGTCTTTGTATGCCATACAAAATCTACCCTTTACATTAGACCCCCTTCTCTTTCCTGATACAGCACAGCCACAAAAGCCTTTGACACCAGCAGAAACTTCTAGAAGGTCTTCTCAGCTCACTTTTCCTACAGCCCATCCTTCCAGATGTTGGGATCTCACTCACAGTAGTATTTTCCATTGAAGCCCTCCCAGGCCTCTCTACCTAATAGTTCCTCATCATCACCCTTAATTACGACAACGTCATCCAATATGGTTGATCATGATGACCTCATTAATTATGGATACAGGACTGATCCTTAGCTCCTGCTTTTAAAAAAATAACAAATCTGTACTTTTCTTAATTGTTTATGGGGTATTAGTGTCTTAGGAACTAAGACTTCTTTGTGACATCTGCAGTCTAGAACCATGACTGGCACATAGAAAGCCCACAGGCCTGTGAGTTAAGGAAAACCTGAAGATGTCTAATGGATGCGACAGCCTGAAGAAATCTTAGGACTCAAGCACTTGGGTTCAGAAATGCGACACTCACAGACTCATTAATTTAAATCATGGTCCTCTGCCAGCTCTAATTTCATTAACACTTACCCCATATGCTTTCTATCTATCTATCTATCTATCTATCTATCTATCTATCTATCTATCTATTTATTTATTTTTGTGCTACTGAGTCAAAACAATACTCCCCTAACTATGACAAGTTGGGGCTCACTCAGTGTGCATCTTCAGCTTGAATATGCAAGGGTGTAACACACCACTGGGCTTGGATTTACCGATGCCTAAATAGCTCTCTGAGAGTAAATCTAGCAGATGCATCCCCAAGCACATTACTGGGGTGGTATGGACTCTAACACAACCCAATCATATGGAAAGGTTCTACTTAATTTGGACAAGAGGTATCCTGGGGAGATTCAAACATTACCATTAAAATGGTATTCAGGATCTAGGAGGAAAGGAATTTGTACAGGTCCTATGAAACAGTTACTCAACTATTTAGATGCGGCACTGGCAATTGGCAGATTTGAAATAGTTCAGGAGCTAAAAGGTCACCAGAGAACAGGTACATCCTGGTGAAGCAGGAGGCTATGCAGAAGCCGGGCTTCAGCCATGAGCCTTGACCAGAAGAAAGAGCAAATGTACTGACAGATTCGGCTTACAAAGCACTCATCGTTGTATGAAAATACTGTACTTGAAACATGTACATTAGAAGCTATTAGTACTATTAAAGAATGATATGACAGGCAACAATGGGGACATTGTAAGTAACATTTAAATCAGCATTTCTCCATTTGAATCTGCAATTGCCCCTTCTATACCGTAGAGGAGGCACAGAGAGGCTTGCGACACACAGGGAGCAAGAAAGTGCCGTGAGCGCAGTGCACAGACAGACCCTGAAAAACACAGACTAGGAAAATGGCAGAAGCTGTTCCTTGGCCAGCAAGATTCTGAGAATCACACGGAACCTCAGTCTGTTTATATGAATTTACCTGTAAGACTTGGCCAAGCCTCCTGGAGAGAATGGAATGGCATATGACCTTTCCAAATCTAAGAGAAGAAAGAAATATTATGATTTTTATATTCACGTCCCAAGGCATGCTGCTTACCATAAAGGCCAGTGGTGTCTCTCCTCATAGATTTACCTACTAATGCCAGACTGCACATGCCCAAAGCTTATAATTCTGAAGCCAGTGGGAGAAAAACAGCACTTATAGGGGGGGTGGAGACGATGTAGACGAATTCAGCACGGTTATTTCAAGCAATGCCTTTACTTTTGTAATTTCTACCTCCATAATTCTGGCTGTCAGTGTTCTCAAGTACCTTCGAGTTACTATTCAGAACCTTTCAATCAAATGTGAGGCACTGCTGACCTCTTTATTCTGAATAAGACTAATGCTAGCCGTAGGCCTGTATTTTCTTTTAACTTTCTATCGATTCTTTGTAAGTTTCTCTCATGCACCCCAGTCCCACTCATTTCCCTGTCCCTTTGTCTCTGCCCTCTGCCCTTGTGACCTCCCCCCAAAAGAAAACACACAAAAAAGAAACAAACAAAACAAAGCGTAGAAAACCTCCCTTCATGGAAGCTGCAGTGTGTCACAGTGTGTCACACAGTAGATCTTTTGCTCCACACATCTTTACTTAAAAATACTCATTGCAGTGAGTCACTGGTCTGGTTCCAGGCCTCTGGTTTTTGCTACACTATCACTATTGGATCCTCACGGGGACTCCTCTCGATGTCCTCTTGTGGTCCTGTGTCATGGAGATCCTGCAGCTTTGGATCTGCAGGCCTTTCACAGGCTCCGGCAGTTTACACGTGGGGTAATGTTGGAGTAGGCCAACTCAAAGCCCTGGATCTGGGCCTGGGTGGTAGCTGAGTTGGTCTGCCTATCAGCTCTCCCATGCCCACACCACTGGGCAAGCTCTCCAGCACTGCCCTAGCCAACTCATCCAATGCTTTAGCTGGCAAGGGGCAGGGTCAGCTCTACTGCTCTCATTCTCTCATCCGCTCATCCGCAGCCACACCAGCAGGGTCAGGCTCTTTTGTGCTGCCCAGGCAAAGTGCAGGGTCCTCTCACTACTCCATTGACGCCAGGGCCAGGTCTGCCAACTTTAGCAAGTGGCAAGAGGTGAGGTGGCAGAGGGTATCACTCCCACGCTGTGGGCCTTTCCAAAGCATTTTAAAAGCAGACCATTAATAACACAAACAGGAATAAGCCAAGTTGTAATTATAAAAACATGGATCCTAAATTTTAGAAAAATTCAAATGTATCAACAATACTGAATTATTAAAACCCTGTAAAAGGTCGTTTAATATATATATATATATATATATATATATATATATATATATATATATATATATATTCTCTTTATTTTCCCCTTTAAAGTATCTTTAGGTTCATTATAGTTCAGCACAGTAAGACTCACCCAAGGGTTTTATTTTTCCTTTCTTCTCCTCAATCAGATTCTGAAAAGCAATTCTTTCATTAACTAGCACTCTGGGGATATGTCTTTGGCTGGCTTGCATGAGAGGGCAGACATTCTAATTTTATAACAAGAACAGAGAAGTAGTGGGTGGGATGGGTTTCCCCCTAACTGTAGGGCTCCTTCAACAGAGTGTGTGCCATCTGGGTGCTAATTTGTTGTTATAACCTAAATGGCTTTCCTGGGTGGCATAATGAGAAGCCGAGCAGAAATACGGTTAATGCCACATGAAGCATGGAGCTGGCCAAACTCTCCCTTCCTCTAGAGCAGTTTCTGTTTCCCTCTGATATCCTCTGGAGTTCTCTCCACACCCTGAGTAACCATGAGGGATCCTACAACGGAAAGAAGCTCAAGAATGGAACACAAATTAGTCATATCCCTAGGAACAAAAGAGAAGCCAGCTAAAGGTTTTCCATCATCACTCACTTAAGCAAAGATGTAATATGATAACCAGAGGTCGGAAGTGCAGGGAATATGGAACCCTTGAGTAGGGGAGCAGGACCCCATGGTGACCCAGCTGCTCTGCCTCCTCCTATACAGTCTCTGCTATTTTCCCCTCTAACTTGTTTTAATCAGCAGAACAGAGCTTTAGGAATTAGGACCTAGTTTCCACCACTGTTATATCAGACACAGGTTTAGTGGGTTGGGGTGAGTCTCCTTAAAGACATAAGTGACCATGTTGAGAAAGCCACATGGCAAGGACCTGGATAGACCCTAAGTCTACAAATATCAAAGGTTGAATCCTCAATGACAGTCACAGCTACTAGGATAGAATCCAAAAGACAGGGAAGCAGGTTCTGCCTGTAGACTAAAATATAGCCCAAAGGCACCTTGAACTGCAGCGTTGTGTAATTCTAGTCTAGGCCCAGAGTTTGCCACCATGGCACATGTGTGGCCAGAAATGTGTGTTATTTTAAGCTGCTAAATACATAGTGATGTGCTATGCAGGAACAGAAGGCTATACACTGGCTGGGAGAAGAAATAAAGGTCTGTCTATTCCTACACTGAGTCCAAAGCAGCCTAAGCCTAGCTGAAGGACTCTTTGTCAATTCCTCTCTTTAAAAAGAAAATTATCGGAAGACACATTCAGAGAGCACCACCCAGAGCCAGCTGAGCACTGTGGAATGTTCCAGAAGATGTCTGTCAGCTTCGTAGATGCTCTGAGTGCTACAATGGAAAGCTTATTAACCAAAGCAACTTCTGGGGCAGATAATGAAAAATAATGGCTATAGTGACACGTTCAAAATCTTATTACACTACAGAGGAAGCAAGCTTCTAAGTAGCTTCACTTGAAATTACTAGAAAAGAAGAACAGTAAGAGATAATCAATTTGTCTTCTCTGCTGATGTCATGCAAGTAAGATTACATTAAGTCTCCATACCTGTGAGCTCGTAGGAGAGTTCTTGAATAGAAATAAATTAAAAAGAAAAACCCACCTCACATGATACTCTACTTTGAAGCTATTTGAACAGGGCTGTGATACTTTGTGTATTAATTTACTCCTGTGTTAGTTACATTTTCTATAATTCCAAAAACTTCACAGCTTTTTCAAAAGTAGGCTGGGAATGTCAAAAATTAACCAGGTAAGCTGTTTTTTTTTTTTTAATAACTACATAAACAGTAACTTTAGAACATGTGGCCTCCATAACAAAGCAGACTAAAATCAGAACTGAAACTAATTTCAGTTTTAAATATATTCTGTATGTTCAGGATTCTGTTGATACAATCCATCACTTCTTCAATGCTCATATATTTAGAGCATTTAGCTGAAGGTTTGCTTCCCACAACGATTAGACAACAAATGTTAATGCCAGACTATTCCCAATATTAATTAATTACATATTAATAATATGTAGGTACATCCTACATATACAAATAGTTTTTAAGGTTCTTCCTAATGCTAACTAATCATGATTAAGCTTAAATACTGAACCAACCCCCTCCCCCCCTCTCTCAACTTTCTCTCTCATTTGCTTTTTTTCAAGACAGAGTTTCTCTTAGTAACAGCTTGGCTGTCCTGGAACTCACTTTGTAGACCCGGCTGGTCTCAAACTCACAGAGATCTCCCTGTCTCTGCCTCCTGAGTGTTTGGATTATCGGAATATACCATCATGCCCCAATGAATAATTTTTCTTAAGCATCTAAAGGCATTAAGAGTTTGCAGGAAGAATGAACACAAAGTCATCTGTATAGGAATGACAAGTTGCATGAAATTAATCATATTCTTGTTACCATAGACATGGTTATTCTAGAAGTTTCCAGAGGGGAAAGGCATGACATAGATCTAGAAACTGATAGTCCAAGTTGAGAACCGTGAATCATCTCTGGAGGCAAGTCAAAGGGTCAATGGCTGGGTATTTGGTCACAGTAAGGGACGGAGCCATGGATTTTACAGTATTTGTCCACTGAGTTGTTGTGCATAGAAACATCATGTAATACTAGCGGGCCCCTGCTACTGCACTCTAGATAATGAACAAAGAGCAGACAACAGATCAAAGTGATTGTTGAGAGTCAAGTTAGGCTGACTCAAACAATCACATTAGTGATGTCCTGTGCCCTACCAGGCAGTGTTGTGGGGCCTAACTACATCAGCAAACAAAGCAGGCAGAGATGTATACCCTCATGATAATACCCCATCTGCCAAGGGATAGGCACTTAGTCATAATGAGCTGTGTGCTATGTACTGTGATTAACATTAGTATGTTCGATGTTAAAGAACAGGTAAGCCGGGCAGTGGTGGCACACGCCTTTAATCTCAGCACTCGGGAGGCAGAGACAGGTGAATTTCTGAGTTTGAGGCCGGCCTGGTCTACAGAGTGAGTTCCAGGACAGCCAGGGCTACACAGAGAAACCCTGTCTCGGAAAAAAAAAAAGAACAGGTAAGACTGAGAATAAAGGTGACTGGAAGCGTGTGTGAGGAGCTGCAGTCAGTCACAACTGTAAATGGGGTATTCAAGCCAAGAACCAGGCTCAACACCAGTGAGAACTGTCTGAGCAGCCCCAGGGAGGATACGAACTATGACATAGGGACCAAAGGCTCATGATGCAGAGAGACTGACTAGAGCTGCAGGGGACTGCTCTACATGGCATGGCCAGGGAAGCCCTTCTTGAGAAAATAAAATTTTAGCTGAGATTACAGTGACAACAAGGATTCAAACGTACATGAACCCAGAAGCACAACATTCCCGGGAGTGGGCACTGTAAACGCAAAGGTTCCAACGACGTTAGGCCTTTTGGCATGAACGTCTAGACAGAAAACCTGAGAGAGAGGGCATGATGGTCAAGCATCAGGGTCTACTGCACGGGACCATCCAGGCCATCGAAAACTAAGTTGCCTGGATCCTCAGTCGCTTTTCTGCTACTCAGCTGAACTCTCCTCATCTGGACACTACTAGTTTGAAACACTTTTGAAACACATTCTCTTAATTCTCTTCCTCTCCCTCTCCCTCTCCCTCTCCCTCTCCCTCTCCCTCTCCCTCTTCCTCTCCCTCTCCCTCTCCCTCTCCCTCCCCCTCCCCTTCTCCCTCTCCCCCTCTCCCTCTCTTTCCCTCTCCCTCCCCACCTCTCCTGGTTACCACTCACTTTCTTCCTCTCTAAGTTTACCAAGCAATGAACCTAGATATGCAGCCCCTAGCCTGGCCCTGCCATGTATTCCTGGCCTCACCTTCACTAAGCATCTGCCCAACACATCCATTGAAAGTCACCAATGACCTCTTGAATGCAAGGGGCACATGGCCTTTGCCTATCTAATGTCCTGCTGCCTCTGGGAAAGGTGGCCGTGCTTCCTTTCTAGAAGCCCTCCCTCCCCCGTCATCACACCCGTCCTTGTTTTCTCCTCCCATTTCTGGATGCCTTCAACTACTCCTTTTGGAAATTATCCATGAGTAAATATAAATGTTGGTGTGAAAAAATACTTAGGGTTTGGATGCACTGGAGGCTTATCCGACAGCCTTGCCGACTTTGGCTTAGAAGTCTCGGTCCACAGGGACACAATGGTGGAGACCTGCCAGAGCTTGCACTTTCTAACGACATGACTTCTGACAGCATATTGTCTCAGTCCTGTCACCTGTAAAACAGAGATTCTAATAGCTGCCTTGTACGGACGGCTATTAGGACCCAAGCTCTCCAACCAGTACCTAGCATTTAACAGATATTGTTTTCTTGCTCGTGCCCCCAGAGGCTTAGAAAAGTAACAGAGGAAAGAAAATAATAGTAAAGGAGAAAGATACCTTAAACTTGTCATGGGCGGGGTCATGGTGAATGACCCATAACCAAACTAATCTTGCCTTATTAATGTGACCTAAAATTCTTTACTGTGAGAAGAGATTTCAAACACACCAAACATCTTCAGTTACCTTCCTAGGTAGCAACAGAAAATAAGTATTGATCTTTCTGGAACACCCCAGTCTCTCACTGTTGAAGGCCCCAGGATGCTTCCTAGCTTATTCTGGCCCATTCTGTACAGACACTCTGTTTTAGATGGGTCTTTCACTAGACGTTTTTAAATGAGGATATTTCCTGATAGAACCCAAGCTGAAATGTAGTGACATATATATGGTTGTTCAAAAAAAAAAAAAAAAAAAAAGGCAAGGTGACACCTTGAACACTTTATTCGGGTGAAAAGCAAGAGTGAAGCCAGCCAAGATTCTCTGCAAAGCACTCCTCTTCAAGCTTGTGTACCACAAAAGTTGGCCAGCTCACACGGAGGGCCAAGTGAGGTCTTTAGCATCCACCAGCTTTGCTGGCCTGTTCATGCAATGCCTTTCCCTCTGACAGTGCGCAGGAGCAGACGTTCTGCTGACCTCCAAGCTCTTAGATGCCCAGTTGCCTCTTTACCCAATTCAGCCCACGAGAGCACTTGACACCTTGCCCTGGAGGACAAGCTTCAAAGCAAGCATCCCCAGTGCTACCTCATCCTTTTCTCCCAGCTTGCCCGGAGGAACTGGAGTTAGAGATGCATCCTGCTGTCAGCCAGGCCCTTGGTGGCACTGTATGCCCTAGGGCTGCAACACTTAATTATAACCAGCAGAGTCATTTTAGAAGGTGACACCCACCTAAGTTTTCCGCCTCACAGTATGAGCTAATCATTAACCGCATCTTTAGGTCATGATCTATATAAGAAAATGATTCAGTAAGAGTATGGTGCTGCTTTAGCGACAAACCATCAGCCCACATAAATAACTAACACGGCAGGGCAAGCAAACTAAGAAGTAGCTCTGATATATTCTCATTGCAGAGAAACTTATTGTCTTGTACAAGGTTGCCTGAAAATCGAATTGGGGACCCCAAACACTGAGAGCCAAGTACACAAGATCTTGAACTGTTTTAATATTTTTAAAAATTGAAACTATGAACAGTAAGCAGTTCTGTAAGAAGTTACTGAAATGTCAAATGTGGGTGATGCCTAAACGTGGAGCCAGACTAGAGAGGTTCAACAGAAGAATCCGGAAGGAATAAGACACGGAGAAGGGAAAAAAAAATCAAATGACTGAGCTACCGTCCCCGTTTAATTGTGGCACGTGATTCAGGATTGGCGCCATTACCACAAGTACAGAATCCACACGGTACAGCATCAGCAACCTGCAGCAAGCGTGTCCCTTCTTCCTAAGCACAAAACATCTGATGAGCTGGAATTCTGTTTACTCGAGAGACATGGTTCTGAATTGCTGTATACAAATCGGATTTCTGGGCCGACAATCACATTTGAAATGCACAGGGGACCTGGCTTCATGGACAGACCACTCAAGTGAATAGTTTATAAAGTGAATAATGTAGCCCTTGCCCCTGGCGCTCACTTCCTCTGCATTTCAGCGATTAACAGCTGGCTTGTGTGGCTATGCACACAGGTCTGTGCATGCTTACATGAAAGTACCATTCAGACTCAAGCCAATGGGAAGCCACTTGGAAGTGATTGAAATTCACGTAGAATGTTTACTAAGAAGAGATAAGCTTGGGTCAAAGTAAAGATAGGAAAAATATTTTGCTTTTGGATAGCTCAGTGCCCATTCAGAATGTCCAGAGAAACACATGACGGGAAAAAAAAAAAAACCTTAAGAAGGTCACAGGAGAGCAGTATACAGCTGGTGACTAAGCTGGAACGTCTCAAGCTAGAGAGTTCACGCTCTGTTCTCAAGAGCCCAAGAACTGTACAGGGATATACAGAGGCTCCTCTTCTGTCACAGTTCAAGTTTCCACTGCCTTCATTTATCCTACATTATTCTATTAGGTCTAAGCACAAAAACTTCCATTTATCATGGAGAATTTACTATATAAAGCATTTTATGGTACTGTATGCATCCGTCAATTCTCAGCTGAGATACAGTTCATGGAGACTGCATGAGGATGTGGGACCTTCTCTTCTTAAACAGAAGCAATCCTGTCATATTGAATGTGAGTGGAAGGGATCATGCTAAACCATGAAGTGTGCTATCTTTTAAAATATATATATATTTCTTAAGCTTTCCCATGCAACTAGCTTAGGATATTCTTTCTCACTAAAAGGAACCAGAGTTCTCAGGTTGCGTGACTGATTTCAGGTCGGAGGCAGAATGCATGACCATGACCCTGGAACATTTGACACCAGAAGCAAGGCACCATCAAAGACCACCCCAGAAGTTCCTCAAGAGATACTGAGAGAACAAGCTCCTAATGAACTGAAGCATGAGTGTGTTCAGATTCTCAGCACTGAAGTCCACAGCGACTGCTCTTCATCGCTGGCTATCACTGGAAGGTGCTAACAAATCAACTCCTCACTTTGCAAACTAGGGAACACACACATGTGCACACACACATACACACACACACACATATACATGCACGCACATGCACACGCATACACATGTACACAAGGTGGAGGGGGCTCGTATTTGCTTTGTCTTGCCAGTATGAATTGTACTTCAGAGGAACTAAATAGCAACAAGAGTAAATTTCTCTTTACAGAGAAAGTTCAACCAATACATATGAGAATGTATAGAGTATCATCATTTAAAAAGCTCCCAAGGGGAAAAAAAAACAGTTTCAGAAGAAAATTAAAATAATACAAGTAGAATCTGATGAAACTTCTAAATCTTCCTGCCAATTTGCACAAAATATAGAGAGCAGAGGGCATGTTAAATGTGCCCATGGTAAAAGGAACAGCTCTATAATACCCAGGTTATGAGGGAAAAACTTCATATTTTTCTGAGTAAATTACAAAAGGACGAATCAGATAAAAGAAGAATATGAATTAAATGAAGCTTTCTCCAGATTTGGTATATTTCTAATAACACACACACACACACACACACACACACACACCCTACTATAAACAAAAATGCTGCTTTGAAAGTTACTTGGAAACAATTATAATTTTAAAGCATAATTTCTTGGTTAGAAATAATAAAGTACTGTGAGCTCTCATATTTGAGTGATAAAGAAAATTTGGATAATTTAGTGCAGCAATGCTCACCTGGGACACAGGCAGGCCAACCCTCGGTAGAAATGTATAATTATTGCGATTCATATAATTTGCAACAGCTTGCATCCTATTGTAAGTTTATACTTTGAAAACTTTAAAATTATTTAGTATATACACAGTTTAACTGTGTTGCTGAGCACTGGGTCCTACACTGGCCATCACCCACATTACGTAACAAGCAAAGCACAGCTATTATTATCCCTAATTTTGAACGAGAGAAAGTGACTTGCCTAAAGCTATATAGCCAGTTTAAAAGGCCACACAATCATCTCAATGCATGCGAAAAAATCGTTTCCCAAAATTCAACTCACATTTGTAATAAAAATTCTCAGCAAACCAGAAATAGAATGACCTTGACAAAGGGCAGCAACTAAAAGCCCTAAAGCTAACTCCACACTGAAGAGTGAAAGACCACTTACTTTTTATTACTTCTCTTTACGATTGATAGTCTTAGCCTGTATTATAGGCAGGAAAAAAGAAATAAAGAAATACAATTTCTTTATTTGCTGATGACATAATCATCTATGTAGAAAATTCTTAGCAATATATGCAAGTTATAAAACTACTAGGCTTTACAATGTTACAAAATATATGGCCAATATAAAATTATCGATTGTATTTTTATATACCACAATGACTCAAAGCTGAGATTAAAATGGAAACATCCAAACCTGCACACTTACAGGTAAATTTAACAGAATAAGTGCAGTAGGAACTAGAAACCATTGATAAAAGAGACAGAGAGAATCCGCAAGTTGGGAGATAGATCTACTGCCCGTATGGATTGGAAGGCTCAGTAGTGTTACATGTCAATCATGTCCCAAAGAATCTATAGTAGTGGCTCTCAAACTGCGCATCTCCACCCCTTTGGGGCTGCATATCAGATACCTTGTATATCAGATATTTACATACAATTCATGACAGTAGCAAAGTTACAGTTATGAAGTGGCAACAAAATAATTTTATGGTTGGGGCGTTCATACGACACGAGGAGCTGTGTTAGTGGGTCGCAGCATTAGGAAAGCCACTTAGCTACAGATCCAATATAATAACAGACAAATATCCACAATGTTTCCTATTGACTTTGGTAACTGGGTTCTAAAAGTTACAAGGAAATGCCAGTGATTTTAACTATAAAATATATACAGAAACACAAAGTTGGAAGGATCATATCTGAATTTAGAACTTACAATAAAGCAACAATATAATATTAACACAAGACTGATCAATAGGACAGAATAGAGTTCAAAAATAGACTCACTCATATGATAAATTGATTTTTAAGAGAAGGGTTTATATAATTCATTGAGGGATTTGATGTTAAAAATAAATGACACTGGAATAACTAGATATTTATTTAGGAGAAAAAAGAGGCCTGGGGTCACAGTCTGGTGGTTAAATGGCTTGCCTAGCATGTGTAAAAGTCCTAAGTTCAACCCACAGCACTGAGAAAGAAGGGAGGAAAGGAAAGGAGGAAGAAACAGTGAAGAAAAAAGAAAGGAAAAAGAACCTGATTCTCGCTTCTTACTGTATACAGAAATGAACTTGAAATGGGTCAGAGAGACCCATGTGTAAGAGACACAGCTATGAAGTTTCTAGAAGAAAGGTGTCTGGGTTGGGGTTATGCAGTAGTGGCTTAAATACTGCAAACGATGCACACAGTGGGAAAGCAAAAGCTAACCCTTTGGACACTGTCAAAATTTAAAAACTTCTATTCTTCTGAAGACTGCAAAGAAAATAAGACAGATGACAGGTGGAAAGGTATTTGCAAAACTGCACACAATGAGAGACTTGCACCTGCAACACGTAAACAACTCTCACAAGTCAATAAGAGCAACAATCCACTAAAAATATAAGCAAAATACTTAAATGGTCACTTTACTAAGGAAAACACACAACTGGCAGCTGCTGCATGGAAAAAGATTCAACATTATTTTCATAAATACAATGCAATGTTTCAGCTCTGTAGTCTACTAGAATGACTGAAATTCAAAATAATTGAAATTCCAAGAGTTGACAAGGATACAGTGTAATAAGAACGTCTATATTGAGACTATAAACTAGTGGCCCAATGGTTAATTTTATGTATCCAATTTGCAGGGCCAACATAAAGTCATGGCAGGGGACTTTGTTTATCTCAGATCAAGTGCATGCTAAATTGTGTAACAAACTCTGTTACACAAGGGGTGTGTGTGGTGGTGGGGAGGACATAGCGAGAAGATGAAAAACGTAGAGGGTGAGACAGCAAAAACATACAGACACCTAGATATGTGACCAAACATTCTCAATATATCTGCGAAGGTATACACACACACACACACACACACACACACACACACACACACACACACACACACACTCATCAAGTAATGAATGGATTAACAAACTATGGTAATGGAATACACTTAGCGATAAAAAAAGAACAAACTATAGACCCTCAACAATGGGGACTTAATCTCTAAGTACCACCCTGAGCGGCAAAATAAGATATTAAAGCTATACACTGTAGAACTCCACCCATACTAAATTCCCCAAGAAGCAATTCTGTAAGGATAAAAATCACGTAAGTGGCTGCCAGAGACTGTGGGGATGTGGGCCTTGGGACTTAGCGGACGACTAAGGGATACAAGGACCTTGTGGGGATGATATGAATCTTTAAAAAATACTATTTATTATTTTATTTTATATGTATGGGTGTTTTGCCTGCACATATGCCTGTACCTCATGTGCGTACAGTCCCTGCAGAGGCCAGAAAAGGGCGACAGAACTCCTGGAACTGGATGGAGCTCTAGATGATTATATGCTGCCATGTGAGTGGTTAAGAACACAGACAGGCTTCAGGATGACCTGGGACGAGGATTGGCACGTCTGTCCTCCTCGTGCACTTGGGTCTGCTTCTTTCCCCTCCTGTGTCATATTCTCTCACTACTCTTTGCACAGTAGCTAAATACAGCTGGCCCAGCCCAGCCTCGTTGGTCTTCTAACTACTTCATAAAGTCTTTATATCCAAGTCCTCAGGAAAGTCAATATGACTGATTGGTCATGATATTTACTCGCTATATATCCTGGGCTCACATCTCAGAGCCCAATGTCCAATATATAGAGAAAATCTTTTGTGCACTGTATGGAAGAATCCCTGGCCAATAAAAAGCCGATGGCCTATTAGCTGAGGCAGGAAATAGGAGGTGGGAGTTCTGCTAGGGAGAGAGGACTCTGGGATAGAGTCAGGAGCAAGAACAGATTTGCCCTGAACTATGAGGAGACAGACGCATGAAACTGGGGAAAGGTAACCAGCCACCTGGAAGAACTTAGACTAGTTTAAATGGGATGATAAGGTTATGCACTAGTTGGGGAACAAGTCCAAGCTTATTGGGCTAGGTATTTATTCATAAATAATAAGTCTCAGAGTTGTTACTCCAGAACTGGGGCATGGGTGGGAAAGCCTGAGGTTGTATCAGTGAGCGAGTGAATTGGCTTAGAAGACAATGCTCAGGGAGGGAAGATAGAGCAGAGCAGAAGTGTTCAGCCTCTGGGCCTAGGAAATCTGCCTGGAGCTGATCCCTGACCAGTACCCTTGATCTTCTTCTCCAAGCACATTCCTGCATACAAGCCTTTGCACTTCCTGTTGCTCTGCCTAGAAGGTTCCGCCTACAGATATTCACCACGGACTTGCTCCTTGCTCTGTGAGGTCTTCTGACCACCATATCTAAGATAGCAAGCCCTGTGTCTGCCATCACTGTGTCAGCCCTAGTGTCTGCCATCACTGTGTCAGCCCTAGTGTCTGCCATCACTGTGTCAGCCCTAGTGTCTGCCATCGCTCTGCCTTACATTTCTCCATCACTGTATGACATGGTCATACATATTTAAACATACACACACAATCACACATTTGCTTGTTAGCTTTTTATTATGTTTCCCTTTGAGAGCAGCCTTCAATCTTTGGAGGAATTGCTATATTTCCTACATTATTACTATTGTTAGTAATAATGCCTGGCACAATGTAGATATTTCATAAATATGGCTGAATAAATTCTTAATTTGTGTGGTTTACAGTAAATGGTCACCATGACAGCCTGCTCACATGCGCTCAGTGTCCCACAGTGTAGATTTCTGACTATTTATGACTACTAAGTATACTGCACTCTTCCAATGCAAATTTCTCCTAAATCTCTGGTGTTAGTTCTCAGGAAGAGGCTCACCTCAATTCCTCTGCTGTCAGCCAATCAGTCTGGCAGCCTCTGTCTACATTTCTTCATCAGAAAGACCCCGATGCTCATCCCATAGAATGCTATTTCTAAGACATCCAATAGAGGTTCAGTGGCTCTGTTCTTTTCTTTCCAACTTGTCCATTTCCTGGATAAGACTAGGAGATTAAACTGTTTTAAACTTATCAGCAGGATTTCTTCACAGTGACTTGAATTCACAAGCAGCTTCATAGATGTTTGTGGGCTGAGATTAAATGATCATTTTGCAACATGAAAGCCAACCATTAAAACCTTTGCTCCAGATGCTTTCTTAATTGTGACCCTTGAGTAATAGGTACCTGAGCAGAAGTATAGCGCCCTTTCACACTGCAAGAAAACACATTTGGGTGTAGGAAACAATGGGAGCTGGTGAGATGCCTCACCAGATAGTGGAGTCTGACACCTGACTTCCATCCCCAGCACCCACATAAAGGAATGAAAAACCTGGCTCCATGTGTGTTGTGGCATGTTGTGGCATGTGTGAATACACACACACACACACACACACACACACACACACACACACACACACGCACAGGAATAACTAAAACTGTTCCCATGGATAAACAAAATTGTCTTAGCATCAAAGCATGTGGAGCGAAACAAGAGTCTGCATGTTTGATGCAGAAGTTAGGAAGGAGATCTTGAAGAACGAACAAGAAGATGTTTTGAACTGAATTCAAATGCAAACATTACACATTAAGATTTCTAGAAATGCAGCTAAAATATCACGTACAGGGGAATACATAGCTTCAAATACATTTAATAGGAAACAAGGAAAACTTTAAAATAAATAAGCTAAACAGTCAAATATAGGATTTGAAAACAAACAAACAAACAAACAAACAACAACAAGAAAAACCCTCAAGCAGAAGAATCCCAAAGAATCAAAAGGAACTAAGGCAGAAATCAGTAAGTTACTGAAGGAGGATGACAGTGCTTCTTTAAAAAGGAGTAAGACCACAGTACACTACATGTGTAATGAGAATGGTATAAAGAAGTGCGTTATTTTATACAAAGAATGCATCCTAATAAGAAAGAACAAAGAAGGTTTGATAAGATAAACATCTCAACCGACTAGCTCAAAACAGATGATTCCTAAAAGCAGAAAACAACTAGAGAAATGACAGATATGACAGAGGTTTAGAAACACAAGCATGGGGAGTTTTAACTGACAGAACTCAGGGAAGACACCCAGGCCTAGGATGAAGTGTGGCAGTGCCTTGGGGGTGGGGGGTAAGTGTGTGTGGTTGGTTGCATAGAGGAAGTGTGGAATGTGTGTTGAGGACTGTAAAGTAGGCTAGACAGAGAACCAGCCCGAGTGCTGTGGAAGAAGAGCCTGCCCTGGGATTAGCGGGGAGCTGCTGACGGATTCTGAGCAAGCGATGAGAGTGGTCCTCCAGGAAGATGTCTGATATCAGCAGCATTACAGTTTTGAGTAGAGACTGATGGGGGCTCAAGCAGGGTTATGACAGAGCCAGTCGCGGAAAACAAGAATCTATACTTTAGCAATTGAAGGTATGTGTGGGGGTGGGAGTGGAAGGGGAGCAGGAGGACTAGAGACTCTGCCAAGGAGGTGAGCTAGAAGCAGTCACTAGATTGTTTAGTAGAAGAGCTGGGGCCATCCTCAGATGACAGTTTGAGAAGGAGGCTGAAACGGAAGGTTTTAAGACATTGGTTGAGGTTCGAGTGGCTATCACTTACCCATTGTTGATTTTTTCCAATACATTTTCAAGTTACTTGCTCATTATTCTATCGGATAAGGGTTTTTTTTTTTTTTTTTTCTTCTTCTTAAATTTGTTTCTGGCACATAAGCCAAGAAAACTGTTTCTCTATCATGCCTGGGGCAGGAAAGTGGCCAGCTGTTTGGAAACATCAGTTAAGGCAGAGGTTCAAAGCAACATGACACATGTCAAACATGCTTCTCTCCCTGGACACGCGCAGTCCGAACTGCATTCTGTGTGGCGTGTTCCCCATTGCAGGAGTCCAGGATGGGCCAGACAAGACACCTTTCAAAGTAAAAGCAAACTCTGGATGCTTGCTCTGGGGTTTCTACTGCAGCAGGGGAAGTGGCTGAGGGAGAGCTGAGCTCTGGAAGGTAGGGTAAGCAGGCGTGACTAAGGTGAAGTTCTGACACAGAAACAGGGTGATGTGGAGAGCTAGCAAAGCTGGCTTTTTCTGGTCAGACCAGTTCTGAGGTCTCCTGTTGGGTGTTATTTGAGGAGCAGCCCTCATGTAGGTCCAGTTCAGCAACAACTAAGATACGCTTCTGCAGAGGCAGCCAAAGCTACCTTCTCTACTGTATCTAAAATCCTGGAGAATATGCATCTACACCACAGATAATTTCAATCACACATGTATGCCTATATACAAATACAGTGTGTATGTATGTATAGATAGATAGATAGCTAGATAGCTAGATAGATAGATAGATAGATAGATAGATAGATAGATAGATAGATTTAGATATACATATATAGACATATAGCCATTGCATCATAGGAAACATTATCTTTGTCTTTTGGTTGTTTGTTTTAAGACAGAGTTTCTCTGTGTATCCCTGGCTGTTTTGGAACTCACTCTGTAGACCAGGCTAGCCTTGAATTCAGAGATCTGCCTGCTTCTGCCTCCCAAACGCTGGCATTAAAGGTGTGTGCCACCACCACTCGGATTGAAACACTGTCTTTTAATAAGTTCACAGAAATTATTTTCTAGAATTATGAAAACTAAAATAGGATATTTTAAAGTGACCAGATATAAACAGTGTAGAGTTTGTGTTTCTGTTACACGTAAGAAATTACACCAGAATGTTGTCATTGTTTGGGGATTTCAAGAGAGCAGCATCAACTCCCTCCAATTTGCAGATTGGCAGTTGATAAAGTTTCTACCATGCATGTGCCTTTGTATGTTATTTTTAGTGACAGGTAATAATTGTACATCACTCTGGGGCATGGTGTCAGAGTTTGCTACAAGTCTACTCTCTTGACACATAGAAACCTGTCTGTTTTCTTCCTCCTCTGAGAAGTATGGGAGGAATTTTTCTGGGCATGGATCTCTCTCTCTCATCTCTGACCATTCTGGGAGGTTACACTCTATGTTCCTCTCTATCTGCAGCTAAGTCATCATGCACGCTGTAGCCCTGTCCTGTGGGGCTGAGAGCTGGAGTGATGACAATTCCAGACTGTCCTGGGTGGTCCAGCACCTAAGGCTCAGCCTCCTGCTGGCTGGGTCACAGGCAGAGCTCCATCTGTCTCCTCATTTTATTCCTCCTCTGGTTCCAAATCTGAGAGGTATCTTAGTCCATATTCTGTTGTTGTAATAAAATACCCAAGTTAGGGTTCCGTATAAAGGAGAGTGGCTTATTTAACACATGCTTCTGGAAGCTGGGACATCCAAGAGCAATGGTAGTATCTGTCTGCATCATGACACAGCAAGATGCACAAGCATGTGCCAGCTTAGGTTCTTTTGTCTCTCCTTGCAAAGTCACTAGACCCATAATGTGGGCCCCTTCCTGGTTATCTAATACTAGTTTTAACCCAGATCTAACCCCAGTTTTCCCTTAAAGGCCCCATGCCACTGATAATGAAGACTGCCCCTGTGTGAGTGCTGGAGGGAAACCTTGAACCATGCCAGGAAGAGAAGGGGGAATGGGGGTATAGTGACTCCAGACACTAAGGAACACAAGAATCTGTGACAGAGGCTATTTCCTCAGGCTCCTCAGTGCCTTCCTGAGTAAATCCTGGGACAGAGAAGAACACAGACAGGCTCATGCTCTTCTAGATCTCCAGTAAAGAGGGAGGAAACACAGCCCCCAGCTATGTGCCAATTCTGTGTGCAGCTTCTCTTCATTCCTCTAGAGTAGCAGTTCTCAACCTGTGGGTCCCAACCCTCAGGGGTTGAATGACCCTTCTTCAGGGGTCACCTAAGACCATCAGAAAACACAGATATTTACATTGTGATCCATAACAGTAGCAAAATTACAGTTATAAAGTAACATCAAAAATCTTTTGATTGGGGTCATCACAACATGAGAAATTGTATTAAAGGGTTGCAGCATTAGGAAGTGGTTGAGAACCACCTGCACTAGAGGAAGCACACCGTTAGTAATTAATTAATTTTAATATTCAGACTCCTCCAGAAGGACTCAGTGCCTTAGTCACAGCAGCACAGAAGCTCAATCACCAAATAAAACGTGATGCTCAGGTTAGAGGTTTCATTAACTGTGACATTTTAATGGCTATTATAGGGTGTGGGTTTTTTTCAGAAAGCAGACAGTGTTCAACCATAACAGCATATCATTGATTAATGTTTCTCTTCATGAAATATACGAGATGAAGCCAGACCTAGGATCCTCTATTCTTTATTTCTTGCCTCCCTCAGATAAATGAAGTTTTGTAAATTATGACTTTTAATATCAAACCACAAAGACACAGGAGCTTCCCAAAAGTTTATCAGCATTTTATAAGGTAGCTGGATATGGAAAATGCTTTAAAAACAATGAGGTAGCCATCCAAATTCCAGATATTATACAGAGTCTTTATTTGGCAGCTCCCAGGAAGGACAATAACTGAAGTCAGTCCCTTCTTCTCCAGTTCCTGACTATGTTTTCCTTAAGTTCGTTCTTAGGTTATAATTCAAGGTCACAAAAGCAGTAATTTAAAACACTCCTGCCATTAAACAGAAAGACAAACCTCATCAAATCAAAGTGGCTTCCAGAAAGCGCCAGAATCTCCATTATAAAGATGCTAGGACACGACACACAATGGAAACCTCTCTTGGGCTATCTACAAGTCTCCCCTTAACTGTTCATGCAGAATGGTTTTCCAGGAAATCCAAGCAACAGCACCGAGCGAGGGGTGAGGCCTGAACAGATCCTAAACAAGGTACAGACTATTGCCTGGGCTTCAGGTGGCTGCCACAGGGGGACCAACGTGCGGGCTGGCAGAGACAGTGCTCACAGGCCAGGACTGCAGGGCCCTCAGGTACTCTGTCCACAGTGTCCACGCTGAAGGCTGGTCACCTGGCAGGAAGGGAGCAGTGTGTTCAGCCCTTCCTCCCAGCTCCTCACAATTGCTGGCCAAGGGGCACCTGGCCTTGGCATTTGTCACCAGGAGCAGTGGTTGGGGGAAATCAAAAGGGAGATGAGCAAAGGGTAGAGAATGGAAAGACTGTTCTGGGTCAGATACGTAAGTGACAGGGAACACTGAACACTCAAAGTTCAGCACTGAAGTCGCCTTTCTAGGAACTCAGCATGGCAGGCTGCAAACTTAACCACCCAGACTCACATGGAAACATGCTTACATGTGACTACACACACCACCCACCTATATAAACAATAAGAACATCGAATGCTTACAAACCGGTAAACCACATCTGCTTGGTCATTTCCCTTCTCAATCTATCTGTTCGCTACACAATAGGCGATAAGTCTTTTAAACTGTGAAGAGGTTTTCCATGTTAACAGCAGAGAACACCCAACCATTAAAAAGTTCTATAGTCTAAGGGCTTCAAGGTGTCCCCTGACACAGAGTCACATGCTTTTCAACAAGACACCCTCCCTCCTGGTAGCCTGTGATAGCTCTTATGCATGCTGATGAGTTCCAGTTTGGTTGGTTGGTTGTTTTTTGCTTTGTTGTTGGTTTTTCTGTTTCTAGGTATGAAACACAGACTGGCGTGAAACACCTGATCCTCTGGCCCCAGCCTCTCCACTTCTGGCATTACAGGCACGTGCTACCATACCTAGTGCACGGGGTGTTTTGCTTGTGTATATGTGTCTGACATACAAAGGCCACAAGACAGTGTTGGATCCCTTGGAAGTGGAGCTACAGAGGGTTGTGAGCTGCCATATATAGGTGCTGGGAATCAAATCTGGGTTCTCTGGAACCTGTGTTCTTAACCACTGAGCCATCTGTCCAGCCCCTCCATGCTGTCTTTTGAGAGCCTTTGACTTTGCAAAGCTCAAAACATCTGTGTGATTTCATATGTTTAACTTCTAACCCTAAGGTGCTTTATTAGCATGCTCATTGGTGCACAACATCCCTTGGGGTTTTAGATTTTATGTCCAAAGACCCAATTTACACTCCTTCTTACGGGCCTCATGCTCACCTGAATATATCCTTTACTTCCTGCCTATCCTCCCAACTAAAATAATGTGGGTTTTTTTTTTTTTAATTTTCACCTGCTGTTTAGTGACTAAAACCTGGGACCCTTCCTGTGCTCATTGACCAATATTCTCCAGCCTCTTGCATTCTTGTGCTTCGTTCCAGCATGTTCCACGGCTCCTCCCACTCTGAGTTCTGCAGCAGCCTCAGAACGAGGAGCAACTTTCACTCTGTAAAATTATAACTGTGTTTTCTCTTGCAGCCCCTTCCCAGACTGGGATCAGAGAAGGTCACAGATCTGATCAGGTCTTTATTTGAAATGCTAACATGGCTTCCTGTTGTTTGCACAGTAAAGGGGATCCTTAGGGTGTCCTGGAGCTCTGGCCAGGCCAGCTCCTTGGCTCAGTCTACAGCCTGCAAACCTCACTATCTCCTGCAGAGTCTTGTGCAGGGTCTCCCCCTGCCCAAGTCACTTGCCTAGATAGGCAGCATGGGATGGGTCTTCCTGTCACATGCTGGCACTCATGTCTCCCTGTGACACACAGCCATGGGTAAATGGCCCTAACACTTAAAGGTTTTTTGTTTTTGTTTTTGTTTTTTAAATCAGTTCTGGAGCAATAATGTCTAACCTTATGCGAACAGAATCCCCCAATATGACCTCCTCCCTGGGGTAGGGACAGTGTTGTTCTGATGGGATATTTGAAGGTGGTGACAAACATCTCACTAATGGACTCTTTTAAAGCAATAATAAAGACATCAGCTGCTTCAGTCTAGGCTGAGAGATGCCCCTGGATGAGAAAGGAATGTTCTTCCACATGACCTCTTTCCCATGTATAATCAAAAGATTTAAAGAGACTGAGTTGAAAAAGCAGTATAGTTTATCAATTAAATGTGCAGACTCTAGACCTTGGCTACTTGCATTCAAATCTTGGCTCTGTTGTGTACTGATTCTCTCAGCTTGGGCAGATCTCCTAACCTCTCTGTGCTTCTATCCATTAAAATTCTCTGTCATCCTCTGTTAAAAGAGGGCTGTGATTGCAGCATGTCGCGTAAATCTGTTATGAGGACTGAATGAGTTGATGCATTTGTTATATGCTCTGAGCAGAGTCTCATGCTGCCCCCTGAAAGAAATGCATAGATATCTACCATTCCATTATGATTGGGTGTGTTGTCCTTCACAGCACTCTGGCTGAAGCAGTTATATTGTGGTCACAATAGAACTCAAAGCCTAAAAGGGAAATGTTAAAATTAAAATATCCACTGGCATGTTTTCTTTCACATGAAACTATTCTAATGAAAATATTCTGAATGAATAACCTTGTTGATTCAGATAAAACAAACAAAATGCCTGTTAGTGGATGGTTGTTGGCTTAACAGAGTGTGACAAAAAACATTCCTCAAATATGTATAATAGCCTGTTCATATCCACCGAATCCACATGCACATGGCCTTGTTTACCTTTGATACACAGAGAACAAAATCACACTCAGTTAGCTGTGCTTAACAGTCAGATCAAACTCAACCAGTCATTGTACTAAAACAGAGCACATATGCTCACAACGACTCAAGCATAAAGAAGGACTTAGGGCTGTGGTCAGTGGTATGATGCTAGCTTAACATTGTGCACATACATGCCCATGTGCACGCATGCGCGCGCACGCGCGCGCGCGCGCGCGCGCGCGCGCGCACACACACACACACACACACACACACACACACTCTACATCAACCCTCCAAAAATACTTACAAAAATTTAAACAAAATAAAACAGTGGAGTAAAAATGCTTCCAGTAGGCACATGACTATCTATGACCAAGGAATTCAACTCCTAAATATATACCCAAGACATGAGTAAGGATAGATAGCAAGATTGTTCACAGTAGCTAGCTCATAATAACTTAAAATCAAAGAGAGCCCAGCTGTCTATCTACAGGAGAATGGATAAACAAACTGTTGGGTTATACAACTGAATGCCATATATTAATGAGAACAAGCAGACTATTAATGAATGCAGCAATACAAATGGAACTCAAAGAAATTATATAACATAAAAGAATACAGATCAAAAGTGATATATATGATTGCTATAGATTGGTCATGAACTCTTCCCAAAAACATAGGAGTTAAAGGCAAGGCATTGAGAAGGGGTGGAATATTTAAGAGGGGGTCCAGATGGGAGGTCTTTATGTAATTAGGAAAGTACGCTCTCAAAAAGAATCTGGGACCCATGTCCCTCCATGCTCCCTGTTTTGGTTTTCCTGGCCTTGAGATAAGCATTTGCTTTCATACCTATTTCTGCCATGACGGCGCTTTGCCACAAGCTCAAAGCAACAACACGGTCAGTTAAACATGGACAGAAACCTCCAAAACCATGAGTCCAACTAAGCCTTTTTTCTTTATAAAATGATTTTCTCAGGCATTTTACTACAGTGATGGAAAGTTTACTAACACAGTGACTGTCTTTATATGAAGTTTAAGAATCATCAGTAGTGGTCATTAAATCAGAGAACAGCTTACCCCCAAGGAGGAGGAAATGGGCACAGACCAGAATGAAACAAGAGAAACTCTGATGAGATGTAAACAATGCTGTGTTATATATCTTGATTTGGTGAGTGATTACATTGATCTTTACACGTGCAAAATTCATCTATCTGTATTAGTATGTGTTTTGCTTCTGTGATAGGAATACTCCCAAGTAGTAATTTAAATTTTGATTGTACATGAACTTAACAAAATTAACTTCCCTTTGCTTATTCCACAGATTATTGAAGAGTTGGCAGAGTTATCTACCCACAAACATACCAAGCCGAGTATTACAGACTGAAGTATGCAGCCCACAAAAGTCATTCTTGAAGTTAGAGGCCCTAACATGATTATAAATGAAGATGGCCTGGTAGAGGCCTTTAAAGCAAGGGGCTGGGGGAATAAGGGTGGTGTGAGTTGTGTAGAAGAGCTGCCAGGAACACGCACACAGGAAAGACTATGTAAGGATACAGCAAGATGGTGGCCTTCTGTAAGCCAAGTAGGAAGCTTCCAGGAAATCCAAATCCACCAACTTCAGACTTGGACTATTAGGCATCAGACTGTGAAAACGTAAGTGATTTCGTATGTTTCCCAGCCTGAGGTATTTTGTTATAGTAGCATCAGGAGACTAAAACATCAGGAAAGGCGCCTTCAAGACCAACTCCAGGTCAGCACAAGCCTCACAGGATTGGCTTCTCATTCTTGCTATTATAAAAACAAGGGCTAGTCAGACCTATGGGGGCAAGGACAGAGTAGGGACTATGTTGGGAGTAGAGGCCTTTCGAACACCAAGGGAACAGGGATTGGGTTTCCTCTGGCCATAATGGGTGCCCCACAGGATCAGCCTGTCTGAGCCGGAACATCTGGGTTAAATCTTTTTTTTTTTTTTTTTGGTTTTTTGAGACAGGGTTTCTCTGTGTAGCCCTGGCTGTCCTGGAACTCACTCTGTAGACCAGGCTGGCCTCGAACTCAGAAATCCACCTGCCTCTGCCTCCTGAGTGCTGGGATTAAAGGCGTGTGCCACCACTGCCCGGCTTCTGGTTTAAATCTTGATGACTTTTACACTCTTACACCCTGATCAGACTTTCTAGTGCTAAGTACATGGTAGGGTACCAGGAGCTGCTGCGGACACAAAACAGTGAACTGCTGCTGGGGATGTAAACTGGTTTGTAGGACCACTTTGGAAAACCATTCAGCAAAATCTCTTAAGTTCAATACATACTTCTATTATGACCCACAATTCCACTCCTTGACACACACCTTACAAAACTCAGTATGTATGTACACCAAGATACATGTGCATGAATGTTTACAGTGGAGCAACATTAGTGTCCTTTACAAGAAGAATGGGTAAACTCAGTATATTCATAAATAGATTAGGCAGCCAGGAGTAGAAACTACGGATACACAGAACAGCTGGATATCTAAAGTAACATTACACAAAGATAGACAAAGACGTTGTGTACTAAATGAGTCCAGTCATATGGAAAGTGCTCTTGGGTGACAGAGGTCAGAATAGAGCTTATGTTTATAATAGAGTAACAGTGACTGAGAAGGAACCTGAGGTGACCTCTGGGGCTCTGTTCTAGATCATGATCTGAGCGCTAAGAATACAGGTTTTAGATACGCAAACATTCAACGAGCTAGACAACTGTTATTTCTACTCTCTAATATATTTAAATCATGCTATAGTATTTAATTAAGATTAGATAGGAGTTTTGAATTTCTATTTTTATATTAGATTGTATTCCATGGTTGATAGTTTGGACTTGATCTTTTGCCACTTAAGAAGAACGGGGAAGCCCAAGGGACTCTCCAAGACTTTATTCCAACAAAGAGAGGCCAGCACTGGAAGTGGTGAAGAGGAGCTGTGGGGAGCTGGAGGCGCTGCTCCACAATCTAGTCAACCACTCACCCTGCTCTGGACAGAAGGCAGGTTCCCCGAGACCCTTAAACACCAAAGTGCTGCTCTGTGCCCTGCTTATGATTCGGTGCCACAGATTAACTGTGGTGTGACAACACAGGAGGGAGAGTCCCAGCTGACTCCAAAAGGCCACTGGCCTGTGTCTGATGGTGATATGCAAAGCCTTGGGTAAGAAAGATCAAGGATGTCACAATAGCCACAGCCCCCACTACCCATTTAATGAGCACAACAGCGTAAACCATCTGTGTTGACCAGAACAGTGCTCTTCTGAGTAATGCTTATATGGGCTAATTAAAATTACTGGGCCTCTTTTCATGAAATTACAGGAATATAAGTTTTTACAATGGTTTTTAATTTTTTTTAATTTTTAAGTGTAGGTGTGTGCCTGTGTATGGGTTAAGTGGATAAGAGTGCAGGTACCCAAGGAGGCCAGAAGAGGGCGTCAGATCCCCTGGAGCTGACACTGCAGGCAGTTGTGAGCTGCCCTATGGGTAGGGGCACACTACCATGTGTCCTCAGGAAGACCAGGAAGAGTTCCTGACCATGGAGCTACCTATTCTGCCCCAGGAATGAAAACTGTTAAGCATGCAAGCAAAGCATCTTCCTACTGAAGTTGTAAAATCCCCCTTTTTTGCTTTTGTTTTGGGTGGTACCTATTTGAAGATGGCAAATAGACTAAATTTATTTATCCTTTTCCCCTCAAGAACCCACTTTGCCAAGTGTGAGATACAGAACATATATAAATCTACAGAGAGAATACTAGAGAAGATTCACAAACTAGGGATTTCAACAGATTCCTTTGCAATGGTGAGATGGTAGAACCTAGTGGTGCAAGCCTATCAAAGAATGTCATGAGGAACATTCTGGAAACAGAAGATCTATGGGATGAATCCAGTGGGCTCTCGTGGCCTCTGCTCTGAGCAACACACTTGCCTGAAGCTAGCAGCATGCAGAGTTTTTTCTCATGACAGACTGCACGGGTTCACCAATGTCTGACAGGCACGCAGTAGGAACCAGAAACCTCCCTGGCTTAGAAGGTAAACACTGAGCTGGAGTGACACACCACTCTGAGCACCCCTGGCCCGAGGGTGAGGTGACCATACAGGGCACTTTGAGATCACACTATGTCCTGACTTCTTCCTCTTCCCTTCCCAGTTTCCCCGACAGAGCCATCTCCTTAACAGAGCAGCCCAGAGCCACAAAGATTCCCTTCTCTGTGTCGGCTTCAACAGAATCTGATCGGCAACACCTAGACCTCAGCAGCTATAGATCTTCTGGCCAGCTTTAATGCCACAGCCCTAAGAATGGGCAACCAGTAACAGCCAGACATCAGCTAAAAGCCTCCAGCATAAAAGAGAGCCATCAAACAATGAGCCCTAAATAAGCCCGCTGTCATTTCACAAGCAGGAGGAGGAAAGTGGGGGCAGGAAGGAGGGGGAGCATCAGTCTTAGGAAAAAGCCAAGGTAAGTCTCACATGAGTACGACACACAGATAACACAGTAAATGAAGCTCCACTCACTCACCTTCATGAGCACAGTCTCCATTTCTACAAGGAGAGCTTCTTTCCGCAGGAGACACTGGCAACAGATGGATAATTAGCTACCCACCACCACCCAGTGATTTCTAAGCCTGCCCTCCCCTAAGACCCCGCCCCTCTGCATTCATTCACTAAGAGTAATTTTGCAAACAGTCTTTGCACAGCTGGGAAGCACTATGTTGTGTCTCACGTGGAGCAGCTTAGACATAATAGGAACAGAATCCCAAGCCCCTCATCCCCAGGCAGGCTTTAGAGACCTCACGTCACTTACAGGGAGCACACGCTTTTAACACTTGCTTCACATTCTGTTTTTAAGATGAGGCATCATCTGCCACAGCAATCATAATGCATGCCAAGTAAAAAGCACACTTTACAATTTATTTTACACATAGCATGCATTTTTCCAAGTTATAGCAAATTAGAGTTTTGGCAGGCAAAGTTAAAGTAGCTACTTGAACAATGAGCTCATTGTTCTTTTCCTTAATAAATTTTAACGAGGAATCTATGCTATTAATGATTTTTATCTCAGTTATACAGTATAGTCTTTTCTTCCAATCCCTTAAATACATGCATGCAACACCACACATGCACACACACACATGCACACACACACACACACACACACACACACACACATAGTATCATCACACACAAAAATGCCCCATTATAGAGTTATATGCAGATAGTTTCTGTGTGTCAACTTGATACAAGCTAGAGTCATCAGAGAAGGAGCCTCAGTTGAAGAAGTGCCTCCATGAGATCCAGTGGTAAGGCATTTTCTCAATTAGTGACCAATGGGGGAGGGCCAAGCCCATGATGGGTGGTGCCATCCCCGGGCTGGTAGTCTTAGGTTCTATAGGAAAGCAGGTTGAGCAAGTCATGTGGAGAAAGCCCATACACAGTACCCGTCCATAGCTTTTGTGTCAGCTCCTGCTTCCAGGACCTGCTCTGTTTGAGTTCCTACCCTAACTCCTTCAACAGCAACATGGAAGTGCAAGCCAAATAATCTTTCTCCCCAAGTTGCTTTTTGGTCATAGTATTTCATTGCAGAAATAGAAAAACCCTAACTCTGAGTTACAGTAGTTAGATTTATGACTTCTCTCTTCCTGATGATATAAAATTTATATCCATTTGGTAGAAAGCACACTTTTCAAATTGTGAATATAGATCTTTCCTTTGGCTGACACGTGGATGGTTTACTCTCAGGAAGTGACATGGAGCTGAAGCTCCCAGCCAGACAAGATTACAAGGGCAAAGAGCTGATGCTCTACAATCAAGTATGTTACCTAGCCAGAGTGTTCTGTAGGTTAGGGGTATTGAATGCATTTTCTACTTATTTTTGATTTATCAGGACATAACCTCATCATAAGTTGGGAACATCTGTTTTTACCATCAGATACTTCAACTCTGTCATCTAGTGTTTACACCCCATTTGGGAAGATGAGTTAAAATTCATATACTTCCTGATAATTCAACTTCCAAGCTTGGAGTTGAGGTTATTCTTAAGTGAGATAGGAGTTATGGTCAAGCCTTTGCTCTCCAAAGAGAATGTGCGTGATTCCTCAACATATACAAAAGGTAACAGCATTCCAGTAGGTTCTCTTCATGAGTAGCTAGCATGGAAGTCTGGTCCTGTGTCCAATTTTGAGGAAATTACACTCAAAAGCAGAGCTGCTAACCAGTGAAGCTCAGAAGTGCCATAGCCTGAGGGACAGAAAGCCCAGGGGTGAATGGAAGCACTGGCCCCTGCAGTTCTCCCCAGCAAACCCCTTTCCTGCTGAAATGCTGGCTTTGTTTTGTTTGGTCTGTTTGTTTTCCCTTCTTTCTTCCAACATTCTTTTCCTTTTATGGTAGACAGCAAAGGGGGTAAAATTTTAAGGCAGGAATCTCAGAGCCCCTAAATTTAATCACAAGACATTAACTCGGTCACTCCCAAAGGTTTGTCAGAGTCGAGGCAGAATGCCTTTCATAAGACAGAAAAATAGGATGCACAGACAAGCGGGGTTCTCCGGACAGGGTGTTTAGTGTGTGAGTACTCACTGTGCAGGAAGTGTATGCATGGTGCACTGTGTGTACCAAGGGATAGGGCCTGACCTGGCGGACTCTAAGGTAAATTAAAGCTCTGTGAAAACCCAAACATGAGTCAGCAAACTCAGGTCCATGAGACAAACTTATCCAAGTGCCTGCTACTGTACTGCTTAAGAACTGAAATAGCTCTATATTATTTTAGGTAGCTGAAAAAAATATTAAGAGCAGTTAAAATTTTCTGACATGTGAAAATCTTAAGAAATTCCAGCATCCTTGAATGCACCTGTCAGAACACAGCTGTGCTTGCTGGCCATCACAGTGTCAAGGGCTGCTTCGGTGCACAGCAGCAAAGAGGAGATCTGTGATAGAGACTACATGGTCCTGGCAAAGAACCTATTTATTCTCTGGTTTGCAACAGAAGAGTCTGCCACCTTGGGGGTAGAGGAGGGCGGGGTTAAGGACTAGGAGTCAGTTTTGCTTAGTGTCATGAAGGGAAGAGATGTGTCTACCTTACTTTTAGCCTTTTAGGTCTCACTTAGCTTTTCCAATGGCAGCATGGGAGCCAGTGGGAAGGCCATGTTTCATTCCTGCACTTTGGCATCCTGAAAGCTGAGATGAAGCTCTGCTTGTTGCTGGTGGCTTATGGTGCCTCTGACTTGTCTTGAGTCTTTCTCAGTCCATGATATCTAGACTAGAGAGAAGTCCATGCAACACAAACATACATACTCACACACTCTTCCACACACTTACACACATATTCTCTCTCACACACTCACAAACCTCACTTTCACACACTCTCTCACACACATTCTCTCTCTCTCTCTCTCTCTCTCTGTATGTATGTGTCTGTGTTTGTGTATGTATGTTTGTCTGTCTGTCTGTGTGTGTATGTATGTGTCAGTCTGTGTTTGTGTATGTATGTTTGTGTGTCTGTCTCCCCCCCACCCCCCGAACTCACTAATCACTCACTCACACACACGGATGAGGGTCCAGTTGAGCCGTTATGGTAAGAAGCCATTGTGAGGGCAGAAAGACAGAAGAGACCTGGGGTCCAGGGGCAATCTGGCCTCATTCCTATGGGTCTCAGGCTAGGTCCCTGTGCCTTGTCCTTTGGTTTCTGAGAAATCCATGGTGGGTCTCAAGGTTCCATCTCAGCTATGATTTTTCTGGGGATGCAGCTTTTTAAAAAATATATATGTATATATTTTTTATTTTTGATACTTTATTTACATTTCAAATGTTTTCCCCTTTCCAGGTCTCCCCGGGATGCAGCTTTGAGATCATAAAAATCATTATGAAACAAACCTGAGTTAGGCTTGTGGATGCTGTGTAGTACCACACTACCTGGCACTCCTTTGTGTTAATTTGCTTGTAATCATTACACTGAGATTGTAGAGAAGGATTTGGTATGTACGTCCATTACACCCTAGACAGCCATAAATTGGGCAATCCTACTCAAATGTAGGCTGGAGCTAGGAATGTGGCTCATTGGCAGGATGCTTGCCTAGCACGTATGGAGCCCGAGGTTCAGTCCTCAGCAACGCACAGGAGATTCAGTTAGGCTTTTGTTCATCTTGTCACCATGGAAACTTTCATCTCTGCACTAACTTCTGGCTCCTTCAGAACAAAACTTCCCCAGGTGTCAGCTCAGGCAAAAAGACTTGTGTTTCCAAGTCATTTGGAAGAAAAATAAATATAAAAACTAGTTCCACAACTAGGAAAAATACAGTAAACTAAAATTAGAATTCAGTATCTGAGCTGAACATCCAGGCACTACAGGGAAGCAAGCTGGGAGAGGGACTCAGATGGAGGTGGGGTCAGGAAAGAGCCATGAGAGGACAGGAGCCCACTGGTGAGGAAGCCACACATTCTGGGTCATACTCCCAGGAAGCTACCAGATTTCGACGGGAACCAGCCCAATTTCCTCATTCCATTTTGTATATTTTTCAATACCTTGAATAATTTCTCCTTTTAGAAATAAAATACATATTCAAAAACAATGCGTCTCTTTCTGAGTGTTATGACATCTAGACCCACGACACCAAATACCCAAATATATTAATGATTTTAAACAAATAGAAAAAACCCTTCAGACATAAAATTATTTTGTATTATAAGAAAATAAGCACCCTTCTGTCAGGCTTAATATAATGGGGCAGTGTGTTTTACACTGCGTGTCAGGGCCCATTAGTACTGAGATCATTTTGGCCTGTTGGCAGACATGAGAAAATAGAAGCAGAACACAGAAGACAGAAGACAGTGGGCATTACATGTAACAGAAGACAGAAAACAGTGGGCATTACATGTAACAGAAGACAGATACTGCTGAGCACTCTTGCTTCAGGTGTTCACACACAGTCATCTAGGGTGTCATGGTAAGTTGTATTCTTGCTAAGAGTGATGGTCAAAAACATGCAATCCATTACAACCAAATGTGAACCACTGCAGTAAAGTCTAGTATACTAATCCTAACTCATTCAATAGAAATGCTAGGTAATTATTCCTGTTAAATGGAATGTCTTTAAGTGACAAACCTTCCCACTGCATTAAAATATGCTAAAACTGGAATTGACCTGGCATACCTGCAAACCTAGCTACTAAGAGAGACTGGGGCAGGAGGATGGCTAGCTCAAAGGCAGCTAGGCCAACATCGTAAGAGCCTGTCTGCAAAATAGTGCTACAGTTTTGTGGAGACAGGAGGACACTTAGGTATCCCTCATCAAGTCTACTTCTTTAATATGTAACTATTACCAAATATGAAATTGATCATGAGATACAGAATCATCAAAAATCAGGCGGTAGATCCTTGCATCTTTTGGAAGACGAACAATTCACACTAATTGGATACTAGCAAGTACACCAGGGAATGGAGGAGGAAGCTTCTGGAGAGACCTGGCAGGCAGGGTAGGGTTTGACACTTCTTGACAACTTCTCATGGTCACTTCCCCGATACCAAAATAAAAGGAAACTGCCATTTCATATTTCATATATATATATATATATATATATATATATATATATATATATGCACATTTCAGGAAAGAAAAAAATCTGCTTTATGTTTGAGTGCCTACAAAGTTCCCCTACCTTGTAGAGCATTCTCTTAATTACTTTCTTCTCATTGTCAGAAACCCAGAAGCCTATTATCTGTGAGACAACTGGCCTTGACAATCAAGCAGGTCATTAATGCAGAGGTGATGGCAACTGACTTTAAAGGGAGAGACCTGTCTACAATGGAGAAGCGGTAAGACTGCAGGCTGCATAAAAAGCAACAATGTTCCAGGGGCCTGCTGACAACTGTTGGGGGAAGACCGCCATGATACAAGACAGGGCTGTCTATGAAGGCTGTGTGACTGAAACACCACAAAGGATGGTATCTATGGGAGAAAGGAGACCAAGAGCCAAGGGGAATCTAAGTCGATATTCCTGGGAAGAGCTGTGTAATTCCCTCTATTGGAAGTTCTAATACGACCACTGGGAAGCATGGATTGGGGCATCATGATACTCCTGTAGGAATAAGAGACATTCCTGCATTCTGGAACTGAGCACTGAGTTCACAGGGGGGGGCATCTTACAGAAACTCAAGCAGTTCCATATCCCAACAAGGAAGGAAATGGACAGACACAAAGTGGTCAAGGGACGACACGCTCAGCCATTGCCCTAGTTGCTTTCTGCTGCTCTGATAAAACACTGACCAAACCAACTGTGAGAGGAAACTGCTTATTTGGCTCATACACCCATGTCACAGTCTATCACTGAAGGAGGTCAGGGCAGGAACCTGGAGCAGGAACTGAAGCAGAGGCCAAGGAGAAACACTTCTTACTAGCTTCTCCATGGTTTGCTCAGCTTGCTTTCTTAGACAGCCCAGGCACCTGTCCCAGGGTCACACTGCCCACAGTAAGTTGGGCCCTCTCTTATCCATCGATTATTAATGGAGAAAATGTCACAAAGACATGCCTACAGGACAATCTGATAGCTCCCTCTTCCCAGGTGTCTCTAGTTTGCCAAGTCAACAAAACTAATAAGCACAGAAGTTAAAGGCTAATGAGAATCAACCATCTCATGTGTGAGAGTAGATGTACTATCCCCAAATTACTGGTTTTACGTACCCAACTTTAAATATATTCAGGTAAACTAACATACTAGGTATAAGCAGACTTTTCACTGTTTGCATATATTACTAGGATGTGTATTTTCAAATGGTCACAAAACGTTTTTCAAAATCTTTATTTTTGGAAAACTTGGGGCCACCTTCTAATCAAGAGTACTATACACTAAGTAAGGATGATGCGTATCTCCAGGACAGAGCGCCATTAATGGCTGGCTTGTGAGTGAGTGGAATACAGGCAGCTGTTGCAGCAATTTAAATCCCTATATTAAAATATCGATAATTGCTGTCAAGCCAACTCTTCATCTGTTAAAAAAAAATTCCTTGTGGTATCTCTGTGCCATATGGAACAGAGACCCCTGGCCTCGGGAGGGCACGTCTGTGTTTGTCTACCACTTTGATTGGCTGTGCCCAGCACCCTGCTTTGCCTTCTAGCCAGTCCCTTCTGCTTGTCCCCCTGCTGGGGGCTTCTGAACAGTGAGTGCTCAGACTTAAACCAGCAGCCTGGACGTGCTAGGGGCTTACCTCTGCAGGATAAATGGCAGGGAAATGCCTGAGGTGCCCCATCCTCTCCTGTGTAACTCTAAGTACAGGTCAGTTGCTCAAAGCAGTAACCTGCTCACTAACTCATCTCTTACTGACTTGCTTCCTCTCTGTCTTGAGTTCCTCACTCTCAACTTGTATTTCTTTGGGCTTGCAAAGAAACTATCCAGACTCAAGTCCTTGTTCCGGGGTCTAAATGTATAAATGAGTCCAGTGGTCATGACTTGCTGTCCTGCTTTGGAACACAGCTAGCTGTCTGCGGAAAGCAAACTAAAAGAGGGTTATACCCTCATCCCCTATACCTGGGTTCTGGGAATTACTGTTAGTGTCTTATTTTATGACTGAATACTTAGTGATCTCCTATTAATGTAAAGAGTTGTCCTGTGTGTTGTGAGGTCTAGCTACTATAACAAAACAGAGTTCTAGTCTGGAGGACCTCACACTTGCAAACAAGACTTGAAGTGGGTATGTGGGGTGGGGAGACGAGACTACCATATTTAAAGAGGAATCAGACTTCAGAATATTCAAGTAGAATGTTCAAAGAGACTTCAGAATGTTCAATCAGAATGTTCCAAGCAGGGGGAGTGCTTCTTGCAGACTAGCATCTCATTGCTACCCACAGTCACTCCTCAGGTTGTCTAGCTTTAACATATGTGGCTGAGAACACGTACCATTTCAGACACGCAGTGTTGCCTCACGGGTCAGTACCATTTGGTACGTGGTAACTGAGCCTTGTAGGTGACAGATCTAATACTGAAAGGCAAAGTAGATGCTTCTTAAAGTGGCTGCTCTCTCAATCAGATGGGATGCCATATGTCCAGGTAAATCACTGAACTCAAAGATGCTTCCCTGCTGTCTCTTGATCTTGCAAAGCATGTTCTCACCTGCAGCCCTTCTCTCAAACATGTTTATGGCTCATTCCCTCTCATTTGTAAGCTTTGTTTAGTCTTCTTTGACTATCTTCTAGGATATCATCCTCTCTATTGTCCCTCTATATCGCCTCCCATTTTATTCTCTTCCCCTTTTCTTCTTTTCATGTGTTTGTATATGTGCTATGCATATATATGCACATATATATTATATGCACATGTATGTATATATATATATATATATATATATATATATATATATATATATATGTGCATATATTATGTTTGCATGTGCGTGCAGGAGGAGGCCCTAGATTGAGGCTGAGCTTGCCCTCAACTGCTTATTATTTTGAGGCAAGATCTCTTACTCAACCCAGAGGTAGCTGCTATGGCTCACCTCTCTGGATGCTCTGAGAATCCGGTCTTCTGAAGCTTGAATTACAGGTAGGCCACCACACCCACCTGGGTATCCAAACTCCGGTCTTCCCGCTTGCACAGCAAGCGTTTGCACGACTGAGACTTCTATCTGGCCCCTCTCCCCACCATTTTCTTCTTATTTCTACATGACATATAATGTCACCTATTTACTCCCTTGATGTCTCCTCCCACTAAAAGCTCTGTGACATCCGGAACTCTTCCAACCCCCCATCCCCCAACCCAATTGTATCCTTGCAGCTAGCCTGACCCATGGAGGGTGCTTGATAAATATTTGTTAAAAGTACAAACCGATTTCATCATTAGAACCTTGTAATTATCATTTGCTACAGATAGAATTTCATAATCTCATCTGGAATCATAATCAAGGGGCTCACACAGGTTTTTTTTTGTGGAAAACAGTGTCTTTGCTTTTCAAAATTAGCGTATATAGCAGGTATGAATATATAAACAGACTTATATTACCACAGCCTTGTACAAGTCATAGAATACAACTCATTGAATACCCATTATATAAATAAATTCTGAAATTTCTAGTCTCATAGACTATATTTAACCTGTTAAAACAAATTAATTTATTCATGAATTCACGTGGCAAAAATGTATCAAACACTTATTATGGGCATGACGTTGGGTACGGTGCTATACTTGAGTTTTGAAAAGTCAATTTTACACTTTACTGTAAAAGCCACATCTTGCTGTAATATATAAGAAAAATTTATCTTTAAGAAAGAGCCTTTTCTTCTCCATTGTTTTATTGCAAGCCTTATTTATTGAACTCAAAGGTCCCCAAGATAAAGTTTTCATAGGACACCATCCAAATGGAGTTTCAGACGATTCAGGCAATTTTAAAAGTAAGCATTCTCCCCATGAAGAATAAGGGACAACACTGAATTTAACAACATTGAATGCTCACTGTAGCAAAATTTAAGTAGTTGTCAAAGCATTGCTGCTCCTCTGTACACTCACAGAGTCCCTCCTTGCTTGGTGATGGTCATTCGCTCACACCAATCTTTCACATTGCCACAAGCCTTCCTAATTCTACACCCAGCCTCAACTTGCCTTTATCTTTTCTAAGAGATTACAACCATGCTCCTTTCCTTCTAGGTCAGAATTCTAGCTCCAGAGTCATGCCGCCACCCGTTCTGGCCCACCATCTTGACTGCTTTATCAACTTAGCCTTCTGCTTGCAGCATCTCTCTTGCTCTTAATGGACACATATCCCAGGTTTCCGAAGTCAGCTTCCTCCCCTCTGCCGGGCCATTCCTCTGATGTATCACCCTCTCCTCCACCACCCAACTTATTCAAGAACATGTCTGTTTCCACCACCCCCTGTTCTATTTCTTCTTCCTTGTAGCATAAAAGCCCAATTTCCCTGTGGCACCATGGTTTATCCGTTTTGGGCCCTGCAGGTCAATTTTCAAGTGTTCTTTTACTTCCAAGTCTTCTACAAAGACAAACTTTTAAAAAAGAGGCTCATGACAGAGGAGAAAAGCATGAAAGCCGCTTTAAGGGAAGAAGAGGCATTCATGCGAAACAAATGGCTTGCTGCAGGCTGCAGGGAAAGGTGCAGCCATTTACCAAACTGAATTACAGATCAGAGGTGTACCTTTAACCTCACCAGGCCAAATGTTAAAAAAGCAGGACATGGCATTTGAAAAAGTGTCCCATTTACATGAGAAAGGAAGCCAGAAATTCTCGTCATCATTTGTGTTGTTATGCTTCTTTCTCTAACCAGGTTATTTACATTGGTAATTTCTAATATTCTTTAGTTTTCTTATAAGAAATTTACATATCTGGTTTCACTTGCAAATACAGAGATGATACCTTTTTTTTTTTTTTTTAAAAAAAAGAAACCTAAACCTCTTAAGTGACTTACATTCATCAGGAAGAGATACGGCTGAAACAATAAGAGAGTTGAAGAACTAAGATTCTAAATTCATTTTTAAATCTCGGGTGAGATCTAACAACCTCACATTAAAATTTCAGAAGGCTTGATTTGAAGGACACGGGGAAATTTACTTCATATTGACAGCTTCCAGTGCACCTGGTCCACATATCATCATTCATTTTTAAAAACAATAAAGGAGAAAGAAAAATCATACATAGATGACCTTAGCTTTATTATTTGCAATATATCAACGGGATAATGCAATTTTTGCCCAAAGAACAAAATGTTTAGAAAAAGAAAGAAGTCTTTGGTATCAATGTCACACATTTATTTGTACAGCTTGTTATTATTTCAAGCTTTTCATTGAGGCCCAGGGCAGCCCATTTGGTTCTGACAGCAATTCAGTAGAATTTAAGGTATTATAATTAATATATGTCCCACGAAGGTTAATCTAATCATATGACATCAATAAAGTACTGGGCTATTAGCATAAAGGTACATTCACTCCTATGGATACTGCAGGAGAAATACAGACTCCAGAGAAGTCAGCTGCAGTGGACACACAGACGAATGTGCTATCTCCAGTGCTCTCTCTCTCTCTCCCCAACCCTATCTTTATTACGCAGAGAAATTTTATCATCTATAGATTCGGAGTGCTTTTCTCTGTCCTGGTTCCTAGACATCACTGGAGAGCTGAACAGTTGCCAAATTTCCTACGAGTGAGCTGCCCTGGGAAGGAAATCGGGGACTTCACTGACCGAAGATCTTATCACCATGGATCTTGGGAGATTTCAGTTCCTAAATGGACCTTCTAACCTTTGTAAAAGCTGGGAGAGTGGCTGTCACAAGCAGAAATAAAGTATCCCATTTGCCATGGAAAAACACCCAAGAGAATGAATGCAAAGCATCTCGGGATGCTCTTTTTTCTTCGTTTTTTACTTCCCTCTCAATCTTGCTCTTGTATTTTTAAAGCCCCAACCCTCTTTACACACCTCCAGAGTTTATTCTAAAAGCAGCATCACAAAGACTACCCATCCTTCAGCCAGAAGGTTTTCAGTACTTAAATATGGAAGGGAGTCTGGTGATAAAAGTTGTGGGAACGGGAGAGGTAGATGACCATTAAACACCCTTTCTTTGGGTTGGACAAGAGATAAACAATAGAAATTGCAGAGTCAGGCAGTCAAGGAGAGGCCGTGAAGTGCCAAAGAAAGCTCCCTTCAGAACCAGGGACACCAGCTGTCTCAAAAGGTGTAACCATTATCCTGGGTTGCTGCCATGTGCCTCAAAGCAACCGCTCACTTCCACATCCCGGGTGTTAGGACGTTAGGGAAAGGGAAGCGAGAATCCCTACACCCAGCCACCCAAGAACAGAAGCAGAACAGAAACTGTTCTCAGACTTGCAGGGTCAAAATAACCAATACTGTGTCCCACAGTGTTAGCTGGTGGCATCAAGTCAGAAAAAGCAGATCGCTGGATGTGGGGCGCAGTTTTGGAAGCGTGGATTCAATTGCATGCTACACACTCTTACACGGGATTTTACAAACCTGGCCTTACCCTACTGCCTCCCCTCCACACTTCACACACCAAGTGCATTCTGCCCACCTCACGGTTTCTATCATCAGTCAGCCAGAGAGGAGGGATCCTAGCGGGGATTCCTGGAAATGTCAACCCCCTACACCTCGGATCTGCCACCTCCATCCCCTCTGCTGTCTCTCTCTCACATACACACACACACACACATACACACACACACACACACACACACACACACACACACACACTCCTTCCATGACTGTCATCAGGCCCGCTCTTCCCAAAGCCTGGTATCTCAGCGCGCACAGGACGCCTGGCATCTCTCTGGTACACACCCTTCCCCCGCCTCGCTGGCTCCAAGCATTGCCCCCCTGGATGTCGCCTTCCGTCCCTGTTCATCCGCACTATTGTTCCACGCAGCACTCCTAGCTCCCGGGATCGCCCCTCCACGAGGACCCGAGCTCCGTCCCGGGCGTCGGGCGCCCGGCACTCACCCAGCCCGCCCTGGTGGTGGTACCTTGCCTGACAGCTGGGTCCGCGGGCCCGCGGGAGCAGGCGGCGCTAGTGACAGCGACCGTGCCAAGCCTGGGAATAAAGCTGCTCTCCAGCTGCTCCCGCCTCCAGCGCCACCATCTTCCCCCGCCGCCACCGGGACCGCAGCCGCCCGCGCCCGGCTCCTCCGGCTCTAGCTCGGCAGCCGCTCGGGCCCCTCCGGCCGCGGCCCCACCCCCTGCTCGCCGCCCGCTCGCCCTCGTGACACGCGCCGGGGCCGGGCGGCTGAGACTGACGGCGGGGGGTGGGGGGTAGCGCGCGCACGCCGCGTGCAGCAGCGCCCCTGCCTCCCACGCCCACCCGCGTGCGCGCGCGGCGCGGGCCCGACGCGGCGGCGCGGGCCCGACGCGGCGGCGCGGGCCCGACGCGGCAGCGCGGGAGTCCCGCTCGAGCGCGCGCGAGCGTGCGAGGTGTCCGCAGCCGTCGCCGTAGCCGTGCGCGAATCCCTCCCTCTCGTGGCTGGGAGCCTGGAATGGACTACGTGGCTGCCTCCCGCGGGGACCCACGGGGATCTCCATCGTCCTCAGCCCCAGGTCCCTAACGCTCATCCGGGGCCCGATCTCTGCGTGTAGGGTCTGGCCATGCTTAGGACACACGCCGCGTGGACGGCTGCGCGTGTCTTCTTGCTTAGTAACACGCAGCTTTCCCGCTTCCAGGGCCTGAAAGCCGCGGAAAAGGCTTGGAGCTTCCAATCCGACGCTGTGCTCCTCGAGTGGCCGCTAGGGGGCGCCCGCGTGGGCTTGAGAGGAACAAGCTGTGCGTCTGGCCACCCACTGGGGGCGCTGCCCAGCCCGCCCCACCCAGAAAGCGTCTGGAAGGCGGGGCCGGGAAATGGTCCACTTGGCTTCTTGATGCTGGTTGCTAGGAGCTTAAAAGAGTCTTCCAGACGTGCACAAGCAATTCGCCTGGTATATGACTGGGTTCTCGGGAGGGTGGGGACCCTGTGCATTAGGGACCAGGTAGCAGGTGCTGTGACTTAATGAAAAGATGGACTGGCCCCTGGGGTAGGGGTGGGATGGGGAGCTGGGTTCAGGCGCCAGCCCTACCTGTAATAGGCAATGCGGTAGCTACATCCTTCCCCCTCTTCGGGACAGAGTTCTCAATTTAAAAATTTAGGGTCATATTCCCCTGAAACCTTATAATTTTCAAGTCCGTCTTCATACACACATTCTCATCTAGTGAAATGAAGATAAGCCTTCCTTATCCGACCTAAGGAGAAATGAATCTATCACTATACAGTGTTTCCATATTAAGAACAGTATTTCCAGAAATATCTACAAGTGTAGCCTGAGGCATCCCAGAATTCTTGTTTAGCCTTAAAATTCATATGAATTTTTTATTCTACTTCATAATTAGTTTCTTTGCTTTGACGAAGAAAAGTATAGCTTCTCCCGTCCCCCAAGTATCTTTTCATAAAACTTAAACATATACTAGAAATATGTGCCATTGTTGCTTTTTCTTGTGACAATCATTACCTATGCATTTTGTCAGTAAAGATACTTTCTCTAGTGAAAGCCAGATAGGGTCCTTGTCCCCCCAGAATTCATAGCACCCTGGGGAAAACATTACACAGCAGAGAGCAACTGTGAACTTTCCAACTGCCAAGGTGCAGGCGGATCTGATGTTGCCCTGACTGCCTGAAGAAAAAGCCTTTCCAGGAGACCAGTTAGAAGGAAGGAAAAATGTGAAAACCCCTTAGGCAGGACTGAAGCACAGGATGCCTCAAGCAGGCAGCAGCCATAACCTTACTTCTTCAGACACACACACACACACACACACACACACACACACACACACACACACACACACACACACACACACACGACACTGGAGAGTGTTGAGAGTTGAGATTGATCTAGCAAGACCAGGGTGGGGATCACAATTCTGTTCCTGAAAAGTTCCTAAGGCAGCTGGGGGGGGGATGGGGGGGTAGGAGGCGGGGCTCAGAGTCCAGGGCAGGACTAATTACACTGTGTATCTAGTGTGTGCTTTGTGGGTTCAGGGTGTCTTCTGGCTCTCAGCTCTGTTAGTCTTTGCTTTTGCTTTCCTGGGCACCCCTTTTGGGTTTCAGAGTATACTTCTGCAGTTGTTTCTGTTTCCTTACTCGAGATGTACTGTGGTTTTAAGAAGGAAGCTAGCTTATCTCATTAAGTCGTAGGTTAAATAAGAGAGTACAGATCCTCCGTGAGAGGCTCATTTTGACGCCTTGGTGGATAATCTTCCTCAACCCTGACAGCTCTAGAGTTACTTTAGAGATCCTGAAAAAATTAGGAGATTGATTGGACTGAGCAGGAAGACCCACCCTAAATGTGGGCAGAACTTTTTTCACAGACTGAATCTAGCCTGGGATAAATGAGAAATGAAGTGGAGCCAGCTTTGGCTCATCACTTTGCTTCCTGACAAAGGACTCATTCGGGCCAGCTACCACTGCATGCAGCTGCCTTGCCTGGTCCTCTGTGATGGAGCCTTCTTTCCTTTAGTCCCTGGCATCTTGTCAGCAATGTCAAGGAAAGTGACTAATACAGAAGTACCAACTTGTTACCATTTGGTTTGCTAGCTCGTTTTTCTGTGCGTTGGGTGATGTTCCTACCAAACCAGGAGTGAAAGAAACATTATGGTTTTAATAATACCTTACCCTCAATCTTCTATCAGAGGACCTTGGTGCAGATTAAAGCAAATGAGTAAAGTCACTTAGCTAACATCACTATAATGGCAATCATTTGTCAAATGTTTATATATGGAAATCTTCCTTCCTTCTTCCTTCTGGATGGTGTCTTTGTGCCTCCTCTAGCAGGAAACTCAAACCATGTTTGTAGTTCAGGGTAGGAAATAGATGGTCCATTTGGCATTTATATTACACCCTCCCTCTGTGTTAGTCTACCTATAGATTCCCTGAGTCTGAGTTACTGGTCAGTTTCTACCTTATTATTGATACTCATATAAGAACTTCAAATATTTGTATCCACCTGCTATTAACAAGAGTCAACCCCGCTATTCCCTGTTTCAAAGGGCAAACTGCCAGCCATTTTGTAACAGGTAACAAACAATATGTAGATGGGGTGCTAAGTGACTTGGGCCTAAGTTAAAGCCCCTGCTGCTTGTGGATCAGAGGTCTGTGTGCACCAGCTTAAAGCCTCATATTTAAGAAATACAGGGCGCCTCACTGTGACTCATGGATAATGAGCCTCTCCAGTACCATTTCTGAGATCCCCTGCTCCATCAGCATGTCCTGAGCCCACCTCCCTTGCTGTCTGAGTACTGTTTACCACTTAACAGGGAAGGCAGGGGTTCACAAATGATTTATTTACTTGTTTTTGTTTGTTTGTTTGTTTGTTTTTGTTTGGTTTTTTGGACAGTGGAAACCTTAAGGTTACAAGATTCAGTAACTTCATTCAAACTTCACAGGGATGAAAGCATGTCTTTTGAGGTTTGATGTGGTTCTAGACAGCTCAAATTGTGTACGACTCTTCTGACAGTCCCTTGATTTTAATGTCCTCAGGTGATTAGTGTCTTTCTGTCTCAGTCCTTGAGTCTAAATCTTAAAAGCTGAGGCTGTATATAGGATAACTACACAACAACCCTTTGTAATAACGCACTTCTCCCTGACTTCAGTTTTGCTAGTATGTGATAGTCAAGCAACTTATCTAGTTACTGTACAATATAGATTTTTTGAAAGCATTTAAATGTATGAATAGTAGGAACTGTATGCATCCTAAATGTCTATAGGCTTGCTTTTCTATGCCAGTTCTCATCTCACCAGTCTTCCCTCTGGGCAGAAGCCCTGCCTCGATAGAGCTTCACTTCTTTGCTTCCCCCAGTTCTCAAACAGGTCAAGCTCACTGAGTCTCACCCACGGTGCCCACTAGAGTCCAAACATCATTTTTTACTGTAATTATGTTTACCTGACACACTGAGAGATGCCTTTGTGAGATGTTTCTGAGAGAAGAATGTGACCAGAAGAGGGCAGGTTTTACAAGGTGGTTTTATGCACGTAGGCAAACTAATACTCAAGGGTGGCAGCCTTGGCTAACCTCAGTCTATCAACTCCCAGTTACTTGCTGGGCTTCGAGCAGCAAGAACAAACTCTAGATGCCACTCTAGAGAAGGGCAGAAGGCAACAAAACATCCACTTCCATCGTTCACCTCTATATGGAAAGCCAGAAGCTGGCGCTTCCTGCCCATATCACTTTCCTGTGATGAAACACCTGTTGGGGACCAGTCTAGGGAAGAAAGAACTCATATTGGCTCACAATTTGAGGGGACGTAGTCTTGTCCTTGCAGAGAAGGCATGGTAGTGCAAGCTGTTCACACGCTGTTCACAGTCAGCAAGCTAAGAAAGGTGAATGCTGGTGTTCTGCTTGTTTTCTTCCCCTACCCCCTTTTATTCAGTCTGGGCCCTCAGTCTATGATACTATATACTTCAGGATGGATTTTTCCCTCTTCAGATGATTGTCTTTACAGACACACCCAAAACGTGTGCCTCACAAATGCCTTAGGACAGGTCTTAATCCTATCAAGTTGGCAGTGGAAGCTAACTGGGATATAGCCACAACTGAATTGGAACACAAACCGAAATAGTTACAGTGATCAGTGTAATATTATACAGACGTTAAAGACACAGAGCTGGGTGTGGTGAATATCTATAATCCCAACTTTCAGGAGGCTGATTCAGGAGGAGCTTGAGTTCATGGCTAGCCTAGGCTACATAGCACCTCCCTTTCTCATAAGGCAAAACAAAACAACAATAAACCCCCGACCAAATTCACAGATTACATTTAGGACAGCATAAAGATTCTGTTCACATTTTAACAACAACAAAATTGCTCATAAACTTGAGCAGATGAGCATGCCCCGTGGTTGACCTCTGGAGGGTCATGAGTTCTACCCAGGCTGAGCGACAGAGTAAGCTGGAAACAGGCCTGGAACACACAGTGAGACCCTGACTCTGGAAACATGAAACATAGTTAAAAAAAAAAAAAAAAAAAAACCATAGTAAAACCAAAAAAATTCTAGATTGATGATCACAGCATTTAACAACTATACAGAATAAAATATATCAAAATGTTATTATGGTAAGAATTCACCAAAGTAGTGGGGCTATCTTCCTCTTTAGATCTGAGAGAATGGAGGGAGAGGTGAAGAACTGTAGTCAGCCTACCTGCTTCCCTGGCCGGAGTGGCCTGTGAGTTCCCAGGGAATGCCTGACAGAGTTGGGCGCTGGGATAGTATGAGTGGGGGTTGGGGGGGAATATGTAGGATCCGTTGGAGATGGTGGCAAGGATGTAAGGGAGACTTGGGGGTTAAATTTGGAGGAATAGAGGGAGAGGTAAAGATCTGCAGTTAGCCTACCTGCTTTCCTGCTGGAGTGTAGTATTTAAAATATTCTAAAACCATATGTATATGACCTTAACTCAGAAAAAAAAACATTATTTGAAAATTCTAGTATAAAATTAAGGTCATAAAAGTGACTATTGGGGCACTTCATATTCTAAGGTGTTTTCTCAATTTAATGATCCTCTAAGATTTATGGTAAATGCCGCACAACTCAAGAAATCATTTTTATGTGAACAGTCTGACAGCAATGAGAACAGTTTACAGAGAAGCTTGTGCCCTTGACTCCCAGACTGTTGTAACAATATTCCACAAGAAGCTGAGATCCCCTTCTTGGGGACTATTGCCTGGAGCCAGCCAACAGAGAGGACTTGACCCCTGTAAAGAGACTTCACACAGTGCTAGCAACCAGCATGCAGGAGGGACTAGAGCCGTGACAATGGTGGCTCAGAATCAGACCTTGATCTTCTCTGCCTAAACTCTCTATTTAGACCAAACCTCGGCTCAGGATTCTGGATGGGAGTTTGTTCCAGCCACACCTCTTTGTCAGTCTTCCCAATGTAGTGATGTGGAATAGGGCCCACCTCTCTGATTTTCACATATATAAAACCAATCAGAAGAACGTTTTTACTAGCATACTCTATTATCTGAGCATTTGTTTGTAGCCCTAGTAGGCTTACAGGATTCTGGGGACATAAGTCTACAAAAAGTTACCAGACTAACATAAGTCTACAAAAAGTTACCAGTTGCTCATTCTGCGTCATACTTGCTTAAACACTTGGTTCTTTTGAACTTTATTTCAGTAATAAAGTATCTGGACACTATGCCCATCTTGTTGGGGTGCCATAAAATATTGATATATTTAATATAACTTACAAACAACTTTGCTAGAAGAAATTATGGCTTTATGTTTGCTATAAAATATAACAGTATAGTCAGGGGGACATTTCCTCCAAAATAAGGAGCTCTGAGATTAAGTGCTTGGTGAGTCCATGTTCTTGTCAGTTCATGCTTGCTGCAGAAGTGGATCTTTTTGTCATCTTCTAAGGCACTACAGAAGCCAGGGAAGAGGACTCAGTTGGCGAAGTATCTGTTGCGCCATCACTAGAGCCCGAGTTCCCATCCATGGCATCTACATGAAGGCTAAGTATGATAGTACAACCTTGGATGTCTGTGATCTCAGTGCTGGGAAAGGAGAGATAGGCGGATCCCTTGAGCTCACCCGACTGCTGGCCTAGCCCAGTAGATGATCTCAGGATTCACTGAGAGAGCTGGTGAAAAAAAAAAAAAAAAAAAGATGGGAAATGGTAAAAGACATTGGCATTGATCTTTACCTGCACGGATTACCTTGAACTGACTGCACACATCCAGGTGAGCATATGCACAAAAGCAAATAAGAAAACAAATAGTACTCAACGCCAGTAGCATAAGGAATATATCCAGGATAAAAATTTTAAAACTCTGAGGATTTCAAAAGCCATCTTTTTTCTCTCTTTTAATAGTTTGTAGAGAAACAACAGGGAAAAAAATAGGCTACCATTGATCATTTTTGACAGAATACCTCATTGGTACTGTTCCTGGGGCAGCACCAAGATACCAAATCATAATTTAAAATCACTGCTGTAGTCCCACATGTGTGTGTGTGTGTGTGTGTGTGTGTGTGTGTGTGTGTGTGACATTTTGTCGCAAGTGTCATAGTGTCACTTCTCAAAATAGTTCCTGAACCCTGCAAGATAGTAGTAAGTCCTTGCTGGTTCCTTCTCCAAACATCTGGCATGCATAGGACATCGTCACATATTGTGGCCGATGGCACATTAACTATCTTTCTAATTATCCCATTCGGTCATTTAGAGTGATCTAATGATTTTGCTTTGAAAATAACTTTGTTTATTTTTATTAGGTCCAATAGTTTCTTGGGGTGAAGGAGTATGTGGCACTAGCATCTATTGACTTAAAAGTAAGGGACTCAAAAATAGTACAGAGGCAAATAGAAAAATAGTACACAGGCAATTTTGTCAGACTTCCATCACCTCTGCTAGCCAAGGGAGATCTCTCTGTTTCTCTCTCCTATTGGTCTTTCTTTCTCTCTCTCTCTCTCTCTCTCTCTCTCTCTCTCTCTCTCTCTCTCTCTCTCTCTCGTTGTGATGGTTAACATTGGTTGTCAACATTATTGGATCTAGGATCACCATGGAGACCAGCCTGCAAACACACCTGTGAAGGATTACCTAGCATCCCAGCCTCTGGGCGTGTCTGTAAGGAATTCTATTGATTCGGTTACTGGAAGTGAAAAGATTGCTCTAAATGTCAGTGGCACCATTCCTGGACTGGGATCTGGAGCTGTAGAAATGGAGAACTCAAGCTGAGTGCTGGTGTTCATCGCTCTCTCCCTCCTGACTGTGGGTGCAGTGAGACCAGCTGCCCCCAAGCTTCTGCTCCCTGACTTCTCAGTCAGGATGGACTAAAATGGTGAGCTCAAATAAACCCTCACGGTTATTTGTTGGGTATTTTATCACAACCACAGGGAAAGTATGATGTCTGCATATTCCTTTTCTCAGCCCCTACCCCATGCTCACACAGTATCATGAACAATAGCAATGCAATTAACAGTCATGGCAATGCTGAATGTTTTCAGTAGGCGGTCTGTAAAAAAAGACAGCAAACTTATAGACCGACAGTCCAAAAACTTCATTCAGCTCCTACCACGTGCCAGCTACTGTGGTAGGAGTCTGAAGGCCCAACAGCCTGAGTTCTGTCTGTCCTCAAGGGTTTCTCTGTCTTAAGAAAGTCAGGCAAACCTGACATGAGCAATTTTACCAATAAACACTGGCTAAGATAAAAGCTGCTCACAGGAGATATGGCCAATTACGGTGTTTTGGTTGTAAATGTAATTTGATTGTTTTGCTAAAGGCAGGTATTTAGGGCATTAAATTAACTCTATTTTGTAGAAATCAAATGTCTAGTGTGGTCAGCTGTAGAGTTAATTTTATTGAAGAGAATTTTATTAAAAATATTTTGGAAAAAAAAGCATGGTTACTTAGATTTGACTATTTCCACTTAACTAGAAGGCATGAGGGCTTCTCCCAGGCAAGGTGTGCATTTGGAAATGCTGTTAGTATATATGTATATATATATATATATATGTGTGTGTGTGTGTGTGTGTGTGTGTGTGTGTGTGTCCACTTTGGGAGAGAGATAAATATCACCTTCTGAATGGATGGAACCTCTTGAAAAGAAAGAACCTGGCAAAACAGAAAACTGACTTTAAAAAGGACAGTAGTCACCATAAACTGTTAGCACACATACACACAACACAACACACATATACACAATCATATATACCACACATACATACAACACACTCGTAAACACATATATAGACAATATCACAATACACATATATCACGTGTACACACAACATATACATAATACATAATACATACATATGCACACATACAACAATACATACAACACACTCAACATATACATAATACATAATACATACATATGCACACATACAACAATACATACAACACACTCATACACACATTCACACATACACATATGCTCACAACACACCTATAGACACATAAACATACAACACATACATACATACAGTTTCTATTTTTATTCCTCTGAATTTATCTACCTTCTACCTGCTATCTCAAACTCATATCTTTTTATGAAATATGCCCACGGAGATGTTTCTAGGTTAGATTTGCTTTTGGATTGAGTTTCCAAAGCACATTTTCATTTCAGCCCCCATGCAGCTGAGCACTGCAGATCAAATAGGCAGGAGGTGCAGGAGCCAAGACAGAACTGAGAAACCTTTCTGGTGCTGGCGAATTTTCAGCCACTCATAACGAAGACTGATAGGTTAAGGAACCACACGTCATGGGAGCAGGGAAGCAGCTTTCACCTGTCCTTGCCATTTGGAAATACTTCTCATCCTCACAGGGCTGTGAGTCGATTGAGGAAACAGAATTGAAATGAGTCTCACTGAACTGTGTAGCACTCAAACCTGTGCAGCAGTGAGGCTTTCCTGACTGGCATATGTGTATTGTGATGTTGTGTATATGTGTGTGTATGAGTGTGTTCTTTGAATGTGTGGTATATATGTGTTGTGTTGTTAGCATGTTTCTGAAGGAGCAGCAAGTATATATATATATTATTCTTTTGCAAAGAACAAAGAGCAATCCCTTGTGGTTCTTATGTTGTTTTTAAACTGTAGTTGAGACATTTTCTTCTATGAATGTTTTAGGGTCAATGTTGACTCTTCCTACACTAGTAAATCATGTCCCCCCAGCCCTTCCATGGATCATTGGTTCCAGGGAAGAACAGTGCTTATGTACAAGCGTTTCAAATACTATGGCGCTTCTAGGGATCAACTGAATTGTCTAGGCCTGGGCCTTAAGTTTGTAGGGCTTTTATGATGCTTTCTTTTTTCTTTTTTTTCTTTTTCTTTTTTTTTTTTTTTTTTTTTTGTGAAAGGGGAAATAGACAGGGAGAGTCTCCCAAAGTTAACAGTGTCTCTCTGCAAGAATGATTCCGAGGGCTCAGCAAGGCTATATTATGTGTTTTGTAGCTGTAATGAGGAACGTGTTTTAGAATGAGGAATATATCATATTGTATAATAAAACATTTCATTTGTCCTTCATTTTTATTTTCTTTTTGCTTCTAATTTAAAGAGGAATGAAAGCAGTTTTGTGGCTCATCCTGATCCACATTGTGTGTCAGCCTGGCGATCCAAGTTAGATCCCTGGAAGTCATACTGCAAGGAGAGAATGGAGCCTGACAGCCCTCTGACCTCTACATGTGTGACATGGCATATGCACACACACACACACACATACACCCCACTAATAAGAAATATGAAAAATGTTAAAAGTGTTGTAGATCCTGCTCACTAATTGCCAGGTGAGACATATGCACACTGTATGTACAAATATGACATTTCAATGTAGTAGGGAGTAGGTGGATATCATTGCATGCGTGGTATCGGGCCAACTAATCAGCCATGTGTGGAAAGGCTAGGTAGATTTCTATCTTAATCCTTACAACAAAATAAGGTCAAAGAGCTTCAGAAAGTAAAACATAAACCAAGCTTGTAATCTTAGCACTATTCGGGCATGGCAAGATGACAGTGAGGTTGAGGCCAGATAAGGCTATATAACAACACCCTGTTTCCAAAATCAAACAACACAAAGGTAAAATAATGAAATAATAGACTTTTGTGAAAATGTGAATATTACTTATAATCTTGAAATGGAAAAGGCCTCGCATGACACAAATCCAGATTTAGAAAATATTTTAACTACATAAAATTAAAGGATTTTTTTTATCAAAATGAAAGCAAAAAAATCAAACTAAGATCTTAGAAAATGATACATATTCAGCATAGCAGAGGATTATATTCCTTCCAATAAAAAGAACAGCCAGCAAGAAAAGAGAAGCACATGGAAATGTAGATACCAGAGGACCGTAGCTAGGTCTTAGAAGAAAGACAATCAATCAGCAGGCTGGAGAAAAGATGCCTGTTCAACCTTTTCAATGACAAAATACCAAAAAACAAAACAAAACAACAACAACAAGAAAACCAAAAAGAACCAACAACTTTGCTCAGTGAACAGCTGTGTTTTAAATTGGTCCAAACAAAATGAAACTTGATAATACCCCACACTGCCGAGGATATAAGGGTCCAGGAGTAGTTGACATAAACAACATATAAGCCCCCTTAACGACACCCTGATTCCAGCCCCAGGAAAGTGTGCAAAGACAGATAAGAGCAATATGCTCATTGTAAAATATTCAAACATTTTACATTTGTTACACAAGTACTCAGGGCACAAGCATACATTCCATGTAGTATTAATGACAATGAGGAATTAGTGACACAAACGACAAACTCTAATATGTAAAACAGGAGTACTATAAATAATTAATACTGATGTATTGTTACAATGAAAACTGATGACAACATACTGTTAATTAAAAACCCAAGTTAAAGTTAAAATGTCTAAATTAATAATATTATCATTCATATATATATACATATATATACATATATATATACATACATATATATACATATATATACATATATACATATATACACACACACACACACATATATATATATATATTCCTGTTTGTACAGGTGTTCACGCACATGTGCATTAAAGTAGAGACCAAAGAACAAGTTTTGGTGTTGTTCCTCTAACACAGTTACATTTATTTTATTGGGAAATGTGTTTTCTCACTGGCATGAAACTTGCCAAATAGGCTAGGGTGGGTGGCCAGTGAGCCCCAAGGATCTGCCTGTCTCAGCCTCATCAGCACTGGGGTTAAGTGTGTGTCTACACATGTAGCCTCATTTGCATGGACTTTAAGTGGTCAAACGCAGTGGGCCCCATACTTGGAAGACAAGCCCTTTACCCACGGAGTTATTTCCCCAGCCTCTATCCAACTAGTATTTTTAGAATGTTATGTATGCAGAATATTTGGAGTCATATACCCAGACAACATGGTAGCAGTCACTTTCCCCATTATATAGTTATAATGCTTGAAACTTTTATAATAAGTATTAATTTTTCTTACATGGAGAGAGTTATTGAAAAAGAAAGCAAAACCAAAAAATTACCACTAAGCAATTGTAGTGAATCATGGTTTTATTTAAAGATTGCTTTTCTTCCTCAACTAAAGTTTGGATTTCTTCTTACAGTTTGGTAATATTCCATTGTGGAATATGCTACATTTTCATTAGCCACTCATCAGTTGACAGGCGTTTAGGCTGTTTCCATTTCTGTGCCCTTGTGAATGGAACAGCAATGAACACAGACGAGCAAGCACCTCTGAAGTACGATGTAGAATCCTTTCTGCACAGGACCCCAGTAGCACAGGCACAAAGACCAATGAAGGACAAAAGATAGCTCATGAAACTACGAAGCTCGGGACAGCAAAGGATATGTGCCCAGCGGTGCTGTAGCTGGGTCATACGGCAGATCTTTCTCCAGCTTTTCTAGGAACCTTCACCCAGATTTTGACAGTGGCTGCAGCAGTTTGCAAGCCCACCAATGGGAATAAATGTTCTTTTCCCACATTCTTGCCAGCATTTGTTGTCTTTTAAAAAATTCTTAGCCATCCCAACTGAGTAATACAAAATCTAAAGCAGTTTTGAGGTGCCATTTCTGATGCCTAAGAAGGTTAAACATTTTAAAACAGCTTTTGTTGTTGTTGTTCTTTGTGTATTCTAGGGGACAGCTGGTAGAAGGTTTACCCCATTGCGTAGGCTGCCCTTTCCCTCAGTCATAGAGTCCTTTGCTGTACCCAAGCTTTTTAGTGTCATGAGGCCTCTTCTGTCCATCATTGGTCTTAGTGCCTGTGCTACTGGGGTCCTGTGCAGAAGGTGCTTCCCTGTGCCTATAATTTGAAGCATATACTATTTTCTGTTATGTCAGATTCAGGCTTTCAGATCTTACGTTGAGATCCTTGATCCATACAGAGTTGTTTTGTACGGATAAGAGATAAAGATCAAGTTTCATTCTCCTACATATAGCCATCAAGTTTGACCAGCATAATTCATTGAAGATGAAATACACACACACACACACACACACACACACACACACACACACACACACACACAGAGTATACATATAAGCTTGAAATAACTTGAAATATAACTTGAAATTGGGGGTGATGATATCTTTGGCAATGTTTTTATTCTTCAGGATTGTCTTGGCCGTCCCCGTTCTTTTGCATTTATATATGAATTTTGTGACTATGCTTTTCAATTTCTGTTAAGAATTATGTTGGGATTTTGATGGAGATTGCATGGAGTCTGTAGATCGCTCTTGATGGGATAGCCGTTTTCACAATATTAATCCTGCCAATTGATGAGCACTGGAGGTCTCTCCATATTCTGGTATCTTCTTCACCTTCTTTCTTTAGTGTACTAAAGGTTTCGATGTGCAAGTTTTTTTATTTCCTTAGTTCGATTTATCCCAAGAAATATGTTTTTGAGGCCATTGTGAATGTGACCCTTTCCCTGATTTCTTTCTTGGTATGTTTGCTGGTGGTGTACAGGAAGGCTACTGAATTTTTTGTATTTTGTATCCTGCTACTGTGCTGAATGTATTTGTCACTTGTAGCTGTTTACTGGTTGCATCTTTAGAGTCCTTTATGAGTAAAATCATATTACCTGGATATACTTTGACTTCTTTCCTTGACTGCTTCTCTTGTTTTACTCTGCTAGCTAAGGCTTCAAGCACAATATTGAATGGTGTTGAGAGAGCGGCATCCTTACCTTGTTTCTGATTTAAGTTTTCTCTATCATGATCCTAGCTATGGACTATATTCCCCCCTTTTGTCCACTGAGAGGCCTTTTTTGGATATATATTGAACATAATTATAACAGTCATGTAAACTATGAGGTATGATTATATACTAAAAGTGTCTAGTTTATCAATTTTGTCAATTTAAAGTATTCTATCATTTATCTTGACATAAAGAGTTGCCAGGCAGTGGTGGCACACGCCTTTGATCCTAGCACTTGGGAGGCAGAGGCAGGTGGATTTCTGAGTTCGAAGCCAGCCTGGTCTACAGAGTGAGTTCCAGGACAGCCAGGGCTACACAGGGAAACCCTGTCATGAAAAAAAAAAAAAAAAGTTAATCATTTTACATCTGAATTAGGTTTTGACTTTAACTTGTATTATCATTTGAAAACTATCTTTTTAATTTATATCTTTTTAATGTTAAGCAACTTTGATTATGAGACTCTAATTAGTCTTTAACCCTGTCAGAAATCTGAGAATGAATTATTATCTGGAAATATAGGATATAGTATAAAAATATAGTTTTTAAAACTTAACAATTTATAGAGACAATTGACTACCTGGACAGTCTTTTATTTCTCAAAATGTTGAAGCATCTATCTGTAGTCTTTTGGCCTAGAACTATCTAACACACCTTGAAAAGAATTAGAAACTATGAAGGACTAGTTTTTTTCTGTCTTGGCAGAGCTAAACTGTCAACTATTTCACATTGTGTGTCTTTTTTTGGACAGCATTTTTTGTTTGTAGATGAATAGGGCAATTTTTGTGTAGTGGCTATCTTGTCACAACTGGAGTAAACTCTATATAGAGGTTCTGATATTTAATTTTTTCTTTGAAGAGGAATGGGGAAGCTATCAGGAGTAGATATGTCTCATTGTCAAATGATCTTTAATAATGAAATAATATTAAATGTCACATTTTGTGGGGTTTTGATGTTTTTGAAGACTATGTAAAGTGTATCTGAACTGTTAAACTTTAACTATTCTTAGTCATTTCTATTTGAGTAATATTGAAGAAATTTTATTATAATTAAATTAGAATCTAATATAACTATAAATTTACTATCTGGCCCTTGTGCTATTTAATCATCTTAAACAATTTGTAATAGCAGCTATTACAAGGACTGGGTTAAAACCTTGTATTCTTAAATACAAGGGTTGAATGACACAATGTCTATCTAAGAGCAACAATATTAATTTTAGTTTTTGTATCAATATATAAATATTAATATCAATGAAAACCTTATATATGTATCAATATATAAATATAAAAAATTGTATCAATGTAAGAAATTTTAACTTTAATTTTGTATTAATTTTAAAGATATCTACCAAAGTAAGATTCTGGTTATATGTTTATATGTTATATGGTTATATATTTAAGAATAAATTTAGTAATCTATCCCATCTAATGGACTTGTATATTGACTATATGTTGAGATATGTCCCCTGAATCCCTAGATTCTCCGGAACATTAACATGAAGGGATGCTGGATTTTGTTGAAGCTTCTCACCCATCCAGTAAGATGATCATGTGGTTTATATCCTTGAGTTTATGTGGTGGATTACATTTATTGATTTATATATGCTGCACCATCCTTGTATCTTTGGAATGAAACTGATTTAATCATGATGGATTATATTTTGGATTTGTTCTTGAATTTTAATGTCTATTTTCTTTTTTTTTTATACTTTATTTACATTTCCAATGTTTCCCCTTTTCTGGGTCTCCTCTTTGGAAACCCCCTATCCCCTCCCCATCCTCGCCTCTATGAGGGAATTCCACCTCCCACCCACCCGCCCACCCATCCCCATATTCCCACCTTGACATTCCCCTTTACTGGGGCCTCTAACACCCTCAGGCCCAAGGGCCTCTCCTCTCTCCCTGATGGCCATCGAGGTCATCCTCTGCCACATATGTGATCCGAACCATGGGTCCATAGATGTGTATTCATTGGTTGGTGGTCCAAACTTCAGGAAGACTGGGGGGGGGGGGTGATCAGGCCCATTGACACTCTTGCTCCCTCCATGGGGCTGCAAATTCCCTCAGCTCCTTCAGCCCTTTCTCCAACTCCTCCATCTGGGACCTCACTCTCAGTCCAGCGGTTACTGTTAAGTGAAACTTGGGCATTCTGAACTTTTGGGCTAATATCCACTTATCAGTGAGTACATACCATGTTTGTTCTTTTGTGACTGAGTTACCTCGCTCAGGATGATATTTTCAAGTTCCATCCATTTGCCTGCAAATTTCATTAAGTCATTGTTTTTAATAG